>CAMTZC010000006.1:1247500-2447500 GCA_947086505.1 Morpho deidamia | reverse complement strand
TGATAAAACGGGGTGAGAGTACTGTTTATGATTCATTATAATCAATAATCGAAAGTGAATCCTTTTTTATTGATATTTTTTTATAAACATTGTCTGTCTTATCGCTAATTAAAGTAGTCAGAAATACTGATACTGTCATTACAATAGTCGTTTATTGGGCCAAATTATCGAGGAAACCGATAGTATCAGACCTTCGTCCGTTGAAATAGAAGAAATATTTCTTAATTCAAGAGTAAAATTTATAAAATATAAGAATTTTATTTCCATTATTTGGCAATAACTGACTCTATTTCTTATGATTATATTTTGTGATAAACATACCTTTTGGTCAAACATTTTGATCTACGCCCAATATAGGCGTGTGACCTTTATTACATAATAATTTTTATTCTATCCTACAACAGTACATTCTATTACAAAAATATTGAATAGCAAAACAATCTCGCTTCATATGGATATGGTATATTAAAAATTAAAGTGGCATAACCCAGAAATAGCAAAAAAAATCATAGATTTTTGTTATTTATTTCTTTAAGATGGTTTCATAAAATCATATCTAAGATAAAACTCAAAAGGTCTACAGAAGCGGCTCTCTCTAAGTGGCAGATTGTTGGGGAAATCTCTTGTAGAGGTCTCTATAGTCGCCGACTGTTTGAAAGTGAGGGAAAATTATTTATTCAAGAAATCCGCTTCAAACCCTGGGATTTATGAAATGAAACAATTAAGAGAAAAGCAGTGGGCTAAAGCAATCTTTCTCTCCAAGTGAAGAAACGCCTGTGCCCAGCGGTGGGACTTAATTAGCCGCTACTTTTCTAACTCTATCACTAGTACCGACCAATACTATTGCGTCTCTTGCTTTATGTAACGATAGATTACGTAAAGTTTAAACGTTCGTAAAGTGCAGATGTCTCGAAGTCCATAATGTTTGATTTAGTTCGACTTTCTATTGACATATTATGTCAATAGCAGACACGTTATGGGATGGTCAAGTGCGAACTGGAATAGCGGTTATCACTTGTGGAACATACTTGTCTTAATTTTTGTAGATTTAGAATTAGTATTGGACCAGTGTGGTGTTGAAATAACGCGCCGTTTAAAAATGCTCAATAATGCAACATGTATTTGAGAGTTCGGTTACGGGGCGAAACAACCATCCTCATTTCTTACCGTTGTGTCGTAAAAGGCGATTAGGGTAAGTTGACGTCAGGCAGGCGGCTTGTCGCGAAATGACTATACAAAACACATACCAACATATTTAAAGCATGTGAGCTGTGATAGCCCAGCGGTGAAACCGTGTGACTCTTTCCAGGGGAACACGAGTTCAAACCCGGACAGGCACCAATGAGTTTTTATATTAAAACTAATGTGTCTAATTGATAATTGCAATTAATCACACGCTTTTCGGTGAAGGAAAACATCGTGAGGAAACCTGCATATCTCTAGAGAATTCTGGAGAAATGTGTAACCTACTAATCCGCATTGGAGCAGCGTGGTAGGTCTTAAGCTCCAACCCATCTCTCCAGAAACGGAGAGAGGAGGCCTATTCCCAGTAGTGGGACACCTTTTTGACATCTTTTAAGATAAGGTTGTCATTGCACGAAAATGGAATATTAAAATGATGGAAGTATAAACCGTGGTAGCTCCAGATTCTGCCTGACCCAGATACACGTGAATGCAGCTCGTTCTGGTTTAAATACTGAAGGGGTTCCAAGTGGGACGTGGCGAGGAATAATTTAGACTACGTCTTCTCAAAGTGCTCATCTCGGCCAACTTTATCTACCTGCAACGAACACTTCTAGTTTAGTTGGTCGTCTAACAATCTCAGATCAACTTACAATGAAAAGTTGTATGATGCCGTACCATTTATTATTATATAAACATACGGGTCACAGAAAAGTAGCGGCCTGTTACAATCCCACTGCTGGAAATAGGCCTCCTCTCTCCGTTTCTGGAGAGAAGGGTTGGAGCTAAGGCCTACCACGCATTTTGTTTCGATAGAATACCTTTTTTGTGTGTATGTAATAAAATTTTATATTAATTTTGTTTTTGACTTAACTTTGTTCAATGTTCATTTTATAAAATAGTATTTTCGTAACCCTGGAACCTATCTTCGATCTTTAAATGGTTCACTAAAGAAAATCTCAATTCACTTTGCGTCGTGTTTTTTTCATAAGTTAATGTAGTAAGTTATTTCTGAATATTCGTCTCACTTTTTAAATTATTTTACTTTAATTAAACTTTTATAACATTAAGCTCTGAAGGAAGAAGAAAAACTATTTATTGTACATAAATACTGTAAAATACTAAATGGGGAACGGCCCTGTTACTACTTAACACATATTATTTTATAATCTAGCTAGGCGTATAGCACATCATCCGCTATATTGAATTTACTTGTAACAATCTATTTTATATGACTAAACAATTTTGTATTCAATTTGAATCTACGAATAAACTTTATTATTATTATTACTTTTAATTCTGTTCATTACATAAAGCACAACAAACTACAAGCAATATAACAGAACTAACTACTTTGCTATAATCCGCACGGGTTAAGCAAATGCATGCAAAGCCAATGTGTATGAAGCAGGCAAAATCTACGCACCTTATACATGCAGGACAAGCCACCACATGCACCCCAAGGCGCAATTCACCAGCAACAACGCACACAACAGCAGCACACACACCCAACACCACAAAAATCGTAATGCATTACGACAAAAATCGTAATGCATAACGATTTTTGTCGTGGAGCCTATCCTCCTGATGATGCTTCGGTTTCGGGGCGAAACGATCGTCGAGTTTGTGGTGGTGGGTGTGTGTGCTGCTTTTGTGTGCGTTGTTGCTGGTGAATTGCGCCTTGGGGTGCATGTGGTGGCTTGTCCTGCATGTATAAGGTGCGTAGATTTTGCCTGCTTTGTCATTTGTCATTATTTCTGAACGCATGCATAAATGTCAATCATTACTTACAGTATTCGACAGGATGACAACAAATGTTTGACAGGTACGAAACGAATGAACATTTATTTGTTTTCATAATTCAACAAATCAAAAACCATGAAAATTGGTCCAGCAGATCTCGAGTTATAAGTGTTGTAACAAACCCGACTTTGTTTTTTATATATAGATATAGGTCACACAATCCCCGAAGACCTCTGGGTTAACACTGGCATCATTGCTTTAATATTCCATCGCATTTAATAGCAGCAGCATAACGTTATATCCACATCTAAAGAGGTCATCAGATCGTCTTGATATTAACCTGAGAGAAACAGGTAAAACGTAACTGCCCGTAAAGAGCGGAATAAAATTAGCAGACTCTGGTGGTTTCGCTTATTGCTATTTTGCCGCGTCGCATTTTACGTTTCCACGGATATTATGTCCAGAAAAGACATCCTGCGTATCTGGGTGGGGTCTCGAGAGGTTCAATGATGTTGTACAATAATATTGTTGCGTTATTCCATCCACTTTGTTCAATGTTCCTCCTTAAGATAATGTCGTAAATAAAATATTATCCTTATTGTTATTTGTTTACTTTATTTCCAGACGTGCACGTTTAAAGTGAATCATGATCATCCTCTCGCCCTTATCCCACTATAAGTGGGGTCGGCACATGTTATAAAACATGTTGTCACATGATTTGGCTACGTATTTTACGACCCCTCGGTAAGCAAGAGAGTGGTCTTTTCTATGCAGCCAGATACCACACGGCACATACCTTACCTTAGTCGCCTCTTACGACACCTCGGTAAGAAAGGAGGGTGGTCTATTCTATTCTGCTGGATACCACACATAATGATACATTACAATGGGGACCAGCAATTCCGCATTGGAACACCATGGTGTATTGAAGCCCTAATATTTCTGTAGAACATATCGCTTTGGCCAGCAAGTTTCTAAAAAAGCAAACACAAGTACATCTGCGTAACGACTAGTTTTAATTTAAATTCATTTAGTAAACAAGCTGTCGCGTACACGAATGTAGGTCAGGAAGGCTCTCGAGGTTTCCCGGTTCATACTGACATTATATTGCTGTTTTAATATTCTAGGCAGCGTCGCTCGCTAGAGCGCTTGCTTTTGAAAGTGTCACAGTTATTAATTATCTAGCTTTCTTACTTAGTATTCAGTATAAAATTGGTATTACTCGATGCAATTTAGATCTCAACTGGATTAATGAATCTATACTGTTTTTTTATGTGTGATAGCTCAGCGGTGAGACCGTGCGACTCTTTCGAGGGGAACAAGAGTTCAAACCCGGGCAGGCACCAATGAGTTTTTCTATTAAAACTCATGTGTCTAATTAATAATTGCAATTTATCACACGCTTTTCGGTGAAGGAAAACATCGTGAGGAAACCTGCATATCTCTAGAGAATACTGTTGATATGTGTAACCTACCAATCCGCATTTATAAATATGATAATCATAATCCCGTCGGGAAAAGGTCCCAAGAACGCTGGCTGCGTTTCCGCGTTGAATGGCCAAATTGATTGTTTTAAGCTTGAAGATTGAAGCTACGAAACCTTCAACCCTTCTCTCTAGAAACGGAGAGAGGCCTATGCCCAGCAGTGGGATTGTAACAGGCCGCTACTTTACTACTTTACTGTTTTTTATAAGATACTCGTGGTACTTGCCACTTACCTGTGGTCGACTGAATTATATACTATGATTTTTCTTAGGAAAAACGTGATTATGTAATTTCAAGCTCAAATTTAAATTCATAATATTCTTTATTCAAGTAAACTTGTAAACAAGTGCTTTTGTATCGTCAACTCTACTGCTGATTCGGAAAGCTGATCTTACCTAGAAGAGCGGTATTGTGGTAGCAGTGGTGGAGGTTTGTGCATGTGTTTTTACGAATCCTGCACGTATCTGGTATGAAAAAACGGATAGTCCACTAAACATTTAGAACTATATATATTTTCTATTTACTGTATCGCGGATTATAGCAAAATATTTTTTATTATTACTTTTGTATTATGTATCTCCGCAATGTAATGCCTAATTCTATAAATTATCTAAGTAATCCTTAATTACCCTAAAATTTGCGTTATCAAAAATCATACTGCACCGATAGAAATACAGAGAGAGAGTCTTTAGCACTTATAATATTAGCAACACATTTTAATTTTCTCGTCTAGAACATTAGATTGATTCAATCGATAATTACAACAATGTGATTAATTGTCATTGCATTTAACACGATATTACGTTTAAAGTGCAACTGTAAACTTTTACTTAAGTAAGGAAATCTCTTGAGGTTTCCTCAACTCGCATTTCGATATCGTATAACCGCTTTACTATTCCGTATTTGTTCATCTATGACGATCTTGGTTCCAGAAAGATCGCAGTATTTCTACGCAATAATAGTTTATTTATACTGGATGTATAACAAACATATAATACAACATTTAATATTCAAAATATCATAAAACCTTATTGAATTCATGTAAATTGTGTTAAAGAAATTGCGCAGTAGTTAAACAAAAGGTCTGCTTGTCGCTTTATTCGCGTGTGTCGCGTAAACCAACAGGAATACATGAAAGTAATGTACTAGAGAATTGTAGATCTACAAAAGAACTGCGAGAAAACTAAAAGCATGTCTTTTTTCTGTGATCTTTGCTGAAATTGCTTGAAATAATTTTGTTATTACTATTGTAGACAGCAACAATTTATCAGTGTCTCAATTTATTATTGCTAAGCAACACTATAGTTACCGCCCATCCAGGGCTATATAAGTGACCAGGTCAATAACAGAGCTCTATTACCCGGCGAAGCTTCTGCACTCGCCCATCCCACCGGTGACGCTGTAAAAGTCATTAGGGCTAACAGCATAAGACAAATTCGAAAAAAAAACAGAGCGCTCTCTTTTACGATCGGTTCTCGCCTGCGGAAGCTCTGTTAGTTGGTCGATTCACGTGACTCATTTTATTTATTGCGTTCTATGGTTACATACGTGTTAATTTTGTTCTCGTTTTATAAATCCTTCTTTGAATCCTAAAACTATTGTATTGATTGATTCATTCAAAATACTTTCAAGATGTTATTTCAACTCAATTGTTAAACAGTCATGACGCGCAGTTTCTTTTTTTCCGTGAAAGTATTAATACATGTCAACGCTAACTAGTTTATATATTCCCAAGCGTTTTACGCTATAATTCTTCGGTACTCCTCGGGGATTCGTGCAAACACTTATCCCGGCATCGCTGCATGATATTGCGGTTACAGCGCTCGTCGCAAACCGGAGACCGTTGCACCTTCTATCGGATATTCATGAGGATATCTGTGATCTTGATTCGCATATATATGTCCGTGATTTCAATTTTACACGAAAATAATAACAAAAAAGAACAATAATAAAAAAATAACTGTTTGCATAATAATGCTCAATAACGAACGATCGCAGCAATTGTAATAGAACAAGGAAAAGACGTTTTGAAGGCAAAACTTTGGCTATAGACGATGGCAATCCAAGATTTTGTTTTTTACATGGCTGGAAGACGCTCGACCATCCAATTTCAAAAAAAGCTGGGAATAAGCCTCCTCTCGTTTCTGGAGAGAAGGGTTGGAGCTAAGACCTACCACGCTGCTCCAATGCGGATTGGTAGGTTATACTTATCAACAGAATTCTCTAGAGATATGCAGGTTTCCTCGCGATGTTTATCAATTATCAATTAGAGATGATTATCAATTAGACACATGAGTTTTAATAGAAAAACTCATTGGCGCCTGCTCGGGTTTGAACTCGTGTTTCCCTCGAAAGAGTCGCACGGTCTCACCGCTGGGCTATCACAGCTTAATAATAATATGTATTAATATTAATACTCATAAAAAAAGTATGTTTATATTCTATTGTATTCATAGTTAGTTCAGTATCTTGAAATTACTAAGTATCCTTTCAAATCGACACATCAACCAAATTTCTTCAATTCAATCGGGCCAAACAGTTCTCCTAAAGCGTACGAATAAAGCAACTCCTACTTTTATGGGGCTAATTATTTATCCAGATTTCGAGAATGTCGTCCTCCCATGTCTGTATGTGGGGCTCGAACCGGTCGCAGTGTCCGTGCTTCTCGTTGATTTATACCTCGAGCTTTCCTACGCGCTCGTTTGTCAGACAATAATTTTTGTATATCATGTCCATTATTTATGGGCTCGTTGTTACGTCGTTAGCTGTGATAGTTGTTTAGTGAGCTGTGCGACTCTCTCGAGGGGATCAGTGAGTTTTTTCGGTTAAAACTTATGTGTCTAATTAATATCTGCAATTTATCGCACGAAGTGAAAGACAACATCGTGAGGACACCTGCATATCTCTAGAGAATTACGGGGATATGTGTAACCTACCAATCCGCATTGGAGCAACTTTTCCCTCATGTAACTGAGAAACGAGGCTTATGCCCAGCAGTGGAATAGTAACAGGTCGTTACTTTAGTTACGTCGTACGTACCTTACGATTGGGTTGAGAGATTAAAACATCGAAATTTTGGATTTTCTTCAAATAAAGACTTGTAGTCCACATTGCTTCTACTAACGTCAGTTGTAAAAAAATATGTTTAAGATGACAAGCTACTTTTGAAACCATGGAGAATAAAATCAAATATGATTGTCCGGATTTTGCAACCAGGATTCTTTTGCGGATTCAAGAATCGCGTGTTTTGGTAGTCTACAGGACTTAATGACATCACGTTCAAATATACAATACTTGACTACCAATGCATCAAAATTATGAAAGAATCACAGTATAATATATATAGAATAATATAAGTAGTACAATATTGACCTTAAAAGGATGACGAGGAAAGACAAGGATTCCGCGCACATACATAAAGGTGATTCCATCACAGCAGGACTATAAAATGAACCCCTAGGCCGATGAAATCAAGATAAACTTAGTTCACAATAGTAAAATTTCATTCAAACCTGATCCATAAAATAAATAACTCGAATTTTATTGCAGCCCAGACCAGAAATAACACTTATCAAAAGAAATAAAAGGTGTCGGATCAATAATACAACCTTGTGGGATGTCGCGTGGGCAGCAGTCAACTGTTCTGTAGGACTAGACTTACACTAACATGCTTCGAGGTACATAGCTTATTTTCTAAAATTGTTCTAAAGTTCACGCCCGGGCGGATTGTGGGCGGCAAGGTAGATGTGGAACCTTGATTATAACTCTCGAATGCTTAAGTTAGGTACCTCGTTAAATAGATCATCCGATGTAAAAAAAACAAAACTCGTATTGAAATTTCAAGAAGCATTGCATACAACACAAAAACATTGTATCAAAACTAAGATAATAAATTCTACGAATTTTTTTTACGGACATTCAATCTTAATTTAGACTTCAAATATAAAATTTAACTGCAAATAAAAGCAATAAAGCATTTTTAACTGAACTTGATTGGGGATATTCCTTTTTGTACCTAGTGATCAAAATGATCATCAAATTTTGATTTGAAAGTTTTTTTAGAATGAAAATAATAATTTATATTAGATTCAGATAATATCGTAGTAAGTAATAAAATTACCATAGAAAAAGCGATGGACGATGATGAAACCGCAATTATACCTGCAACAAACAAAATATATTCATCGTACATTAAACATACACTATTAACAATCATAAAAGCATCATTGGTCTAGTTGTGAGATCGTAAAACTTGGGAAATTAAACCTGAAGAAACAGCTGAAGCATTTAAAACTTCATCAAATGTGAATAAACGTAGTGTAATAGCTTCGCACAAAAGACCGGTTTTTATTACCTTAGTTTGGGAACCGATGAAAGATTTTACGACATGGTTTTGGGACATTAAATTGCTTATAAATCTTAAGTGATGTTAGTGACATTTCTATCTATATAGACAACATATTTTTATTTGATCCTTTTGAAGCTTGGCTTTTATTATTTCTTATCTTTAGTACAATTTTTTTTATTTCAGGAAACTGCTGGATTCAAGTAATCTTATGCAATAAAAATTTCGTCAAGTAACCCATGTCCGGCAGTGAGGATCCATCGATTAAAAAATAAATAAAAGATTAGTTAACGAAATAAATATATGGTTTTTAGATTTGGATTTAATATTGCATTTTTTACACATATGTCGTCATTAGTTATACGCATTAGTAGAATTTGTATATATTTTTTAATATAGGAACGATCGTGATATCTATATCATTTTCATCGTAATGCAAAGAAGCCTTATAAGCATCTTGGAAGCGATAATGAAACCTAATGTTATTCAACACCTTCCAGCTGCTTACAGCTATGATGGTCTACTATAAAGAAATATTGGCGCCTTTTATAATCTTCTATATGATATATGTCAAATTTTTAATGAATTGCGTAGAGGAGTACGATATATTATCAGATAATGGCTAGATTATAAATAAATATACTTGTTTTATATATTTCGTACTTGCACACGCACGCACGCGATATTTTATTATTAGCAACATAGAATACTGATCTTAATATACCCAATAAGGTGTTTAATATAATGTACAAGATAGTAATGAGTAATTGTAACTAGTTATAAGAATTATATATTATTTTTATAAAAGCAACAGACGAGTTTCTTGCTGACTCTTCTCGGTAGGAACAGCTTTCCGAACCAGCAGTAGAGTTGACGATTTAAAAGCATTTGTTTACAAGTTTTGTCAAATATTTTGAAATTCAATTTTATTGTGAAATACTACGAGTATTTGTTACAATAAAAAAGATACTTCAGTTAACAGCAAACTAGAAACTGAAGTACCTTACGATGTTGCACATAATATTAGAAATATTATGTGCAACATCAACATAATAAACATTCTGCTTTTTATTATTCTAGTTAAATAGCCTTGGCATAAAGGTAACGACCTATTTCAGTGGATTCGCGTTGTTATAATCAGAACATCTGCAGTTTATTTCTGTAGACGTTTTTATGGGAATGATGATCAATTTATAATTTTAAATATTATTTTTCTAAAATTTGTGATAACGGCCAGAATTAATAAAATATACATACATATTTTGCCGTATAAAATAGTCCTGTGTAATATATAAAGGAGTATAAATTTAGGAAACAGTAAGTAATGAGAAATGAAGGTGTTTAGTGGAAGATCCTCTTCCGATTTAACAGCAAATTAAAAGGCATAGAAGCAGTTACAACTTTATGTCTATAATTTGGTCATTACATATGTTTGTTCTGTGCTCTGATGTCGCAATTTTCTATCTTAGAAGGTTGTCTTTAACTATCAGTTTTTTCATCAGAGATTTTTGAAATGTAACTTTAATATAAATACAATACATATTTTTTACAAACAATTCCTTTTCAGAATTCTACAGTAAATAAAATATGATAGAATTATGATGTTATAATCCGTGTTATCGCATTACAATTTTGTCGTGTGCTTATACTCCTCGTGATGCTCCGGCTACAAACTGGATAATGGCAAAGTAATTCTACCATAAACTTTGTACTGTGGAATTTCGCAAAGCAACACCTAGTTCTATAAATTATTTGAGATATGAGCTATTATCGTCTTTTTTATCAACATACATCGCTATTCGATAAATACGCACATAATACACACTAGGTTCTTGAACTTGGAGAATCCAACTTTTGAGAAGGAAAGATATAGCGTAGACGTAAGTTTTTTTTTAAATAAGTTTATGGGACACTTAAACACACGGTCGTCCGTACCCAAAGTAAGTTAGTTAATACTTGTGTTATGGGTGACGGACAACTGGTAGATATACTACATATATAATTTTAAATACAAATATACACCCAGGCTCGAAGAACCAACAAATTGTTTTAAAATATTGTTGGCCCTCGGCGGGAATCGAACCTGTGACCCGTGAAGTAGAAAGCAGGGTCGCTATCCATTGCGCCAACGAACCAGACGATTAATTATTTATGTTATATTTATACTTGTAGCGAAACATAAACACTTTACTTCTACGCCAGTTCTAAACGCACCAAAAATAATGGCACAAGTGACTGAGCTATTTCAATAAATTTAAAAAAATGTATATCCCAAAAACATGGTCTGCATTAAATTTTAAAATTATGTACTTGTAACATATTTTACGCTCTGATATTTGACGTCAATACACACTCATTGATTTAATTTAGAACGTGAATAAGATTTCCGTTTAAAGTTGGCTAATAAACTACATAAGTACACAAGTGTATTAGGGTTTGTGGGTAGTATTTTGATCCCGATGTAACAAAGTTGGAACCGGTAAAGAATTAATCAACATTTGTGACTCGTTTGCATGTTTAAAATAATAGAAGGACTACCTGCAGACCTACCATGAACTCTTATTGCGAATCAATTGAAGACGTAAACTAAATTGTTTCGATTTTTCATACCACGCCGTCTTGAAGACGCACACTTTAAGTAGTTGTCGAATGAACGTTCGGAATGCGTCCTTAAAACATGTGAGTAAAAGAGACAGAGCTATTAATAGTTCATATAACATTATTTTTTTCAAACACACTTCATGGTACGAAAAGAAAGCGGTTCGTTTTAGGTTTGACTTTGAATTGAATCTTTATATACCTACTGTACTTTGAACGACGAATTACTGTTTATGTCTATGTCAGTCGCGTTCAAAACGTAGACTTGATGAGACTGATAGATGCCCTGGCTTCAAAACGTGGTTAATGTTAATATTTTTCTTGGTTTGCAAATAGGTGTCGCCTTATGTTGGGATTTTTCGCGCTGCTGTAGATTACTTATCGTTTTATAAGCCTGACCTATTGTATGTTTGTGTGTTACAATAGTGTCTTATGAGGTAGAGCTCTTTGAATTCGCTCTTATATGTTGTAGTGTACGTGAATAAGGATAGAAGTCTTGATGGTAGGTAGATTTATAATAAAAGAGGTTCTGTCGTCTCATGCCTGCACACCGCGCGCTATAGTAGTGGGGCGAGGGGAAAGAATTACTCACTTTAACTACGACCACGGGTAAGGACGGACGGGCGGTATGTGGAGCAAAGAGCCGATATAACGCTGTCGGGTGAAAGTACGAACAGTACATATGTAAACTGGGTAGATCCGTGCTTACTAAAGCAATAATTTGCGATTGCGGCCTAAAAAATAAATTTCGGAAAGATTGAAAGCAAAATACTTATCGATCAATGAAGGGCTAATAAAAAATAGCAAACCTTAAGAACGTAAGGCACAATGGCAACATGTCACCCCATACAATCACTCGGATAGTCATAAACATACAACTATAAAATCGAAACAATCATCGGGGCCCGATTTCTTTACGACCCAAAACCGACACTATTTACGACTTGTCTTTCTTATCCCACATTAGTCACGAGCGAGAGATTATGATACACCGATTTATTTATGAATCCATGAAATCATTCAGTAGCCGTATCGATTTTAATAATCGTGTCGATTTTATTAATAGGGGGTGCTGTAAAATTTATCACGTTCGGTATCATATTTTGTCATTTTTTGTAATTAAATTCAAAGACAAAATATTATTATTTATTCAAGTAAACTTGTAAGCAAGTCGGCGGTTGCTTTTTTCAAATTGGATGGGCGTATTTTGCATTCGACAAGGTCACTGCCACGAACCTAGTGGTGAGTGGCAGTCCACAACCGCTAAGGTAATCGCTTGACTTGTTCTTGCACTATACGCCTGATCCGCAACTCCGCAGGGGAAGATATAGGATCGCAGAACCGCCCAGAATAGTATTTATATTATACAGGGTCGAGGAGTAGCTATATTGAAGAATTCCATAATTGGCATCATTCTCTTTCTTCTTTTTCTACTGATAGACATCTACTTCTGCACATAACTTTTATGGAATCTGAACACCGCACAATCTTGTGCTACTTGGATCCAACGGCTCCATACGATTTTTGTAGGTTGTTAGTTCACATCTTAAGGCATCTACCAACGCTGGGTTTTCCGGTGCGAGGCTGACATTCTTTAATCCTTAAGACTAAAACACTTATAGGTTCTACATACTATGTGCCCCGCCCATTGCCATTTCGGCTTCGTGGCACGATGCGCTATATCGGTAATTTTGTTTTTATGTTTTTGTCTATGGAACTCCACATTCCTGTACTGATCACGTAGAGATACTCCAAGCAAAGCTCGCTCTATGACCCGCTGAGTGAATAAGATCTTTCTTATGAGGCCCATAGTCAGTGACCGAGGCTCTGCTCCGTAAATAAAGTTTTATTTTTCACTCTTGCACAATCAAAAACTAGTATTTCGTTATTAATTTGGCAATTGTACAGCAATAGAGCTTACTATTAACTGGATTATATGAATCATAAAAACATATTTGAACTTCAGCCAGCTACTCACCGGACTGTAAACATGTCAAATTGTATTTTTTTTAAATAAATAAATAAATATATGGGACATTTACACAAACGGCTGTCCGTCCCCAATGTAAGTAACTTAATACTTGTGTTATGGGTGACAGAAAACTGGTAGATATACTACATATGTAATTTTAAATACATACAAATATATACCCAAGCTCGAAGAACCAACAAATTGATTATAGAAAATGTTAGTCCTCAGCGGGAATCAAACCCGCGACCCGCGGAGCTGAAGACAGCGTCACTACCACTAGTAGTAAAAGACTACCCGCCAAGTTTCTTGCTGGTTCTTGTAGGTAGGAATAACTTTCCCAATCAGTGGTAGCTTTGTCAACAGCACTTGACGATAGGAAGGTATTTGAAAAGTCTTCTATAATAAACACACGACTTTCTACTTCATCGTTTTCGTTGATATCAAAAGCGTTCCTACTTGACTAATCAATACAATACTGTTACCCAATTTTAACACTTGAGGCTCTAATATTCATATGAGTCAACGTTTAATACAATATATCTAATACGACTCCCTTCATTATGGTAAGCTGCAGTTTAAAGGAAAAGCCCATTCATTTAAAAAGCTCCTACATTCGTTGATCACATGAGAATCCTGTTTTCGGTGTGCGAGCCTAATATCCGGTATAAAACAACTACACAAATGTCAATATATTATTTCCTATAGCTACTTATACACATTTAACTCTCTTCCTGTCCTAAAATTAGCAGGGTAACCCAATAATACTTAACAAAGCTCTCGGGTCGTTTTTACGATACCAAATTCTATAAAATTAATTCACGCTCCCGTGTCTCCTACATTAGTTACGATTAAATGATTTTAATCTTGCGAGTGTTGAGTTAATTTATAAAAGCGATCATTGAATAATAATCGTTCATGTGTTACATTAGCAGTAATATTTGATTATCGTTATTCTTGTTTTCTTCATCTCCTCAGCTTTCATTTCTTTTCAATTACTACAACTTTACTTAAATATATCATCGATTACCCGTTAAACAAACCTATTTAAGGTTTTAGCTGAATATAAATTCAGCTGCTATGTAAAGATTATGTAAAATATATATAATTTATAGAATTAGGCGTTACTTTGCGGAGATCCATAATACAAAAGTAATAATAGAATTATTTTGCTATAATCCGCTATAAAGTAAATAGAAAATATATATAGTGCTAAATGTATAGTGGACTATCCGTTTTTTCATACCCGATACACGCAGGATTCGTAAAAACACATGCACAAACCTCCACCACTGCCACCACAATACACAAGCACTAAACGGATAGTCCACTATACATTTAGCACTATAATATAGCAAAATAATTTTATTATTACTTTTGTAATATTTTTTTTGTAATATATATATGCAAAATAACAAATAACAAAAATTAGTTATTTAAAAAGATAGTTAACTATACGTAAATAGCAACAGATAAAAAATAATCTTAGTTTTAGTTTTTGTCTGGTATTGTGAATTTTCTCAGAACAAAAATTAGCTGTATTGATCCAAATTCAGAAGTATTTACTCGTGAACTACTACCTATATACCTTTCCCAGTGCCTAAAAGGGAAATTTTAAATTCATCCGTCGATTTCTCAAATTAGGAACATATGTTATTTATTTATTTATGTACCGAAATTAAAATATATAAGAAGTACAAGTTACAAGTACAAGTACAAAGGATTACTTATCTCTATAAGAGGTCTCTGCCAGCGACCCTTGGTGGTTTGAAAGTAAGTGAAAACGTAGTATAGGTACATTAATAGTAAAAGATAAATTATTAAAACACTACAAAACAATTATAAATTAAATTTGGATAAACTTACTTTCTTATAATCATAAAATAGAATACATATATATAATACAAGATAATACACTAATACTAATACAAAATATAATAAACCTACATAGATATAAGTTATGACAGCGAGGAAAGGTAATGTTGCTTTAGCCTTAGTTTGAAAATGTGCAAAGAAGGAGAGTCTTTAAAGATGCTATCTCTATATATTTATATATATCTATTCGTTGGTCAATAAGTGAATTTGGTCTGACACTTCCTGTATCTGCAGATTAGTTATTTCCTTTCAAATTATATTAAAAATTCACACAATGCTTTTTTGAAAATAAAATTATGAATGTATAATCTTATATTATAACGCACTAACATACTGGATAAATAAACAAATAATTAAGACTAATAAAATATTGAAGTGCGCAAACAACTTGTATAGTATATAATTTTGCAAGCATACTTAAATGTTTTATTCACAAAGTTGATATCATAGCAAACTAGATAAATGCATCAGCCATTCCCTACTTTAAAGTAGCAATTATAGTCGGAGCGAACTTTTGCCCCGAGACTGAAGGTACTTGGAGTAAAGTAGTGGCGGGAACGATCCGCTGACTCGCGAAATTAAATTTTCAGAAATGGAATTATACAATTTGGAGTTGATGAAAACTTTACAAATGATAATATTCTTACATCAACTTTTCTCTTAGTCGGTTATAAACATCTCGCGAAACGACTGTCGCAACAAGATGTTTAATGAAATCCGCGAGAACTTCTGGAAAAAAATTTATATTGTAAAATCAAAATAGCAATTTTGAATCGTCAAGGATCAATTATATTTTATGAAGCTACTACTGGTTCGGAATGTTGCTATAACCGAGAAGAACCAGCACAAAAATCAGCGGTCGCTCTTTAAAACATTTTCAAAAATTATATTATAAGCTGCTTATTATCATGATTTAATACAAGGTTTCTATAGCCTATATGTTACCCCGGTGTATAAGGAATAATTGTGCCAATTGTCATCGATATCGGTTAAGCAGATTTGCTGTGAAAGAGTAAAAATATAAGTCCATACTCAGAAATTTTCGCATTTATAATATTAGTATATAGTAGATTAGTAGGATAAAGTTAGTAGCTCACTTAGCAAATCGTAGTTTATCATTGATAACACTATCCTAATCAAAAGGGAAAAGAATAAAATTTCCAAATATCTTGCTCATAATATAATGACATTATATGAGGAACAATGACATATTTACTAAAATAATAATTATTATTACGAATTCATAAGGTCATGAATACCACAAGAGGCTCTCATTTAAGTCGGATCAAGGACAGGATTCTGAATATAGTTACAGTGGTTTCTGACTGTGGTGTTCACTTGTATTGTATTAATGTAGGCTAATGTTGTATGCATATAGCACAGGCTACACGTCCACTTTCACCAAAGGCTCTCGTTACTGACGTGTGTGCGTTTGAGACAGTGCAATGTTTCCTTTGTACATTAGTATGAGTTAGTGTGAGTATATTCATGTATTTATTACATAAATGTGTCTTATATATAAATATACAAGGTAAGGGACACACATCTCAACCCGCAAACACTACATTGACATTGCAGATTAATTTCATTCTGGAATCCCTATACGACACCTTAAGCGTTTCAAACATAAAACGTGTATACAAATAAATATTTAAAAAGACAATTTCTAATAGCAGCATGAACTTACATATAAATTAGGTACATACTGTTATAAACGAGTAGAATAAACAATGAAATGATTGTTTAATTGAACAAAAAATCTAAACCAATAAAAAGTAAAGTATCAGCCTGTTACAATCCCACTGTTGGGAATAGGCCTCTTCTCTCCGTTTCTGAAGAGAAGGGTTGGAGCTAAGACCTACCACGCTGCTCCAATGCGGATTGGTAGGTTACACATATCTCCAGAATTCTCTAGAGATATGCAGGTTTCCTCACGATGTTTTCCTTCACCGAAAAGCGTGTGATAAATTGCAATTATCAATTAGACACATGAGTTTTAATAGAAAAACTCATTGGTGCCTGCCCGGGTTTTAACTCGTGTTCCCCTCGAAAGAGTCGCACGGTTTCACCGCTGGGCTATCACAGCTTAAATTTAAGTATATTAAGTAATAAAAAAAATCGTGCTACACAACGATACGAAACAATTACACTGTATAACAGGGAGCTTATTAAAACTACGAAATATTTAGCCGTGACGTTGCGACATTTGTCAAAAAAATGAACATTACTCATTGGTTTAATTAAGAAAGACCTTAGGTATATAAAAATAGAGTCTAGTTTAAGATGCAATACGTATATTCTGTGCGCATTTTTTATCGGTACAAAGTTTGTTGGGGCAGAAAAATGTCACGCTACCATAGTTCGGGTTGACCACGTAACAAATTGAGCGTTGAACGTAACGGAGCAATTATAAAACTTTATAAATCAATAGATAAGTTTTAGAATTAGAAAACTTTAATTTAGTTACAATAAACTTTATTTTCATACCATAATAACAATTATTGAAAGCGATAAATCTAAAGAATATACTATTCGGTAGGTTATAACTGGCATATTTTTAAATAAATAAAATACAATGAAAAGTAAAAGAAACAATAATTATTTTGTACGTAAGGCAAACACAATTCATTGGCATGATTAGAGCAATGTTTCAACGTTCACGCTCCTCACCCCAGACATATTTATAATGCGGTAATTACATGCACTTGGGGCCGACCCTCCGATACTTAATTGTAAGGGAACCTTCCCGGCACGTGGCCTTCAGAAGCTTCCCTCTTGATTGGGAAAAAATCACGATAAGGCTAAGACCTACCACGCTGCTCCAATGCGGATTGGTAGGTTACACATATCTCCAGAATTCTCTTGAGATATGCAGGTTTCCTCACAATGTTTTCCTTCACCGAAAAGCGTGTGATAAATTGTAATTATCAATTAGACACATGAGTTTAATAGAAAAACTCATTGGTGCCTGCCCGGGTTTGAACTCGTGTTCCCCTCGAAAGAGTCGCACGGTCTCACCGCTGGGCTATCACAGCTATATCTATCAAACATTACCACAAATGAACGGAATTCAAGTACAACGGACATTATCTACCGTCAAGTTTTTTTTTAAACACGGCCATGCAATAAATTTGTTTGAAACGATAGATGACATCACTAGCAACAATAATTAAAATCGACAAATTCACATATACTCTTGTTTCCAACAAAGGCCTAACAAGGTTGTAGAAGTGATTACAATTTTATTTTTAGCGTAATAGGCGACCGCTTGACTGTAATCATGCCTGATGGTAAGCAATGATACGTCTAAGAGGGAGCGCGTTTGCCTAGAAGATAACGAAAAAATAACGAAGAAAATAATAACGAACTATTCACTCTCGCTTTGAAGAGACTCATATTATACGAACCGGGAAAGATAGATGCCGGAAAAGAATTCTATTCCCTTGCCGTGTGCAGTAAAAAAGAAGACGCGAAGTCAATAACGTAAGGGTGGAACTTCTCCCTAGCGGAGCGTTGATAGAAAGATGATGGAAGAACAAGGTTATGGAGTACTTTCGCACACTCTCCGAAATATATCCTGTAGAATACCGATAGACAGACAACCAACCCTGCGGCGACGTTAATGCGCCGACAATTAAAACACAAAAGGCTCTTTACACGCATTTCTAAATCTTCGTTGATAGTTATTTAAAAAATTTCAATAGCTTTTACTGGGACGAAGTAACGGACCACGACCGACCGAGAAAAAAGTAGTAAAGTAAAGTTAAGTAACGGCCTATTACAATACCACAGCTGGGAATAGGCCTCCTATCTCCGTTTAAGAAGAGAAGGGTTGGAGCTAACACTTACCACGCTGCTCCAATGCAGATTGGTAGGGCATACATATCTCCAGAAATTTCTAGAGATATGCAGGTTTCCTCAAAATGTTTTCCTTAACCGAAAAGCGTGTGATTAATTGCAATTATTAATTAGGCACATGAGTTTTAATAGAAAAACTCATTGGTGCCTGCCTGGGTTTGAACTCGTGTTCAACTTAAAAGAGTCGCACGATCTCACCGCTGGGCTATCACAGCTTTTCTTGGCTTTTAAAAACTATTGACTTTTATTATATAAGCATAAATTAATGTAATTGTTGTAGGCATTTTAAGACAGAGTAATAAACACAAATAACGAAATAAATCATACATACAAATAATTCACTACTCAGTAACGCTTCATGAAATCTTTAAGCAGAGATGATGGGCAAAAAGAAACAAAGCTGGCGCCGACAAGTGATTCATATATGACTGGAACAAACGTATTTCATGAGGATTTCATTTACACTAACCGATCAATATTAATAAATGAATTATTTAGGTATGCCCACTCCATCTCGCAGACCATTTTCGGTGAAGGATAAAGAACACTGTTGTTTGTTTTGTTTATAACTCGGCCTCACAGGAGGCACTCTTAGGACGACGTTCTCCGACGCTAGTAGAACTTCTGCGCTTTATTCTCTGCATTTTGCAACCTCGACAATGCTTTTAGGCTCGCGCATCCCGCCCGGTGACACTGTAGAAGTCGTTAGGGTTAACAGCATACAGTCAGTTCGAAAAATAATAATTTTTGGTAAGCAAATGTGCGATTTTAGATAGACACCATATGAATTTGATTTTGTTTTATTGTTTCAAGTGAACATCGCGAAAGTTGCACATATAACTTCAAACATCAATAAGAGTTTAGAAACATAATAAGTAAAAAGTCAAATAATTTTCAGTATGCAGATTGTAAGGTGCGGAGTAGGTTATGAAAGCAAACAACCGTATGCTTTGAAGTCTTCTTCAATACTCTCTTATAATAGGCTAAATACTGAATCTTATACTAGTTTACACGTAAGCAATGGATAATAAAATATAAGGCTCCCATCACACTACAAAATCGCATTAAATAAAATATATGAAATCGTTTCCATAGCTCATTATTCGAAGCGATATCGCAGTTTCAAGATCGTAGTCGTATACCAACAAAAGGCTCATGATACACCCTTATTGCACTGTCAAGTGCACCGGCCATATCATAACAACGTTTGATTGTTTTTAGTTTTTCATTTTAATAGTTAACAAATCCAATGCATATCCAACCGCATGATTAAGCTTCGACTCTGTGGGTAATGTGGAGACGGCAAAAATTAATTTGAAACGCTATTTCGCCATTTTCATAAACGCTTCCTGCAGTTATACTTCAAGAAATGTAGAATTGTAGAAAAATGTAAAGCTCTGGAAAAAACCATTAAAAATGTAAAACATTTCTTATAATATTTCTTTTAATGTGAGAAGTTATTAGCAGGCCTACCATGAACTCTTATTGCGACTCAATTGAAGACGTAAACTAAATTGTTCTGCTTCTTCATACCATGACGTATTAAAGACGCACACTTTAAGTCATTGCCGAATGACCATTCGGAATTCGTCCTAAGAACATGTGAGTAACAGAGACAGAGCTGTCTATAGTTCATATAACGTTGTCCTTTTCAAACACACTTCATGGCACGAAAAGAAAGCGGTCGGGTTTAGGTACTGACTTTGAATTGAATCGTTTTCTAAAAGTTCATGGTAGGTCTACCGATCTCCTATATAAAACCCATTTATTTAACTTACAAATTTGACTTTGACACATCGTGAATAAAAAACCTTGATATAACGATAGTAATAAATAATAATAAATATAATAATAAATATATGGGACGTTTACACACACGGTCGTCCGTCCCCAAAGTGAGTAATTTAATACTTGTGTTATGGGTGACGGAAAACTGGTAGATATACTACATATATAAGTTTAAATACATACTTATATACAAATACACACCCAGGCTCGAAGAACCAACAATTTGTTTATAGAAAATGTTGGCCCTCGGCGGGAATCGAACCCGCGACCCGCGGAGCTGAAGGCAGGGTCACTACCCACAGCGCCAACGGGCCAGTCATATATAGTATATGGTGTTTTTCAATGTCGTCCTATTCCTATTGAATTTTCAGGATTTCTATAGCCTCCTCTATGTATTACTCCGGTTAAAAACGTAACAGACAGACAGACAGAGTTTTGCATTTATAATATTAGCATAAGTAGTTACATTCACTTACTGTATATTTACATTTTTTTTTATTTACTGTACATTACATACTGTATTCAAATACTGTAATATGAATGCTAATCAGCCGTTAGTTATATGTTTTCTACAATTCTGAACTGGCATACAACCTCTTTATTACACGGTAGCGACGGTGATCGCCCTTCTTCATTGTGTTATACTAGTCGGGCTTAACCGATAAAATAAGACGTGAGTATAGCCGGTTTTCACACATTAACTATGAATACTATTTACGGTAGTTTAAATTTAAAAATTTAGCTAAGTTGCTTGGAATTACTTATATTTTCGTGAGATTTGCGATTAGTCGATTGTTTGATGATTATACTACTACCTTTTAACCCTGATAATAATGGGATAAGTAGCAGGAAGAAGAGGCGTTGGTCGCAGGAAGAAATCGTGGCTACGTAACATCCGGGAGTGGACAGGAATCGCGAGTGCGGCCAAGCTTTTTCGCCAAAAATAAACGGAAATATACGCCTCTTGAATTCGCAGATCATGATACACGATAGAATAAATTAGATCCTAGACGGCAAACAAGTGAATCACACGAGTGTGGTGAGATTTATTTAAGTGAGCCGTTTTAAATTAAACCCCACGCGGCGAGGGGTGGAAAAATCAATGGGCCCTAGAAAAATAAGCGGTGCGTGAAGGAAACGGAACACACGTGGCTGGTTGCGGAGCTCAGGGTCACATGTAGATATATCCCATGATGAGAATATACGTACCCCATTTAAAATATAATATCTTAAATAACATAGGCAATAGAATAAAAACAAATAACAAAAGCTAGGGGAACATTTCTTTAAAAAGTTAACAGAAAATATACTGGCAGTTGACCGGTGTGGGCATGTAATGAGGAGGAATGAAAATCATGGGACAAAACAGTTCTAAATATGAATGTGGATGAATGTATGATTAGAAGAAGTTCGAAAAAAGATAGATGGATTGTGCGAAGAATGATATGCATATAAAAGGAGTTGGCAAATAATAGGATAGAATGAAAGACAAAGACATATTGTGCCGACCACACTTAGAGAGAGAGAGTCGGTTTATTTGCAGGGTGCACCATGAGCAGGCGAGATTGTCAATTGGAGAGACTGATTGAGATGAGCCTCACTATTACCACCCACCTCCTTACCCACTCCCTTAGACTCCCTACGAGATGGTCTGACGACCTTAAAAAGGTCGCAGGAAGCCGCTGGATGGCACAAGATCGACTGTTGTGGAGATCCCATAAAGATCCCTATGTCCAGCAGGAGACGTCCATGGGTTAAATAGGAAGAATAAGACATAACCGTGTTGTAAACGATCGTAGGCGATCATAGACGATGATTGGCGAGTGCACCACCACCTGCATGCCACCTACACAACCGTGCTCGCACTTAATCCCTTGTAATCGCCAATTATGAATAAGAGCCCTTATAGCATTAAGACCTATAGACCGAAGAGACCTTATGTCCAACAGTGGACAGAGACGGGTTGCTGATGTATAGCATTCAGAATTCCTAAAACGTGTGGCTGTATTTACCATATTATTACTAAACCATTTGCGTGCTTTAGATTTATCTATTTCTCTTTTTTCTTAAAAAAAATATAATCTTTTATGAATGTATAGCAACTTGCCCTTCAAGCACTTACGGGGCTCGTATTCATCAGCTCTTTATGCTGCGTTATTGTAAAAGCTGTGATAGCCTAGCGGTGAGACCGTGCGACTCTCTAGAGACGACATAGGTTCAAACCCCGGGCAGGCACCAATGAGTTTTTCTATTAAAAACTTATGTGTGAATTAAAATTACGGTGAAGGAAAATATCGTGAGGAAACCTGCATATATCTAGAGATTTCTAGGGATATGTGTAACCTACCAATCCGCATTGGAGTAGCGTGGTAGGTCTTAGCTCCAATCCTTCTCTCCAAAAACGGAGAGAGGAGGCCTTAGCCCAGCAGTAGGCATAGTAACAGGCTGTTACTTTACTTTTTTTTTACTTTTATTGTTGGTGGGCACTCGTGTAGCAGCTCGCTGTGAACTCATGAGCAGAGGTGGGGGGAGGGACGGAAGCGGAAGTGGTCGCGCGTTTGTATGCAATCCAGGTCGCTGTTCTGGTCTTCAGTATCGGATGCACGGAATAAAAAATAAGACGTGAGTATACACGGTTTCTATACATTAATTATCAATACTACTCACGACAGTTCAAATTCAACAATCATTCACAGTATTAATAATACTGTCATTAACGCGATATCAAGTTTATCTACTAAGCATCATCCTAACTAAAATACTCGCTAATATCCTAACACTTCTTATTATAACGATTTCTACAAAGCGGCCACGTCAGAACGCTACTGACTGATTGCAGGGTACTTTATGGGGTAATTACAGATAATACCGAGATGCAGTGTATGACAGAGATTAACTTTCACGTTAATTGGTTGCTTTGGAAATTGCTGTTTAAGGATTCGCCTCCACGAGCGAGTATAGCTTATATCATTGCTTAGTATTTACACAAATAATCAATCTATGATAACTTTTTATTTCGAATTGACAGTATGCTGTCAGCCATAAGCTTTTATTAGCGTCACCGGTAAGCTTATATATAAATTTCAATAATATTGGTTCAATAAAAAAGTAAAGTAACGGCCTGTTACAATCCCACTGCTAGGAATAGGTCTCATCTCTCCGTGTCTGGAGAGAAGTGTTTGAGGTAAGACCTACCACGCTGCTCTAATGCGGATTGGTAGGTAACACATATCTCCAGAATTCTCTAGAGATATGCAGGTTTCCTCACGATGTTTTCCTTCATCGAAAAGCGCGTGATAAATTGCAACTATCAATTAGACACATAAGTTTGAATAAAAAAACTCATTGGTGCCTGCCCAGGTTTGAACTCGTGTTCCCCTCGAAAGAGTCGCACGGTCACACCGCTGGTCTATCACAGCTTATTGGTTCAATAGACAGTGATAAAAGACAGACTTACTTTTATATTAATAATATCCAAATAAACTACGGATGCTACGGTAATACCGTGCGACTCTTTCGAGGAGGTTAAGTATTCAAAGATTCTCTTTCAAAACTTATGTGAAAATATATGTGACTGATAGTTGTGAGCTATCGAAAACTTTTCTATCAAGTTCAAATTCAAAATATTCTTTATTCGATTAAACTTGTAAACAAGTGCTTTTGAATCGTCAACTCTACTGCTGATTCGGAAAGTTGTTCCTACCGAGAAAAGCCAGCAAAAAACTTGGTGGTTGTTCTTTTTAAAATATAATTCTTATTAATATTTACATTTAGTCATTACTGTCTTGTACAGGGTCGAAGAGTGGCTATATCCACAAATGGCAAAACCAAAATAGTTTGCGGAATTTTACTATAGAATCTTATACCCAAACGGAAAAACGACTCACGTCCTTTTACAAAGCGTAAAGCAGAAGGCGCAAGTTTATGTCGGTTCATACTTTTTCTATTATATACATCACCTATTGTTTTATAATTCTTTGTTTTTATGTACAAATATTAAATTGCTTAATATACTATTTATTTAATATACTGCGAAGATAATTCTGAGGTAGCCTGCATATCTCTAGACAACTCATATGTTATACCAATCTGCGTTGGTTCAGTGTGGTGGGTTTTAGCTCCTAAAAATGGAGAGATTTGGTCTATACCTAGCATAGAGCTATCTCTGTAGTAACAGGCCGTTACTTCTCTCTCTCTCTCTCTCTGTGTCTCTTTTTTTCGAGTTGATAATGTGCTCTTATCTCTCAAGGGGTTTTTTTATTGCTAGGAAAACCCATTATGGGTCGTCACCGCCCGACGGGGACGAGTGGTGGGTATGTCGGACTCTCACCGACTAAAAACCTGACAGTGCTCCACCACGCTGCTGGTGGCGGGGACAGGGTAACGTTGTACACATTGCCCCCCATCCCCGCCAGCAGCGGCTCTGTACCCCGGAGAGCGCCACCTCCGGGTCGGGGCCTCTCTAAGCAGTGGCCCCTCCCACTGCTAATCGATGCATCGGGAGCACCAGATGCATCGACCAACACGGGGACTTAACTTCAGCGAGCGTCCGATCTCTCAAGAGACTTGAGTTTAGATTGGTAAGGCAGTCTGCGCAAACAACGCAACTAGAGGGTTTATGAAGAGTTTCATACCAATGCAAACAAAACTAATGGTCTAAGGATCTAAAATTATAACAACATTAATATTAATCTTATGTGTAAGTATAAACCATTAAAGATCGCAGTCACACCATTAAGGAGACTAGCGACGTTCGACGTTTGATGTGTGAGTTGCGAAATTTTGATAAATGACAATAAGCGGAGCAATTGTATAGGATGCACTTAATCTATCATCTCTTTTTACATTTCTTTTAATAACAGAAAAAATTTTTTTTGACGTCATAAAGTTTTTTACAAATACGTATTTCTTAACGCCAGTATCCGGCAGAGTAGAATAGACCACCCTCATTTCTTACCGAGGTGTCGTAAGAGGCGACTAAGGTAAGTTGACGTAAGGCAGGCGGCCGGTCGTAAAACACGTAGGCAAATTATGTGACAACATGTTATAACATGTTGTGCCGACCCCGCTTAGAGTGGGATAAGGGCAGGAGAATGATGATGATGTATTTCTTAAACTCCATTTATAATTTTTTAAACATAAGAAAGTCATCTTTTAACAACGGTTTTATTCGGTAACAAACAAATTAGTCATTTTGTTTTAATCGACATTTAGTGATAGAGAAAGTCCTCTATAATAGAATAGTAACTTTTTACAGACACCATAATAACTATTCGGAGAATTATCTATTAAAGACTTGCATCACTTAACACCCCAAAGGCAAAATAGTTAAATATGAAGAAGGGCCCAATTAAAAAGTATTTAAGATATAATCCCTTTACAAGGCAAGGAGCATTTGTTGAATCATGCATTCAAATATAATTACTGCGGTTCAACCTCAGACAATAAAAAGATAGAATAACCGTGTGAAGTATTTGTAAAAGGTTATATTTAACGTCGCCCAGTATTGGGACGATTACTAGCCGTAACTTCTAACATAAAATTGAATCATTAGTGGATCGCTTGGCCCGTTAGCTTAGTGGGTAGTGGCCCTGCCTTGAGCTACGCGGGTCGTGGGTTCAATTCCCGCCAAAGGTCAACATTTTCTATGACCAATTTGTTGATTCTTCGAGCCTAGGTGTATATTTTTATTGAAGTATGTATTTAAAATTACATAAGTAGTCTACCAGTTATCTGTCACCCATAACATAATTACGTTACTTACTCCGGGGATGGGCGACCGTGTGTGTAAGTTTATTTATAATTAAGCAACGATAAACTGATAAGACAAGACATTTACTAAAGAAATTTCCTTTGTAAACATTTTTTCCAAAATTAAATTTCGCATTTACTCCTTGTGTCTTATGAATCACATCACTCAATCCCAATTTAGCCAAAATCCGCCGCGAAACATGACCTAAATCCGTGGAGCAAAAAATAAAAATGCCAAATTCAATTCGGTTTGCGTTCAGATATTCGGCAAGAATTATTGAGGGGTGTAAGACCCTCGGCTGTTCCATTTTTTATGCAATTCCTGGCGAGGGATCACGGGGATCTCAGATAATATAGCCTCAAGCTACGATTGGGTGAATTTCGCGAAGGGTAACACCCAGCAAGTAGGGCGTCGCGCGTCTTCTATAAACATTATTTGACGTTTTTATTAAAAATGGATAATGCAATACGGTTAATACTTTTTGGTGATTGATAGAAATATTATTAGTGCAAAAAATTTGATTGTTAAAATATACTTTCCTTAAAAAATATATTCGTTTTATCTTGTTTAAGCCGCGACGAGCGAATGGTGCGATCGTGTACCCTTTACTGGGCAGTGAATTAGAACCCCGGGTAAGTAAATATAAAGCTTAGGTATTTAAATCTAAATGATGTTTTAAATTCATTTTCGGCAAAGGAAAATAGATAAAACTAGCGTATCCCTTGGTCAGTGCCTTATGTTTTTATTACTATCCACATGGGAAAAACGGCGTTGGCTTAATTTCTGAATTAATGAGATCATTACAGAGACATCTTAAATGACTACTAGCGTGTAAGTATTATTTCTTTTTTGTATTATATGCGTTTACTATTTAAGCATTTATAGAATTAGGCGTTACTTTGCGGAGATTCATAATACAAAAGTAATAATAAAGATTATTTTGCTATAATCCGCGATACAGTAAATAGAAAATATATTTATATAGTATAGTGTATAAATGTATAGTGGACTATCCGTATTTTCATACCCAATACATGCAGGCTTCGTAAAAACACATGCACAAACCATTCTTAGGAGCATCCTTAGGAGCAGTGGTGGACCACTGCTCCTAAGGATGCTCCTAAGAATGCTGGCAGCGTTTTCCTTTTGAATTCCTAAGCCGATTCTTTGTCTTAAAAAGGACCCAACCCTCTTGTCACCTGAAGAGGTAATTAGCCGAGATGTCTCACTACACGTATTTGAAAGAGTTCGATCAAGGTGTATAGATACTCTCTCATCACGGATTATGACAAAATACTATAGTTACTTTTGTATTATGGAAAATAAATAATTTTGCAAAATAATTCCTGCTTCTATAAATAACACATAATAATGGGAGCATCGTTCATAAATCAAATTCTTAACCACAGCCTCGACATCCCGTATCGTATTTTACTATCGTTGCGAGTAAATCATACAATTTAACGTCGTTCGCAATTTCGCGGTATTCCATAATGCTCTAATCGAATGTATCGGTTATGGGTGGCTCAAACTATATTGGAGTGCGGAGAAACGCGATGTTCACCTAAAATCGAATTTGAATAGAATTTTTTAAAGTTACATTTCTTTTTTTTTAATTATTTTTTTAAGGAACTTAAGTATCTACAGATACATGTCAGCCCCATCATAACGTAATTTCATTTAAATCTAATTTTTATAACTAAACTAGAAATACGTACGGCTTCGCCCGCGTGAAATTTACTGTATAGTATGTTATAGTTGCTCGAGTCTCGGTATGAGACTGGCTCTCTGATTTTTTTTTCGGACACTAATGCTGTTAGCCTAGAAGGCTTTGACAACGTCACCGAGAGGGTGGGCGAGCGCAGAAGCATCGCCGGGTGTTGTAACGTGGAGAGCGAGTCTCGAGCGATGCTCGCAACATCCTGGGAGCGTCGCCTTAAGGGTGCCTCCTGTGAGATCGGACCTCGGCTTAAAGCGACGCGCTGTGGAGGACTATATCGGACTGTAAGGCTCTCTGATACCCTACACCGCTTTTTATACCTATTCCCCCCTTATAAACAACAATCGACACCTTTTCGTTTGAACCCCCACTAAAAATTGTTGTAAAACGACCTCTTCAACTCAATTTACATAAATCCGTTATGTACTACTAACCTAACCTACACCTTTCGGACAAAGTGCACTACATTTGAGTAAAAACCATGCTATAATTCGTTAAGTAGATTTTTAGAAAATCGATTGCATACAGACAGCTTTGGGGACTTAATTTTATAATAAGTATAGACATTAATTTATTAATATCACTTTTGAGAGAAGCACTAATAAATTCAACTTTAACAGCCGCATTGCTCAAAGGAAAAGCTAAGATTGAATTTTAAAAAAACACTCAAAAATTAGTGATTCTCTCAAAAATAGGTGACTGTCGCATGCCAAAAGTAAGTGCTGAATATCTTCTGCGACAACGCAAGACTCACAAGTCCCCAAATTAATTTTTTTCATTAGATATTCAAAACTCCTTAAAGGCATATGATCAGATCTAATTCTAAATGCTATAACCAACATATTTCTGTTTAACGCTGTATTGGTAAACCAAGGTATATGAGGAGCTTCAGTTTGAATAGTTCTATACCATATGTCTTTGCCCAGCGTTCTCTCATCAAAAAACTCATTCCCAATCTCATAACAAATAATTTTGAATTAAACGATTCACCATAATACGGTTTAACATTTAATGTAATTCCATCCGTGCAAGCCATATACGCAAACTTGTCTACATCCTATATTTCATTATTCCTATTGTATTATGGATCTTCGCAATGTAACGCTTAATCCGATAAATTACTTTTACTTTTCCAAAATAATACAGAGAAATGATAAATATCAAAAATTACAATAATAATACTTTGTTTGTTGCCAAAATATTTCTTATTTCTATGATTCAAACCAAGCGTAGGCGCAACAATTTATGTTCCAGCCATAAATAAATATCGCAATTATTGTACGCCTTTCAAAATAGATCGCTTAGTATTTGTTCTAGTTCTAACTTTGTAGTGCAGGAGTCTATTGTTCATCTTACACCGAAAGTTTTTTGGGTTCAATTTGCGAATTGTTTATCATTTTAACTTACGAGCCGTAACCGGATCGTAGTTCGCGTCAATTTAGATGTTCATATACCTCCAATGATGTGCCGTGTTTTTTTATGTAATGAGTCGACTGATTAGGTATGGGAGCAGTCAGAACAAAGACAGTTATATAGAGAGACAACAGACAGATTTTCATATTTATAATATTAGTATCGCTAACCAAACATCTAATCTGATCAAATTAGACATTTGGTTATTAGATGTTTTTTGTCACGAATTCTGAGAAATTCTTCGTTTCTCACAAAGAAAATTTGAATTTTAAAGATTTTTTAGTATTTTTTATGATGTATGTGCTTCAAAAGAAAGCTCATGTTATGCTTGGAGTATCTGTATGTGATAAAATCAGAAATAAAGAGATCCGTTAAGGAACCAAAGTCACCGACATAGTTCAGCGTATAGAGGTAATTCGATTTTGTCGCGATGTGTCCCGTTTATTTATAAAATAATTATTATGAATCGCGAAAGTTTAAAATTTACCATAGCTCAGCGTGTCGCGAAGATGATATATCGATGGAAGGGGCCAAATAGTGCGGAGAACCGATGAGCGTTAGTGTCTTAAGGATTTCGACCCCGCACCGGAAAACGCAGCGTCGTTAGACCTACTAGGAGGTGAAGTGACGACCTCAAAAAGGTCGCGGAGAGTCGCTGGATCCAAGTGGCATAAGATCGTGTGGTATGGAGATCCCAAGAGAAGATCGATGTCTAACAGGGGACGCCCATCGGTTAAAGGAGAGAGAGAGAGAGAGCGAGTATGAGTGTAATTAAATACATCTCTACTGTCACCATCTGCCACAGTAATGAGATTTTCATGGGATCAGCCCCAAACGACTGCGTGCTTTTTAATTTAGTTCCGACTGCCTTCATTTATTGATATTGATGCAGTATCATAAATATACTTACCCCAATTGTTAACAAAATATTGTAAATAAATGGCGCCTTTCAAAGTTTAATTCAATATTTTATCAGCAAACATCTCATTTCCAATACTTTACACTGGCCCCCCCTTTAAAAATTCAAAGTGTATCACGTAAGAAAATTTGACATGCGAACAATGTTCATTGGATCACAGTACAAAATTGCAACGGATATAGAGACAACAAAAGAGTAATGTCAAGTAAAGTCCCTTGCACACTTATAAATAACCGCTAGTATTCGCTCGCTAAGAGATCATCATGCTCCTGCTCTAGTCCCACTCTAAATGGGATAACACAACATGTTATTAACTTGTTGTCACATGATTTGGCTACGTATTTTACGACCAGCCGCCAGACTGACGTCGTGACCTTAGTCGTATTTTACGACAGTTCGGTAAGTAATAGGGTGTTCTATTTTACACAACCGGAAACCACATCGCCTTTTACGACACCTCATTAAGAAATGAGGGTGGTCTATTCTACTCAGCCGGATACCACACGGCAGTTACTGGGTAAGAGATATATACCTAAAAATAAAGAAGCTAAGAACATATCTAAACTTGTGTAAGTGTATGTGTGCAATGCTAGTATAGTGTGGTGATTATCATTTGTAGTGCATGATTTTTATCGAATTTTGCATAGGTATAAAAACATATATCACACTCTACAAATAACACTAGATATTATCGCAAATCGGATTATAGTTTTATTTTTCTAATATGACAGGATGAGGTCTTTGGAAATTGATTGCAATTCATAAAATATGAAACGATACGAAATTATCTATATGGAGAAAAATTTAAACAGTCACAACAAAAAATTCAATAATGATTGATCAGGTGGTAATCAAGCTCATATAAATTAATTATCATTGCTTTTACAGGTGACATAATATAATTTTTATTATAAAAATAAAACTTCGCAGTAAACCGGAAATGTGCATGCCCCTCTAGTCAAATGTATCAAAACCAGAGTGGACCTGACAGATGTTTGAGACTATTTAATACAAAGTTTTACAAGAAAACTGGAAGCGTGAGACGAAACTTCCGGGTGGCAGGACCGGTCTGAGCTAACAATACCGCGGCTTTGAGAGTTCATGAGAAATTGTTTTACAGATTTTAACACAAAATTAAGCGAAGTTTACTCTTGTTAGCAATTTTAACATTTGTATAATAGGTTGGTTAGCTGGAGCTGTGATAGCCCAGCGGTGAGACCGTGCGACTCTCAAACCCGGGCAGGCACCAATGAGTTTTTCTATTAAAACTCATGTGTCTAATTGGTAATTGCAATTTATCACACGCTTTTCGGTGAAGGAAAACATCGTGAGGAAACCTGCATATCTCTAGAGAATTCTGGAGATATGTGTAACCTACCAATCCGCATTGGAGCAGCGTGATAGGTCTTAGCTTCAACCCCTCTCTCCAGAAACGGAGAGAGGGGGGGCCTCTTTCCAGCAGTGGGATTGTAACAGGCTGCTACTTAGCTGGTAGATATCTCTGTCAAAGGTATAAGTAGACCTTAGTACTTTGTTTTTATTTTATTGATAATGTTTTTCTTACGTTTTTTTATGGAATATAAACAAATAAATAAATAAATAATTATTATAGTATTGAGTTTAGTGTTTCACGATGTTTTCCTTCACCGAAATTATGTTAAATTGCAATAATCAGTTAGGCATATATGTTTTAACGGAAACCCATTAGTGCCTGACCGGGTATTGAACCCGTTACCCCCTTGAGAGAGTTGCTAGGTCTCACTGCTGGGCTATCACAGCTGAAATGATGGTTATTCAAATATATTATATAACACATATACCGAAAAGGCCTGTTAAAAAAGTTCAGAGATAGACAGCGATAATAGAGCGTCTATAGTTGGTATAAATAAATGAATTAATATATAGGACACTTACAAACACGGTCGTTCACCCCCAAAGTAAGTAACTAAATAAATACATATATAACTATAAATACATATATAACTGTAAATATATACATATATAATTTTAAATACATACTTAAATACAAATATACACCCAGGCTCGAAGAACCAAGAAATTGTATTAAGAAAATGTTGGCCCTCAGAGGGAATCGAACCCAAGACCCATGGAACTGAAGGCAGGGTCACTACCCACTGTGCCAATGGGCTAGACAATGGTATATCTCTACGTAATGAAGTCAGTCACAAGGAGATGGGTAGAAGCAATAACGACGCCGAAATCTTTTGAAGAAATGTGCAGCCATGGACCTCGATCGATCCAAACAGAGAAAGAAATAGAAATTACGGGCAACTAAAATTAAAATTATAACTAAAATATCTTTTAAAACTAAGACGTCCAGAATCGCAAAGGATGAATTTACTGACAACGTGTCCTCGCAAAGAAACGTCAAAAATTGGGGTCACGACCCTAATCCGTACCTTTTCTATTTCATATGCAACAACAGCAGAATTCAGCCTTTGATATACATATACATATGTCAGTCATAGTTACGCGTCATATAGACGCTCCTAATGGTCGTCGAATGACCGGTAAAATATTTTAAGGGTCGATTGAAGGAACCCTTTGTTCAAATGAACAAAGGTTAAAGTTTTTTATTTTCTTTCATACAGCTTATAAATGCTTAATAAATGCGAATGACTGTCTATTAATGCTAATCAGCTGGAGCATACATCAATAAAATTTGGCACAATCTAAGCCTAAGCACCGGGGTAATTTAGGGAATAAAAATCCCTGTTTTTATTTTGGGAACAGGTGTAAAGCACTACTATATTGAGGATACTTTAAAGCTTATGTTGGCGCGAATGACGTCGTATGTACCGCTAATATGTATATATTTACCAGATTTGCCATCCATAACATAAGTATTAAGCTATTATTTTTTTATTTAAATTCACAATAATTTCATTATAAATGGAAAACAGATATCTATCTACGCTCGCACTAGGTCGCTCTTCTTCTTTCTCCTACCCTTATCCCACTTTAAGTAGGGTCGGTACAACATGTTTTCCTCTTCCATTCTCTTCTATCTATCATTCGTCAACTCTGGCGCTACTCCTTTTCTATGCATGTCATACTTCACACATTCCAACCATCTCTTTTTAGGCCTCCCTCTAGTCACATATCCATCAACATTCATATTCAACACTCGCTTAGTCACATGATCGTCATCCCTCCTCATTACATGTCCATACCATCCCAATCTTGCACCTCTCATCTTTTCCATAATGGGCGCAACTTTCATACTTCCCCTTATATACTCATTTCTTATTTTATCTAGTCTTGTCACACCACACATCCACCTTAACATCCTCATCTCATTTACATGCGCTCTTCTTTCATTCATCTTTTTCATTGCCCAACATTCTGATCCATACATTACGCACTAGGTCGCTCTGTATCGCGAAAATCAACCTTCCCAAAATACTTACTTATAGTACCCGGCATTAAATAATGCACATCGATGTTTAGAACGAAACAGCCGGCCAGTTCGGTTTCGTAGAGCGCTGTCACTGTCACTCAGTTAATACTAACTGACGTTTCGCACGGGTCCGTCAGTCTGTGCGAGAGAGACAATGCTCCATGAAACAGAATCTAGCCGATTTTCTCTCTGTAAATCTCGATGTGCATTATTTATTGCCGGTTACTATACTTTGTTACCTACTTAATTAGTTACTTACTATGGGGACAGACGAATGTATGTGTAATCATCGTATATATATTTATTATTATCCATATTTTGAATTAGAATTTTCCTTTATATGTTTACCATCTACAATTCAGATAAATAATTGGAACATTTTTAGATAGCCGAAGCACCCATCTGCATTAATAATAAAAGCTAACGCTCCTAGTACAGTTAGAGTGAACAATTTCACGGAACAATGATTATCTATTATAAAAAGATTCACCGTACACAATACAGTCTTCTGAAAGGAGATGAAGTGTATAAAAAAACTTGTTAATAACAACAGTTCGGCCATAATAGATGAGGAAATCCGTACCTCAAACAAACAATATTAAACGCGGTATTATAATAGGCCTAACATTGTATTTGCAAAAAATAATGAATTACTTTGCTATATGAAGAAGCTACTGTTGATGGATATCTACTGGTCTATTTTCCATATTATTCGAAATTTGAATATTTAGTTAAAGCTCAAATTGATAACAATTGGCGTGAATTCAAATTCAAATGCAAAATATTCTTTATTTTTAACTTTTAAACAAGTTCTTTTGAATCGTCAACATCTACTGCTGGTTCGGAAAGCTGTTCCTACGAGAAGAACCAGCAAGAAACTCGACGGTTGCTCTTTTCAAAGAATAATTTTTATTACTAGTTAGTATAGTTATTGATGTCTTGTACAGAGTCGAAGAGTAACTATATCCACGCATTCTTAGAAACACATAATTGAGTGTCGTTAGGTGTCGCATAAATATTAAACCTGAAATTGTAATTTTCAATGTGATTTTTAGTGACTATTATTAAGTGTTTTATAATTTTTATTTCTTGTCATCGCGTAATTGTTGTCTCATCAACATTCTTATTTATCTGACCCAGTGTTCCGTAAATACGTATTAAAAAAAATTCGATTACACGAATAGAATACTACGACATTAGAGGCGGTACGAAGTTCGCCGGGTCAACTTGTATAAAATAAAATATATGCAATGCTAAATAATAGATATTTAGCAGATTCTACTTTTAGCATTACATTTTCTGTTATCGCGGATTGTAGCGAAATATCATTATCATTACTTTTATACAATGTATTTGAAGAACCGATAGGCGTTAGGGTCTTAAGGTGTTAGAATGGCGACCCCACCTCGAAAACGCAATAGGACCCTGTGTCGACGTGTCGTGTGACGAGGTAAACTGGCGAACTTCGAACTGCGAAGATCGTGTGGTGTGGACGAGGAAGAAGAAGAATATATTTAAAGGACCGATAGCTGGTCGGTTACGCAACAAAAGTACTCGTTCTCTAAGAACTATAGACAGCCTGGGGCGGTTTGCTTAAACAAATTTTTCAGCAACAACACCCCAAATCCAAACACTACGCAGACACAACCAGATTTCGTACAATGCTAACTCATTACAATGGCGAATTGCACAATACGCTAATCACGTGTACAAGAAAATCACAATGGGGATTACTGTTACAAAGAAATCTAAGACATGTTAAAGTAGACCGATTTGCTTCGGGCGATATATAAAGCACCGATTGACGCGTAAAGGATTTTTACACGACTCTCACGAGGTAGGATTGTGGTATAACAATATTACATAAATATAGATTCGAAACGTGGGTTTAAGACCCGGGTAGGCACCAGTTTGTTGTTCCGTAAAAATTTTGCCTTATTGATATATGTAATATATCACACGTTTTTCGGTGAAAACAAAGGAAAACATCGTGAGAAAACTTGCATATGTCCTACCAATCCGTAAAGCTCCAACCTTTCTCTCCATACTGACTGGCCCGTTGGCGCAGTGGTTAGAGACTATGCCTTCTAGTCCACGGGTCGCGGGTTCGATTTCCGCCGAGGGACAATACTAAACAATTTGTTGGTTCTTCGAGCATGAGTGTATATTTGTATTTAAGTATATATTATTATATCTACAAAATGTCCGTCTTCCATAAGACAAGTATTAAGTTACTTACTTTGGGGATGGACGACCAAGTGTGTAAGTGCCCTAAAAAAAGTGGTAGATATACTTGAAGATGGGAAGACGATATCAAAATTGTTGTGAAGACGCGAGACTGGTGATTTAAAAAGTTTGGAAGTTCTTTGAAGATGCCTACCTACACATGAAACATAACTTATCAAAAAAAAAATCATATAATAAAGACATCATCATCAGTCCCATGCCCTCATCCCACTCTAAGTAGGGTCGGCACAACATATTAAAACATGTTGTCACATAATTTGGCTACGTATTTTACGACAGGCCGCCTGCCTGACGTATACTTAACTTAGTCGCCTTTTACGACACCTCGGTAAGAAATGAGGGTGGTCTATTCTATGCAGCCGGATACCACACGGAATTTATCTTAGTCGCCTCTTACGACACCTCGCTAAGAAATGAGGGTGGTCTATTCTATGCAGCCGGATACCACAGGGCACGTACCTTAGTCGCCTCTTACGACACCTCGGTAAGAAAAGAGGGTGGTCTATTCTATGCAGCCGGATACCACACGGCACATACCTTAGTCGCCTCTTACGACACCTCGGTAAGAAATGAGGGTGGTCTATTCTATGCAGTCGGATACCACACGGCATTTACCTTAGTCGCCTCTTACGACACCTCGGTAAGAAAAGAGGGTGGTCTATTCTATTCTGCCGGATACCACACGGCACATAATAAAGACATATTAATCAATTAATATAGTAGCTTTCGTCAGCTATGAGCTGTGATAGCCCAGCGGTGGAAGGAAAACATCGTGAGGAAACCTGCATATCTCTAGAGAATTCTAGAGATATGTGTAACCTATCAATCCGCATCGGAGCAGCGTGGTAGGTCTTAGCCCCAACCCTTCTCTCTAGAAACGGAGAAGGAGGCCTATTCCCAGCAGTGGGATTGTAAAAGGCCGCTACTTTACTAATAAAGAACTAAAGAACCAAGATTAAAAAGTAGACCAACACACTTTCGCAGTTATATTAAAAGTACAGATTATATCGACATCTTCTTTATCTCTCGAAGTATCTAAGTAGGTGGTGATTACGTTTGATGGATAGAATACTTAGATAAAACTATATTTTCTTTATCAATTCTAGGTCGGGCGGATTTTATTGTTGCTTTTCGGCTAGGTTACGAGAACGGATTTCTTTTGAGATAGAAGAGGCTAGTTTCTTTAGAGGCTAGGTTATCACGGTACTTCAGTCGACCCAGACGTAGTTGTAAGTAATAAATTAAATTGCATTTTTTATTTATTTATAACAAATATATACAAGTTATATCTATCTTAAATTACTTACACACTAGTACTATACAAATCATGCCCATGTGGAATGGTCCCAAGAATGCTGGCAGCGTTTCCGCGTTGAATCGCTAAGCTAATTCTTTGTGCGAAAATGGAGCCAGCCCTGTCGTCACCTGAAAAGGCGATCAACCGAGGTGTTAAAACGGAAAAAAAATTGCACTTTGGCTCCGTTTATAAGGTTTAAATAATTACTTAAATAGATAAATTCACCCAAACTTGAAGAACAAAAAGAAATTTTTCTTAGAAAATGATGGACCACAGCGGGAAATCAAACCCGCTAAACCAGGAGCTTAAGGCAGGGTCAATGCCATCGCCAAAGACCAGTCATTAATTTAAATTTAAATTTTCAAATCAAAAAACCAAAGTGTACCAGCAGATTTAGTCAAAATAATAACAATAAATTTAGTTTTACTTAACTTTAAGATATAAATTTGCTATTAAAAACACTGAAAGTTATCCTTAAAGTTAAAATAATAAACTTTCAAACACCGATTTATTAAAAATAAAATTTATTATTTTATTAACTAGGTACAAATTTGCTTTAAAAACCCTAAAAGTTTAAGTTATTCGAGATGTCTAGACAGATGGATGATTGAGGTTAATGCCACAAGGTGAGGGAGGTCTTCTTAAAGGAGGTGGGGGTGTGTTAATCGTTATTTACATTTCAGTACTAACTGGGCCTCACGGTTTTATATACAAAGTTGTAGAAAAAAACTGTTTACAAGTGTAATGTAGTAACAATGTAGTAAGTAAATTAGTTTACTTTTCATTTTATTAAGCAGTTAAGAAAAGAAATTTAGAAGATATTCTTTCACTAAACATTAAAACGCAAAATTAAAATAAAACTTAAAAGCTGACAGTATTACTAATAACAATCAAAAACATGATAATTTATCCCGTGTCTTTCAGTAGTTGTAAACAATTCTCTAACAAAAACGTTTATATAATACCTATTAAACCATTATTTTATCAGTAAGGTATTTTCAACAGCCAAGATATCGCTCCGATAGCCGTGATCGTCTAGTGGTTAGGACCCTACGTTGTGGCCGTAGTAACCCAGGTTCGAATCCTGGTCACGGCAGTGTTCGCACTGTCATGGCGGAGCTATTTTTTCATTTACCTTTATTATTTACGAAATAACAATAAATATATATGCAAATGTTATTTACCCTCGATTTCGTTTTATAAACAGTTTAGGAGATAAAAAATTATTAAGGACCACAATTAATAATTATTGGATTGTTAATTAAAAAATAATAATTAATTAGATTTTTCATATTCTTATCTTTTTATACTTTCATTACTTCTATAACTGTCACAAATAGAGATAAAAAAGTATATTTATTACTAAATAAAAATAGTTGTATTTGAATTCATTTAAACTTCTTCTTCTTCTTCTTCTTCTTCTTTCCGTGCCTTTTCCCATTATTTGGGGTCGGCCCTCCTCGTTTTCATGCGCCAGGTCCGGCGATCCTGGGTTGTCTCCTCATTCAACTGGGCTTGCTTCAATTCTTTTAATATCGAGGACCACCAAGTGGCAAGAGGGCGCCCTTTGCCTCTCTTCTTATCTGGCAGTGTTATTTGAATTCATTTAAACAATCTAAATAAAATCTTTTTTATTATTAATTATCTATTATATTATATCCTATCCTTATCTATCTTTTTATTTGTTAAGAATAAATTTTTGGAAACAAAATATCTAGGTACCGACATCTAGCAGATATTTTAATACATACTTCACACGTTTCACATTGCACCTACGAGCCTTCATGACTTGAGTTTGTTACTCAAGCACAGATGGCGCTCTATCATATGAATGTTGTGGCCTTAATAGATGGCGTTGTACGTCTCAAAATATTACAAGCAATATAACAGAAATAACTACTTTGCTATAATCCGCACGGGTTATCATCAGGAAGATAGGCTCCACGACAAAAATGGTACTGCCGTTGTCGTGGAGCCTATCCTCCTGATGATGCTTCGGTTTCGGGGCGAAACGATCGTCGAGATTGTGGTGGTGGGTGTGTGTGCTGCTTTTGTGTGCGTTGTTGCTGGTGAATTGCGCCTTGGGGTGCATGTGGTGGCTGGTCCTGCATGTATAAGGTGCGTAGATTTTGCCTGCTTCATACACATTGGCTTTGCATGCATTCACTTAACCCGTGCAGATTATAGCAAAGTAGTTATTTCTGTTATATTGCTTGTAATATGGAGTTCCGCAAAGTAACGCCTGCTTCTATAAATCATCTCAAAATATTATAATTCCTATTCAGTAGAGCATATAATTGAATGATAACAACAGCACTATTTGAATTATAGTGTAAAATAACACTTCCGACACATTTTTTTTTGCTTAGGAAGAATTTAAAATAATTATACCTACAATTCAATTTCTGATGTCAAGCTAAACAATTTTGATTCTGACAATACCTAACTAGCCTACTTTTTAAAGACTAAATGACCGATAACAATTTTGCAATTTACTCTTTTTCAAAGCAACGCTTAACTTATTTGATTAATTTACATTTTGGAATCAACATAACAAAAATATAATAAATAAAGATTAAATAAATTTAATATTATATCATTAGAATTAAGATGGTATGGACATATAATGGGAAAGGATGAAAATCATGTGACAACTAAGTCTGTTAAATATGACTGTGGATGGATATGTGACTAGAGGGAGTCTGAAAAAGTGATTGTTGCATTCTGAAGTATGACCTGCGTATAAAAGAAGTAGCGCCGGAGTTGACGAATGATAGGAGAGAATGGAAGAGAAAAACATGTAGTGCCGACCCCACTTAGAGAGGGGTAAGGATAGGAGAATGACTGTACCTAAAGGGCTTATTTAAAGAACAATATATTAACTTTCATTCAGATATATTTTTTTAAACTCGTTAACATTAAAATATTCTTTACATGCAAAAATCTAAGTAGTCCTTTCATTTACAAAATCAAAGAAATAATGAAATTTCTAAAACCGGCGTGTGGTATCCGGCTGAATAGAATAGACCACCCTCATTTCTTACCGAGGTGTCGTTAAAGGCGACTAAGGTAAGTTAACCCGCCGTGTGCTATCCGGCTGAGTAGAATAGACCACCCGCATTTCTTACCGAGGTGTCGTTAAAGGCGACTAAGGTAAGTTGACACACCGTGTGCTATCCGGCTGAGTAGAATAGATCACCCTCATTTCTCACCGAAGTTTCGTAAAAGGCGACTAAGATAAGTTAACGTCAGGCAGGCGGCCGGTCGTAAAATACCTAGCCAAATCACATTACAACATGTTTAACACATGTTGTGCCGACCCGGGATGAGGGCAGGATTATGATATATCAAAAACTATTTATTAACTCTCCGGAACAGTTTAAAATCTTAATCGGTCTTTAACACTAGATTGCCAAAAGCAGTCAAAATGACTGTTTATGAGAAAATAAGATAAAGGGTAATAATGTAAATAATATAAGAAATAAGAAAGCATATAGATAAAAGCAAACAACAAACAATTCCTTTATAGAATAACTAGAAAGTCATAACAATGTAAATAATTAGATTTTTCTATACTATTGTTTTCTTCTTTTTAATATTTTAAATCATTCATAAACATTGCCTTGGGCAATCTAGTGTTAAAATTGACAAGTAGCTTTGGAATTTGATAACTTATTCAATTTATGAATGGAAAAGATATATTTTATGTATAAAGAGTAATGACGCACTTTCGATCCTTACGCCCTCGTAAAAAGCTAATTCCGTAGAAAAAGAAACTCATTTCGTTCTTATTAGATATTTATTTAGGGCTTTACGGATGCGTGCCTTCCTCACTTCGCAGGAGAGTTGCTCACCTTGTACCATCCGCGTTACGTTTCTTGAATTTATTACATTGATATACATGTATTACTTGCTTTTTCACACGACTCTGGCCACGTAGATTGATATAAAATAAAGATATAAAAGAAACTATAACAGAAGTACTCTGCTATAATCCGCGCGGGTTAAGCAAATGCATGCAAAATTCACGCACCTTACACATGCAGGACTAGTCACCACATACATCCCAACATGCCTCTACCAGCAACAATGCACACAAGCAATACACACAACCACCACGAAAATCTCTACGATCGTTTCGCCCCGAAACCGAAGCATCATCAGTAGGATAGGCTCCACGACAAAATCGTAATGCATTTTGATTTTGATAGTTTCTGTAATGTGGCATTCCGCAAAGTAACGCAGGCTTCTATAAATCATACAAATATATAAAGTACCTTAGCTAGAAACTTTATATCTTAGCTTACATTAATTTCATTAGTCCAAAGAATAGCTAAAAAGAGATCTTCAAATTACATACACACACACACATAAACGCGAACGGACGCCCGCACGCACGCGCACGCAAGCACACACATACACGCACGCACGTGCATGCATACGCAAACAAGCACATACCCACATGCTCGCACGCGCATGCACACGCAAACAAGCACACAAACACACGCACACCCACACGCACACAATATGTCATAATCTAGTAACGGCTTTATTGTATGGTTTTACACTTTTATAAATATGTTTTATCCGTAACGCTGTATATTACGTCATAAATAAATGAAATAAAAATATATGTTTCAACCGTATGTATGTATATAATTAATATGTATGTGTGCAATCGACTTCTTTGAATTCAACTTTGAGCCACTTTGAGCGGAAAGATTGGATTCAAATTTGTACACATATCGGATTATAGTAAAATAATTCTAGCCGTAGGTCATCACCTACGGATCCGAAACGTGGTCGCTCACGGCCTTATAAGAAAGCTCAGAGTCGCTCAGCGCGCGATAGAGCGAGCTATGCTCGGAGTGTCTCTACGAGATCAAATCAGGAATGAGGAGATCCCTAGAAGAACTAGAGTCACCGACATAGCTCAGCGTGTCACGAAGCTGAAGTGGCGCTGGGCGGGGCACATAGTGCGGAGAACCGATGGGCGCTGGGGTCTTAAGGTGCTGGAATGGCGACCCCGCACCGGAAAGCGCAGCGTCGGTAGACCCCCTACGAAGTGGACAGACGACCTCAAAAAGGTCGCAGGGAGCCACCGGATCCAGGCGGCGCAAGATCGTGTGGTGTGGCGATCCCATGAAGAGGCCTATGTCCAGCAGTGGACGTCCATCGGCTGACGAAGAAGAAGAAGAATTCTATCATAACTTCTGTACAAACAGTCATGTTTTATTAAATCCAACCCCCAACGCGTAACAGCATGAACCGAAATTAATAAAAACTGCTCTCTCGAACAGTTACCAAATCTGTATCTAGCATGTCTGTCTTCAAGACCATCGATATATTTCAATTATACAGAAAGATTTGTCAATTAGTTTTTTTATAAAAATTTAAATAATTTATTTCTATATTACCCGTACTTCTTGTCTTCCTTCTTTTACTCAAAGATTGACTGAAAGAGATCCCTTTTAGAGATAAGTCCGCCTTAAATTACTACATGTACAATGAAGAAATGAAGTAAATAAATAAATGTATTTTAAATCTCAAAAAGTCAATTAACTTTTAATTTTGCACGAACCACAGCGTTTAACAAATTACGTGTCGTATGACTCTCCTTTCTTTTAAATATCAATCACACGTAGCTGAAACTCGAACCCACGTCCCGCTGTCACACGGGACTAGAATACCGCGCAGTCATGTAATTGCCACTTCGGGGAACACTTTAACGGCGTCTCTGCACGTTTTGTCTGCTGAACCCACCATTCCAAATGTACATAATGACGTAGACAAAAAAATTATAATGATGTAGACGAAAACTTAGAAGATATACATACCCTAAAATAATACATCTAATGCCGTAGACAAAAAATTAAAAAGATAAACAATGTCGTAGGCAAAAACTTGAATTCATACACCTAATGTCGTAGAAAAAATAACTTAAAATGATATACCTAATATCGTACACAAAAACTTAAAAAGATACACATAATAATAAATAATAAATATATGGGACACTTATACACACGGCCTTCCATCCCCGAAGTAAGTAATTTAATACTTGTGTTATGTGTGACGGACAACTGCTAGATATACTACATATATAATTTTAAATACATACTTAAATACAATTCGGTGAAGGAAAACATCGTGAGGAAACCTGCATATCTCTAGAGAATTTTAGGGATATGTGTAACCTACCAAACCGCATTGGAGCAGCGTGGTAGGTCTTAGCTCCTAAACTTCTCACTAAAAACGGAGAGCGGAGGCCATAGCCAAGCAGTGAGCATAGTAACAGGCCGTTACTATTAATGACTACATTTAAATACAAATATACATCCACGCTCAAAAAACTAACAAATAGTGTATAGAATATGTTGGCCTTCGGCGGAAATCAAACCCGCGACCCGCGGAGCTGAACGCAGGGTCACAACCCACTTCGCCTACGGGCCAGCCCAGTTTTTTTACGACACGACATTGTGTCGTAGGCAAAAACTTAAAATGATACACATAATTCCGTACAAAAAACTTAAAATGATTCACCTAATGTCGTAAACAAAAAACTTAAAGAGATACATATAATGTCGCAGACAGGAACTTAAAATGATACACATAACGTTGTAGGCAAAAATTTGGAATGATTCACTTTATGCCGTAGACGAAAAACTTAAAAAGACACACATAATGTCGTAGACAACAACTTCAAATGATACACTTAATGCCGTAGACGAAAAACTTAAAAAGACACACATAATGTCGTAGACAAAAACTTCAAATGATACACTTAATGTCGTAGACGAAAAACTTAAAAAGACACACATAATGTCGTAGACGAAAAACTTAAAAAGACACACATAATGTCGTAGACAAAAACTTCAAATGATACACTTAATGTCGTAGACGAAAAACTAAAATTCAAAATGATACAACTAATACCGTAGACAATTTTGTCTCATGCAACACATATCTGTCAAGTGCTTGTGTAGTGTGTTGTTCATGGTAGTGTTTTTAATACGTGCGGTATATAAAGCTGCATGTATAAATTAAGGTGTGTGAACGGTTTTTCTTCCTACACTTGGCTTTACATGGATTCTTTTAACGAACGTGGATTAAAGGGAAATAATTCTTACATAATGAACCCACCAATAATTCGGAAATTAACGCCTGATTCTATAAATTATTAATATCAAGTGTTGATACACTGTAGACTGAAACAGCGAGATGTGGCGGAAACTTCTATTTGTATGTTTGTAATTGCAAAACTCGAAAAGTAATACACAAATAAACAAGTTTTTTTTTGCATAGTATTGCACTTATATATATGATAGTTTCTATATATTTTATGTATCAAAGTTGATATTTGAACAAGCAATATCAAGCTTTAATAATAAGTATATTGAACACAGCGAAATCTGGCGGAGTTTTGTAATATACCCAACACAGCAGACTAATGCTAACCTAATCTATATTGGTAAAATAGTTCCAATTAATGTACATTCCAGTATGCGCGTTCAGATATTGCTCGACTTACAATCGTCATTTGCGGTCAGCAAACGCGTCAACTTCAACAATCTTTTCCTTATTTATCTTAAGATAAGATTCAAAATCGTTTGTTCTTATTAATTATATATTTCTCTAACCGCATTCCGTTTGTTTTCTTATTGTATTCGAAGTTTAGTAGGCACTGTATCAATGTACTCGCAAAGCTGCGCTTAACCTAATTTTTCTTTGCTACGAGTAATAACAAAATAGAGCGTAATTCTTCTTTCAGATATCAAAAAAATTCACAGCTTATTATATTTTATCATCATCCTCCTTATCTCACTTGAGAGTGGGGTCGGCACAACATGTTACAAACATGTTGTCACATAATTTGGCAGCGTATTTTACGACCGGCCACCTGACGTCAACTTACCTTAGTCGCCTTTTACGACACCTCGGTGAGAAATGAGGGTGGTCTATTCTACTCAGCCGGATACCACACAGCTTATTATATTAGGTCCTTACATATGAAATTGGCGTTTTGTCGTACTGGCCACTTTGATCTCAAATATTACCTTTATGGTTAGGAATTCCAAATTCAAATTCATACAGCTATTTACTCATGCATTTGTGTTTCAAACCCCCTAATTCATTTGTTTTTTCATCTTTTGTTTTTTTCTTTCTGTCACTCTGTTTACAAAATGGAAAACATGAAATATCACGTTATTTACGAGTATGAGTTCCACCGTGGCACCAGTGCTGCAGAAACGGCTCGAAGGATTAATGATGTGTATGGTGACGGTGTCGCAAAAGAAAACACAGTGCGTTTTTGGTTCCAACGTTTTCGTTCTGGAAATTTCAACCTGCAGAACAAGCCTCGTGGACAGCCGGAGACCAAAGTTGATAATGAAGAATTAAAGGCTATTGTGGAAGCGGATCCATCGCAAACCACGTCCGAGTTAGCTGCAGGCTCCGGTGTTAGTGATAAAACTATTCTAATCCACTTGAAGCAAATTGGGAAGGTGAAAAAGCTTGAAAGGTGGTTACCTCATGAATTGAGTGAAGCGAACCGACAAACGCGCGTCGACTGCTGCGTTACGTTACTCAACAATGAAGGAATTTTAAATCGAATCATTACCTGTGATGAAAAGTGGATCCTCTACGATAATCGGAAGCGCTCATAGCAATGGCTGAACCCTGGCGAACCAGCCAAATCCTGCCCTAAGCAAAAATTGACTAAAAAAAAGTTGCTTGTAAGTGTTTGGTGGACTAGTGACGGTGTCGTTCACTACAGCTTTCTTAAATCTGGCCAGACGATTACGGCAGATGTTTATTGTCAGCAACTGCAAACCATGATGGAAAAGCTAGCTGCTAAACAACCGAGGCTGGTCAATCGCTCTAGGCCACTGCTGCTTCAGGACAACGCTAGACCACACACTGTACAACAGACGGCTACCAAATCAGAGGAGCTTTAATTAGAATGTCTTAGACATCCACCGTACTCTCCGGACCTTGCTCCAACAGATTACCATTTTTTTCGCAATTTGGATAACTACTTGCAAGGAAAAAAATTCAACTCCGATGGGGCAGTCCAAACCGTCTTCAAAGATTTTATTGATTCCCGCCCGAATGGTTTTTTTAGTAATGGGATCAATGAACTACCTATGAGATGGCAAAAGTGCATACATAGCAATGGTACATACTTTGATTAATTAAATATATTTCATTAAAAAAAAAACGACTTTATGTTCCTCCCATAGAAAACGCCAATTTCATATGTAAGGACCTATATTTTATACGTGACTATATAAATATATACAGTCACACACACGGTCGTACGCCGTGTGGTATCCGGAGTAGAATATACCACCCTTATTTCTTACCTTCTTAGGTGTTGCAAGAGGCGACTAAGGTAAGTGTCGTGTGGTATCCGGCTGCATAGATGGACCACCCTCATTTCTTATCGAGTTGTCGTAAAAGGCGACTAAGGTAAGGTTAGTTGACGTCTGCCCTTAACCCACTTGGACTGGGATAAAGGCAGGAGAATGATGATGATGATGATGGTTTACACACACGTTCGTGCGTCCTCATAGAGAGTAACTTAATCCTTGTGTTATGGCTGACTGATAACTGATAAATATACTATTCATATAATTTTAAATACATAAATACGCCCAGACTCGATGAACCAACAATTTTATATTTTATATTTATTTTAAATTTTATATTTAATATAAAATGTAAAATAAAGGTACTCGGCGGGAAATAAATCGAAAATAATCTTTATTCAAGCAAACTTGTAAACAATTGTTTTTGAAACGTCAACATCTACTGCTGGTTCGCTGTTCCTACCGAGAAGAACCAGCAAGAAACTCGGCGGTTGCGCTTTTCAAAGAATAATTCTTATTACTAGATACATAAAGTTATTAATGTCTTGTACAAGGTAGAAGAGTAGCTATATATACGCATTCTTATCGTCTAAGTAATCCTCTATAGTATAGTAGGCTTTCTGTATTAGCCGTTTTTAATAGTGTTTTTTAGTTTTTTAGTCGTGTAAATCGAACTAGCGACCCTCGACCACTGAGATGTAGGCAGAATGGCCAGTCAATTATAAATGTTCATCCGCTTTCGCGTATCTTTAAATTTAGCATAAATAGTATTCTTAGTTTGTCTGCCTATAAGAGTTCTACAGACAGACAGCAGCGGGGGACTTTTGTACTTTTTAATAAGGCTTTTTATGATAATTCTTATATACCCAACTCCTTACCAATGTCTGGAATTGACACTGGACACGTTATAGATTACCTGAAACAAAAGAATAAACTGTCATTTATTCGGGAAAATAAGTTAATATTTGCGTCACAAAAACAAATTACATATAGCGTTACAATATAGCAATAGGAACCCGCGATTTGATTTGACTGAATTTGAGTATAAAAATAGCCTCGATTACATAAATGATTTTTAAAAGTAATAATATAATTAAAATTCATAATGTCCTACTTGTCCTACTAATCCTACTAATATTATAAATGCGAAAGTTTGTGAGTATGGATAGATGTTTGTTACTCTTTCACGAAAAAACTATTAGACGGATTTGGATGAAACTTTACAGTTATATAGGTTATACATTGGACTAACATATAGGCTACAATTTGTAATCATTTTATGTAATATAACGATACATGTCAATAAAGTCGGAAAAAATCTGGCCTCTGAGAGCTATCTCGGCGTACGCTGCCTAAACCATTAGTGTTACACAAAGATAATGTACCGTAGTATTTTTGTCTTTAATAGTTCTAAATAAAAGCCCGCGACAGCATATATCTATCTTTCATGTGGAAGCCACTAGGACCTAAATTGTGAATCATAAATTTAATTAAATTGTATACTGTGGCAGACAAAATTCCTAGCGAGCGAAGCCGCGGGTAAAAACTAGTTTTTTATATTTGCGTACCAAAACTGTTTTACTATAAATTGTCTCACTTCGTAGGTTAGCTGGCAGAGATATCTGTCATAAGGATAAGTTGACCTCTGTACACTGTTTTTTATTAATAATGTTTTTCTAGTGGTTCATGGTACATAAATAATTATAAATTCTCCTGCCACTCTAAGTGGGGTCGGGTCATAATTTGGCTAGGTATTTTACGAACGGCCGCCTGCCTGACGTCAACGTACCTAAGTCGCCTCTTACGACATCTCGGTAAGAAATTAGAGTGGTCTATTCTACTCAGCCAGATACCACACGGCGGATAAATAATAATAAATATAATGATTTTGGTATACTCCACGTTTTTTTTAAAACAACGAAATAATTTTATAATTACTTTTTTTCTATACAATAACGCCTGCTTACAATAACTATTGCGGTTTTCTAGTATCCTAGCAATAAAGAGTTTTTTTTATATATTTTATATATTAGCTTCGATTTGAGCTTAAATTGTATCAAATCTCATCACTATAGCAATAGCTGAACCGTCTTGACGGCGTAACAAATAGAAACACAGACGCATTCGCACAGACAGATTCGCATTTATAATACTCTTATTGGTACGAATCATCCTCCTACTCTTATCCCACTCTAAGTGGGGGTCGGTACCATATGAAACAAACATCGTTGTCACATGAAAAATTGTCACATGATTTGTATTTCATGTATTTTACGACCGGCCGCCTGCCTGATGTCAAATTACCAGTCGTATTTTACGACCCCTCGGTAAGGTAGGTAGGTAAGAAGGTGGTCTATTCTACTAAACCGGATAACACACGGTGGATCAGCTTACCTTAGTCGCCCTTTACAACACCTCGGTAGGAAATGAGGGTGGTCTATTCTTCTGAGCCGGATACCACACGGTGGGTCAACTTACCTTAGTCGCCTTTTACGACACCTCGGTAAGAAATGAGGGTGATCTATTCTACTCAGCCGGATTAAACGGCATTCTTACTGGTACGAATATGCCCATTCTATTCAATTATTAGTACGATATAAATTAAAATGACATCTAAAAAACATCCCCTGCGTTTTAGGGGGAATTTATTTCAACTAACGATGCAACGACGCCTTTTACCGCTCGTAACTTTGACTCTGTGTAAAAATGCATAATGTTTCACAATTTTCACGAGGTGCTTATTTTCACGTTCCATAGACACAGGTTTAACATTTATTCATTTTGTTTATACAGTGCTGTATTCTGTAGGTTAGCCACGATATAAGAACAATATGTAGGATACAAAATAATCTGCCCTGCCATCAGCTCCGCGGGTCGCGGGTTCGATTCCCGCCGAGGACCAAAATTTTCTATGAACAATTTGTTGGTTCTTCGAGCCTGGGTATATATTTGTACAATTCTCTAGTACATTTGTTTAGCGTAACTCTGCTGGTTTACGCAGCGCACGCGACTAAAGCTCCCAGCATGCAATTTTTTTAAGAAATGCTCGAACTCTTCAACACAATTTACATAATACCGATGTATACTATTTACTTAAACCGTCCGGAAGCATTTCACTATCTTTTGGTAAAAACCGTACAAAAATCCGTTCAGTAGATTTGAGAAAATCGATTACATACAGACAGACAGCTTTTTGGGACTTTGTTTTATAATAAGTATAGATTATCCAGCAAACATTTTTCTATTAAACTATTTGTAACCTACATTGGTCTTTAACATCGATCGCTCTACATTCCGCCAAGATAACAACTATTACTACAAAATAATTCTGCAGCCATAAAATGTTTGTTATTTAAAATATTAGCTCTACTATTTTAACTGCTTACTTCGTCTGAATTACATTCATGCCATTCCTTTTGATCGAAAGATTCGAAGAATTTTCAGTCCCTTTTTATAATGACTAAGTAACCTGCTCACACTGGGAAAAACTATGATTATATAATGAAGCTGAGATACTATTGTATATGTATATTTGTATAAATATTCAAATTCAAATTCAAAATATTCTTTATTCAAGTAAACTTGTAAACAAGTGCTTTTGAATCGTCAACTTTACTGCTGGTTCGGAAAGCTGTTCCTACCGAGAAGAGCCAGCAAGAAACTCGGCGGTTGCTCTTTTGAAAATATAAGTCTTAAAACTAGTTACATTTATTTATTACTGTCTTGTACAGGGTAGAAGTGCACCTATATCCACACATCCTTATCATCTAGGTTACAGTATAGTAGGCTTTCTGTATCAGCCTCTTTTTAACAGTGTTTTTAAACTGCTGTAATGGCATGGCCAAAATTGATTTCGGAATTTTATTATAGAATCTTATACCCAAACCCACAAACGATTTACGTACTATTGCTAGGCGCAAAGCAGGAGTCGAAAGCATATGTCGGTTCCTACTTTGTCTATTATATACATCACCTATAGTTTTATAATTATTTATATTCTTATGCTCAAACATTAGATTGCTAAAAATATACTGTGAAACCAAAGTAAGAATACCTATTTCCTTAAACTTCTCCCTACGTTCATTAGCAGATGGAATATCTATTACCGTTTTTTTGTCAGCAAAACCCTATATACATATGGGTATATCGTACAGTGACTATAAACCTGACTTTGCTCCACCACGCTGGTGGTGGCGGGATCAACGTTATGTACATTACCCCTTTTCCCGAGATCTAATCTAAATAAATCTCGCAATCGCAAATTAAATTTGAAATTACCTGATGTAATACTTACCTTATTATTAACATAATCTATATATTTACATAATCCATAACTACTAATCTTCTAATCAAAATATTAATCGTGAAAAATATTCAGAATCGACTTGCGTGAAAGTATTTTCTTACTATTTTATAATAGAAAACTGTTGCCAAGGGTTGCTAACCACGTTGTATATTGTGTATTTAAAATAGAATTCATACAAATAATGTATGAATTGCACGTTTGCCATATAATTGTTATAACGACAGATTAATGGAATGGAAAAAAAAGTAAGATAATTATGAATTCGATACTCGATATATCATGATGGTTAAATTTATAATATTGCTAAAAACATGCAAAAATGATTCTTTATGAAAATAATATAGTAGAGTTATATTCGTTAGTATCCCAACAACTTTCATCACCGTTAGAGCTTAATAAAGAAATGGGATATTCTACTTCCATTGACATGCTTTATGTCTGCATCAAGTATTTATATTTGTATCGAAATCAATTATTCTTATAGTAAACGTTGTTGTAATACAATATTAACAGTAGTTTCAAATTGTGTCTTTTGTTTTTTTATCGTACGTTGTTATCTATAATAGAATGCTGTGTCTACCTATAAGTGAAATGATATGTAATTAGCAAATAAAAACAAATACCTATGGATTAACATACATGTAATTTTGTTGGTAGGCATAATGAAATAAATTAATTTAAAAAAACTTGTAAATGACTGTTTTTGAATCAAATTCAAATTCAAAATATTCTTTATTTAAGTAAACTTGTAAACAAGTGCTTTTGAATCGTTAACATCTACTGCTGGTTCGGAAAGCTGTTCCCACCGCAAAGAGCCGGATTGAAATTCGGCGGTTGCTCTTTTCAAATAATAATTATTATAACTAGTTACATATAGTTAATAATACTAAAGGGTTGAAGAGAAGCTATATCCACGTATTCTTATCGTCTAGGTAATCTTCAATAGTATAATAGTCTTTCTGAATAGAGCCTTTTTTAATAGTATTTTTAAACTGCTGTAATGGTAAAGTTAAAGTAGATTGGGGAATTTTATTATAGAATCTTATACCCAAACCCACAAACGAATTACGAACTTATGCAAGGCGCAAAGCAGGAACCGTAAGCTTATGTCGGTTCCTTTGTCTATTATAATAGACAAAGTAGGAACCGACAAATGTATATATATATACATCCCCAATCCTTTTATAATTATTTATATTGATATGTACAACGTATCACGAACTATTTATTTCTTTTATCTTCATGAACTACACACGTGCGCTGCGAGTTGAAGAACTTGAAAGCTGAAATAAGGTTTCTAAAAGAGTCAATAGGTGTTTTACTGCGAATTGACTAATCATGTACCTACGTTACACTTGATACAGTAATTCGATGAAGAATTTCAAAATAAATCCCTAGCACGTATAAGAAAATCCTAATTTATCTCTACCAGCAACTGGCAACCCTACTTTCAGTATTGAATATTTTATATAGAAAATTTTCACAAACTCGTCTGAAACAAAAACGAGCGTGACTCGTAGCAGTTTCAGAAGTCAATTTTATAGTTGATTGACAACGAGCCAACCGTTTATCGGAATATACGGGCCCAAGTTTTTGTTACGAATAAACTTTGAGCAGAACTGTTGATCGACACGCTATGGGATGCCATCCCTTTGTTTGCTGTGACGAGAATAGTAAATCTACCTTTAAGTAAAAACTATGTTCCACTTCATGAGAATTACAATGAGCGTCTTGCCTTTGACCGACGAATTCCGGCTAAATTAAGCTGGTCAAGTTTGGATACTAACCCTTTGCACTCCGAGAACTTTTTAAGTGACCCCAGGGCATTTTGACCATTGTACTTATCTGTTCCTAGAGTATTTACAATGACTATCAGCTAACCGAAAGTGTACAATGTTGTAACCGCTGTAGATGCTGGCGTGTCGTGTCACCGTAGCGGCGACAATGAAGTGCAAAGGGTTAATGTACAGTGTACTATGAAATGTAGTGTTTGGCTGCTAAAAAACGTGATACCGCCACACAGCACATCACCACACCACAGCCTTCGGGTTGGCGCGAGCGTATTCGTAATTGAAATGAAAATATTATTATAAGAACTATGCACAAGCATTTATACAATGACAACGAATATACAGCAAAAGTGAAAACCGCGCTGCATTTCATCGCCCGCCATCATAAAATTAAATAACAAACAGTGTTCCAAATAAAATATAACTAAACTAAATTATGATAATGCTAAAGAATATTTCAATATTTCATAAATAAACAATTCGTAAAACCTAACACGTGCTCGATGTGCGATGATAGTACGGTTAAATACCAACCAAAAGTTTTGGTCCGGCCTCACAGGAGGCACCCTTAGGACGACGTTCCCCGACTTAAGTAGAGCTTCTGCGCTCTACTCTCTGCATTTCGCAACCTTGACGATGCTTCTGCGATCGCCCGTCCCGCCCGGTGACGCTGTAAAAGCCGTTAGGGCTAACAGCATACAGTCAGTTCGAAAAAAAAAACAAAAGTTTTATATTTAAAATAGATGTTTATTTTGAAGGTACAAACTCTATTTTTAAAAGAGGCGCGAATTATATAATTAAAAAATACATCTCCTAGAAACCCCAGATGTAGGTAACAAGTGGAATCCAAAAGCTCTACTAGCGCCGGGGACCGACAGACAGTTATACAGACAGACTAGTTTATAGAATATATAATTTATAAAATTAGGCGATACTTTGCGGAGATCGATAGTAAAAAATATAATAAAATACACCATAATACATAAGCACTGTATAGGAGATAGACTCCACGACAAAATCGCAAAGCGAGTCTATCTCCTTAGGTTGCGGGGCGAAACGATTGTTGAGTTTGTGATAGTGAATGTGTGTAGTGCTTGTGTATTGTGGTGGCAGTGGTGGAGGTTTGTGCATGTATTTTTACGAATCATGAATGTAACGGTATGAAAAAACGGATAGTCCACTATACATTTAGCACTATATATATTTTCTATTTACTGTATAGCGGATTATAGCAAAATATTTTTTATTATTACTTTTGTTTCCAGAATATTTTAATGGATTCGAAAAATGATCTCACATCTAATAATACGTTGGTATACACAACTACCCGACAGAAAGTTTATTGATACGACTTTAATTGATCAAATGACCTATGTAAACGGAACGACCTCCATGTTGAACAAGTGATTCGTGCAATGAACCGAAACAATATACTTCGAGAGCTTACTTTTGTTTTACAATTTCGATAAAAATAAATACCTGGTATTTTTTATACAAGACTAGCAGAACCGACCGCTCAGCCCTTACGGCATATTATCCTGGTATATAATGATATATAGAGCATCCTATCCTTTAAGTTGTATCGAAATAAATGTGACTACCCAGAAAATGTCATTGAAATTGCTTTTGAAGATTAGTGTAAACGCACATCGTAACACGGGATTTTTATATATAAAGATATACATAGATACGAATTAGATGAGTTAAAATAAGCGCCCAAAAGTATTTCTCACTAAAGACGGAACTTGAGAAAAAAAATAACTGGACTGCAGACATCTAGACTCGAAAAGGTTTTTCTGGTTTCAGGATCCCCCGATTATCTACTTATCTATTATAACTTTGTAGATATTGAGAGCTTTTCATCTGAAAGAATGGATAAAACGGCCTTTTCTAAAAAATCGTTGCAGACTTTTTCAAAATCCGTTAGCACAAAAATGATGAAATTTTATCTACTGTCGTTCGTAATTTAATAAACACTTTTGGTTAAGTGATAATGCACTGATCTAAAATCGTTACATACGGTTTTTTTGGTGTTAACACAGTATAGAACCTCTCTCTCTAATCTAAATATTCAACCCACATGGTGGTGAAGTCAGCTTAAGGCAAGCTGAGTAAAATAAATAATATTTTGCTTCCACTTCACTTCATCGACATCGTCGTCGGTGACTTTACATACCCTCTTATCTTTTAGCACTAATTCCATATAATCTTGGGTCTGTCTACTGGTCTTTGCTCCGAGATGCGAAGCTGTAGTGCAAAATTTCCAACGTAAGCTTTCTCTTGATGTGTCTATACTATCGCACCCTACTTTCCTGTATCTCGTCGGCTATATCGCGCCCACCGAGGCTTCCTCGCACATTCTCCGCACATTTACTTATCATTTTCATTTGGACAACTTGAATGGCATGGACGTTCTTCTGAGTCTATTTCTTACAGCCCATGTTTTGTTGCCATACGAAGACAGGTACTTTATACGGTATCGAATCTTAGTGTTAAATCATAGAAGAATTGACGATTCAAAAGCACTCGTTTGCAGAGAAGTTTCATTTGTTGATACTACAAGGAGAAAGGATTGTGAAAATAGCAAAAATTGATTCATATTGTCATCAAAATTCATAATTACTTTCAACTGCCGATTCAATTTAGATTACTTTTGCCAGTGCATAACGCAATCAGCCCCCTGTTGTTAAATAAAAAAGATGTCAGAGAATTAAGTAGGCATTCGTTCCTCCCTTTCATGAAATATGTTATTTCGTCCCCCTACGAATGTCCACGTCATCCCCAGTCTCCCCCGAGGGCGACCGCCACAAACATGAAACAAACAGGTATTTTGGCTAATTCCGCCCGCCCTAGGGCCGAAAGTATTCGAGGGAAAAGTAAAATACGAACTGTAATGAAACATTATTGATATTCCGAAGTCTGTATACATTTAGTAACAAATATTTTTAACTGGACGTGCCCGCGTCTTCAGCGTCAATTTAAACATTTAAGTACCCCCTTGATAATACAACATTTTTTCCCCGTTATCATATATGTTAACTCAGTGTATGGGCTTTAATGAGCTGTGATAGCCTAGCGGCGAGACCGTGCGACTTTTTCGAGGGGAACACGAGTTCAAACCCGGGCAGCCACCATTGAGTTTTTCTATTAAAACTCATGTGTCAGTTGATAATTGCAATTTATCAGACGCTTTAACATCGTTAGGAAACCTGCATATCTCTAGAGAATTCTGGAGGTATGTGTAACCTACCAAGCCGCATTGGAGCAGCGTGGTAGGTCTTAGCTCCAACCTTCTCTCCAGAAACGGAGAGAGGAGGCCTATTCCCAGCAGTGGGATTGTAACAGGCTGATACTTTACTTACTTTATGGGCTGTAATTATAAGAAATTTCATTAAAATTTATCACACGGATTGTCCTGTAGAAGCGTAACAGACAGACTGACAGGCTTTCACAATTCATAGTGTTAGTATGGATTAGTGGTAACCACGACTTCGTTCGCGAATTAAGTGTTAAAATACGGTACATATAGTACGCGGCAACAAATAATGCACATCGAGGCTCAGAGAGAGAGATCGGCTAGATTCTGTTTCATAGAGCATTGTATCTGTCGCACAGACTGACGAACCTGCGTGTATCAGTGACAGCGCTCTACGAAACCGAATCGGCCGGCTGTTTCGTTCTAAGTTCTCGATGTGCGTTGTTTATTGCCGGGTACTATAATTGAGGGAAATCATTATTTTCGACTTCACGAACGGCGGGATTTTTTTTATCAGAATATTTCAGAATATAATCTACATATACTATAACTAGCATAGTACATTACATCATTACTTTCTTGTACAGTGTCCGTTTAAGTATACAATTTAAAATAATTATACAGTACTGTCAGTATACTCAGTGCTAGTAAAAGTTTATCCAAGCTTGGTGTAGATTTCTCATTAACTATAAATAGTCTAATTAACTCGCGCTTTGTTAGCTAATTACAGAAGGCGGTGCTCTGACGTGAACAAAGTAACTTTATTAAGAGCCCGAAGCCGGAGTTTATCTGGACCGGGGAGTTAATATTTATAATGACTTAGTGACAAGAATGCGTGAGTCTCTAATATCTAATGACTCATTTTTTCTATTTTATAAAAGATTTTATTCAACTTGCCGTGTATGTATGTGAAGATTCGGACATTGAAAAGATTTTTGTGTTACAAAAAAGAGCCATACGTGGCATTTACAGTTTTCGCGCGATTCCCTGCGAGAGAAGTTCAAGGAAACAGGTATTCTTACATTGGCTTCACAGTATTTTTAATAATTTAATTTTTGTACATATGAATATAAATAATGATAAAAGGATTGGCGATGTATATAATAGACAAAGTAGGAACCAACATAAGCTTGCGGTTCCTGCTTTGTAATTCGTAAATCGTTTGTGGGTTTGGGTATAAGATTATATAATAAAATTCCACAATCTACTTTAACTTTACCGTTACAGCAGTTTAAAAATACTATTAGACGATAAGAATGCGTAGATACAGCTTCTCTTCAACCCTGTACAAGACATTAATAACTATATGTACCTAGTGATAAGAATTATTGTTTGAAAAGAGCAACCGCCGAGTTTCTTGCTGGTTCTTCTCGGTAGGAACAACTTTCCGAACCAGCAGTAAATGTTGACGATTTAAAAGCACTTGTTTACAAGTTTACTTGACTAAAGAATATTTTGAATTTGAATTTGATGGAATCTTGCAAATTAAATTTGACCCACTTCCGATCCGATCCGATCCGATCCGGGTCCGATTGAGCTGCAATTTTACACACTGGTCGAGTTGCGATGACAATGCATGTTTATGATACGCATAACCCGATACTGCTGCCAGGATTGGCTCCAGACCAGGGATCTCCGCATTTGTTAACAGTATGCATGAAATTTTGTTAAAGGCTTTTTAACAGCTGTTATAACTTGACTTGTTATCGATATATTATTCGATAAGATCGAAACGTCAATGTTTGTCATCGATACTTTTTTTTATAAAAATTGTCCAAGTCGTTATGGGTGCAAGCCTAATATATCGACGTCACAGCCTCCCTTGGCTGCGTGTGCGCGAGGCACAAGTTTCCCATCGACAAAAAGCAGTACTTGAATAGACTGGTATCAAAAAATGAGTGGTACTTAATTATCACTAACGGTAAAAAATAGTACATTGCCCAGATAATACGTAGCAATCTAACATCCAAACTAGATCCTGAGAACTTCATTTCTGTTCAAATTTAGATTCAATCTATACAGAGACACATCCAGACATTTATGTAATATTAGTAGATGAATAAGCCAAATACAAAGAGACACTGAAGGTTCCCATTAAATTGCCGCTTCAAATAACAATGCTGCAAAGCGTCGCTGCTCGTTTGCCATTCCGTTTGGCTGATTTCTTTTCTTGTTAATTTTATTTGTATTTAAATATTCCCTTTACTTTCTCCAATTACTTGAAATCCTTCTTATATCTGTTCAGGCAATGTCAAACGCATTATAATATACTTTATCCTCAGATTAAAAAATGGAGTCTTGCAGAAAGGAGTAAAGCATTTTTAAATACTCAATCTAAGATGACTATGTGTGCTTTAGGGATCAGCTTTATACAGATACAAAAAAATGCCTAAACCAAGATATGTGGCGATCGGCTTAGATTAGAAATTAGAAATTAGAATTAGAAATTATTTTTTTGTTTCAAAACAGTTGTGATACATACAATGTTTACAAAAGCTTATTAATGCCTTGAATACACTTTAAATGTCACCACTAGCAATCAAACTAAGCCTAGCTTGTATTTTTGGTTACTAGTGCCTTCCATTGTCATATATACTGCTAAATTTTTTAAACAAAATATAAAATAATATTAAGCTTAATTAATTGTGTGTGAGTATGTGTTTGTGGGAAGGTTAAGTGTGAATTTGTGTGAATGTGAGTGCGTGTGTGAGTGAATGTTTTGTCTATCTATCCTATGTATGTGGTGTTGGTAAATGAGTCTTGTTAATTTATGGGATTTATAAATTATTCTACTTTTGATTGTATATATATATTTATTTTATTTTATTTATTTGGTTTAGATATGTATAATATGATATACTCAGCTTAGATATCAGATACGTATGTAGCATATGGACAAAAACAGTTAAGAATAAGTCAAATACTAAGGCCAAGTTAAAATGCTTAATATTTTATTTTCCTCCCCCTCTTTTTCCTTTTCCATCTGTAGTGAATTTAGAAGGATTGAAGCAACGAACAAACACATTATTCGAATGAAGATAAGTAGTAGTCAGTTCTCACTATTAAGCTGTAGTCTTTCTTATATTAATAATACTTTATTACGTGTCTTACTAAGTTAAACAATTTATATTGTGAAATTGTCGTGGGAGTTGTTCACAATATTACGACTGTGTAATCAATAACTAGACTCCTAATAACTTTGTGCTGAGCCGGAGTCAGTCCCAAAGTGATACGCAAACGGTATATGTTTCATTTATTATGTAAGTCGTTCGAACTTTGTTATATATTCGATTGGCGAGACCTATTTTATTTAACTAGTTGCGCTTAATGCTTGATTAGCTTTGGAAGATTATTTATGGCATATTGAAATATATAACTTGCAATATATTTCCCAATCCTAACTGAGATGGGCAGCATTCGAAAAGTGTCACGAGATATTTTTGCTGAAAATCCTTTAATGCTTGAAGACCAGAGTGTTTAAACATGTTAGCAATGCTTAGCTCTAACCCTTTTCGCCTAGAATGGAGAGAAGAGGCCTTTGCACAGCAGTGGGATAGTAAAAGGGCGTTACTTTTGTATGTTGGCAAGGATAAAATTGAAACACGCTTTCCAACGATGGCCATAGGAAAGCTAAGGTTTGCTAAGTGAAAACTATATTTCAGAGTCTGCGTAATGAGGACATAAAAAAGAGATATATAGAAGAACCAAAGTGACACATATCCTAACGGGTCACAAAGCTAAGATGAGTGATAAGTAAGATACAGTCAAGAAGCCACTTTCAAGGGCAGTGGATATACCAATAAATTACCTATTCCTCGCAGTTGACATCGTCGTTGAAGACTTTACATTATAAACTGGAATGTGGGCAATAGTAGAACACATGTATACTGTCATTATCTTTTGCAAACATAATGTGATATTATAATTACAATGGTAATTATATTAATGCATATCTATATACTTATTATAAAACAAAGTCTAAAAAGTTGTCAAAATCAATTATATCAAAATCTACTAAACAGATTTTTGTACAGCTTTCACCAAATTATAGTGCAATACGATTTTGTCGTGGAGCCTATCGTCCTGATGATGCTTCGGTTTCGGAGCGAAACGATCGTCGAGATTGTTGTGGTGGTGGGTGTGTGTGCTGCTTGTGTGCTTTGTCGCTGGTGGAGAAGCCTTGGGGTGCGTGTGGTGGCTTGTCCTGCATGTATAAGGTTCGTAGATTTTGCCTGCTTCATACACATTAGCTTTGCATGCATTCGCTTAACCCGTGCGGATTATAGCGAGATAGTTTTGTTATAGTGCCTGTAATAGTGCAATACTTTCGGATGGTTTAGGTAAATAGCACATATCGGTATTATGAAAATTATGTTGAAGAGATCGGGCAGTTGTTAAAAAACTTATTTGCTGGGAGCTATAGTCGTGTGTGCTGCGTAAACGAGCAGAGATACGCTAAAGTAATGTACTAAAGAATTGTAGATCTATAAAAATACTACAAAAAAGGCCACTAGAACATGTCTCCTTCTCTTATGTTTATCTCACAATAACTACTTCAATGTTTAAAATTGAAACCCTATACAAAAATTGTGACACGCTGATTTCCACGCTGGTGAATCCGCTGCTACAGCTAGTATGTAATAAATCTAAATGAGATATACTGATAAATAAATAAATGAGAATATTACATTAACATTTACATTTGACACACAGAGCGTATTTTATCAAACTATTTGCTTTGATATATCAAACAATGCTATTAGCTTTTAAGATTTAAGAAATATATATAAAAAAATTATAATAAGTATAAAATTTACATTACATATGATGCTAGAGGAGTTTACTTTTAAGTGTATTGTGACACTTAGATTATGTACTTAGCAAGTAAGAATTTAAATTATTAGTGTAAGAAATTTATTAGTAAACCTACATACACAAATAAAAAAAATAATAATAATCACGTTAATCACGGACCGATTAGTCTAAAACTGAAGGATAATTTCCACTTAGCTGTTTCAAAATGATGGAACGTTAATGCAGCTATCATATGGATGCCTGTATTCACTATAAGAATTCTCTCTTCTTCTTATAGAAGTCTTTTGTATAGGGAGATATATGATGGTATTTCTTCGATCTCCAGCTAAAGGTAAGACATGCGTCTAATCGGATGACATTCGTAATTTGCCGTTATGTACCTAGAAATCCATAAAGTTTTCTAAAGTTCTTAACTTTAGATAAATGATATACGTCTATAGAACTCGTTGCCATACAGCATTATCTATGATAGCCCTAACCTTCCCCCCAATGCTTTTAAACTCAGATTAAAGAAACATTATATTTCTTTACTCGCATAATATATTTGTTGATATTTATGTATATATAATATTATAGTTATTTTATTTATCACATATATAATATATTCATGATTTATATTTACAATATATTATTTATATAAAAATATATATTTATTAGTATATAAGTTAGGATATTAGTACCACAGCTGTTACACAATAAATTGTCTCACTTCGTAGGTTAGCTGGTAGAGATCTCTGTCAAAGGGATAAGTTGACCGTACTCTGTTTTTTTATTGATATTGTTGTTCTTACGTATTTTTTTTCTTTATGGTGCATAAATAAATAAATAAATATCCACTAGCACGTGTTGAACACATGTCCGGTGTAGTGGGCGAAGGCCTACGAGCTTCCAATAACGCATCAGCCGGCAGGTCCCAAAGCAATCTGCCGAGTGATTGCGTTACAACCTCCAAGCCAAGCGACGGATGGCTCATTTATTATTTACGTCGAGAGCTCAGCTTTTTCCTTTATGTGCACGTGTGTTTTTATTCAGCGTTATTTCTAAAATGTGTACACGAAGTTTTTGCATACTTGAAATTTGCTTTCTTTCACCGCAATGCGTGCTATAAAAATTTATCTCCTTTTGAGGAGAGAGGTTGGAGGTCATTACCAATTTGAGTAACGAATCAAAATTAGCCTTTACACTCTTTGTTATTCTTTCGGATGCACGATCTGGTCTCGTAGATTAATTATGCAGGATTATGAGATGGATTTACAATTAAGATCCCCTAAAGTGTTGGAAAGGCCAGCAGGCCTAAAATCTGGTAAAAATAAACCTAATCACCTACCTCTATGCTGTATATACCAGTATGCTATATATTTTAATTAAATAACATTTTTGTACATTATATTAAGTTGGTAATTTTCCTTTAAAATTACTTACAAGATTTTCGCTCCTTAATAGACCATTTGCGAGAATAACGTTTTTAATTAACCGAAGCAAACATGGCTACCGGCTAATTAAGCGTTAAATGGGTGGGAACCTTGTCGGTTTGGTCAAGGAATCTGTTGAAAAAGGCACAGTGATTATGGATCCTTTTAAAAAATTATATTGACCGCAGAGACAATTAGGATTCAAAAGCTTCGTAATGAGTATTTGATTATTTAACTCTATTTCGACACATGAGGTAAAAACATTGTTTTACAAAAAGTTATTGACCGTTAAAAAAAGTAAATTCTGCTAGGCATAGGCCTCCTAGCTCTGTTTTGGAGAGAAGGGTTGGAGCTTAATACCTACCACACTGCTCCAATGCGGATTGGTAGGCTACACATATGCCTAGAATTCTCTAGAGATTTTTTCGTCACGATGCTTTCCTTCACAGAAAAGCGTGTGATAAATTGCAATTATCAAATAGACACATAAGTTTCAACTCATTGGTGCCTGCCCGGGGTTTGAGGCCATGATCGTCTTTAGATAGTCGCACGGCTTTTATTGACAGTATTACCTCATAACTTGTACCGTAATACGATAACAATATTAAATTTTAAAACATTAAGATAAATCAACTCAGATCGAGATATTCTATTAGTATATTTTTTCTTTCTATTGTCCGATGAACTTAAACTACATTTTACATATAATTTTAAAAATGCTCTTAAAAATTTCTTAATATTCAAATGTTATTACTCGATTCATGATTTTATCTACTCTGATACTATAATACAAAGATTATAAAACTGAAAACAAAATTCTTATGACATTACGTACAGAACAAAAATAAAAAATTAAAAAGTTTCATTACGATACAGGTCTTGTATGGAAACCTGTATCATTATGTAACTTTTTAATCATAACGATACACCTTAAAAAAAAGGTTACAATGAATGGGTCCGCGGCGACGCAACACGCATGCGCAATCGATGTTTGCGCCTTGGCGCCAATATATGACATTTAAAAAATCTTTTCAATATTTAAACGAAGTTTAGTTTTGTTTATAAAAAAAATAGTTTTTGTGTAAAAACATGTCTGAGAGCGGGGATAGTGGTAATTGTACACCACCAGATATTCTGAAAGCTGCGTCAAACATGACCGTGAACCTGTTGCCGACGAAATCTAGGAGCAACTATATTAAATGTTATTAGTAACGCCTGCGGCTCGTTTTTTTAAACCACACTCGTGTTATAAGAACCCTTATTAAAAACAGTATCATAAACTACTATTATAAATGACTTTTAATTATAATTGCATTACATTATTAATAATATTATTACTTCTAGCATCTTACTTATCACCTAATTTAAAATGTGCTCGATAATTATTAATACAGATTATTGTACACCGTATTTAGCCGTGTGGTATCCGGCAGAATAGAATAGACCACCCTCCTTTCTTACTGAGGTGTCGTAAGAGGCGACTAAGGTAAGTGCCGTGCGGTATCCGGCTGAGTAGAATAGACCACCCTCATTTCTTACTGAGGTGTCGTAAAAGGCGACTAAGGTAAGTTGACGTCAGGTAGGCAACCGGTCGTAAAATACGTAGCCAAATCATGTGACATGTTATAACATGTTGTGCCGACCCCACTTAGAGTGGGACAAGGGCAGGAGAATGATGATGATATTGTAATAGTAGAATACATTGGACTATAATTATTCTTGTAACATCTATAATTTTACTGCATTTACAATAAATATGATTTGATTTGATTTCATTTCATTTTCATTCATTCAAATATCAATGTAATAACATTCATATATTTCCGTTACGTACAAATGATTGTTTCAATAAAACGTGGGTTCCTGAAGACAGGTACAGTTGTTTCTTATTTTGGCAAGGAAATGAAACTATAAAGCTGATGTAACACACCTGTTTGTGTTCCGCCGCTGCCCTCACAACGGATTCGTTTATTAAAATTGTGATACCTACGATTTCGTTCGCGTTAGCTATTGCTCTATTTGTTTAAACATAAATGATTGAAGCATTTATTTCATTCATTTATGCCATGTGGTATCCGGCTGAGTAGAATAGACCATCCTCTTTTCTCACCGAGGTGACTAAGGTAAGTCGACCCGCCGTGCGGTATCCGGCTGAGTAGAGTAGATAGACCACCCTCATTTCTTACCAAGGTGTCGTAAAATACGACTAAGGTAAGTTGACGTCAGACAGGCGGCCAGTCGTAAAATATGTAGCCGAATCGTGTGACTAAATGTAGTTTCGACCGAACTTAGAGCAAAGACTACAGTGTACATATGCTTAGAGTGAGATAACGGCAGGAGGATGATGATGATTTATTTGACTCATTTATTTATTAACAGATTATACTACATTTTTTTGTTCAATGTAAGAAAAATTGGCGCCACGGGGAGCTAAGAAAGGACCCACCAAGCTCTGGGTAGTCTAAGGTAGGTAAGTCTCAAGTAAGACAGCCTTCTGTATCCTACGCTTGATACGTGATCTTGAGCAACAGAGCGAGAGCCTTTTGAGATGTTGATGTCGAGACTACAACAATACCAACCTAGGACCGATACAACAATCAGAACAATTATGATTGAGTGAATAATCAATAATCAAAAGTCAATAATTACAAGATTTTCTTCTTCTTCAAACGATGGACATTCACTGCTGGACATAATTCTCTTCACGGGATCTGCACATCACAGGATCTCGTGCCACTTGAATTCAGCGGTTCCCCGCGACTTTTTTGAAGAGGTTAGTTCATCTCGTAGGAGGTCTACGAACATTAAGATTTCCGGTGGAGGCTCGCCATTCTAACACTTTAAGACCCCAACACCCATCGGTTCTCCAGACTGTAACCCGTCCATTGCCACTACAGCTTCGAGACATGTTGAACTATGTTAGTGACTTTGGTTCTTCTACGGATCTTCTCATTAAAATTTTACATGCATTTTAAAACAATCATTATAAAATAGAGCTACAACGCAATGACAACGACGTAAAAGTAGTAAGTAAAGTAACGGCCTGTTTATATCCCACTGCTGGGAATACGCCTCCTCTCTCCGATTTTTGGAGAGAAGGATTGAAGCTAAGACCTACCACGCTGCCCCAATGCGGATTGGTAGGTTACACATATCCCTAGAATTCTCTAGAGATACGCAGGTTTCCTCACGATGCTTTCCTTCACCGAAAAGCTTGTGATAAATTGCAAATATCAATTAGACACATAAGTGTTAATAGAAAAACTCATCGGTGCCTGGCCGGGTTTGAAATCATGTTCGTCTCAAGAGAGTCGCAAGGTCTCACCACTGGGCTATCACAGCTTAGTAGACAACGACGTACTTTGAATCAATAAGAATTATTTGGACCTAGCTAAAAATTAAATTCACTGACTAGGCTGTGGAGAACTCAAAGCTCAGCTAGAAGGACCAAAAAGAAACACCTTATAAAATGCCTGTGTTTTAGTCCTTGAAAGGATCTCGATGGCAACACGCCGTGAATTTTGATGGCCCAAGGGTCGAGTGAGGGTAGAAATGTAAAATTGCATTTATGTGTTACTGGCGCGGTGAGGGACACATATTTGTGACCCCCATGAATTTCGGAGTAAAGAATTATATCTTGTAGAAAAATTACGTACTTTGAATTTCTGTTTCGCACCTTCAGGAGAGAAATACGTAATTAAGTGGAGTGGGTGCTCAATTTTAATGTTTACATCCTCGTTTACTTATCTACCCTTACACCTTACTAAACAAGAGTTCTACGTTGTCTGGAAAAGTGTTTGATTGTATAAACATCATTTCGTATAAGCACATTTCCTTGGCTATATTGCATCAGAGCCTTACAATCAGTGAATAAAAGTAAAAAATTACGTAATGAACAATATGTTACAATTTTCATAATTAATTAACACATGTAACGCGTAGAACCGGGGACGAATATTACATACAAATGACACGATAGTGAATTTATTGACACCTTCACAGCATTCCAAGAATGGATGTACCAGCAGGATGCATCGTTCTCGGTTTCGTTAAGGCATAGTATTCCAGCAGGATGCACGTTAATCCATAGAATCTACTAGGCGATACTGTCTCAACGAACATTTTGCATGGGGACTTCTTATGTAATTACAAAACCAACTAACAACTATAGCGCGAAGCAAACTAATAGTGGCGCCATCTGTTATTCTAGGGAGGAAAGTACGTAAATCGTTTTACTAGTAGGTTATGATACACATATAGTATCTAGATTTTATGTTATATGTGTAGTTTTTTACCGTCGTACCGTATGTAGGTTTCATAAGGATTGTTAAAAAAATATTTTCAAAATAACTTAGAGTAAGTGGCATGCTTATTGAAACTGGAACCTGTTGTAAAATATTTGCACTTAATACAATATTTAACAGCAGCTGTTGTAAGTATTTTACCTAGTTTCGCAGATGAAGTTATGGACAGGAGCATGTAAGTTTCTGTCGAATTGAGTTTTTCGCTCTCCGAGAAGGAATTAGGTCGCACGTTTCGAAAAATACTGAAAACTGTAATTGCACTGCACCAAACTTCCTTTACTCAAGATATAGGAATTTAGATATAGGAAAAATATAATCACCTTGTGACGAAATATGCAGGTTTCTATTAATTGTAGTTTATTTTTATTTAAGACAATCACACTTGTATAACTAACTGATGTTTCGACTATCTAAAGTTATTAGACTTCTATTAAAACATTTATATCAGTGGTAGTTTGGAAAGTGTCTAGATAAAGTCGATTTGAATGAGAATATTTTAAAAACTCCTTAATTCGTTCGCCTCAACTGAAATGTTCGAATACCCTAAATTCTGAGTTTTTTGTTGTCTAAAGAATATGGGTTATTTTTTTTATATGTTAACCCGATTTAAAGCAACATCGAGAAATTTTATCGATGATGCTTCAGTAGATTAGCCGTAAAAGCGTAACAAGCATACAGACAGAAAGACAGAGACTTTAGTATTTATAATATTGTGGTGTAGACATACATCGGTTAATATAACCAGGTTAGTGATGACTACATTATCATCATTCGTCATTCTCTTGCCCTTATCCCAATCTAAGTGGGGTCGGCAAAACATATTTTAAACATTTTGTTACATGATTTGGCTAGTTATTTTACGACCGGCCGCCTGCCTGTCGTCAACCTATTTTATTCGCCTTTTACGATACCTCAATAAGAAATGAAGGTGGACTATTCTACTCAGCCGGATACCACACGGCATAAGTAACGTCTTTAGTGAGAAATACTGTTGGGCGCTTATTTTAACTCATCTAATTCGTATCTAAGTATATCTTTATATAAAAATCCGTAACGATGTGCGTTTACGCTAATCTTCAAAACCGATTCCAAAGAAATTTTCATATATTTCATATATTTCAGCCTTTATGTAATTATGTTTCTTTCTTTGTGTAATTTGTGTAATGTAATGTGTGTGCAATAAAGAATTTCTATCTATCTATCTATCTTTTTCAGTCTATTCTACTCAGCCAGATACCACACCAGGTTATTGATGACTACATTAGAAAGTTCATTAAACAGACATCACTTCAAATAAAAAGCTCCATTACATAAATTGTTTCACCAACAAAGGAAGAATAAATTTGCTTTTATCCGCTTAGATAAAGCGACAATTCAATTTGCATTAAATAATAAGCTTATTACGCTTAGCATTTTTAAAGGGCTATTGCTGCTGTGTGTTGCTAAAGCTTCATCTCTAGAAGATAATTTATCGCAACGACATTATTTTAAAACCTATTTCTTGAAATATCAGGAAAACTATAAATAAAGCTTACTATAACGTTGAAGACTATGTTAATGATAAGAAAGCTTGGAATTAAATTGCGACCAGCTACGCACTAGATTATATTATAATCTATGTTTGTTAACAATTACAAATATAATATAGTAAAAAAGTAATAATAAAATTATTATGCTATAATCCGCGATACAGTAAATAGAAAATATATATAGTGTTAAATGTATAGTGGACTATCTGTATTTTCATACCCGATACGTGCAGGATTCGTAAAAACACATGCACAAACCTCCACCACTGCCACCACAATACACAAGCACTACACACGTTCACTATCACAAACTCAACAATCGTTTCGCCCCGCAACCGAAGCATCATCAGGAGATAGACTTCACGACAAAATCGAAAAGTAAAACATTGTAATATTTATTTTTGAAACTATGGGCCTCATAAGAGGGCATCGCTCAGCGGGCGATGGAGCGGGCTATGCTCGGAGTGTCTCTACGTGATCAAATCAGAAATGAGGAAATCCGTAGGAGAACTAGAGTCACCGTCATAGCTCAGCGGGTCGCGAAGCTCAAGTGGCGATGGGCGGGGCACATAGTGTGGAGAACCGATAGGCACTGGTCTTAAGGTGATGGAATGGCGACCCCGCACCGGAAAGCGCAGCGTCGGTAGACCCCCAACGAGGTGGACAGATGACCTCAAAAAGGTCGTAGGGAGCCACTGGATCAAGGCGGCGCAAGATCGTGTGGTGTGGCGATCCCATGAAGAGACCTATGTCAAGCAGTGAACGTCCATCGGTTGAAGAAGAAGAAGAACATTTATTTTTGAAAAGTGTGACCGCCGTGTTTCTTGTTGATTCTTCTCGGTTAGAGCACCTTTCCGAACCAGTCGTAGCTTCATTTCAATCTTAATTTGACGATTCAAAACTGCTTGTAAAGGCCAATTTGAATAAAGACTTATTTGAATTCGAATTTGGATTTGGTATAGGTACTAAAAAGCTGTGATAGCCCAGCGGTGAGACCGTGCGACTCTTTCGAGGGGAACACGAGTTCAATCCCGGGCAGGCACCAATGAGTATTTCTGTTAAAAACTCATGTGTCTAATTGGTAATTGCAATGTATCACACGCTTTTCGGTGAAGGAAAACATCGTGAGGAAACCTGCATATCTCTAGAGAATTCTGGAGATACTTGTAACCTACCAATCCGCATTGGAGCAGCGTGGGTAGGTCTTAGCCAACCTTTCTCTCCAGAAACGGAGAGAGGAGGCCTATTCCCAGCAGTGGCATTGTAACAGGCCGCTACTTTTATAGGTACTATCGCTGATATTTGGGTATAAGATTCTATAATAAAATTCCGCAATCTACTTTAACTTTACCATTACAGCAGCTTAAAAACACTAAAAAAGGGCTAATACAGAAAGCCTACTATACTGTTGAGGATTACTTAGACGATAAGAATGCGTGGATATAGTTACTCTGCCCGATATGATATTTTTTGAAGCTTTTTCAGTCCACCTGCTAGTATGTGGTCGTTTATTTTATTCGAGAAAATCCCCGTATTCAGACATCGGCAAATAACCTTACATTCTTTGTAATACGGTAACCATATTTACAGCAGATGGTTCATATAAAATAACTATAGAATCGGCAACGCGTGTTCTTACATTGACTAATTAAAATTCAGTGCATTTTATCCTCTATGCCTAGTGAGATAAGATTTACAATCGGTTACACATTAGAGGCGTACGACCAATGCTCTGGTTAGGTCACATGAGAATTAAGGTATACGGAGGGTAGAGAAATGTAGCGTGTAATGTTTAGATATCGACACTTTTGGGATCTTCACTCGTGTGTAGTAGGCTTGATACAAAAGAAAATGATAATATGACGCACATATAGAGTGGGATTATGCGAAAATTATAAAGTATTTTATATTTTATAACTAGCTGAATCCTCAACTTGGTTCTCGTCAATTTAAAGTGTTCGAATACCTGCAATTTTGTACGTATCAACAAGGAAAAAACACCCATTGCATTAAGGGTACTTTAACTCTTAAGTTAGCGCGAACGAAGTCGCGGGTACAACGAATTACTAATATTTGAGATAAAGCATACCACAATCAAGCCCATCTTAAAATGATTGCATCAAAAATTAGTGAGGTTTATTTATCGTGGGCTTTACATTGAATATCCTCTGTCCTGAAGCAGTGGAATATTTTATATTTTTGACCTAGTATTGAGAATTTAGAAACTGTGTAGATCAAAAGTGGTAAATCGCTGAATTTTGAGACAGATATCAGTCGCAGAATTCTCGAAAGGGTAGCGTTTGGGAAGTTCCGTCAGATATTTCGTCCAAAAACCTCATCGCCTGAAAACCATAATCTTCGTAAGTTGTTCGTGATGTCGGTATAAGATTCTGTAATAAAATTATGCAAGTTTAAACAATAAAAAAAAATAAAAATCTATTAAAAAAGAGGAATACAGAAAGCCTACTATACAATTGAGGATTATTAAGACGATAACAATGCGTGGATATAGCTACTTTTCGACCCCGTACAAGACATTAATAACTATATGTAAGTAGTAATAATAATTATTATTTGAAAAGAGCAACCGCCGAATTTCTATCCGGCTCTTTGCGGTGGGAACACCTTTCCGAACCAGCAGTAGATGTTGACGATTCAAAAGCACTTGTTTACAAGTTTACTTAAATAAAGAATATTTTGAATTTTGAAGAGACTTCATACTATTAGCTTTATAAGCAACGTTTGCCAACTTGCAAATGCCATTGCGCCGAGTCATGTTTATTCACACTACCTGATCAAATCAGGAGATTAATTTACGCAAATCATACATCTCATACTTATTGTTGCATGAAACTATCCGTATATTGACGTTCAGTGGTTGTCAGAATTTATCACGAACACACAGACAGACTCACTGAGGGACTGTAGTAATTAACAGCGAAGTCGAGCGTATAGTATAGTAAATGTTGCTCTTTTTTGTTCACTCATCAGCTAATGAAATTGGCCGCTCGCCAACCAACGATATTAACTCATTCATGCCTCAACGTTTCAGCACACACTATAGATATACTCCGTTGACCAGAGGGAATAATGACTTTTTGGACTGGAGACAGTTGGTTTGATACTCGATTGTCAAAATATTTATTAGTAGAACCAATAATTGGATAAATTCTTTATAAAATTATGAGTTACATTGCGGAGGTCCATAATACAAAACAAATAAAAATATTATTTTGCTGTAATCTACCCACATTCACTACAACAATCTAAACAATCATTTCTCTCCGTGACCGTAAATCGTGTCCCAGAAATATGCGTCGCTTTAAAATTTTGTCACGGAATCTATCTCCGAGCATATGCCTAGAAAATCTCTCTTATTGTGGCATATGCTTAGAAAATCTCTCCTCCTGTGGCATATGCTTAGAAAATCTCTCCTCCTGTGGCATATGCTTAGAAAATCTCTCCTCCTGTGGCATATGCTTAGAAAATCTCTCATCCTGAGGCATATGCCTATAAAAGCGTTCGATAGCAGGAAGACGCATTCGATTCATATATAGATAATATAGTAACAGGGCCCTTTAATTTCCTTTTTTACTAAAATTCCCGAATTAATATTTCCAAGTGGTAATAAACTTGCAACACTTCTACGAGCTCAGTGAAAACTTTCCATGTCCCGCGGTCATGTGAGAGAATGAATTTTATACTGAAGTTAAATATAAATAATTAAAATTTTAGTTGGAATGTTTAAATTTCAGACGCGGTTTAGTACGCAAACGCGTTTATGGGTTTTTAATCCTGACAGTGACCTGCTCACCTTCACAGGGAATAATTATTTAGGGCATCTAAATAATTATTCTCTGTGAAGATAAGTTTGTTTTACGTTCATAATTACGAAGTAGATAAAAAAATGTTAGCTGAAGATTAAAACGAAGAAAACATTTCTCTTTTTATTTTTTATCTTTATTTTTATATTTATTAGTTAAACAAACAGCACTCAATTATTGCAATAAAATGAAAAATTAACACGTATGACAATAGAGTATCCCTTTGTGAATAAAGAAAGTGAACACAGTAAAAAAAATAAAGCTATGTTAAAGAAAATAAATATGATCAATATAAATGTGCAAGTAACATTCGAAGTAAAATTAAAAAAAAACAATACAACAAGATTTAACAAAATAAACTGCATTATATTAGCTCTGCATTATTATATTTGAATCCATTATTGATAAGGTAAAGGTGATGATATTTCTTATTAATTTTTAAATTCTCTTGCGATGGAGCCATTTCTTGCATAATTAGTTTTACAGAAAGGAACAACAAAAGTAGCTTTACATTAGAAGATAGCTCTTATTCGGGGGCCATTGATATTTGACCGAGCAAAAATGGAGAGCTCACTAGGTTATTTAAAATCTTACAAAGAAACGCTTGATCCCGATGGTTCTGCAATGAACGACATCTTGTTGCAGTTTTTATTACATTAACATTATTGACAACATAAATTTTTTATTTTGAGTCTATTTAAACGGTTCCAATAGTGATAAAATTATTAAAGCGTAATTTATAAACATACGATTCAAGTTAACGCTTAAATTATTATAGGAACACGGTGAGTTGGGTACGATCCGATAAGCTCACCATGTTATGTTTCAATTTGATTAATAATTAATTTCATAACATAATTTCCAAATGTTAATACCCAGTTATAAATCTAAATCAATTCAAGAATATAACATAACATTTTAATTCAAAATAGATTACGCATCTCATATGTGATAGGTAATCATTTAGTAGATTTAAACTTTAGCGAACTTGACGTAAACAAGGTATGATTCGTAATAAATTACAATAATACAATCATATCGTATGTCTACAAAGTGTAAAAGTAAGATGGTATGGACATGTAATAAGTAAGGATAGAAATCATGTGACCAAACGAGTTGTTAAATATGAATGTTGATGACGGAGACGTAAAAAGTGATGATAGGATTGTGTGTATATGACAAAGTAAGTGCGCCGGAGTTGATGAATGACAGGAGAGAATGGAAACGAAAAACATGTTCTGCCGACTCAGCTTAGATTTGTATAAGAGCAGGAGAATGATGAACATCGTATGGCTACCGACTCTAGAAAAATTTACCACATTTCGGCGTCAAACAATGTACTAGATTTTCCATTTACAAGTTATAAATTTTCTGCAATAGACATGGCCTACTATAGAAATCAATGGCCTATTATTGCAGGTAATGAAAATGAGAATCTGTAACTTGAATCATCATACTTCTGCCCTGATACCACTCTAAGTGGGGTGGGCACGACATGTTACAACCATGTTGTCACATGATTTGGCTACGTGTTTTACGACCGGCCGCCTGCCTGACGTCAACTTACCTTAGTCTTATTTTACGACCCTTCGGTAAGAAAGAGGGTGATCTATTTTACTCAACCGGATACCACACGGTGGGTCAACTTAGTCGCCTTTTACGACACCTCGGTAAGAAAGAGGGTGGTCTATTCTACTCAGCCGTACACCACATGGCGAAAATCTGTGACTTGTAAAGCTACTTTTCCACATAAATAGGGGCTCAGTCGCACAAAGATGTACCGGCTACTGGCCTAAAGGACGAAATCAATTTCCTTAAAGTTTTAGAATCAAGTATACAAAAAAATATGATTTCACTCATTCAAATTCAATGTGACGATTGAATAATGATATAGTACGGAATGATCGAAATACATTGTCAAGTTTCGCTAAACGGTAGATGTAATTTGGAAGCCTTAATTTGTCTCCACATGTCTCCAAGCTGCGACTGATGAACCAGTTTATATGTTAATGGATGTCTTGCCTCGACGACTTTACATTAGCATACTAGCCCAATAGGTAAATAGATTTGAGACTAGGAAGTCCTGAAATATTTTTTAAAGGAAATTATATATTAGCAACAACTTTTCTTTTTTTTATTAATTAAAGTTCACATTTCACCGTTCTCACTTTCTTTTACTTTTTTCTTTTCGAACAATACATATCTATGACTGGACATTGATTGGTTGATAATGTGCGAACTTTGGACTTGACTGTGAAGATATTATGAATAAAATTTCAAAAGGGGATTCACTTGTAATAAGAAGGCAGATAAATTGCGCCGTCGATCATCAAAAATCATCTATATCAAAATTTAATTTTACCGCATGGCGTTTAAACTAGCAAGTCATTTAAAAAGCGACCTTTCTAACAACCTCATTATAGACATACTGACAAATGAACACGAGTCGGAGGTGGCAATTTCATGGATAGATAAGAAATGCAGAATTCAGTAAATGTATCATCGTGCTATATATAAATAACATATTCGGTAGGGATAGAACGAAATACTACTGATATTGAGACTGATTATAAAAGTTTAAAGAGAGATGCTGTTTTTTCATCATTATAAGAAAAAAACCTTATTTGTTCAATCTTTCTACGTCCCTCTTTAACCAATAGTCATCAAAATAAAATCAATCATCAATCAATCATTCAAATAATCTCAATTGTGTAATATGCCTTAGGTATAAGCATATTTCTTACACTTAATTTAAACTTTTCCGTAGACGGATCTAGTATGCATTCATTCCTCATAGTACGGATCCGTTGTATGGCATAGATCCCTTCAAATGAGTTCTACGCCACACGATCCTGTGAATGCAGCGGCTGCAACGGGCTTTTTTGAGGGTCCACTTGGGGGGGGGGGGGGGCGTTCTGAATTACGTGTTCGGTTATTAACATTCTAGCACTTTTGACTTGATAGTCTAAGGTGCATTGGTTCTTCGAACTATATGCCCCGCGCATTGCAACTTTTCCAATACAACTTTTCAAAGAGTTATATCGGTAATTTTGTTTCTTCAATGCCTCTCATATGTGATCAATTTATCATGGTTACGATCCATGTCAGTCAAAGTTAGCTTCAATATAGTTTGTGAATTTAAAATTTTAAAGGCCTATTTGAATAAAGTAAATTATGAATTTGTATCGAAAATATATGATTGGAATTTCACCGAAACAGCAAAAGTAATTAAAAACTCCATCGCAACGAGTGACGTGTGCTATCAACGATGTTAGCATGGAATGGAATACGAAAATAAAATTGGGAACACCAACGAACATCGAAACTCTTTTGGGAGTATATTCGTTAAGTTATTACCTCTTGTACATCGAAAAATGATTATAGGTTCTAAATGTTGGTATAAATAATACTATTTAAAACACAAATTTACGGGCTCTACCCGCAAGTTTCTTCCGCGACTTCGTTCGCGTTGACTTAGTATACAGTACAAGGATGGTTATATAGTAATCTGTTCAACCCCACCATTTATTTTATTTTGCCTCCGAACACGTGTAACAAGCTTGAACTTAAAACATTTATCTGATCATTAATGAGGATGCCATTGTTATGTTTAATAATCTTAAGTTGTTTTAGAATGTTTAATAGTAAGTTTTTGTCACAGGTGTGCAGGATTTCGAAACAATGGTCGTTAGAAAGTTTATGACCGCTTACTAACAAATACTTGTTTGGATAATACTTCGATTGAGTCTTCGCGATTTTGTCGTGGAATCTATCTCCTGATGATGCTTCGGTTGCGGGGCGAAACGATTGTTGAGTTTGTGATAGTGAAATTGTGTAGTGCTTGTGGATTGTGGTGGCGTTGGTGGAGGTTTGTGCGTGTGTTTTACGAATCCTGCATGTATCAGGTATGAGAAACGGATAGTCCACTATACATTTCGCACTATATATATTTTCTATTTACTCTATCGCGGATTATAGCATAATAATTTTATTATTACTCTTGTATTATGGATTTCCGCCGTGTGGTATCCGGCTGAGTAGAATAGACCACCATCATTTCTTACCGAGGTGTCGTAAAAGCGACAAAGGTAAGTTGAGGTCAGGCAGGCAGCCGGTCGTAAAATACGTAGCCAAATCATGTGACAACATGTTTGTAACTTGTTGTCCCGACCCCAATTAGAGTTGGATAAGGGCAGGAGGATGATGATTTTGTATTATGGATTTCCGCAAACGCCTAATTCTATAAATTATTAAAATACTACTTATTTTTAGCCGTTCAATGTATAATATTAATGTTTAGTGAGTATTTTGTTGGTGATATATAAATGAATATAGAAATTAGGTCACTTCAATTGTAAGATTGCTATAAATAGATAGGATAATTTAATTGAATGTATAATAATAACACGATTGCGTTCTTCCGCTTCCTTTCTTGCGTGTTCAAAGACTTTCGATAACAAAACCGACAGAAAGATAAACGAAGACAAAACCAATATTTCGCTTTTGTGCCATAAAAGAATAAATGTTAAAAATACTTTGCTCTCCGGCACAAACGACATGTGTACGGCCGACGGCACGCATTAACCCTCATGAAATATTAAAGCAAATAGCTCAGCGATAAAAGGGATCGCAAATTTATAAAATTTATTATTTACGCGTTACACAGTATACGCGTTACAGAGCCTCGCTTTGATTTCTATGTGACCGCGCACGTATTTGGTAACAAACTGTAAAAAAGTAGGTGGAGTGATAAAAAATTAAGCATATTTCTTGCATTTGACCAAATGAGCAAACAGCTAAACTTGTTTATTTTGGTTACTTCCATAGCATTTTCTTATAGAAAATTGCTGTGGGGTAAATAGGCGGATAGTGAAAAAATGATTGTAATCCAAAAAGAGCCATACTTGGCATCTACAATTTAAGTCCGCGTCATTCTCTGGGAGAGAAGTTTAAGGAAATAGGTATTCTTACATTTGCTTCACAGTATATTTTAAGCAATTTCATTTTTGTACAAAAGTATAAAAACTTATAAAACAATAGGTGATGTATATGATAGACAAAGTAGGAACCGTCATAAGCTTGCGACTCCTGCTTTGCGCCTAGCAAAAGTACGTAAATCGTCTATGAGTTTGGGTATAAGATTCTAAAATAAAATTCCGAAATCAATTTTGGCCATGCCATTACAGCAGTTTAAAACCACTGTTAAAAAGAGGCTGATACAGAAAGCCTACTATACTGTTGAAGATTACTTAGATGATAAGGATGTGTGGATATAACTACTCTTCAACCCTGTACAAGACATCAATAACTATATGTAGCTAGTAATAAGAATTTTTCTTCAAAAAGAGCAACCGCCGAGTTTCTTGCTGGTACTTCTCGGTAGGAACAGTTTTCCGACCCAGAAGTAGAGTTGACGGGTCAAAAGCATTTGTTCACAAGTTTACTTGAATAAAGAATATTTTGAATTTGAGTTTGATTATCGACTAACTATATGAATGAGGTTGTATTTAAAACATGTAACAAATATACAACCGCCATTATAAAAATATCTCCACATGCCGCTAACTGAAAGTTATTTCGCGAAAGTATTATCCCATATACCCGATTTCTGGAATCCTTTGTGTGCTTTACAAGAATAACTTTATAACGTGAAAAATTTCTTCGCGAAAGCGTGCGCCAGATACCTTGGAGGGAACGGTGTTTGCATACTTGTTTATTATTTTCTGTTTGAAGCAAAATATTCGTTTAATCACATATCCATCTTATGGGATACAGAGAAAATATTTTCTTTTACATCTTACACAATTTACACATAAGACAATATAGAATAACGTATTTTTTCATTTGTTTTTGGTTCTTCTCGGTAGGAGCTAACTGCCGCGTAAGTAATAGCTTTTTTTTAAATATTTCATGATTCAAAAGTACTATTATTACAACTTACATACTATTAAGGTATTTTAAGCAAGTTAATTTTTGTACCTAAAAATATGCAAAATATATAAAACGATAAGTGATGTACATAATAGAAAAAGTAGGAACCGACATAAGCTTGCGGCTTCTGCTTTGCGCTTTGCAAATGTACGTAAATCGTTTATAGGTTTGGGTATAAGATCCTATAATAAAATTCCGAAAGGTTTTGATATAATATTTTGTTATACATGAACCAATTGAAAATCAAAGCTTGACTTTAGATTACGTACTCGTAGTATTAAATAAGAAAGAATGTGTCGGAAATCTATTGCGGTATACAGCTTCTAGTAAAACACAAAAGTTAACTGAACCTTATTTTTACCTCTACCCATTTTTAATTTAATGGTTTGCTTTTCAAACCCTTAACAATAACGTAAAATCTAAAAATCAAAATATTCAATACGTCAAATAGATTTCCATAACTATAATATGATAAGCATAAAGTTTACATTAAAAATTTACATCAAACATTAAATTGTATGAATTACAGTCAAATATGCTACTGCACAAACTGTTATTTTTTTAAATCATTAAGCATTAGGATTTATTTTTGATATATTTCTTGTTTTATCATAAAAACTATGAAACGTTTAAAAGCAAATGCCTTCAATATATGAACAAATACACTGATGCGAAAATAGTATTTGTATGGTCATTTAAGCCCCTAACGAACGTAAATAAGTCTATTTGCAAAACATAAAAATTTGGGACGTAAAATGTAAAAAAATCGACAATCAATACAACTGTAAAAATTTTAAATTTGAATTCCAAATCTTATGAACCTATCATTCAAAAACACTTATAAATTCATGTCACTGAGGTAGCATGACTTAAACAGAATAATTGACAAATAATGGTGAAAAAGTGTTAAATAAGAGTGCCACAATCAATAAAGAAAGCAATAATACATTCACAATGAAATTTTAATATGTGGAATATTCAATCTGCATACAAAAGCAATTGAATGAAGAGGGCCATAGAATTGACCGATCAAACCGTCCAGTATATACAGATCGGTCAAACCACACACGAATTCTAGCTTTTAGCTCCATTCGCAAATGGAAATTAGGTAGCGATACCTTGTGCCTCTATTTTCAGTATAATGTATGCGTAAATGAAGATTAATGTTGGGCATCGACCAAAGATTTCGTAATTGCAATCAGGAATTAAAATAGATAATAAATGTAAATCAACATTATCATGTCTAACCGTTTACGCAATTAAATTAACTTGTATATCCATTTCACTGATTTTTTCTCTTAGGTTTTGTCTCAGGATTAAGTGTAGGAAATTGTTTATAGAATTAGACATTACTTTACAGAGGTCCATAATACAAAATTAGTTACAGGTCTCTCATTAGTGCTGTGTAAAATTGTGTGTGTAAATTGATCATTCGATCAAGTCAACATCAATTTTCCAGGTTCACAAGAACTAAATCTCTTGAATGGTATTGGTATTTCTAAATTTTAGCAGCTGTAATTCGTTATTCAAATTCAAAATATTCTTTATTCAAGTAAACTTGTAAACAAATGCTTTTGAATCGTCAACATCTACTGCTAGTTCGGAAAGCTGTTCCTACCGAGAAGAACCAGCATAAAATTCGGTAGTTGCTCTTTTCAAATAATTATTTTTATTACTAGTTACATATAGTTATTGATGTCTTGTACAGGGTCGAAGAGTAGCTATATCCACGCATTCTTATCGTCTAAGTAATCCTCAATAGTATATTAGGCTTTCTGGATTAGCCTTTCTTTAATAAGTAAACAACGAAGCCGATTTTTCTCTAACAACTAGTGATTTTGTGCGATGAACTTACAAATCTATTATATTGTTACTACATTGAAAATAACAACATCTCTACACTTGTTCTGTTGCTAAACGTTTGCTCATAATAGTTACGTTATGGCACTCATCTTCAAGCTTCATCTGCGCATCATCTTTAAACAGCGGCACATCATGTGATGGCTGAAATCCGTAGAACATACTTATGCCCAGTGAAAGTTCATCGGTTGAGAAAGAGGAAGAACTTTATATAAATATATGAATTAAATGGGGTGACAGAGATATAATAAGGTTTTAATTATGGTTGGAACAAAAATAGGACACACTTTCGTTACAGTCCTTCGCTTTCGATAGAAGTTAATACGAAATACGTGTTAATTTGAGCGCATAATAAATGAATGAAAAGCAATTCATTAGAAGGCAATTATTCAGATCCGAAGTGCGAAGTAATGATGAAAACGCTTTTGAAATAGTTTTCAAGTACCTCACGCCGATCAATCGGTGGAGTCGCATACGAATTAATTCCAGCTTTTAGTGTAATTTGCAAATGGAAATTTGGAAACGTGAACGAACTTAGTATTTCTGTTCGCAGCATAATGTATGCGTAAATGGAGATTAATTTTGGCGTTTGACAAGGTATCACTTTAGGTCGTCATATTTTGATTATGTTTGAAACTGACGTTTAATAAAATTATAAAACGTTGCATTTATGGTGAGGCATGCACGTGGTTTACTAATATTTTGTTGAATGGATAAAATAAATTAATTTATTTTATATATTTAGGCGTAATTGAGTAACACTGTAATCCTCATATTAACGCCACCTATGAAATCACGCTGCGAACTACTTAAAAAGCTAGTGCTTTCTTGCTCTTTCTCGTAATAGTCTTAAACACTCACGAGTTTTGTAAGCGCTACGCTACGCTTTATTGCGATTTGCCACAAATCAACTTTTTATGAATTCAGTCACTTTAATGCACTAGCGGAAAAAATTACGGGATCAAAAAATTTGTTTTGAGGTTTTTCAAGTTTATTTGCCTCAATAATGGTTGTACTGAAATTAAAAGAAAAACATTTCAAAGCTTAAACTTTCCAGTTTTGAGATCTTAAGATAAAAAAAATCCTAGCAAATTCAAAAAAAAATTTTTTTTGGAATCTTCCCTAAAGATTTGTAGTGAACTAACGGAACGGTTAATGCTTTGAGGTCCCATACTATTTCCAATTATGAATATAAGAATAGTTTATAAATGTTGTATTCATCTGAAAAGAGATGGCAATGTACTAGATTAAGCAGTTACGTCAATAGAGTGACTTAAGTTATTGCATTTTATAAGTAATTACATTTTAACTACTTAAGAAATCGAGTTGATCATACGAGTATGTACAGATTAGAGTAATTTTCATTTGTAAACTCTTTTGATGACGTTGTTTTAACGCTGGGCCTAACAGCATATTGAGAATTAAAGAAAATGGTACCTCTGAAAATTATTGAGTGCAGAAACTAATGGGGTGCAAACAAAGGATGTTTCCCAACAACAGTAAATTCCCATTTCGCACACAATTATTCTCCGCTCCGCTCCGAACGACAAGGCTTATGTTCCAATGCTTGTTTTAAGTACCGGCAGTTGTTGCGTACTGTTGCAGCGCTCGAGTGCCTTGTTTCTTTTGTTGCTAATACTGAAGAATCCTTAGAATTGTGTAAACTGTAAGCAATCCGCTAGCTAGTGAAGTTGCACAAATTACGAAATAAATCGCTAACATTTAGCAAAAGTCCTTTTTAGATCTAAGATTCATGACGTGTATATAGATGCAGATTTAATTAAATTTCTATTTTATCGCAAAATCTTTCATTAACTTTTCAGTTTTTTCAAGAACACTTTTATTTACTTTTTCCTGACATTCTTATACTTAGCTAATTAAGATTTCAAAAAAGGGGTATTACAATAGTAATTGATTCTGAAAACATTAATAAAACCTAAAAAACACAAATAAAATAAAAAAGTATTGATAAATGGCACTGTTTTCTCATTGCTTTTTGATATTTGTTCTCATATAGTTTTTTAGCAAATAGTTTATCTAATGCCTTGTTTTGTTTAACCAACCAAACAAAAGAACTTCATATTTTGATCTATAGGTCTCTTCATTGGATTTTCAAGCCAAGTTGTGAAACACCCAGCAATACTTGACCTTGTCTAGTCTCTTGTTTATGACGTAGTTTCTGTCATAGTAATTAGTTTAGTGGCATTTATATTAAAGGTCAGTAATTGAATACTATTGCAAATACTTATCTCTGAACTGAGAAAATTCATGACTTCTGGTAAGGAGATAAGTATGTATAATATAAATGTAATATAATGACAAAACCTGCACAGCCCAGAATTTTACGAGGATAAACTTACAGACATAACCTAGTACTGATGATTGATAGGAATAATTTACGCTTTATGTTAAAAAGATCATACAGTAAGACCACGTAACTCTCTCTCCTGTACAAACCCCGGGTGGGCAAAAGTTTTTCGGTTAAATTCTGTCTTATTGATATTTGCGCATCACACACTATTCTTAGATGGAAACCTACATACGTCTAGGAAATTCCTGGTGTATTTGTAACAATTCGCATTGGAGCAGCCGTTGTGTCTAAGCCCAAAATCTTTTCTCCAAAAAAGGACAAGCCTTTGTCGACTTTACTTTTTTACTCTTAATGTCGTAACAAACACAAATGCGTATTTTTAAATTTTAATTTAACAATCCGTCATTAATTAGACTAAATAAAAATGTTGAGAAGATTTTTTTGGCTTCAGCAAAGATATATTAGTCACTTGCATTACCCGCCCGGCACGTAGTATCAACGCAAATCCACGGGAAATTGAATCGGTACATTGCGCCGCGACTCTTGTGGCTTACCTTTTTAAAGCCCAGTCGCCATTCTTATTTCGCTCATTGCAATAAATTTCACCTGCTTAGGATCGCAGGCAGGTTTTAAAATTTTCTTAAGTCAGTCCTTTAAGACCGTGTGACTCTAGGGACGATCATGGGTTCAAACCCCGGGCAGGCACCAATGAGTTTTCTACTAAAACTTATACCTTTTTACCAACCATGGCTCGCTCTATTATCGATGACTATCTCTGAACTTTTCTAACAGGCCCTTTCGGTACATGTGTAATAATTAATGCAAGAAATATATTTGAATAATTCGAAATAATAGTGACCGCGCGACTCTCTCAAGGGGGAGTAAGTGGTTCATTACCGGTCATTCTTTTATTAAAACTTGTCTAATTGATAATTGCAATTTTTCACACGATTTTCGGTGAAGGAGAACATCGTAAGAAAACCTGCATATCTCTAGAGAATTCCTGGGACAAGTGTAACCTACTAATCCGCATTGTTGTTAGGTCAGCGGCCTGCGCTGTTCGAAAGATAAGACCATTAACAGATGTGAGATCGTTCGATAACCTGCATATATCTGGAGAAATCTAGCGATATGTGTAAGCTACCAATCTGCATTGGGGCAGCGTGGTGGATCTTAGCTTCAACCGTTCTCTCCAAAAACAAAAAAACGGAGAGGAGGGTTATGCTCAGTAGTGGGATAGTAACAGACCGATACTGTCACTGTTATAGTCCTTTAATATACAGGATGCTTTGTAAAGATGAATGTATGGATAGCCTTGTACCTCCAAAAATTTTCAAACGCTATCTTATATTCACTTCAGATCCACTACAAATCTACATTTACACTTCATGAAGATTATTAAAATACCAAAAGCCCCAAGCATTTAAATGCCTAACATTTAAATCGCGCGATCCGTACGGCAACGTCAGTGTGTACGTACGCCAGTTTTCTTCATATACGGTTCTCATTAATTCTGATTTGATCACGCTGAAATACTCCAAGTATAGCTCTTTCCGCAGTTTGCTGCGTGACTCGGACCTTTTTTATGAGGCTCATAGTTTGCAACCAATTTTCAGTCCATATCATGGACATTGTACGTCAAGCATATACACTTTTGAGGAAAACATCTCAAGGTGATACACAAATTTTGTTTATTTGAGTTGATTTCAGCAACTGACTTCTCTCTCATCCATTTACTACTAAGGGTATAAGATCGCAAAAATATCGGATGTAGTGCACGTTCACATTTATTGCTGCCTTTAGTTATCATTTAATGTAAAACAAATCTAGCAAAACCATATTTAAAGCCAAGTACAAAGTACAGTCACACGAAGTAAATGAATAAATCATATCTTGGATTTGTACACTCATAAATACAAAGCATTGAAAACACGACTGTGCACAATTTATGAGGGTAACTTTCAGCATCCTGTTGTGACCGATTTGATTTATCTGCGAACTACTGTAAAAACTAACTCCCATGTCGCGGATTAATAACTTTCCATTATAAGTGGTACTGAGGGTAGTATTTTTCAGAATAAAGTAACGGTCTGTTACTGCCGTACTCAGGAGTACGAGATCTCTTTTTTTGAGGCTTAGAGCTTAGCTCCGTTGCTCCGATGTAGATTGTTAGGTTACGTATTGATACAACTACTAGCTGCAGGCCTACCATGAACTCTTATTGCGACTCAATTGATTCTTTTCGTACCATGGAGTGCATTACATTGGGGTAGTAATGTTTGAAAAGGATAACGTTATATGAACTATAGATAACTCTGTCTCTTTTACTCACATGTTCTTAGGACGAATTCCGAACGGTCATTCGGCAACGACTAAAAGTTTGCGTCTTTAAGATGTCATGGTATGAAAAAGCAAAACAAATTCGTTTACGTCTTCAATTGAGTCGCAATAAGAGTTCACGGTAGGCCTGCTGGTCCTAATAATTAATTAGATAATAGACGATTTTCAAGGCCACGATAATTCTTTACTGTTAGCGTTTTCTTAGTAGAGATTGTGTCAACACTTGCGCCGCCAATGTTTACCTAGTTTTAAATCTCGATTAGTATTTTTAGGACAACTAATACACGTTTGCAACGACTTATCTATTTATTTGAACCAAATACGCGTTTCACCACATCGCAGGAATTTTCCCGAGATATGCAGGTTTCCTTATGATGTTTTGCCGAAAAGCGTGTGATAAATTAAAAATATCAATAACATAAGTTTTAATAGAAAACCTCATTGGCGCCAGCCAGGGATATAATCGCACTTCCATTATAAGCAACTAAAAAATTTATAAACTTTGCCGGACTTTTTCCGGTACCAAAATATAAAAATCAAATATTTTTTAATCTAGATGGTCGTGGAGTCATTTTAAACTGAAATGAGGTTCTTGTTTGCCGTTTCTAACTGTATTTTTTAATGTATATTTTGTTAGTGAGTAAAAAATAATACACCAGAAGCGAGCACTATTATATCTGATGCACATTTTCAAAACTTTATTATTCCCCCACTACAGCGTCACGTTCATAGCACCGCAGCTTTCAAGCACAAAGCCTTTGAAACAAAAGCATATACACCTAGGTTGTTTTAGTTTGGTGCGCGTCGGGATGTTTTTAATTAAAAAATCGGTCAAGTGATAAAAACTCGCTCACCAGTGCGGTGGCTTTTAATACATGCACTTAACGTGTAATTAATTTACGGAAACAACGGTGGCAGTTATGGTATGCGCTGGAAAGAAACAATAGAAAAAAGCGACCTCTTCATATAAAAACGCGTTCTTACGTAACGTTGTCTAAAATTATATTCGAATTCAAATTCAAATTCAAAATATTCTTTATTCAAGTAAACTTGTAAACAAGTGCTTTTGAATCATCAACATCTACTACTGGTTCGGAAAGCAGTTCCTACCGAGAAGAACCAGCAAGAAACTCGGCGGTTGCTCTTTTTAAACAATAATTCTTATCACTAGTTACATATAGTTATTAATGTGTTGTACAGGGTTGAAGAGAAGCTGTATCCACGCATTCTTGTCGTCTAGGTAATCTTCAATAGTATAATAGGCTTTCTGAATTAGCCTTTTTTAAATAGTATTTTTGAACTGCTGTAATGGTAAAGTTAAAGTAGATTGTGGAATTTCATTATAGAATCTTATACCCAAACCCACAAACGAATTACGAACTTTTGCAAGGCGCATAGCAGGAACCGCAAACTTATGTCGGTTCTTACTTTGTCTATTATAATAGCCAATTACCTAGTTGAGCATAATCTTTTCTTGAACAGAAAGATATAGAGTTAAGAGTTGCTAGAACCCTCAAATGTTCAGTCGCAATTAACTCTATTTCATTCTTAAGCTAAAGTCTAATATCTCTTCATCGATAAAGATATTTGAACTGAGACAAATTAACCTCCCCCTATACATATATTAGTATTACTAGCAACGCCCCGCGGTTTCTCCCGCGTACATAACTATCTCGTGGTAAAGGAGAGTTCAGACTAGGTCAGACTATATTTTTGGGTATGATTGGTATCCTTGGAATATGAACTAGCTCACTAGTTGCAGGTCCTGTTATAATGGTCGATACAGTGAATGCAATACGCTATAATTTTATTTATATTAACATTTTTAAATTCGTTAGATCTTTTGATTGGAGTGTCCGATTTCAATAATTTAAAAAGTATTTTATTGACAAAGTTTAATAACATTTAACAGGGGGTAACTATCCCCTTTAGAGAGTATTGATTAAATTTCGATGTTTTCAATCACTCCACCGTTTCAATTTGCAAGCAACGCGTGCAATTTGTCATGTTGCTACGAAAAGTCTTACTAACTTTCCGATTTTATTTGTACTTGGCCATACTCACCAAATTCATATTCAAATTCCAAAAAAAGCTTTGTTCAAATAAACTTGTAAGCAAGTGCTTTTAAATCGTCAACTCTACTGTTGGTTCGGAAAGTTGTTCCTACCGAGAAGAGTCAGCAAGATACTCGACGGTTTCTCTTTTCAAAGAATAATTCTTATTACTGGCTACATATAGTAGCTATATTTACGGATTCTTATCGTCTTAGCAATCTCCTACCCTTTTTTCTCCTACCCTTATCCCACTCTAAGTGGGCTCGGTACAACATGTTTTCCTCTTCCATTCTCTTTTATCATTCGTCAACTCTGGCGCTATTCCTTTTATATGCATGTCATACTTCACACATTCCAACCATCTCTTTTTAGGCCTCTCTCTAGTCACATATCCATCCACATTCATATTCAACACTCGCTTGGTCACATGATTCATTCCTCCTTATTACATGTCCATACCAACCCAATCTTGCACCTCTCATCTTTTCCATAATGGGCGCAACTTTCATACTTCCCCTAATATACTCATTTCTTATTTTATCTAGTCTTGTCACACCACACATCCACCTTAACATCCTCATCTCATTTACATGCATTGTTCTTCTAATCCTCAATAGTATAGTAAGCTTTCTATATTAAAGATAACTTTTATAATAACCATTACGGTGAACGCTAAAGGATATGCCATTAATATAAAAAAGTAAAATAACAACCTGCCGTCTTATTTCGCATCGACTTTAGCTTCAAATTGTCTTTTGTAATACGTCGAAATGGACGAAAGGGGAGAAAATACGTACAAATTACAGTAAGAAGTAGTAAAGCAACGGCCTGCTGCTATCCTACTGCTGGGCATAGGCCTCCTCTCTCCATTTCTAGAGAGAAAGTCTAAGAATTATCTTGCTGCTCCAATGCGGATAAGTAGGTTCATCATTTTTCTAGAATTATCCAGAAATATGCAGGTTTCCTCACGTGAGACAAATTGCAATTATCAAATTGATACATAACAGAAAAACTCATTGGTGTCTGCCCCGGGTTTGAACCCGTGACGGACGGTCTCACCGCTGAGCTGTCAGCGTGCCATAGCTGGTCATTAATAGACATGATGATCAATACTAGACGAGTCTACACAAAGGTTTAAATTAAGAGTAATAGGCATGCTTATAAGTAAAGCATATAACAAAATTTAGGATTACTTGGATGATAAAATTTGGATTTGAAAATCCTTTCAGCTTCATACAAGACTGCAGTTTATTAATGTATAATCTATACTTATTATAAAACAAAGTTCCAAAAAGCCGTCTGTCTGTATGTGATACATTTTATCAAAATCTACTGAACGGATCTTTGTACGGTTTTCATCAAAAGATTGTGCAATACTTCCGGATAGTTTAGGTAAATAGTACATATCGGTATTATGTAAATTGTGTTGAAAAGATCGCACAGTTTTTACAAAAGTTGCTTGCTGGGAGCTTTAGTCGCGTGCGCTGCGTATACCAGCAGAGATTCGGTAAATAATGTAGTAGCGAATTGTAGATCTATAAAAATACCACTATAAGTCCGCGATAGCGTATCTATATCTCTCACGGTTAACTCAAAATAAATAATTTTATATTCAAAATTTCGTAAATTCGGGAAAAGTTTCGTAAATCAGCGAATTCTACGCGGGCGAAGCCGTTGTTGGCACAGCTAGTCGAAAATATTTAAAACATTGACCGCCGAGTTTTTTCCTGGTTCTTCTCGGTATGGGCAACATTCCGAACCAGTTGTAACTACATTAATCATATTGATCCTTGACGATTCAAAAATGCTCGAAAGAGCTTCCTTGAATGAATAATGTTTTGCATTTGATTTTGATGAAATAAGAGGGGAAATGTCATGATGATAAATGACAAAGCATTGAAAAAAAAAACTAAGTTGCTCGCGCTAACAAGTTCTCGTGTTTAACTATTTATTTAATAAAGCTCTATGACGGTTCAAACAACACCCAACTCCATTAACAAATAGCCATCAATCAGAAACCGGATCGCCTCTAAACTCCATCCTTTGTAATTTGACGTAATTGCTTGAGTAAATAGACAAATGCCTAAAAGCTTTAAGTTGAACTTGTTTCGAAGAGCAATACGATACTTTATTTGTGTATTTAGGAATTTGCAAGATAAATTAGATTGTAAGATAATAAACGCTGTTGTTTTGGATCTAAAATCGATTCGTAGACTTGTAGGTCATTTATTTACATACATTGTGCAAATTATGTTATATATAAAATAACATGTGCCAACAACGGCTTCGCCTGCGTGGAATTCAGTGATTTACGAAACTTTACCGAATTTTCTAAATTTTGAACATTAAAGTAGTTATTGTGAGTTAACCGTGAGAGATAGAGACATGCTGTCGCGGACTTTTTTTGTAGTATTTTTATAGATCTACAATTCTCTACCACATTACTTTAGCGTATCTTTGCTGGTTTAAGCAGAGCACGCGACTAACGCTCTCAGCATGCAAGTTTTTATCAACTGTGTGATCTCTTCAACACAATTTACATAATACCGTTATGTACTATTTACCTAAACCATCCGGAAGTATTGCAATATATTTTGGTGAAAACCGTACAAAAGTTTGTTCAGTAGATTTTGAGAAGATCGATTACATACAGACAGACAGCTTTTTGGGTCTTTGTTTTATAATAAGTATAGATTCTCCTGTCACAATGTTAGTCACCGAGTAGAAGAGTATCTCTTCCGAAACGGCTTGACAGATTTTTCATCCACTCCTAACATTTTTTTTGTCAATTTTTTTTATAATGTACTAAAGAAATTCTCTAGAAATAATCTATATCAGCTAGTAACATATAATATATAAATCTATTGTACGGATCTTTCAACTCAGAACTCAAGTTATATATAGTTTTAAGAAGACTCCGTTCCGTTAGTAATATTAGATATAGCATTCCCAGTCTCACAGACTGTCTTGATTGGGTGTATTTTTATCATTAATTATGTCCTATATAAAAAAATCATCGAAATCTTTCATCTTAACCTAAAATTTACTAAATTTACAAAAGTTATAATAAAATTAACTTGCTTGTAATCCGCGATAAAGTAAATAGAAAATATACATAAAGCCAAATGTATGTAATCGCTAAGCGATTTCGCAGTGGTCTCCTGATGATGCTTCGGTTGCGGGGCGAAGTGTCGTTGAGTTTGTGATAGTGAACGTGTGTAGTGCTCGTGTATTGTGGTGGCAGTGATTGAGGTTTGTGCGTGTGTTTTCATGTATCAGGTATGAAAACACACCAATTCCACTCAACATTTAGCATCATCATCATCCTCCTGCCCTTATCCCACTCTAAAGGTCATATATAACGTTTTGTTACATGATTTGGCTACGTATTTTACGACCGGCCGCCTGCCTGACGTCAACTTACCTTAGTCGCCTTTTACGACACCTCGGTAAGGAAATGAAGGTGGTCAATTCTATGCAGCCGGATACCACACGGCACATACCTTAGTCGCCTCTTACGACACCTCGGTAAGAACGGAGGGTAGTGTATTCTATTCTGCCGGATAACACACGGCAATCCACTCTACATTTAGCATTATATATATTTTCTATTTCATTTATCGCGGATTATAAGCAAAATAATTTTATTGTTACATTTGTATTATGGATCTCCGCAAAATAATGCCTAATTGTATAGATTATTTAAAATAGTAATAAAATAATAAAGATTTTCGTATAGCCTGAAAAATATTCCGCATAAAGTATAAATTGTTACCCCATATGCTAGATATAAGCTCAGTCACTAGAAATGTCCTTATTACCGATGATCAAAGCTTCAAATAGAATCAGGTTAACCTCAATACTGGCACTGCGAACTACAGAGTTTAGTCTTAGATCTGGTAGTTCGCTCGACATTCTAGGGTCAAGTTAACATTAATGTTTGAAGCTACTGGCTTTGACTTTATCTCATCATCATCATCATCATTCTCCTGCCCTTATCCCACTCTAAGTGGGGTCGGCACAACATGTTACAAACATTTTGTCACATGATTTGACTACGTATTTTACGACCGGCCGCCTGCCTGACGTCAACTAACCTTGGTCGCCTTTTATGACACCTCGGTAAGAAATGAGGGTGGTCTATTCTACGCAGCCGGATACCACACGGCACATACCTAAGTCGCCTCTTACGACACCTCGGTAAGGACGGAGGGTGGTCTATTCTATTCTGCCGGATACCAAACGGCTTTGACTTTATCTATACTTTAACAATTACAGTGCTTTCAGCTCAGCGGGTTGCAGGTTCGATTCCTCTTGGTTCTTCGTCTTTGGATGTATCTATGTATGTATTTAAAATTATATAAGTAGTATATATACCTGTGGTCTGTCATCCATAACACAAGTATTTGTTACTTTGGGGACAGCCGACACGAGGAGTCTGTGTGTAATTGTCATAAAAAAAGTTTGAATGCAGAATGGTAGATTTATTGAGGAAGTGCATTTCAACATTCAATTTGACGCATACAAAATCGCGGGTAGGAAATAAAAGTCATTTTTGTTACTCAAAACTGTGACCCTCATGAGCGTATTCTTTATTTATATTAAATAAAAGTTGAGCTGGACGGAAGAGTATTTACTAACTTGCAATCCGAACCAGGTTCAGTCAATTTAGTTTGGCCCTTATAAAAATGATAAACGACCCTTTTGAGATCCAGACCGAGTCTCACATACTTCCTTAAAACGATGTTGATGAATGTATTATTGTTTCATCTGGAAAAAGAGATAAATGTACTTATCAGATTCTATATGATTGTAGAATTAACAAGTAAAGTTAAAAAGCTTTTAACCCTTTATAAAGCCGTGGAAACTAGGAAAGTTACGAAAATAAAATTTTTGTAAAAGAAATATTTTTTTGTAAATTTTTTAAGATTTTTTTCAAAAAATGAAAATCGTTGGGAAATTAGTGGAAAATTTAGTGTCAGCATATATGCCACTGCCAATACTAAGAGGGTAATATAACAATTTTTATTTGGTGGCATCTATTCTGCCTTTACATTAAAAAGGGTTAAAAAAAGCTGTTAACAAAATTTCATGTCCCTACTACTGACCGTTGAGGAGTTCTCTCGTCTGGAGCCAATCTGGCAGCAGCATCAGATCATGCATATCATAAACACTGTCACCGGCTCTGGATCAGTATATAAAATTTCAGCTCAATCGGACCCGAAAGTAGGTGAAATTTAACTTACAAGATTCCATCTTCAAACACATACACGACAAGTTAAATAAATGCGTTTTAACACATATAATAAAGCTGTGATAGCATAGGGGTGAGACCGTGTTACCTCATCCCGGACAAAACCCGGGCAGGCATCAATGAGTTTTCCTGTCAAAACTTATGATAATTGCAATTTATCACACGCTTTTCGATGAAGGAAAACATCGTAAGAAAACCTGCATATCTCTAGAGAATTCCTGGGACAAGTGTAACCTACTAATCCGCATTGTTCTTAGTTCAGCGGCCTACGCTGTTCGAAAGATAAGACCCGTTAACAGATGTTGAAACAGCAAACCTTTTATATTTTGCATACTTCCATAGCATTATGTCTTATGGAATATTGTTATGGTGTAAATGCGCAGATATTGATTTTTGTAAAACAAAAAAGAGCCCTACGTGACATTTATAATTTAAGTCTGCGTGATTCCCTGCGAGAGAAGTTTAAGGAAATAGGTATTCTTACTTTGGCTTTACATTATATTTTAGGCAATCTGATGTTTGTGCATAAGAATATACATAATTATAAAAGGATTGGCGATGTATATAATACACAAAGTAGGAACCGACATAAGCTTGCGGGTCCTTCTTTGCGCCTTGCAAAAGTAAATACGTCATTTGTTGGTTTGGGTATAAGATTCTATACTAAAATCCCGCAATCGATTTTATCTTTGCCACTACAGCAATTTAAAAGCGCTGTTAAAGGGAGGCTGATACAAAAAGCCTACTTTACTATTGATGATTATATAGATGATAAAAATGCGTGGATATAGCTACTCCTCTACCCTGCACAAGATAGTAATAACCAAATGTAACTAGTTATAAGAATTTTATTTGAAAAAAGCAACCACCGAGTTTCTTGCTGGTTCTTTTGGTAGGAACAGTTTTCCCAACGGCGGTAGGTTTTGACGATTCAAAAGCACTTATTTACAAGTTTACTTGAATAAAAAAAATAATTTGAATTGGAGCAGCGTTGGCGCTAAGACCCACCAGGGTCTTGATAAGAGTATTGTTTCATCATCGCTATCCTACCCTTGTCCCACTCCATGTTGTTACATGATTTGGCTGGTTATACGACCGCCCGCCTGTCTGACGTCAACTTACCGAATTCGTCTTTTACGACAACTCGGTAAGAAATGTCTACTCTCTAAATCAAAAGTCTATTCTATTCGGATACCACATGGCGTAAGATTATTGATTATTTATTATTATTATTGATCAACGTACCTTCAACGGGATAATCGCCTTTATTACAAAAGTCTGCTAAAGCTCTCCTCTTAACAAATAAAACTGTAGTCAAAATTATCGTCGACACTACAATTGATGCTACCACATAAATCCAATATTCAGACCTGAAAGACGTAGAACGCATTTATGAATTTAAATTATCGTGAGTGATATTCATAATGAATGTTTAGAGATCGACTATACTCACTTCGGGAACTGTATAAAAATACTATGCTACACTAATTACACTATATCTACTATTAATAGTCCCACCTCGATAACGCCGCGTAAAGAGTTCATGCAGAAGAGCTTCGTATGGGCTTGAAACTAGTCGGGCTCATCCGATAAAATAAGACGTGAGTATAGCCGATCTCTAAATATTAATTACGTTAAACGAACATGAATCATAACAGAACAATGACCATAAACACTTGTAAAATATATATATTAAAATTTCAATTTATTGCAATGTATAAAATATAAATTAAACATTCTAACATAGAAATAAACAGTGTATTTCTATGTTCGAATGTTTAATTAATGAGTAGCTGTACACATTAAAAGATAATTTTTATATAAAGACTAGCTGATCCGGCAGACTTTGTTTTGCCATATAAATTATTTCCATTCTTTCTAGTGTATATTACAAAAAGATAACAAAAATCCAATTATAAATATTATTGGGCGGTATGAAAAACAGATATTAGCTGATTCTCAGACCTACTGAATATGCATTAAAATTTCATAAAAATCGGTCAAGCCTCTTCGGAGGACTGGTATGGTAACTAACATTGTGACAAGAGAATTTTATACATAAGACTAGCTAACCCAACGAACTTCGTACCGTCTTTGTATTAAACAATGTGCCAGTAAGAAAATTCAATAACTAAAGAAATAGACAACCAAAACCAAAATAATCAAAACATTCTGTACGAAAAAAGTTGAAGTCAATTTTATGCTTTCTGGTATTATTTTTTTACGGTGCGTAAATATACAATGACGGTTTCTTGAGCGATAACAGAGTAAATGACAGGCTAAATATCTTAAATTTACTACGGTTTTTTTAAATATTCCATAGTCTAAGCTATTATCTTTGCCCAATATTAATTTTCAAAAGTTGAACAGTTTGCATGGGAAAATAATATTGGTATTTTGCTTTTATTATTGTAATTTCTTCATATTTTCACACTTTTTAAACCTTCCTTAGACTTCTACGAATATGATAAAACCAAAATTAGCGAAATAAATCCAGCCGTTCTCGAGTTTCAGCGAGACAGATAACAATATAATGAACGTCGTTTTTATTTTAATTTTTATACAACTTAAAAATTACAGAATATTAGGCTTGTACTGTAGAAAGCTATCCTTATATTTCAAACACGAAAGCTTGTAAAAAAAAGTAAAAGTAAAAGTAGTTTGTAAAACTAAACCAAAATACCACTTACCAATAATTTTTGTTAGAATTAACTAAAGAGCTGCTTTCATTTAATTCAGTACTGTTGATATCTTTAAATATGTCATCATCTATATTTGGCACGACAGATAGTGAGTCATTTGTATCAACATTTTGCCTGTCTGTAACTACATCATTTTGTTCGTACTGCGTGCTTAATACGTACGATATAGTCTCGTCTTCTGCTTCATCAGTTGTATCCTCATCTTCTTTTATAATACAAACAATATGGTCACATTTTGTAGAGTTTTCAGAACAATTAGCTTTACAATCACAATTATCTCCATCTACCGAAACATTTTTAGCTTCGAACGGAATATCACACTTACACTGATTGGGAGCTGGGCATGATCCGTTACAGCCTTTGCATTCAGGAATGCAGAGTGAGTCGTTGAAAAAATTAAAAACGTTATTTTCATCTATTTTGTATCCATCAAAGCACTGGCAAACATTAGGAGCGATACACGTTCCGTTACCACAAGGACTATCACAGCGAGGCTCACAATTATCTGCAATACTTTTACTCCATCCTTCCTTACATTTACACGTTTCTGGGCTTATACACTCACCGTTAGGGCAGCCTTTAGAACAATGCGGCATACACGTTTCATTTACTAAATCATAACCATTGTCACATTTGCACACATTCGGAGCAACGCACGAACCTCCTTTACCGCAATCAATATTACAAATAGCGATGCATAAGCCACTTTCTGTATCATTACGCCAACCATAATTACAAATACATTTTTCGGGTTGGACACAGGTTCCGTGGAAACAACCATTTGAGCATACTGGAACACATGTGCCATTTTCTAATGTAAAGCCAGAGTCACATTTGCACGTATTAGGTGCGTAACAAATGCCTCCACCGCAATCATTATCGCAGTGTGGGGAGCAAGTATTTTCTGTATCTTTAATCCAACCATTGTCACAACTGCAGTTTTCTGGACTTACGCATGTTCCATGAGCACATCCGTTAGAACAATAAGGTAGGCAAAGATTATTCTCTGTCTTTCTATATCCGACGATGCATTCGCATGTATCTGGTGCAACGCACGTTGCGTTAACACATGATTCTGTACAACGAGGTTCACAAGTGCCATTTTTTAATTGGTATCCAAAATCACACCGACATTTGTCTGGTTCAACGCATTTGCCATGTCCACAGTCCTTGGTACATACTGGCTTGCATATATAGCCGACTAGTTGGTAGCCATCGTAACATGCGCATTGGCTTGGTGACTTGCAGTAACCGTCTACACACGAAGGACGGCAAATAGGTTCACATTTCACGCTTAAAAGATAAATGATCAATTTCATTAATGATTATAAGTGTTTTGAGTTATGACCATATAAGAAGGTAGCCATTTTATTTTATTATTTCTTATTGTTGTGAACTCAATTATAAAATATTAAATAATTTATAGAATTAGGCGTTAATTTGCGATACATAATAGAAAAGTAATAATAAAATTCGCAAAAAACATTTTGTCGGGGAGTCTATCTCCTGATGATGCTTCAGTTGCGGGGCGAAACGATTGTTGAGTTTGTAATAGTCAATCTGTGCAGTGCTTGTGTATTGTGTAAAGCAAAATAATTTTACTATTACTTTTGTATTAAAGATTACGAAGAAACAAAACTTACTCAGTAGAATTACTGTCACTTTGATAATAGCCAGAACAACATTCTTGTTTTGTTTCCACTTCGTACCTCTGAAAATATATAGCACAAACTAAATCAAAATTTTTGTAAGCGATGTACTATCATATATAGTCAGTGAACACAAATAAACAAAATTGTTAACTTGGTTATTGGTTTGTATAAAATAGGTTCGTCACACATGCAGCCCTTTAAATTAGTGAACTTTGGAATTAGTAGCTTTAATTTCTTACCGGAACAGTCCTTACTGCTGTGTATGAGCGAGTTCGATATTTTACGCATCTGAAGAAGCATTGGCCGTAATAAGATTCTCTATATGTTTGAAAATATGTTTGTCGAACCCATCGGAGTAAACTAAAACGTTAAACAATGCAAATATAAGATTCAATTCATCATCAAAACCGACCAACTTTTTAGCAAATAAAAGTCAAGTTTTTTGGTAAATCCATGCTAGCGAAAGGGTGATTATACCTAAAAAATACACGATTTTAGAAATAAAAATAATAAAATCAAAATGTCTATATAATATTGATAAAACTTTATTCTGTCCTAGACTTTTATTGATAAAAAATTAGTAGTATTCTACATTTGGTGTTATCTGCTAAATTGATTGCATCTCGTCATACAAAAGCCCTGCAGGCCTACCATGAGCTTTTATGGCGACTCAATTGAAGACGTAAACGAAATTGTTTTGCTTTTTCAAACCATGATGTCTCAAAGACGCACACTTTAAGTCGTTGCCGAATGCGCGTTCGGAATTCGTTCTAAGAACATGTGAGTAAAAGAGACAGAGTTAACTATAGTTCATATAACGTTATCCTTTTCAAACATTACGACCGCAATGTAATTCACACTTCATGGTACGAAAAGAAAGCATCGTCGTTTACGTCTTCTATTGAGTCGCAATAAGAGTTCATGGTATGCCTGCTGTACGTGATTTTAAACGACCTTCCATACTTGGTTGCTGTCGATCATCGCCACTGCGAGTTTTAATTGCCAGAAATCTTAGGCATTAATCTAACACGGCATTGTATCTAACCCGGGATTCTTTCTAAGATCATAAAGGTTAAAGATGCCTTGTTATGAAACAGTTGACAAGCTTTGCGCCTAGCAAAAGTACGTAAATCGTTTGTGGGTATGGGTATAAGATTCCATAATAAAATTCCAAAATCAATTTTGGCCATGCCATTACAGCAGTTTAAAACCACTGTTAAAAAGAGGCTGATACAGAAAGCCTACTATACTGTTGACGATTACTTAGATGATAAGGATGTGTGGATATAGGTGCACTTCTACCCTGTACAAGACAGTAATAAATAAATGTAACTAGTTCTAAGATTTATATTTTAAAAAGAGCAACCGCCGAGTTTCGTGCTGGTTCTTCTCGGTAGGAACAGCTTTCCGAACCAGCAGTAAAGTTGACGATTCAAAAGCACTTGTTTACAAGTTTACTTGAATAAGGAATATTTTGAATTTGAAAAAATTTGACAATCAAATATGAGTGATCGTTGCAATCAAGTGATAGTTTTCGCAAATACACCATAACTTAGTTGAATTGAATTTTTCAATTATAATATAATTAATTAAAGCTAGATTTGATTGATTATTTATTTTTCAGTTTAATATGCAATCAACGTAACTATTATATCTTGCCAACAAAACAAACAGTACTTACGTAACATTTCTTGGACATATTTGGCAATCCGTATACGATAAATAAACAATCACTATAAGAACACTAACCCTATTAAAAATCCCCGACATATTTAAAATAATAATTAACCATGCAAGAGCTTTTTATAAAGTGCGTTTTTACAGCAACAGTTATTGTCTAACAATGAAATTATATATATCACATGGAATTTTTGCACCAACTCATCATTATCGATAGTATGGCCACATCCATTGAAATTTATCGAATCTAGTCCTGATGTGAACATTTTATATTCAATTTAATTCAATTACTACAAGCATTAAATAAAAAGCGTTACTTTATATCTTTATCGCACAAAAGTAATGAAAATATAATTTTGCTATGATCTAAGATGAATGAAAATATATGTAATGCTAAATGTAGAGTGTACTTTCTTTTCTCATACCTGATACATGCAAAATATACTGCCCGCCACCAATAACACAACAATATACAAGCAGTTCACGCATTCACTACAACAACCTCAACAATCGATTCGCCTCGTAACCGAAGTATCGTCAGGAGATCCACAGGTTCGGTGGAGATTGATGGTGGGTAGTGCGTAAGTTTTTACAAATGTATCAAATATGAGAACGAATAATACACTTTTCATTTAGCATTACATATACAATTATCGCGGAATACAGTAAAATAATATTTTAATTACTTTTGAATTATGGTCCTCCGCAAAGAAACGCCTTATATTTAATTCATCTTGGTACAAATTTTAGATTGTGGCAAGTCATATTATAGACAACCAGTAATTAAGTTTTCAATATTGTTCTTCGTATTTTTAAACAAAATTTTCGTTTTTGTAGGAATAGCCACACCGTAAATGACGTACTCTTTTTCTAAACTCTCCCCTCCTTCCATGATCTCTCCATAGTGACTCTCTTTTTGTATTCTTCTTCAACTCTCTCTGTGTGAACTCTGCCCTAAAAAAGTATTTATCTTTTTCTTAGGAACCTCTTTCTTTAAAACGTATCTGTTAACTCTTTTCCCCTCTAAAATCTCTCAACGGAACTCACCCTCTGTAAACTCTTTCTCTCTCTAAGCTCTCTCTTATCAAGAATACACTCCCTTGCGAAGTTTCTGAGACAATCTATCCACTCAGTCGTGACTTGAATACCATTTTGTCAGGTGTAATGGCGTTACTGCAACTCTTTCGGAGGTTTACAGAATAGAACTATACATGTACATAATAGTGGAAAGGGCAGGAAACCAGTGGGTATCTACAGCTTCGGACAGAGACACGTGGAGACATTTGGAGGAGGCCTTTACTCGAGAGAGGTCCATAAAATAATTATAAATTAGAAACAATGAAATAAATTTAGTTAATTTAAAAAATAATTATAAATAAATAAATAAATGTACATAATTTGTAAAAATCATTGTCACCTTGTGACTGCGAACTGGCGAGTACCTATTACAAATGAGATGGCAGATACATAAAGCATCCGTCCGTTGATAACTTCTGTGCGAAATAATATATAATAATAATAACTGAATGAATAATAAACTTTAACAAGCTATATTTATACATACTAGTGGGACTACGTTCACGACACCTTAAACGTTTAAGTATCCTCAATAATGCAATATGTGTTTTTCTGAGATAGTAAGCTTTATGTATTGATTATTGTTGGAAAGTAGTAAACACAATGATAATATTATCTGTGGCGCTATTTACTCTACTATTGCTCTGTACTCAACTTCCTGTTCTTTTTACCTTGTTGCAATATACGCTGTTACATATTTTCGGTGCATCTTTAATTTTCCCACAGGTTATGGGCCGTAATTTAATTAAAAATAGAAACCGTAATTAATGTTATCGTACCGTATTGCAGTTCTAAGTAATATAATAGTGAACCGAAATCATTTTCACTATGAGCATGTCTAACCTCCAAATAATGAAGCTTGCCGGCAGAGAAAATTATTCGACATGGAAGTTTGCGGTAAAATCATACTTAGAGCACGAGGAATTATGGAATTGTGTTGATCCTGGAAGTCAAGATGCCAAGAAAGATTTAAAAGCCAAGACTAAGATAATTTTGTTGGTCGAACCAATCAATTTTGTTCATATCGAAAATGCAACGTCATCACGTGAAGTATGGCAAAACCTTCAAAATGCGTTCGAGGACTCCGGGCTATCAAGAAAAGTTGGCTTATTAAAGGACTTAATTAACACATCCTTAGATAATTGTGCCAATGTCGAGGAGTACGTGAACAAAATAATGAGCACGGCTTATAAATTACGAAATATTGGTTTCGAAGTAGGAGATGAATGGCTTGGAACTCTCATGTTAGCAGGTTTACCGAATAATTATAAACCAATGATAATGGGATTAGAAAGTTCAAGCATTAAAATTTCATCAGATTTTGTTAAAACAAAACTGTTGCAAGAAGTTCAGATAACTGAATCCTCAGCATTCCTTACAAAGCACAAAAATTCAAATTCACAAAACAAATTGAAAGGCAAAGGGCCACGTTGTTATGGGTGTAACAAATATGGCCACTTTAAAAGTCAGTGCCGAGAAAAGAAAAATCAAAATAATTTTTCAGCCATTTTTTCAGCAGCTTGTAGCACATTACATCCGGATGATTGGTACATAGATTCTGGAGCTACAATGCATATGTCAAGACGTTCAGACTGGATGTACAAAAAAGAGTCACCTCCAATCCAAACCATAACAGTAGCAAATAATGATGTGGTGGCAGTGCATAGCATGGGTAATGTAGATATTCAAACTAAAGTATTCAATGATGTACATCAGATCCAGGTGAGAAATGTTTTATTTGTTCCCCAGTTGAGTGCAAATCTGATATCAGTAAGTCAATTAACAAAAAATGGTTGTAAAGTGGAATTCACTAATAAAGGCTGTAACATTTATAATGCTAATAAAGTACTCATTGCAACAGCAATATTGATTGATAATATGTATAAACTCAATATAGCAACTCATAATGCATATGCAACAACATTTGAAAGTTATACAGATTTGATTACATGGCATAAAAGAATGGGTCATTTGAATATTGCAGATGTTAAAAAGTTAGAGTTATGTGCTGAGGGTATAAAAATATCAAATAAAGATATTGATTCTGTATGTATACCTTGCTGTGAAGCTAAACAAAGTAGATTTCCGTTTCCAATGTCTAATTCTAGAGCAAATGAATTGCTAGAGATGATACACACTGATCTTTGTGGTCCGATGGAGACACCTTCTGCAGGAGGAGGGAAGTACTTCATAACCTTCATTGATGATTTTTCTAGAAAAGTATATGTGTATATTCTAAAGAATAAGTTAGATATAAAATCTGTATTCATGAAATTTAAAAAAGAGGTAGAAAATGAATTAGAAAAAAAAATAAAAATCCTGAGAACTGATAATGGGAGAGAATATTGTAATAAAGATTTTTCTGATTTTCTAGTAACCTCTGGTATCAAACATCAAACCACCGCTCCGTACACGCCTGAGCAAAATGGGCTTGCAGAACGGATGAACAGAACGTTGGTCGAGCGTGCCAAATGTATGCTATTTGAAGCTAATTTGAAGAAAACATATTGGGCTGAAGCAGTTGTCACAGCAGCCTATGTTATTAATCGGTCACCATCACGAGTTTTGAATGAGGTAACACCGTATGAAAAATGGACTGGTAAGAAACCAAACATTTCACATCTAAAGATATTTGGTTCTAAGGCCATGGTTCATGTTCCTAAGCAAAGTCGTTTGAAGTGGGACCGCAAATCAAAAGAATTATTTTTTGTGGGCTATTGTGAAAATACAAAGAGGTACAGAATGTATGACCCAGTTAGTAAAAAGATGGTAATCAGCAGGGATGTAATTTTCATTGAGAAAACACAAAATATCACACAGGAACCTGTTTCGGAGCCACAACTTACTTCTATTACTCTTAGTTCTACTAATGATACATTAAAGAGTGAAGAGAGAACTACTGGTGTAGACAGGCAGACATTAACACCCACGAGTAATGCATCATTTGATAGCTGTAATGGTTCTGATGACTGCACATACTGTCCAAATACAAGTGATTATGATGATAGCAACAGCAATGATGATTTCCAGAGAAATATCACTTTAAGAAGGCATAATATGCAAGGAAATAATTTCATGTGTCTATCACACATTTCAGATCCACTAACTATAAAAGAAGCACTATCAAGTACAGATGCTAAAGAATGGAAAGAAGCAATGGATGAAGAATATAGATGTTTAATAGAAAATGATACATGGGAGTTGACTAGTCTACCACCTGATAAGCATTTAATACCATGCAAATGGGTTTTTAAAACTAAAACGAATGAGAAAGGTCAGATAGTTAAATACAAAGCTCGACTTGTGATAAAAGGATGTTCACAAAAATTTGGAATTGACTACACTGAAGTATTTTCACCTGTTGTAAGACTTGCATCCTTAAGATATTTATTTGCCTTAACAGTGAAATATAATTTGGATATATGGCAAATGGATGCTGTATCTGCCTTTCTTCAAGGTGACATAGAGGAGGAGATTTATATGATGCAACCACCTATGTATAGCATTGGTAAACAAGTATGTCGATTAAAGAAATCGTTATATGGTTTAAAACAAGCTAGCAGGCAATGGAATAAAAAGCTTGATTTTACACTAAAACAAATGGGATTAATACAATCAAAGCAAGATCTTTGTATTTACTATAAAATTGTAAATAAGGACAACATGATTTTTTTGGCAATATATGTAGATGATCTAATTTTATTTACTAATAATCAAGAGTCAAAATATTATATAAAAGAAGAATTACATAAAAGATTTAAAATGAAGGACCTTGGAGAGTTATGTTATTGTTTAGGAATACATGTGGAACGAGATAGAGAGAAAGGAATAATTTATCTCGACCAAAAGAAGTATATACAACAAGTATTACATAAATATGGAATGTCAGATTGTAAAGCAGTAAAAACACCGATAGATTTAAATACAAAGTTACAAAAGTCAGAAGAAACAAACATTTTACATGATATTCCTTATCAGGAAATAATTGGATGTCTATTATATATTTCTCAAGTAACTAGACCTGACATAAGTTTTGTTATTAATATGTTGAGTACACACAATAACAAGCCTGAAATGCAACATTGGATTGCACTTAAGAGAGTATTGCGTTACTTAAAAGGCACTCAAGATTACAGACTCAGTTTTAAACAAAACCTAGATGAAAGCATGAGTCATGGGTACTGTGATGCAGACTGGGCCAGCTCAGAAGATGACAGACGCTCCTGTACTGGTTACACATTCTTGTTTCAGGGAGGAACAATCAGCTGGAACTCAAGGCGTCAGCCTACTGTTGCTCTATCTACAGCAGAGGCTGAATATATGTCTTTGTCCTCATGTGTACAAGAAGCTTTATGGTTAAAGCAATTTCAAGAAAGTTTCTGGCCACAGATAAAAGGGGAGGCCATGATTATTTACAGTGATAATCAAAGTTCTATAAAACTTTCAGGTTCTGACACTTACCACTCTAGGACCAAGCATATAGATGTGAGGCACCATTTTGTTCGTGACAAAGTTCTTGAAGGAGCAATTGATGTTCAATATATACAAACCAACGTGATGGTCGCAGATGCCCTTACTAAAGCAACTTCGCACTCTAAATTGTTTTTTTGTTTGTCAAAGATGGGGTTGTGTTTAAGGGAGGATGTTGGAAAGTAGTAAACACAATGATAATATTATCTGTGGCGCTATTTACTCTACTATTGCTCTGTACTCAACTTCCTGTTCTTTTTACCTTGTTGCAATATACGCTGTTACATATTTTCGGTGCATCTTTAATTTTCCTATTAAAATTGATTGGGTTTTGATTTTCATTTTTTGTGAATTGTTAGAATTCACAAAAAAAGCTAGCTAAGTTAGCTATGAAGGCCAAATAAAAACAATTTCCTACCAAGAAAACAGTGTTGACTGGCCCGTTGGCGCAGTTGGCAGTGACACTGCCGTCAGAACAGGTCGCGGGTTCGATTCCCGTTGAAGGTCAACATTTTTATCAAAAATTTGTTGGTTCTTTGAGTCTGTGCGTATATATCTATTTAAGTTTGTAAAAATTATATAAGTATATATTTACCAGTGGTCTGTCACCCATAACACAAGTATTAAGTTACTTAATTTAGGGACTGACAACCGCGTGTGTAAGTGTCCTATATATTTACTATTTATCTCTTTTATTTATTTTTATACAAATTTAATTATATTTTTAAATATGTTCTAAATAAAAAGTACGAAAAAAACAATAAAAAAAAAAAAAAATTTATGGAATAGAAGGCAAACGAGCATGCGGTTCATCAAGGAATCACCGCCGCGCACGACCTCTCGCAGAGAGGGTGTGTTGCCGTTCTTTAAAAAGGTGGAATACACGTTTTTTGAAGGTACTTATGTCGTACCGATCTGGAAACACTGCCATAGGGAGATCGTTCCATAAAATGGTTGTGCCCAGAATGAAATTATTTGGAAACCGCACTGTAGTGGATCGCCACGCATCCAGGTGGTGAGGATGATATTTTAACGTGCAGTGTATATTTTGACGTACAGTGCGGTTATGATTACGGTTACAAAAAAAAAACGGTACGGTAAAACAAAAAAATTTCAAGCGGGCAATATGCAAAACTACCGGTGGCTAGGAATCCAGAGGAACTTCCTTACAATACGTGCTGTTTCGATTAATACCCTCCGTACCCGACTCTTGATCCAACTATTAAACGAATGCCTCTGATGATGTTGGTCGAGGATTTTCGCAATTAGACCGTTAACCGAAACAACAATAGGAACAATTATTGTTGAGTCAACATCCCACATGGCGGTTATCTCAAGAGAAAGGTCATTTTATTGAAAAGCACTTCAAACACTTTCCATTGTTTAAACAGACTACGAATATGGCTGTCAAAAACTCAAAACACTCGACTCCCGAGCACGAAGTTAATTGCTTGCATTCTGGGGCCAGACAACGTCGGGAACAGACGTGTAGGGAGCAGGTTGAAGTTTTTAATTGCTTTTATAATTAAACGCATATCAACGTGAAGCTCATCGCGAATTGACTGCTGAAACAATATGTTTTAAACGACATGTTTTACAAACTATACGCGATAAAAAGCGATATACATTATAACCATTAACCAAAAGAAACTATACAGAAAAAATAATGGCTTTGTTATACTTTTTTATATTAAACACGTCCGTGGTGACAGCATATCTTTAGCTCTTATGGTTAACTCACAATAACTGCTTTTATGTTCAAAATTTCCCTTAAAAATACTACGCTATTTGTGACTCATTGATTTTACTAGTATAATATAAGTATAGACTAATATTATATGACGTCTATCATAGACTATCAGCTGTCAGTACATAGATGGTAGCTCCATTTACGCACACTCATTATCATCATCATTGGGCTTATCCAACACTAAGTGGGGTCGGCACAACATGTTACAAACATTTAGTCACGTGGTATTGGCTACGTATTTTACGACTGGCCGCTTGCCTGACGTTAGCTTGCCTTAGTCGTATTTTACGACCTCTCAGTAACCAAGAGGGTGGTCTATTCTACTCAACCGGATACCACAAGGTAAGTTAACTTACCTTAGTCGCCTTTTACGACACCTCGGTAAGAAATGAGGGTGGTCTATCCGACTCAACCGGATACCACAAGGTGGGTCAACTTACCTAAGTCGCTTTTTATGAAACCTCGGTAAGAAATGAGAGTGGTCTATTCTACTCAGTTCTACTACTACTATACGGTATGCCTTTAGGCACAACATTATATCAAAACTCAAACATGTTCTGATGGATCGCAGGTCTAAACTGTTTGTCTATCAAACGTATTTGAGCGGAATGATGACAAGGGTATCCAATTAAATAGTTCTGTACAAGGTACTTCATTACTACAGTAGACACAACGTCACCGTCATGACACACGTTTATCACCTTAGTAATTCGACACTCCACTGTAATTTGATGCCAAAGTCTGTCTATCTCTCACAATTTCATGGCTAATTCGGTTGACCAATATTATAAAATATGAAGCTTATATAAAGGACTAAAATGTTGGAAAAATAAACTCTTTTTCTTTCGCGAATAGAATATACAAATATAGATATAATCTAATTGTAATGTAATGCAAATATTTGATTACATTAGTTAATAGGACTGGCCCGTTGGCGCAGTGACCCTGCCATCAGCTCCGCGGGTCGCGGGTTCGATTCCCTCCGTGGGCCATAAATTTTTATGAACGTATTGTTGGTTCTTCGAACCTGGGTGTATATTTGTATTTAAGTACATATTTAAAATTATATATGTAGTATATCCAGTTGTCCGTCACCCATAGTACTGTAGTCACACAAGTATTATGTTATATACTTACTTTTGGGTTGGACGACCGTGTGTGTAAGTGTCCCATATATTCATTTATTTATTTATAGATTATGTTGTGGTCACTGAAAACCAGCGACAGAAGCTTCACTTTTGAAAATGCCGAGTAGATCATTCATCTTGGGACAACACACTATACTGTTTTGAAAGGAATAATAAAATTATTTTGCTATAATCCGCGATACAGTAAATAGAAAATATATATACTGCTCAATGTATAGTGGACTATCCTATCCTATATATATTTTGTATTACGGATCTCCGCAAAGTAACGCCTAATTCTATAAAATACTGTTTTGACTTTTTTTTATTAATTTATAGCTATAATTGCGTCTGTTTGTTTAAGTTAATTAAAGTGCATTTTAATATGTTATTTTAAAATAGTGTAGTGTTTTGTATCAAACAAAAAATTCATTCGTTCAAAAACAATACCTGTCTATCTATAGATCTACAATTCTCTACTACATTACTTAAGTGCTTCAGTAGGCTTCGCTCCCAGTAGGCTAGTTTCTTTACAACTGCGCGACTACTTCAACACAATTTAAATAAAACCTTAACGTATTATTTTAAATTAATTTATTAATATATATTTAATTAATTTCACAAGCTTTTAGTCAAAACCGCACAAAAATCCGTTCAGTAGATTTTATGAAAACCGATCACGTGCTTTGTTTTATAAAAAGTAAAAATAATAATAATAACAATAATAATAACTATAGATGGGGGATTCTGAATTGTCTTTACATAATAAGGGGTATTTTAATGCTTAAGTTGACGCGAACGTAGTCCCGAGCACATCTAGTATTATATAAACTAAACGTCTTACACGGTTTTGTTTCACTATCTTTAATAGTTAACACAAAAATGCTCTAGAAAGCAAAAATGAAAGAAACCCACTCAATTTGTTAAAGATGTAACTTCCAAAACCCTTGAATAATAATATAATTTAGTTCGCTATCGGAATTGAAAATCTACGGACCGAATAGTCGGCGCCGCGATTGCCAAATTATAATGGGGAATGAATATTTGAAACTGGACCAAATCTGAAAAGGCTGGTTGATGAAAATTTAAATACTTACACAGTAGGTTAAAATCGACGACCTAGATTGTTTCTGGTATTTCAGTAAGGTTTAACTATTTATCTACCTTATATACATGACCTCATTTAAAAAGACTAATTAGGAATGGAAAAAATTACACCTCAGGTTAACGAATATGTTAAAAGATATTAATTACCATTTCGATCAAATTTATAAAGGTTAAATAAATATATAATTTAAGAGTGCCAGCTCAAAAAAAAAATGAAAATGCTCTATGAAGCAGAACTGGCCGATTTTCTGTCTCTAAGTCTCGAGGTGCATTATTTAGTGCCGGGCACTATAGTTCTAAGCTGTGATAGCCTATCGGTGAGACCGTGCGACGACATAGGTTCAAACCCCGGGCAGGCACCAATGAGTTTTTCTATGAATACTTATGTGTCTAATTAATAATTGCAATTTATCACACGCTTTTCGGTGAAGGAAAACATCGTGAGGAAACCTGCATATCTCTAGAGAATTCTAGGGATATGTGTAACCTACCAATCCGCATTGGAGCAGCGTGGTAGGTCTTAGCTCCAACCCTTCTCTCCAAAAACGGAGAGAGGCCTTAGCCCAGCAGTGGGCATAGTAACAGGCTGTTATTTCTTTTACTATAGTTCTGTTATAGTTTATGTAATATGGAATTCCGCAAAGTAACGCCTGCTTCTATAAATCATTACTAAGACCTAGCTTTTGTCTAAATAGGATATGAAGAGATTTACAATTTCCCAAATGATGACAGCAATGTCCTCGCCGCTTTAACCGTTTAACAAAACACCTATTTACAATATTTTAGCGACTTTATGAGCCGTTTTGGGGCGGGATGTTTTTAATTAAGCAAACAAACTTGGTGGCTTCTAATTTTGCGTTGGATTTGTTGGATCGTGTAATGTTCTGTTGGGAAAAGAGTTGGGTGGATTATTTTTTTTTAAACCATCTTTATTTTTCAGGTCCTGAAAGCTGAATAGTGAAATTGCTTCACCCTACAGAAGAGTTGATTACCAGGCAACAATTACTCCTCTTTATAAACTGATGAGGCCTAATATTTAAAACTAGTGGTGCCCGCAACTTTAGTGTTAAAAGACCCTCGATAGTGCAATACTTTTTTTATGCCCGAAGGAAATACGGGATTTTATTTCATCCAATGTGTTAGTCCGACATATAAATTTCAATCGTACCAAATTTCATCTTATTTTAATTTAATTATGCTAAATACATTTAGCAGTGGCGATCACAATAGATCAGTGATGGTCAAAGTGATACTGGGCCTCGCGGACCTGCACAGCCGCTACTACCGAAAGAAGAAGAAGAAATTTCATCTTTATTTCTCAGGCGGATTATAAAAACGTACCGGACGGACAGACTTTCACTTTTATAATATGTTCTAGTATGGGTTTATCACGACAACGCAGAGCCCAAGCTTGTAATAAATGTATTGTAATGTATTAATTTATAATTCTTCCATTATTTGATTATTATGGAATTCCATAGAGCAAAGCTTGTTTAATACTTTTCAAATTTTAATGATTAACTAGCTGACCCGGCGAACTTCGTACCGCCTAAGTAGATTCTTTAATTTTTTTAAATACTTATTTTGCTATTTGGAACACCGGGTTAGGGTTAACTATATTAATACTTAAAGTATTAATATGAATCTTTTGTATGGCAATATAGAAAGGTGTTGTATATGGCTTTTCAGGCAATTTTTTAAATTTTTCTCTCCGTAAGAACTATCCTATACTTCAAGAAATATTATAAAAAAAGATTTAGCAAAATCGGTTCAGCTGTTCTTGAGATTTTCGCTTAGCAACATATTCAGTGATTCAGTTTTGTATTATAGAATAATCAATGAGGTTAATATTAAGAAAATAATTTTCTGTCCTTTTTTATATATGCTTATTATATCTCTGTGTGAGATAAATAATTTTGTATATAACATACTATCTTAGTTGTGATTTGTAAAGGTGTTTTAATTGGATTTTTCAATCTAAAACTTGCAACATCACGTTAATAAAGGTTTGACCCTTAACGGCCAGGCGACTCATTAAGGACATTATCTTGCGGTAATAAAGACCATAATGACCCGAATATATCCTGAGAGGGGCTCGAAAATAATTTTATTACTCAAATATAGTTAAGGCCTTAACATGTACCATACAAAAATTTGTGAAAGATCAACACAATTAAAGTAGCGGCCTGTTACAATCCCACTGCTGGGAATAGGCCTCCTCTCTCTGTTTCTGGAGAGAAGGGTTGGAGCTAAGACCTACCACGCTGCTCCAATGCGGATTGGTAGGTTACACATATCTCCAGAATTCTCTAGAGATATGCAGGTTTCCTCACGATGTTTTCCTTCACCGAAAAGCATGTGATAAATTGTAATTATCAATTAGACACATGAGTTTGAATAGAAAAACTCATTGATGCCTGCCCGGGCTTGAACTCGTGTTCCCCTCGTAAGAGTCGCACGGTCTCACCGCTGGGCTATCACAGCATACAACACAATTAATATAATATATTGCGCAGTTCCATAAAACAAAAAATCTTTTGTTATATTCGCGTTTTGTATGACTGATATTTATGACAAAATCATTTGCAACCGCACGCATGACACTGCGTCAACCGCGACGCAAAGGTAAGAAAAAGATTTACGCATCATCGTTCTTCTGTACATATCCCACTCTAAGTGGGGTCAACATGTATCCACATGTTTAAAAAATTAGGTTCTAAAGGTTTGCAATAATTTATAGCGAAAGTGTTAATAGGAATTACCAAAAATGACGATTTCAGACCATATCAGTCATTTATTTTGACGAACAGAATATTAACAAGGAATACAGTCGATTGCTTTCATATGTAGGATATATTTCTGTGTAACTCTGAAGCCACACGATTTAAACCTCCTCCATCCATTTACTGTCGAATATCATAAATCCCGAGGGTTTGCAGCTATACATAATTGATACTCTACCAATACGCACTAAGCGGTTCTCTTCCTCATCCATACTAATATTTTGCATACGAAAGTCTGTCCGTTACGTTTTCATGACTTATACACTAGAGAGGAATATTTAAACAATTCAAAAATTCAAATTTTAAACATAGAAGTTATTGTGAGTTAACCATAAGAGATAGAGTATAACCATGGTATCGCGGACTTTTTTATAGTAGTTTTATAGATCTACAATTCTCTAGTACATTACTTTAACTGCTGGCTTACGCAGCGCACGCGACTAAAGCTCCAAGGAAGCAAGTTTTTAACAACTGCGCGATCTCTTCAACACAATTTACATAATACTGATAGGTACTATTTACCTAAACCATCCGGAAGTATTGCACTATCTTTAGGTGAAAACCGTACAAAGATCCGTTCAGTAGATTTTGAGAAAATCGATTACATACAGACAGACATACATACATACAGACAGCTTTTTGGGACTTTGTTTTATAATAAGTATAAATGTTACAATGTTACATTAATGTTATGTTACGGCTTGACGCTGGTTCCTTGTGAACGGGGACGGGCCCTAATGTGGGACCCAACATGCGTTGATACGTTAGCCTCGTCCCATATCAGGGAAACGGCGTCAAGACCTGGAGCTGCGGCGGAAATAGCGCAATCCGGTAATCCGGCGATACTTTCGCCGCATCTCTCATTGAGAGTTATATATTTGTGCGGTTTTAGGGTCTAGGTTAGGCTTCAAAACGTATTAGTTTGGTTAAAATTACATAAAAAAGAAGTAGAACCTAACCTCTTCTGGGTTATTGTGAAAATGAAATCAATTAGAAATGAAGTACTTGTGAAGACAATTTCATTAAGCCCTGACTTTGCTCAGATTTCACCCGCGTCCATACCGATCTCGTGGGAGTGGAAAGTCTATGAAGTCGGACTATAGATTTATTTGTAGATTATTTAATTATAAAAAATGGGTATAATTAGTATTCTTTGAATAAGACCTAACTCACCAAATGCAGGCCCTGCTATAAAGGTCGCTACAATAAATTTGTTATGGCATTATTTTCTTTCGATTTATATTCTTAAATTCGTAATATCTTTTGATTGGGATGTCGGATTTTAATAATTTAAAAAGTATTTTACAGGTATTGAAACAGGTTTTATTAAAATATCATTAAATGGGATAAGGATTAATACAGAGATATGAATGAAATGGTTTGATTATTGGCGGCAATTTTATCAACTTCTACAATGTAAAAAAGTAGTTATATTGGTATAACTATAATAGTTAGACATACGGTATCGCGGACTTTTTTGTGGATATCGATATGTTCTATAATACTGTAGAACATTTTTTTGTTCTATCCTCAATTGTTTCCGCAGCGCACGCGATGAAAGATGACTAAATTTTAACGACTAACTTATTACAATTTTATAAGGGATCCTTATTTATTGAAAATGTTATATAGCTTATATTGCTCAGTGAAGAAGCAGCTTTCCAATGGTGAAAGAATTTTTGAAATCGGTCTTGTAAAGTTTTTGCGTGAAAACATTACAAACATACACACATACAAACAAACATACAAATCTTTCCTCTTTATAATATTAGTATAGATATAGATATAGAAGTATAGATTAATCCGCCATAAAAGAAAATATAAATAAATATATGTGTGATGCTAAATGTTATATCCGTTTTTATACCTGATACTGACAGGATTCATAAAAACGCATACACTATAAACCACCAAAGCACAGCACACATTCACAACTACAATCTCAACAATCGTTTCGCTTCGTTACCACAGCATCATCAGGAGATATACTTCACGACAAACGCTTTGCAATTTTAACAAAAACTGTATGTATACTCTACATTTAGTAATATAATTTTCTATTATGTTTTATTGCTGATAATAGCAAAATAATGTTAATATACTTTTGTAAACGAAATACATAATAATAATGGTTATATGATTCAGATATTTCTCTCATAAAGTGTAAAGTTTTGAGAATGTAAAGAAATACAGCTATCTTCAGATCTGAATTATCTCCCTTTAGTGAAAAACTAATTGGGTTCTTAGCGAAACGGAACGATTCATTTCGAAGAAATCTTTCAATAAAACCAGACTCTCCTTTTGATCTCGCGTACTCGTGAGGGGATGCGACGAGGTTTTCGTTATTAGTATCTATCCCCTTCACGTGAAATTAATTTCAACCGAAAATCTTATTTATTGCCATATTATAATCTGTATAAATAAAATTATACAGATCAGATGTTACGCGAAGATTCTATAAAATTTTTCTAAGTTCTAAATGATTTATAGAAGCAGGCGTTACTTTACGGATATCCATATTACAGGAACTATAACAGAACTACCTTGCTATAATCCGCACGGGTTAAGTGAATGCATGCAAAGCTAAAGTGTATGAAGCAGGTAAAATTCACGCACTTTACACATGCAGGACAAGTCACCACACGCACCCCAAGGCGCTATATGGTTTACAGGTCCATAAAAATAATATTCCAATTCGTCCTGGTGTCTCTTATATTGGTGCCCCAGCATATAAATTAGCCAAACATTTAAATAAACCAAAAGAGTGTTGAATATGAATATATACAACACCCTTTGGACTTATGATTTCCATTCTTCCTCATTATATGTCCATACTATCAATTTTGCACTTCTCATCTTTTCTTTAATGGGCGAAACTTTCAGACTTCCCCTCATATACTGATTTCGGATAATATATCCAGTTTTATCATACCGCACCGCACATTCTTTTGCATGAATTCTTCTTGTCTTTCGCAGTTTTATTCTTTATTATAAATATAAATAAATTGCAATAATACATTGAAATTAAGTATACAGTTAGCAAATTGAAAGAGACGTTGATTTCGACTATTTTCAATATATTTCATTTATATGCGCTCTTTTGTGAACAAACCTTCGATAGATTATCTCTTAGTTAATCACAAAACCGGAAAATACCAATTAAATTAAATTAAATTGACCATTTACCAATACTACAAAACCTACTTATCAAGAGGGCATATTCTATGCCACGTCTTATAGAAAATTAAAATGACAAACACCTTCTCAAAACAAAATATCAGTGCTGCCATCTATCAGCATCAGCTAACATCTCTGACACGCTCCTTAACGGTGGAGTAGAACATCACTGTCAGGAAACTTATATATCCCTAAGAAATTCCTGAGATATGTGTAACCTACCAGTTTGTAGTGGAATAGCTTGGTGGCTTTGAGTTTACGAGACTCATTTTGTCCTAGAAAAGGCACGGCTAAATTCAATTTGATTAAATTTACCGATTGTATCCGCTTAAAATATATCAGTTGTCAATAATCGAATAACACAAACATGCTTGTGATGCGGTGAGAATCTACTTCGTGATCTTAATCTACAGACGAACCCAATTGTATTGAGATGCACAAATATATCTGACCTGTAAAGGTCAATGCAAATCACAATCCGTGGCAGGTCGTTTCGGATGGCACAACGGCGCATAGATAGAATTCTCTAGAACGTATTTCCTAAGTTGATAGAATGAAACTACGAAAGCTCTTCATTACCAACAACTCTCACTTTTAATATTGAGAACTGATGTACAAATAAAAAAATATAGTATACTGATACACTTAATTACAATTTCATGTTAACAGTAAGGTAGTTTATCTTTAAGCATCAGGTGTGTGGAATGATATAAAGAAGAAAAAAATATACGTCAAGCATTGATCAATAAACAATATTAACACAAATAGAAAAACATAGGACGATATCACGGTAATTTAATTAGAAAAAACAACAAAAAATTATTAGAATTTGGGACGACGAAGGGATAAGAGTTTTGTGTGTGGCTAAACTTGGACTTGGAGCATGAAATGTAAAAGAGCACATTGAAATGAAATGAAAGCAAAATATATACAATAATGCAAAGTATGTCGTTTCCTTATCGGGAACGAATGCTAGAGTTCCTTACACTAGTTAAAGGGAAAAGTTTATTAATATAATATCTGCTGGTACCATGGATTTTACCAGAGTAAAAATAGCTTTTGTGAAACAAAGATTATCTGTGTGCATAATATCGTACAAATCCATTAAGCCGAATGTCAAACCGAATCAAACATACACAAGCATACACAAACTTTCACCTCAATAAATTAAGTAGTACACGATACGCTTATTGACCTAAGCCGAGTATTTAAACAGGTGAACCTAAAAATAAATATAAGATAAAGGCCATGTCTGACGCACGTCTTCCACTCAATAAATATAGTTTAAAAAATCTAAAAAAAACGCTTTTCTCTATAAATGTTTAATGTTAAATGTAAGAAGCTAATACTGCTCATCGATTAAGATTCAAAACTGTGTCTCATGACTGAAGAATCGAAAGAGTTTTCACCATATCCTCAAACGCGGTTAGAAGTCTCGTCACGTATTTCAATAATGCAACGATAACTAAGCGGCAACAATATAAAACTGAATGAAAGAAAAACAGTACAATCAAATTGTCGAATAAGGCTAACAATACCGACTATTAAGCCCACGTGGGATAGGGGATGCTGGAAAACCGCCGGGAGCTAATTGTGAGCTTTCGCGAGGGCCGGTTGGAACGTGATGCGAATGCTGGCGCTCTTAAATGTTATAATCTTGGAAGAAATTTTCAACGTTGGATATAATATAAGGTTGGAAAGGCTGGAAATAAATTTTCAACGCTGGAAATTTTATAAGGTTGGAAAATATTATTACCACACTAATTTCTTACTGAGGTGTCGTAAAAGGCGACTTAGTTAAGTTGACCCACCGCGTGGCATCTGGTTGAGTAGAATAGAACACCTTTCTTACCGAGGTGTCATAAAAGGTTACTAAGGTAAGTTGACCCACCAGGTGGCATAATGTTGAGTAGAATAGAACACCTTCTTTCTTACCGAGGTGTCGTAAAAGGCGACTAAGGTAAGTTGATCCACCGTGTGGTGTCCGGTTGAGTAGAATAGACCACCCTCTTTCTTACCGAGGGGTCGTAAAATAAGACTTACCTTAAGTTGACGTCAGGCAGGCGGCCGGTCGTAAAATACGTAGCCAAATCATGACAGACAACATGTTTGTAACATGCTCTGCCGACCCCACTTAGAGTGGGATAAGGGCAGGAGGATGATGATGGAAAATATTATAAGGTGGTACATTTAAGATGATTGTAAGTCTGTACAGATATACATACATTATTTTAATGCATTAGATACGTTCCCGATATTAGCACAGTTTCTATTTATACTAGTACTAGCTGTTCCAACAACAGCTTCGCCCGCGTGGAATTCGATGCGAGGGGTGTAAGGGGGAGGCTCGTCCCAGTCAGTATCCTCAATTGTCAACCTCACCTGCACGTGGTACACCCTGCATATTAACCGACGAGGCTCTGGCGACCGATAAATGGCGGTATAACCATTTCATTTTGCTGACCTAAATACTAGACCGACAGTGGGCAGCAGCTCTGTCGGTGCGAAACGGTCAGCACTGCGATCACCAACCCGCATGCCAAGCGTGGTGATTACCGGCAATACCCTTCATGGCATTACAAAATAAATCACAGCCCCTAGTTCCCGGCAGCTCCGCTATTCCCAGCTCTGGCAGCGGTTTGGGTAACGGCGGGGCAGGGGGTGTCAAGAATCTCCGGAAGAGATTCCGCTGCCAACCCCGACGACTGGACCTGGCAACGTACAACGCACGCACTTTGAGGGAAGACGAAAAGATACTCGAGCTGGAAGAAATAGTAAGTAAGTTGCGGTGGGACGTGATAGGATTATCTGAAGTCCGAAGAGAGGGGGAGGATACGATGATCCTAAAATCCGGCAACTTGCTTTACTACCGGGAGGGAGAACAACAGTCCCAGGGTGGTATCGGGTTTCTCGTCCACAAGTCCCTTGTCAACAACATTGTTCAAGTCGAGAGTGTGTCGAGCAGGGTCGCGTTCCTTATACTCAGAATTACCAAACGGTATTCGCTGAAGGTCATACAGGTTTACGCACCGACATCGGCACATCCAGACGAGGAGGTAGAGGCCATGTATGAGGATTTATCTAAAGCCATGCATGCCTCTAAAACCTTCTACACTGTTGTGATGGGGGATTTCAACGCAAAGCTGGGCAAGCGAAGCGGCACAGAGGTGAGAGTAGGGCAATTTGGATACGGGCAACGGAACCACAGGGGCCAGATGCTGGCCGATTTCTTGGAGAGAGAGGACCTCTACATGATGAATTCTTTCTTCAAGAAACGGCCGCATCGAAAATGGACCTGGATCAGTCCCGACGGTTCCACGAGAAACGAGATCGACTTCATCATGTCGACCAGGCGTCATATATTCAATGATGTCTCTGTGATCAACACCGTTAAGACCGGGAGTGATCACCGTATGGTTAGAGGCACATTGAATATATGCGTACAGCTGGAAAGATCCAGATTGGTGAAGTCTACGCTCCGACCAACTCGAGCCCATATCCAAAACCCCGAGAAGTTTCAACTCGAGCTGATGAACCGTTTTGATTGCCTAGCTGACTGCGCCTCTGTGGACGATGTAAACAACAGGCTGGTGGAAACTGTCCATACGGTGGGGTCCAAATTTTATAAGACACACCGTAAAAGACCCAATAAATTCTCGACCCAGACTCTCAAGCTCATGGATGAGAGGAACGAAATGAGGCTACAGTCTTCAGTAGATGCAACACGCTACCGTCTGATCAATAGACTGATTTCTAAGGCGCAGAAATGCGACCTGCGACACTTCAAAACCGAGTACATTCGAGAGACTATTGAGCGTAACAGGGGCTCAAAAGTGTTCGCAAGAGATCTATCTATTGGGCAGCGGCAGCTGACGCGATTGAAGACCGATAGCGGTAGTATCATTTCATCTCGTCCTGAGATTTTGAGAGAGGTTGAGAAGTTCTATGGACAGTTATACACCTCAACACAACAGCCTGTTGTCAGTTTGGCAAAAGACCCAAGAGCTAAGCTGACCCGACACTATACCGAAGATATCCCGGACGTCAGCCTATACGAGATTAGTATGGCTCTCAAACAACTCAAAAACAACAAGGCACCAGGTGATGACGGAATCACAACAGAACTCCTGAGGGCCGGTGGAAAACCGGTACTTAAGGTCCTTCAGCGATTGTTCAATTCCGTCATTCACGAAGGTAATACGCCGGAAGCCTGGCACAGGAGCGTGGTGGTTCTTTTCTTCAAGAAGGGTGATAACACCTTATTGAAGAATTATAGACCCATCGCGCTGCTGAGTCAGGTTTATAAGTTGTTTTCGAGAGTCGTTACGAATCGTCTAGCTCGTAGGTTTGACGACTTCCAGCCTCCCGAACAAGCCGGTTTCCGCAAAGGCTATAGTACCATGGACCACATATTCACGCTGCGGCAGGTTATACAGAAGACCGAGGAGTATAACCAGCCACTTTGCTTGGCGTTTGTGGACTATGAGAAGGCCTTTGATTCGGTGGAAACATGGGCTGTGTTAAGATCGCTCCAGCGATGCCGAATCGACTATCGGTACGTCCAAGTGTTGAAGTGTTTGTATGAAAACGCCACAATGTCTGTCCGTATCCAAGACGGAACTACGGGACCAATCCAAATGCGGCGAGGTGTGCGACAGGGAGATGTCATCTCCCCGAAGCTGTTCACCGCTGCATTGGAGGACGTCTTTAAGCTTTTGGATTGGAACGGATACGGCATCAACATTAACGGCGAGTACATCACTCACCTCAGATTTGCCGACGACATAGTCGTTATGGCAGAGTCTCTGGAGGACCTTAACACAATGCTCGATGACCTCAGCAGAGCATCTCACCAGGTGGGCCTTAAAATGAACATGAGTAAGACGAAAATCATGTCAAACTCACATGTTCCGCTCCACCCGGTCATCGTTGAGAACTCTGCACTCGAAATTGTAGACGAGTACATATACCTGGGACATACGGTCCAGCTGGGTAGGTCCAATTTCGAGAAAGAGGTTAGTCGCCGAATCCAACTCGGATGGGCAGCGTTCGGGAAGCTACGCGAGATTTTTTCGTCCAAGGTACCTCAGTGCCTGAAGACCAAAGTCTTCGAACAGTGCGTGTTGCCAGTGATGACCTACGGATCTGAGACGTGGTCGCTGACTATGGGCCTCATAAGAAGGCTCAGAGTCACTCAGCGAGCGATGGAGCGGGCTATGCTCGGAGTGTCTCTACGTGATCAAATCAGAAATGAGGAGATCCGTAGAAGAACCAGAGTCACCGATATAGCTCAGCGCGTTGCGAAGCTGAAGTGGCGATGGGCGGGGCACATAGTGCGGAGAACCGATGGGCGTTGGGGTCTCAAGGTGTTGGAATGGCGACCCCGCACCGGTAAACGCAGTGTTGGCAGACCCCCTACGCGATGGACGGACGACCTCAAAAAGGTCGCGGGGAGCCGCTGGATACAAGCGGCACAAGATCGTGCGTTTTGGAAAGCCCATGAAGAGACCTATGTCCAGCAGTGGACGCCTATCGGTTGAGAAAGAAGAGAAGAAGAAGATACGTTCCCGATATTAGCACAGTTTCTATTTATACTAGTACTAGCTGTTCCAACAACAGCTTCGCCCGCGTGGAATTCAGTGATATACGAGACTTTTCCCGAATTTTCTAAATTTTGAACATAAAAATAGTTATTGTGAGTTCACCGTGAGAGATAGAGACATGCTATCGCGGACTTTTTTGTAGTATTTTCATAGATCTTAAATTCTCTAGTACATTACTTCAGCTGTAACTTTGCTAGTTTACGCAGCGCACGCGAGGAAACCTCGCTTCAAGTCGATCTCTTCAACACAATTTACATAATCCCGATATGTACTATTTACCTAAACCATCCGGAAGTATTGCTACATCTTTTGGTGAAAACCGTACAAATATCCGTTGTGTAGATTTTAAGAAAATCGATTACATACAGACAGCTTTTTGGGACTTTGTTTTATAATAACCGCTTTGTTATCACACGGTTTTCGGTGAAGGAAAACATCGTGAGGAAACCTGCATATCTCTAGAAAATTCTGGGGATATGTGTAACCTACCAATCCGCATTGCAGCAGCGTGTTAGGTTTTAGCCCCAACCCTTCTCTCCAAAGAGAAAGGGTTGATATTCAAAACTTTGAAAAATTTTACTATGTCAACAAAATTAAAATTATTTCAAACTATTAATTTTTCTCACCATCTTATATTATCTACCACATTACAGCATATTAAGACTATGCTTATGATAACTTATCCTTACTTCACTTTAAATTCGGTATAATTTCTTAAGATTTTTTTCCATAACAAAAACTTTCCTACGAGCCCTTCTAAAGTGAACATAATATTATATTTCTTAGCAAAATTAAAAGAGCTGAATCCAATATATTCAATCACTACCAGGTTTATAGGAGGTTTGTTTATTTATGGAAGGGTTTATGTATCGCAAAATTAATACCCTTTCATGTTGCTTACAGCGCTCCGTGACTTGCGGGATAAGCGTATGATTGAAAGAAAATTTTCCAGGCGAACATAAAATATTGAGGTAACGTTACGGGGTTTTCAGGAAAATTTCATATGCACGCTTAGCTAAATAATCCCCGTACGCGAAAGCTAAAGCCACTCGTCCACTGTCAGCTATAATAATTAGGAAAGAAGCTTAGTGTACTAAGCTGAGATAAACTAGGAAATAGTTGGTCGCCTACCGAAATATAAACTATAACAATGTTAGTGAAAAACAGCACTGGCGAAAGGCACAATAGGGATAAGGTAAGGGGGGTGAGAGAGACTTAGCTAAGTTCACGTAGCTTCCAACCCGCTTTCTCAAATAAGTTATGGGCTAACCGTTTAACTGAGTCCTCGTCTGGGGGTAGGACAAGAACAGGGACTGAGGTAGCAGCGCCGAGCGCTCGTAGCGTGCTGTACAAGCAGTGAACGCGCGCCCCAGTCCCCGGTCTCGTCTTATCTCCGCATACTTGTACCTTGCAGGCGAGGTCTCAGTTAAACGGTTAGCGACAGATTTCAGAAACAATATGCGACCTCCCAATGGCCTTTATTCAAACTCAAGGGATAATTTTTAAAACGGTCATTAGACCTGTCGTAATGTATGAATCAGAATGTTGGGCAATAAAAGAAGTATGAAAGAAATATGCATGCAAATGAGATAAAAATGTTACGGTGCATGTGTGGTGTAATAACATCTGATAGAATACGAAAATGAGTATATAAGAGGAAGTCAGAAAGTTGTGTCCATTATATAAAGATCAGTACGAGGTTAAATTGGTATGGACATGAAATGAGAAGGGATGGAAATAAAGTAACCAGAAGTATTTTAAATATAAATGTGAATATATGATTAGATAGTGGCTAAAAAGGTGGATTGATTTCGTGTATATGCTTATAATAGGAGTAGAACCACAATCAAATTCCCACTTAGAGGAGAGTTAAAATAAGAATAGAAAGTATAACACAACTACTGTGCTATAATCCGCGTGTGTTCATGCTAAGTGTATGAAGCAGGCAAAATTCACGTACCTTACAACAACCTAAGACGAAAATTTTTGAAATTATTGCAAAGTAGTTCTGCTATAGTTTCTGTAATATGGAATTCTACAAAGTGACGCGTGCTCCTATAAATTAAATTAAGAATACCAAACAACATTTCAAACAACATCTCAAACAACATTTGGACCCGTCTCGAAATTATCATTAAGGTAAAAGGGTAAATAGACTGGATGGATTTACTAATTAGACTAAGTGAGAGCTACGTAATTAAAGAATGGTTTCGATTTGTTAAAATATTCTTGTATGTTTTCTACTTGTAACCGACCCTTTATTCCTTTCTAGGTCGCAGCTTCGTTCCCTAGATAAGTTCTATTTAAAACGCGAGAACGGGGACATCATTAGAAGACATGGTTTTGAATGGCCGCTTCATTAGGCACGTCAATTCAGTTATACTCATTTCATTACATTTCCACAAATATTTTTGTATATCTAAACTAATTAATATATAAGCTACTAAGTTTCCTGTGGTGAACAATTTTTTTATATTATTAAACAGTTTTTTTAATATAGAAAACATTGTTTTTTAATTTCATCATCATGCTCCTGCCCTTATCCCACTCTAAGCGGGGTCGGCAAATGTTACAAACATGTTGTCAAATGATTTGGCTACGTAATTTACGACACCTCGGTAAGAAATAAGGGTGGTCTATTCTATTCAGCCGGATACCACACGGCGGATATATATTTTTGAATTTAAAATACTAAAATTTAAATAAAATGATAATAAAGTCAATATATGGACTGAGTTTTGCGTACCCAACAGTCGCCCCAATACTGAAACAATTAAGTTCCCGATATCTGAACAATTATATCAATTTAACAATAATTAATCTGCTTTCCAGAAATTCTATATTCGAAAATGATTTGCCTAGCTTTAGGTTTAGGTTTCTGAATAGAATACAATTAAATGGATTTCGAATTGCTTCGCTAGACAGATCTGTGCAAACATACATAATCGTTAGTCACCGACAAACAATTTGCAAATGGAAATTAGTTAACGGGTATTCCGATGTCGTGTAAACCGGCTTACGTAAATTGCAAATAGTTTTTTTATTTCAAATTAATTAACATTGTTTGATTGTAACGGGATATGATGGAACAATGACGTTTTTTTGACGTTATTTGTATTCTAATAATAAAATTCCTAGAAATTAATTCATAGAAAATAAATTAGATTTGATATTTATTATCAAGTTTTGTTCAGGGATCGTTCAAGTAAACATAAAAATTATTAAGAAAACCCTGGTATATAAACTTCAATCGCAATAAACAGACATACCCACCGATTTTTGCATTTATAATATTGGAATGGATAGCAATAAAATTTGTTTATATATTCTTTACATATTCTTTTCTGTTTTCATTTTTAATTTTCTATTTTTTTCCCATAATTGCAATTATCGATAATTGAACAGTGTTTATTTACGAATAATGTGTTCGCCTGTAATCGGTAGAACATAATTAATTAAAAAATATATAAGACTAGCTGTGCCAGCGGCTTCGCCCGCGTGGAAATCAGCGTGTCACAATTTATTTCTAGAATTCAAATTTTAAACATAAAAGTAGTTATAGTGAGTTAACCATAAGAGATAGAGACACGCTGTCGCGGACTTTTTTGTAGCATTTTATATATCTACAATTCTCTAGTACATTACTTAAGCGTATCTCTGCTAGCTTACGCAGCGCACGCGACTAAAGCTCTTATCAAGCAAGTTTTTTAACAACTGCGCGATCTCTTCAACACAATTTACATAATATCGATATGTTTTATTTACCATTCGGAAGTATTGCACTATCTTTTGGAGAAAACCGTACAAAAATCCGTTCAGTAGATTTTGAGAAAATCGATACATACAGACAGACAGCTTTTTGGGACTTTGTTTTATGATAAGTATAGATATGTGTTGGCTTATTGAATACGTAATCCTGTTAATGTGAAGATGTGAATATATAAATAAATCGAAATCATGCAAAATAAAGGGCACATAATTTGACTTTCCACGGTTTCATTTTTATCGAAGAATATATATAAGAAAATTGAAATATAACCAATGAAATATGGCGATATAAATAGAAAAATTTGTTCGCAGCGCGTAGGTGTAATATGTTGTTCGAAAGCCCGGGATAAGTAAGAGGTAATCTCCTTATGCGGTCTGAAGATTTGTGATTCCTCGAAAATACGGCTTTCGCGTTTTTATAATACGTAGGTATACAGTCGAAAACGAGGTAACCCTAAGTCTGTCCAATGTTACTGCACAGAGTAAGGATTGAATTTAGAACTAATGTATTGAATCGAAGAATTTCGTTGAAACCAGCGTTACTACAGTAAAAAAAACAAAAAAAGTTAAAATTATTTGGTCAAGTTTCGCGATGAAAGGTGGAATTTAACCTTGTGGTTAAAGTGAAATGTAAAGTCATACATACATACATACAAATACAAATCAACTTTTATATTATCATCATCATTCCTGCCCTTATCCCACTCTAAGTGGGGTCGGCACAAAATGTATAAACATATTGTTTTGATTTGACATTTGATTTGGCTAAGTTTTTACGACCGATCGCCTGCCTGACGCCAACTTACCTTAAACGCCTTTTACGGCACCTCGGTAAGAAATGGTCTATTCTACTCAGACGGATACCACACGAACGTTTAAAATGTAATCAATCTATCAAATTGTATTAATTTTTTCCGTTTTAAAGGATTATCTACCGAGTTTATAACATTTGACGGTTCAAAAGAAATAGTCTACTTGAATTAACAATAGTTTTATCTCGAATATGAGAACATCATATACACGAACCTAGAAAATGGCAAGGGCAAACAACAATTTCAATTTCAACTTCATAATTATGCATTTTATTTGCTCTAGTAACTTGCAAGTTGCAACTAATTAGTCTTTCCATAATAACCGCATCCGGCCGCGCGTCTTATCCCTCTCAGAAACTTATTTTATAACTTTAAGTATAAGAGAAAAGTTGCCAAGAAGACGAGAGAGGGTAAATAACTTACAAAATGTAACTCAGATTGCTTATGATGACTTCTAGAATCGAAACTTTGTCGCTGTTAAGGGACCTTCTATCAAAAACTCAAAAGCTTTTTATAAGTAATTTATAGAATTAGGCGTTACTTTGCGGAGATCCATAATACAAAAGTAATAATAAAATTATTTTGCTATAATCCGCGATACAGTAAATAGAAAATATATATTGTGTTTAATGTATAGTGGACTATCAGTATTTTCATACCCGATACGTGCAGGATTCGTAAAAACACATGCACAAAATCTCAAAGCTTTTTATATGCTTATTCTCATAGCAATAGACTGATGTCGATCGACGAATATTCTTTTTTTTTTTCGAATGTGTGTAATGTTAGCCCTAATGGCTTTTACAGCGTCACCGGTGGGATGGGCGAGCGCAGAAGCTTCGCCGGGTAAAAACGACGAATATATTGTATGGGGACTTCTTATGTAACTACAAAAGCACCTCTATAGTGCGGAGTAAAATAAAGGTGGCCCAATCTGTAGCAGCCAGAGAAAATACATGCGTTATATTGAGTTACAAGCTTTGATTGATGTACATTGGTCAATTTTATTGAATTAATCGTGAAACGTATTGCAAAAATAGACAGAATTTTTCACTAATAATATTAAGTATGAATTTCTGAAAAAGGTCGAGAATAAACATTATATTTTCTCATACAAATGTTTGTTCACAACAACCCTGTACATATGGAAAAGACGTCCGTTTTATAAAATTAATTATCCGACGATCCCTCGGTACGTGATTAATTATGTTCCGCGACATTTACGCTCGGCGCGACACTTTGAGTGTGATCGGTGATCTCACTTCACTCACTGTTAATGGAACCATTTCACTTAACTACATACAATGAATTATACTGTTCCAAACTCCGTATCGACTATTAAAACACGATTAAATTTTTATTATACTTTCTTATTTTTAATTTTCCGTCTTTATTTAGACAATGAGTCCAGTAGACCTACCATGAACTTTTAGAAAACCCAACCGCTTTCTTTTCGTACCGTGAAGTGTGTTTGAAAAGGACAACGTTATATGAACAATAGATAACTCTGTCTCTTTTACTCAAATGTTTTTAGGAAGCATTCCGAACGCTCATTCGGCAACGACTTAAAGTGTGCGTCTTTAAGACGTCATGGTATGAAATAGCAGAACAATTTAGTAAACGTCTCCAATTGAGTCGCAATAAGAGTAAATTGATTGATTTACAAAAACTGAAGCGCAAGGCATGATTTAATTGATATTGTTATTATTGAACTGAAACCGGCTTTACTTTCCTATTATTATATGTGAGACCAACTAGTTTCAAGCCCATCCGAGGCCCTTATTCATGAGCTCTTTACACGGCTGCGGCGGAAACTGAAAATGTTTAACGTTTTAATGTACGCCTAAGAATTGGGTAATATACATTTCTATAATGTTAGAAATATTTGCTTGTTAGATGATATCTTACCTGAGTTGTCATCCCACATTCTAACCGTCAAAGCATCTTTTAACCTTTCAGATGTCAGTATATGAAGGAAGTACGGTCTATACCTATTCTTATATAAATTCTTAACCATATCCAAATATTGTCCTTTAAAAACGAATAAAGTTAATAACAATCTAGACGATCCATCTAGCATTGGTAGAAGCTTTCGACTGATATACGAAAAAGATTTGTCACAACCACAATCGAGTAATAAAGAGGTCATAAATTGTTTTCCTGTATCAAATTTTAGAAGATAGTATTTTCAGATAACGTAAAACTAATCAAACATCTTATAATATTTCTCAAGAAGAAAAACTACTGGGTAAAATCTTGAACTATACCGTATAATTAAATCGACTTTCCTACTTCGCAAGTAGCAGGTGTTATTCGCGAAAGCGTCATATAAATTGCAAACTTCATAATACCACTCCTCGTTCTCCAATGCACTATAATGTACGTAATATAGTATAAAAATAGATAAAGCTTTGTAAAAACATATAACGATGTTACAGATAATTTACCAAAAGGTAATAAATAATAGAATACTAACCAGGTACAATTTTCGAATTTATCAAAACCGAAACCAGATACGTAGCTACAGGTAGTTAGGTAACAATAAATAATGACTACTGTAGTACTTCTCTGTACTCACTACGCGCTTATTGCAAGTATCTCCTCTTCAGAGTCTTGTGATCCAGTGTCTCACGTTTTCGACTGTGGCTATTACGATCCTTTCCTTCCCACTCCCGTGTATATCAGAGACAACATTCTATCTTTCCCCTATACCAAAGACATGTAACAGTTACAAAGCCAACACCTATATCACAGATAATGAATACAATAGATTCACAAACACTACAGTTACGAACCTGACTATGGGAGTCAGCCAGGTCGCTGACTCCCATAGAAGCCCATATATGGGCCTCATAAAATAATTCAGAGTCACTCGGGCGATGGAGCAGGCTATGCTTGGAGTATCTCTACATGATCAAAACAGAAATAAGGAGATCCTTGGAAGAACAGCTCAGCGTGTCGCGAAGATAAAGTGGCGATCTGCGGGGCACATCGTTCGGAAAACCGATGAGCTTTGGGGGTCTTAAGGTGCTAGAATGGCGTCGTTAGACCCCCTACGAGATGGACTGACGAACACAAAAAGGTCGCGAGGAACTGCTGGATTCAAGCGGCATAAGACCTTTGCGAAATTTGATTATATTTGATATTCAGTGAGACTGTAGATAAATTATATTACAGACAAATATAACATAGTAAAACAATATATATTACTATGGAATTGCGCAAAGAAATATGCTTCTTTTATAGAATTAGGCGTTACTTTGCGGAGATCCATAATACAAAAAAATAATATTATTTCTTTTGAAATATGCTTCTATAAATTAAAATTATTATATTTAAAGTGTCAATGACAAGGGTAATAAAATCGTTTAAAAAATAATGTTGTGAATTAATCGCTAGGGTCATTCGTTCTAAATCATAACTAATTCGTACTATGATGTACAGAGCTGCACTGTAATAGAATATGTATAAAAATAAATTGGCACTTTGCACTCAACATTCGAGATGGGGGCATCGATCAATGTCTGGTCCATCATAAATTTGTGTGGTATAGGCTCTGCGGAGTATTACTTCTCAGAAAACCATGTTATCTTAAAAACAAAATTAATTAACGCTTAGAAAGAAAAATGTTTCACTATAAATTGCTCTCTGAAAATGTTATTCTTTTTGTAGAATTTTCTTGGCGGGCTTTATACATCTAACTTTTAAGGTAGAACATTTGAAGCCGTGCCCTCACTGTCAGTAAGTAAAATGTCATTTTACAATTCAATTTGTAGGTCAATAAATATACACTTATTTACTTAATTGTTCTTCGTTTTGAGGAACATTCACTAACTTCTAAATTATTATTCATTTTGTGCAACTAAATATCCCACATAATAGGAGCTATGCCTTTTAAAAGATTTGTGCTCCTTTAACAAAAAAAAGAGTCAATCTATTTTTTAAACCTGCATGCCGCTCAGCACAAATCTGAAAATCACATTAAAGCATTTGATGGACGCAATCTCTTATTCCTTTACCAAGAAAAGAAGATATACCGAGCTGCCAATTCCAATTCAAAATTTCTGATTGAATATACGTTGAACAAAATTAAGGAACCAAGTTCTCAAGTCAGCTTTCGTGAAGGAACTCTTCTTTAAAACCTATAAAAAGAAATAGTAAAAAACTTTTTTTAAAGGTAAATAAAGTACATCGTAGTTCAGACGTGACAAGTATTTAAATACCGGAACTACACTAATACTAAACAAATTACTTGTCACTCGCAGAGTTAACCTCAGCCCACTAATATAATTAAAGAGGAAATCCACAATGGGCAACGCTCATTAACATACCGCTAATGCGGATTTAAGCGTTTGTGCTAGTTAGTTTATTGTTAATTATTATTTCGGCTAAAAGTCATTAGCGTTTACATTAGTGCTGCGTAAAAGCGAAGTCACAGAGTAACTAACTCATCAACTGGCGATGGAACAAGGCTATGCTTAGAGTTTATCTACGCAATCAAACCAGGATTGAGTAGATTCAAAAAAGAACCGTAAGTACTGTTGCAGGTCAAAAGTTAACAAAAAAAACGGTGTACAAAGGTAAGCTTATCGGTATAAGAGATCTCTTCCAGGTACCCTAAGATTGTGTCAGCTATTAACTATACCTAATAGACTGACGGCTGCTTCTCTTCTTCTTCTTCGTCAACCGATGGACGTCCACTGCTGGACGTAGGTCTCTTCGCGGGATCTCCACACCATACGATCTTGCGCCGCTTGGATCCAGCGGCTCCCCGCGACCTTTTTGAGGTCGTCTGTCCACCTCGTTGGGGGTCTGCCGACGCTGCGCTTTCCGGTGTGGGGTCGCCATTCCAACACCTTGAGACCCCAACGTCCATCGGTTCTCCGCACTATGTGCCCCGCCCATCGCCACTTCAGCTTCGCGACACGCTGAGCTATGTCGGTGACTCTAGTTCTTCTACGGATCTCATCATTTCTGATTTGATCACGTAGAGAAACCCCGAGCATAGCTCGCTCCATCGCCCGCTGAGTGGCTCTGAGCTTTCTTATGAGGCCCATAGTCAGCGACCACGTTTCGGATCCATAGGTTATAACTGGCAACACGCACTGTTCGAAGACCTTGGTCTTCAAGCACTGAGGTATCTTGGACGAAAAGATCTCGCGTAGCTTCCCGAACGCTGCCCATCCGAGTTGGATTCGGCGACTAACCTCTTTCTCAAAATTGGACCTACCTAGCTGGACCGTATGTCCCAGGTATATATATTCGTCTACAATTTCGAGTGCAGAGTTCTCAACGATGACCGGGTGGCGCGGAACATGCGAGTTTGACATAATTTTTGTCTTACTCATGTTCATTTTGAGGCCCACCTGTTGAGATACTCTGCTGAGGTCGTCGAGCATTGTGTTAAGGTCCTCCAGAGACTCTGCCATAACGACTATGTCGTCGGCAAATCTAAGGTGAGTGATGTACTCGCCGTTGATGTTGATGCCGTATCCGTTCCAATCCAAAAGCTTAAAGACGTCCTCCAATGCAGCGGTAAACAGCTTCGGGGAGATGACATCTCCCTGTCGCACACCTCGCCGCATTTGGATTGGTCTCGTAGTTTTGTCTTGGATACGGACAGACATTGTGGCGTTTTCATACAAACACTTCAGCACTTGGACGTACCGATAGTCGATTCGGCATCTCTGGAGCGATCTTAACACAGCCCATGTTTCCACCGAATCAAAGGCCTTCTCATAGTCCACAAACGCCAAGCAAAGTGGCTGGTTATACTCCTCGGTCTTCTGTATAACCTGCCGCAGCGTGAATATGTGGTCTATGGTACTATAGCCTTTTCGGAAACCGGCTTGTTCGGGAGGCTGGAAGTCGTCGAACCTACGAGCGAGACGATTCGTTATGACTCTCGAAAACAACTTATAAACATGATTCAGCAGCGCGATGGGTCTATAATTCTTCAATAAGGCGTTATCTCCTTTCTTGAAGAAAAGAACCACCACGCTCCTGTACCATGCTGCCGGCATAGTACCTTCGTGAATGACGGAATTGAACAGTCGCTGAAGGACTTTAAGTACCGGTTTACCACCCGCCTTCAGGAGTTCGGTTGTGATTCCGTCGTCACCTGGAGCCTTGTTGTTCTTGAGTTGTTTCAGAGCCATACTAATCTCGTATAGGCTGACGTCCGGGATATCTTCGGTATAGTGTCGGGTCAACTTGGCTCGTGGATCTTTTGCCAAATTGACAACAGGCTGTTGTGTTGAGGTGTATAACTGCCCATAGAACCTCTCAACCTCTCTCAAAATCTCAGGACGAGATGAAATGATACTACCAGTATCGGTCTTCAATCGCGTCAGCTGCCTCTGCCCAATAGACAGATCTCTTGCGAACACTTTTGAGCCCCTGTTACGCTCAATGGTATCACGAATGTATTCGGTGTTGAAGTGTCGCAGGTCACATTTCTGAGCCTTAGAGATCTGTTTATTGATCAGACGGTAGCGCGTCGCGTCCACTGAAGATTGTAGCCTCATTTCGTTCCTCTCATCCATGAGCTTGAGAGTCTGGGTCGAGAATTTTTTGGTTCTCTTACGGTGTGTCTTATAAAATGTTGACCCCACCGTATGGACAGTTTCCACCAACCTGTTGTTTACATCGTCCACAGAAACGCAGTCAGCTAGGCAATCAAAACGGTTCATCAGCTCGAGTTGGAAATTCTCAGGGTTTTGAATATGAGCTCGAGTTGGTCGGAGCGTAGACTTCACTAGTCTGGACCTTTCCAGCTGTACGCATATATTCAATGAGCCTCTGACCAAGCGGTGATCGCTCCCCGTCTTTACGGTGTTGATCACAGAGACATCATTGAATATATGACGCCTGGTTGACATAATGAAGTCGATCTCGTTTCTCGTGGAACCGTCGGGACTAATCCAGGTCCATTTTCGATGCGGCCGTTTCTTGAAGAAAGAATTCATCATATAGAGGTCCTCCCTCTCCAAGAAATCGGCCAGCATCTGGCCCCTGTGGTTCCGTTGCCCGTATCCAAATTTCCCCACTCTCACCTCTGTGCCGCTTCGCGTGCCCAGCTTTGCGTTGAAATCCCCCATCACAACAGTGTAGAAGGTTTTAGAGGCATGCATGGCTCTAGATATATCCTCATACATGGCCTCCACCTCTTCGTCTGGATGTGCCGATGTCGGTGCGTAAACCTGTATGACCTTCAGCGAATACCGTTTGGTAATTCTGAGTATAAGGAACGCGACCCTGCTCGACACACTCTCGACTTCAACAATGTTGTTGACAAGGGACTTGTGGACGAGAAACCCGATACCACCTTGGGACTGTTGGTCGCCCTCCCGGTAGTAAAACAGGTTGCCGGATTTTAGAATCATCGTGTCCTCCCCCTCTCTTCGGACTTCCGATAATCCTATGACATCCCATCGCAACTTGTTTACTGTTTCTTCCAGCTCGATTATCTTTTCGTCTTCCCTCAAAGTGCGTGCGTTATATGTTGCCAGGTCAAGTCGTCGGGGTTGGCAGCGGAATCTCTGCCGGAGATTCTTGACACCCCCTGCCCCGCCGTTACCCGAACCGCTGCCAGAGCTGGGAATAGCGGGGCTGCCGGGAACTAGGGGCTGTGGCTTCTTGTGTTTATCCATGAAGGTTATTGCCAATAATCACCACGCTTGGCATGCGGGTTGGTGATCGCAGTGCTGACCATGTCGCACCGACAGTGCTGCTGCCCACTGTCGGTCTGGTAATATTTAAGTCAGCTATTTGAATGGTTATACCGCCATTTGTCGGTCGCCAGAGCCTCGTTGGTAAATCTGCAGGGTGCACCACGTGCAGGTGAGGTTGACAATTAAGGAGACTGATTGGGACGAGCCTCCTCCTTACACCATACCTGACGGCTGCAACGGGCTATTATCCATATATCGAATCGAAACTGTTGCAGTAAGCCATTGTATTCACGTGCCTGATTTCCTATTAATGTCATACGGAGTTAACATATCTAAAAAGTTCAAACGACATCGATACTTATTATAAAACAAAGTCCCAAAAAGCTGTCTGTCTGTATGTAATCGATTTTCTCAAAATCTACTGAACGGATTTTTGTACGATTTCCGTCAAAAGGTAGTGCAATACTTCCGGATGGTTTAGGTAATAGTACATATCGGTATTATGTAAATAGTGTTGAAGAGATCGCGCAGTTGCTAAAAAAACTTGCTTGCTGGGAGCTTTGGTCGCGTGCGCTGCGTAAACCAGCAGAGATATGTAATGTATTAAAGAATTGTAATCTAAAAAAATATTACAAAAAAGTTCGCAATACCATGTCTCTATCTGTTATGGTTAACTCACAATAACTACTTTTATGTTTAAAATTTGAATTCTAGAAAAAAAATGTGACACGCTGATTTCCACGCGGGTGTTAGATGTAAACAGATTTAATTGATAATAATTGATTTATAATTAAATATAATAAAATAAACGTACCTATATTATATGTATATTAATCTAATTTAAAATGTATGTAAACGTTATGATTTGAACAAATGAACTGATTCGTACAAACAGATGATTTGTGCGTCACAGCTGTTTAGAACGTGAATCATACTTGTTTGTGGTCGCCTATAAAACCGGGTGTTCCAACTTGATCGGGTTGATTTTGGCTCGAGACGTTGACGGTGCGGAGCTCTCGGTGAAATATTAAGATAAGTATACTTTGTATGTTACTTTGATGAATAAATGTACATAATTATATACCTGTTGTATATAATATTGTGGTATTGTATATCAATGCTTACAGTTATATATTTATATTGCGTTATGTACCCCTTTAAAACGATAAAAGAGTAACCCTGGAGTTTCTTGCCCTTCTTCTCCACGGGAGGCTACACATTTGGAACGGGCGTTAACTTTATGAAATAATATGAAATAAATCATGATTCCTAAACAAAAGTATTTTCATTTCACTATTATGAGGAGCTTAATAATACAGTAGAATCACAGAGCTAATACATTAATGTTGGTGTTGCAATTATAACCCATGTACCATGCTAACACGGGCGAAGCTGCTGGCACAGGTAGTATATTATATTATACTAGCGGTACCTGCAACGCATCGACTTTAGTGTTAAATTAGCCTCAGTTATATATAATATGTTTTTCTCGTTCATGAAGGAGAAGCGGGAATTTATTCATTCTATATATTAGTCCTTACGCATCAAAAGCGTAACAGACAGACAGACTTTCGCATTTTAATATTAGTATAGATTCGTTATCTCTATCTTTATTTCATTCCGAAATATAAGCGACGAAGCTTTTACGCCTAACATCAACAAGATGTTCCCAACGGAATTCCCACCGACAATGGGAGTTCCGGGGTCTTTGCCTATTGTTAGTTACACAACCAAACCCACGACCGGGACATGGGGCGAAACAAATTCGGATATTCCAAGTAACCTGCTCTAAACCTTTTGTTGAGGTAAAAGTGTTTTCAAATAAGGCTTTTGACATTCAAATTTGTTTTGTTCAGCTTGAAATAACCTTTATTCGGCCAAAGTTTTACTTACAGAGAGACTATGACATGGATGCTACGAAACAAAATAGGTTGGAATGAGCATATTGTGTATATCAAGGTATTTCATAAATTAGTAAATTACGTTAAAGTTAATGACAGCTTTGAAACTAACATATTAATGTTTGAGTATCTCATAGCTGGATTATTATTTTAATGGTTATTTTTTAGTATAATCTTTAAAATTGCATGTTCTAATAAGTCTTCTTAAGTCATAATCGTACTGAGGAAAAATAGTAAATTTTCTAAATTATCTAATTTTACTAAAATTTAGTTAAGGCGCTGAACAGAGCCAAATAGGCTGACTTTAAACACGTTTTAAACAAAAGCTATAGGGATGACGATGAAAAGAAAAATATATGTTAATATACATCATATCTCAGAGAGAATGTAAGATTTCAAAACATGATTACGGTACTTTTTTTCGATAAAAAAAATTGGTAAATAGACCTCTGATTTTTACTTTGATCGTAAATATCTCTAATATTTATCAACAAAAATTGGTAAAATTAATAAGAATAATAAATCATTATAATATAAAGAGAATGTAAGATTTAAATTTTGAATTAATCAAGATATTTCATTCAAATTAAATATTTTTTAGAAAATAGCAAAACTGAAACGAGTCATCGTCTCGCTTCTCTTTTACATCTACGAATATAGACAGTGATCGCTGAGGCGCGCTGCTATACGGACGTGTGTCGCTAGCTGCCGCATTTTGTGACTATTCCTTGTTGATAATATGTCCTTTTTTAGGTGTTTAGTTATAGTTTCAGCATACTTAGTTTTATAAGATTAATTAGACATAAGTTTTTTAAATAAATTGTACAAAAAAAGTTTGGATAAAATAGTGTACACCTACAATGGGTGTTAAAAAATTAATTTTGTCGCTACGCCGTCGCAGAAATGGTGGGCGTGGCTTATATGCCGAAATCTGAATTTGCGCCAGCTGTGTTCAGCGCCTTAATACATATAGGAAAATTTGCAATGAAATTTGAAAATTTATACAATAAACTAATGTTCGCGTATTCCGTTTTGCGCGTTGTAATAGTCGAGTTTTATAACCAGACTACCCTGATACCGGTCACGTGATCACTGCGTTGCTAATACACGAAAACCAGAGAAATGACACTTGCCTATTTCCATTACTAGAAATGTTGATTGTATTTATATATTACATATACTTTTATTATACATACAATTATATCCATAAAATCTGCCTAAGTCGTCGCTGTCGTTGCGTTTGCAACTATCTGGTGACTGCTGAAAATCACCGCTGAGACAATCGTCTTACCTGAAAGCTGAGGAGTTGTCCATATACTGTACACTATTGGCAAATAATGATGTCATCAACATATATGATTTTTAGTTAATATATTCTCGTATTCTTTAGATTTTATCGTTTTTTTTTATTATAAGTGTAATGCTTTTTTGTTTTATATACATATTCCTTATTTGTTGATAGTGTATGTTGTAAATAAAGTTTTTCTTTCTTCTTTCTGTTTCTTTCTATTCTGCAACGATTTCATTAGTGAGGTAAACAGCAGCACTTAATTATCACCATTCCGAAGGTTTCTGCTTTTATCATTTGCCATTATAAAAGGGGAAACAGAAAAAAAACCATCTTCCGCATTTTTTTTAAATGTATCCCTTTGTTTTATCGTAAATCTATAAATCGCCAGTGATAACATAGTTGAGAAAGAATGTGTTTCTCATTACGATTCAAAAACAACATGATCTGGTTTCACGTCGTGACCAGTAGACTTTGTGTTAGTATTGAGTTATTATATTCCACAAATTAATTAGTACTAAGTGTTTTGCTTCCTCATTTCTAACAATACAGTTAAAGCACCAGTGATGAAGGGCATACGCAACAAACAAAAGAATGCGTAGAAGAATCCTCAAGGTTGCGAAGAGCAGAGGGCTTCTGCACTAAGGGCACCCAGCAATACGGGTAACATTTAGTTCAGGGATCCTTGCTATTAATGTATAACGGAAAATTTGAGAGCAATAAATATTTTCCTTTTCATTTTCATTTTCATGAGAAAAGGAGCTCTACTAGCATAGAGAAACGTCGTCCTAAGGGTGCCTGTGAGGCCGAATCACTTACAATAGAGAGCTGGTGGTATGACTGGTATAATTATTATTGGTATTCTTACATCTTTGACGAACATTGGAAAAATGTTTGTATTAGAAAAAAGAGTCATATGTGGCATCTACAATTTAAATTCGCGCGATGCCCTGCGAGAGAAGTTCAAGGAAACAGGTTTTCTTAAATTAGCTTCACAGTATATTTTTAGCAATTTAATTCTTGTACATAAGAATATACATATTATAAAAAGATTGGTGATGTATATAATAGACAAAGTAGGAACCCCCATAAGCTTGCAGTTCCTGCTTTGCACCTTGCAAAAGTACGTAAGTCGTTTGTGGGTTTGGGGATTCTATAATTAAATTCCGCTATTAAATTCTGCTATCTACTTTAACTTTACCATTACAGCGGTTAAAAATACTATTTAAAAAAGCCTACTACAGAAAGCCTTACTATACTATTGAGGATTACTTAGACGATAAGAATGCGTGGATATAGCTACTATTCGACCCTGTACAAGACATTAATAACTACATGTAACTAGTAATAAGCATTATATATAACCGCCAAGTTTCTTGCTGGTTCTTCTCGGTAGGAACAGCTTTCCGAACCAGCAGTAGATGTTGACGATTCAAAGCACTTGTTTACAAGTTTACTTAAATAAACAATATTTTGAACTTGAATTAGTCATCACATCGTGGGATGGGTGGCGAAAAACCACGGCTGACATACGTCAGAAAATTGGGACCTCATCAAGGTTATTTTAGCGCTAGCAGTGACCCTAAATAAACAGCTCGTTAAAAAAACCCATTAAAACAAAGAGTCACCGCATCGCGTTAACGAAAAAAAACTGAAATTAATAAAAGCCATTCACGTCGAAATAGCTGCCGAGTGGCTGCTTAATTAACAAAGGAATGATTAATTACATCAATTTATTAAATCAAACAAGACTGCTGCTTTGGAATAATAGAAAAAAATGCTCCGCACCTTTCCCTTCTTTTCAGAGGTTATGAATATTCATAATATTTAAATTCGCTCATTCATTGAGACAAAACGTTCTATTTTTTTGAGAATTGTCGGTAGTATATAAAAGATATTTGATTTTAAAATACATGCGTTAACGTGCAGCTAAATTAAATTAAATCGAATGAATAAAATACATTTTCAATTATAGTAATAATTTTTTTTTGGTAAAATTACTTCACTTCAAACACACACACACACGTTCTATCGTTTATTTATTTAGAGTAGAGTAGAGTAACGGCCCGTTACAATCCCACAACTGGAAGACCTTCTCTCTCCGTTTCTGGAGAGAAGGGTTGGAGCTAAGACCTACCACGCTGCTCCAATGCGGATTGGTAGGTTCCACATATCTCCAGAATTCTTTAAAAATATGCAGGTTTCCTCACGGTGTTTTCCTTCATCGAAAAGCGTGTGATAAATTGCAATTATCAATGAGATACATAAGTTTTAATAGAAAAACTGATTGGTGTCTGCCCGGGGTTTGAACCCTTGTCGTCTCTAGAGAGTCGCACGGTCTCACCGCTAGGCTATCCACAGCCTAAATACATGCGTTAACGTGCAGCTAAATTAAATTAAATCGAATGAATAAAATACATTTGGATTATTTTCAATTATAGCATTTTTTTTTTGGTAAAATCACTTCACTTCAAACGACTCATAAAATCTGTTGTTTATTTTTTTAATACTATAAAAAAACAACAAATAACTGATTCTTACACACAACCATTGTCTTTTTTTTGTAACTCTATGCCTGAAAGGACAATTAATAAATAACTGTGTAACGTATAGTAGCGGCCTGTTACAATCCCACAACTGGCAGGCCTCCTCACTCCGTTTTAGAGAGAAGGATTGGAGCTAAGACCTACCACGCTGCTCCAATGCGGATTGGTAGGTTACACATATCTCCAGAATTCTCTAGAAATATGCAAGTTTCCTAACGATGTTTTCCTTCACCGAAAGGCGTGTGATTAATTACAATTATCAATTAGACACATGAGTTTTAATAGAAAAACTCATTGGTGCCTGCCCGTGTTTGAACTCGTATTCCCCTCGAAAGAGTCGCACGGTCTCACCGCTGGGCTAACACAGCTTCCGCTGGGCAGCTGTGTAATGTAATGATATATAAATATTTTTTTATTGCATTGTTTACAAATATACACTATGACCAATGTCTTAAACGCCAACGGCATTTTTATCTATTATCTCAATGAAGAATTTACATATTTGCCACTTAACATCTCCGCCAGAACTTTCTTTTACGTGGCTGTTTCCCAATTTGAGAAGAAGCTAAAAATTTTATACAGCGGTAGGCTTATCCTCATTAATTTAAGATTTTGTTATAACTGTAACAGTAATTGTTCCAAAAAAAAAACATCATACTTTTGTAATATGAAACTCTACTTAAAACGCCTAATTGTCTATGGATTACCTAAATAGAGTGTTAGAATTCTAAAATCAGATTCGCCAGACGCCCAGACGTCTATTATCCATAATTTGCGCTACCATAACCAAATCCGTCACTCCGTACACCTAGACATGTTTACAAAAGCGATAAATGCAGCGGACGCCGGAACATCTACTGTACCTGTATACATACGGTTATCCGGCGGACAATAGGGGACGCTGCGTCCTTTCGAGCAATGTGTATTTTGTCTATCCCCTGAAATTCCCGATCGAAACACGGAACATGTCATTCAGGTACACGGAAAATTACATTTTGGGGTCGCAATATAAATATTCCTCGGTTATTTTATAAACTTTATAGGTATTTCAGCTTAGTTGCAAACATTTTCAAATACGGAATAACATTTTACCAAGGGCGACCACAATACTGTGGTCTGTCATAGAATATATCTATACCTAAATCTATATTAAGAGACATGCTCCGCACGACATTAGTCGGTTGCTTCATAATAAACTTTATAGTTCACATTTAACATTAAAAGTTGAATAAAAACATATTCCGACATAAGCTTGTGGCCCCCGCTTTGCGCCTTGCAAAAGTACGTATATCGTTTGTGGGTTTGGGAATAAGATTCTATAATAAAATTTCGCAATCCATTTTAACTTTACCATTACAGCAGTTCAAAAAAACTGTTATAAGGAGACGGATACAGGAAGCCTACTATACTGTACATTACTGTATTACATGGATAATTCCTATTATCCATTCCTCGCACGATATTATCCACATATCCACGCATTCCTATGCGTGGATATACCAACTCTTTGATCTTGTACAAGATAGTGTCAAAATATAATCCGAAATTGAATTTGGCCATGCTATTACAGCAGTTTAAAAACACTGTTAAAAAGAGCCTGATACAGAAAGCCTACTACACGGTTGAAGATTACTTAGATGATAAGGATGTGTGGATATAGCTGCACTTCTACCCTGTAAAATATGAAATTAAAAGTGCAATAAGCAAATTCTATATTTCCTACCTTTCATTTCAATCGATGAACGTATAGTGCGTAATATAAATCTTCAAGCGACCTTCACTTCACATCTTGTGCAGCTTGGTATAGCAGCTTCTTACAGCTTGTTGACGTAGTAATAGTACACCGAGAAACGTGAATTAGTTACGCAATTTTTTATGGAATAAACTCATTGGTGCCTACATAATTAAAGCTGCTAAGGATCACATGCCTCCCGATTCGGCTATCACGGATTTTCCGACCAAATAACAATGCCGCATCATCATAATAAGGATCAAATGTTTGAAGTCGCCCTCTACATCACGTTTTCCCTCGCATGCGGCTTTCGATTCGCCGACCACTCGGGATCACAACAGATTCCCATTGCCCTATTGAATACGGCGGGCTTTGTCGCTTCGACAATTGGATTCGAGCATTTCGTATTATTGAAGCGCGTATAAGTATGGCAGCACGTCAAAGTAGTATATTTTTGTTGTGAGCGTGAAATATGTGGGGATTGTGTGAGTAAAACACCTTCGAGTACCTAAACTCTGTGCTTATTTACTAATGCTAGCGCTTTAATGCCTCATGTCTGATGGATGACATGGACAATAGGGACATATGGACGACAGTGATAAGATTCATAAATCTTGTTTTATAAGCAATCATCATCATTCTCCTGTCCTTATCCCACTCTAAGTGGGGTCGGCATAACATGTTACAAACATGTTGTCACATGATTTAGCTACGTATTTTACGACCGGCCGCCTGCCTGACGTCAACTTACTTTAATCGCTTTTCACGACACTTTGGTAAGAAATGAGGGTGGTCTATTCTAGGCAGCCGGATACCAAACGGTATTTACCTTAGTCGCCTCTTAGGACACCTCGTTAAGAACGGAGGGTGGTCTATTCTATTCTGCCGGATACCACACGGCGAGTTGTTTTATAAGCAATGGAAAAGATAAATATTGAGAGGATATTTCATATCTGTGCTGTGTCCAAGGGAATTGAAGAAGCGAAGCGCTTTCCGAGTCGTAGCATATCGATTACGTAATGATATATAATTTTATTTGGCGTCAAACAGTGGGATGACAAAATGGTGATAGAGGAACAAAGATATTTAATACCTGAGTAGAGTCTCAGACGAAAATAAATTAAAACAATAGTGTGTATAATCACTATACAACTATTTCGCTTTTAGAAGGATACCCTGTCATATTTTTTTAAAGTATGCAAAACACCAGTAAATTTTCTTAGACAAAATCGCAAGTTTTGAATTGTCACGATTCAATTGTATTTTATTGTAGCTTCCATTGGTTCCAATCATTGTTCATACCGAGGAACAAGAGAAAACTCGGAGGTAAATATTTCAACCCAAAAAAAAAAATTGAATTGAGTATTAGTGAGCTACATCCTTTTAGCTACATAACAGGAGAATAATAAAACACTATAATGATAAACTAAAATGAGAGAAATCTATAGGACAAACTCTAAATGCTTACAATTTTCAGCTCTAACAAGTGTCAGAAAAGTTAATTACGCGAAGTACGTAACGCAATCAGCGTCAAGATAAGAAGTTTGTCATCTCAACAATGTAAAATTCACAACAAGAATGTCACGTGCGTTAAATCCTTTATAAATATAATTCAATGTCACTCGCAAATTATATACCACTCAAACAAGTTACTTGGAAATTATATTAGAAATTCCCTCAAAGCCTCTCAAGAGAATTCCACACATTTACCTCTGGCGTTGATCTATATTATTTAACAGACATGAAACGTCTGCGCGACACATTCCATTAGAGCCCGAATTCCCAAACGATGCAGTGACCATATAGCCAAAAGGATCAGTCAGGAAAACAAACGATTTAGGAAAGGAGATTAAGAAGGTCGAATATTGCTGAACTACGATCACCCCTTATTCGGTTCGATCCGTCGTATGGTATCCGGCTGAGTAGAATAGTAAGACCAAGGTAAGTGGACGTCAAGCAGGCAAATACGTAGCCAAATCATGTGACAACATGTTTGTAACGTGTCGTGCCGACCCCACTGAGAGTGTGAAAGAGGGCAATAGGATAATGACGAGTCCCCTATTCGGTTACGAAACTTTTTAGTTACTCTCAAATTAGTTTGAGATGATCGATGCTTGTGTCCTAGACGTTCTAAAGCTATTTTCGAATATGAGTCCCAATATACCAGATATTCTATTAATAAAAACATGCTTAATACTTAATCTATGTAATGCTAAAAGTATTTATTTATTTATTAACAATATATTCTCAAGTTGAGATATATATAAGCAAAATTGGAGAATTGAAGTTGAATTTCCTGGAAAAATAATTCATTATTTTCTGGACTACCATTAAAACAAAGCACAATATTCTGATAGTGGCATCACAAAGAATCCTTCTTCGATCCAGCCGGATTCCTGACAATAGGTACCTAGACGAAGACCCCTATTGTTGGTCGAACATCTGAGAAGGATAGGGGTATTGAAGGAGATGGCTTTGAAAGTTTAATCTTTGATTAAAATCTTGAATGTTATTCTTAGATAGTCGCTTTTTACTATTGAAGTTCTTTTATAAAGGATGTACTAACGCTCTGTATGCTTCTGTAAAATCAATTTACCTTTACAATTGTTAAGATATTGCTTACTTAGCCACAGCTCTTCGTCATATTTATATGTTGTTTGTGCACATTTGACGTGAGTTTAGAGGGAGATAAATAGATCTAGCTAGGTTTCATTTTTAGACAATGTAGTTTTATCCCTGTTAAGACAATGAAAACTTGCTATAATATAATTAGAATACGAAGGCTAATTTCGCTGTCATCAAAGCTTTGGTACCTCAATTTGTAATAGGACGGTCTCGAACTTTTCATACCCCTCATTGCCGATAATTTTTGTTACAAGTTTCGTTTTAATAACAAAAATACCTTTTTAACCGTCAGTGGTCTGTAAGATGGAAAAGCAGCTATAATATTTTTTTACATCTTATATAAGTATTAATTTTACCTACGACTTCGTTCGCGACAACTTAAGACGTAAAACATTCTCAATTTTGAAATGTGTATTCTCCAAAAACGGGAATTCTTCTGTCATATGCTAGCACGGTATATAAACTCACAATTGTACCAATAAAAACCGTTTTTTTTAAACACGTCATTCTCCTGCCCTTATCCCACTCTAAGTGGGGTCGGCAATATGTTGTATATTAAAAACATGTTGTCACATGATTTGGCTACGTATTTTACGACCGGCCGCCTGCCTAACATCAACTTACCTTAGTCGCCTTTTACGACACCTCGGTAAGAAATGAGGGTGGTCTATTCTATGCAGCCGGATACCACACGGCACGTTTTTTTAAACAGACATGAAAACTCAAATAAGTGAATTGTACGGCATAAAATAGAATAGAATATAATCAACTGGGAACTTACTTGATTGCTATCCTTCCTAGGAACATGGTACACTAGCCCTGAAACTGTTTTCTCTTTGCCAATAAATAGGGGCAACAAATGCCTACTTTACATGGTTGTTGGTGGTTCATCTTTCTTAAACAACTGCAATATTTTACACAATGGTTACCTGAAACAAATTAATTTTAAATTAATAAATATGTAAATCTTAATATTTGTCTATATGTCCTTTATAGACACCGAAACGGCGGGATCGATTTTATTTTCAGAGAATTTTTAAAATGATCAAGTGGTAAGCAACAAACGAGCCAATCCAGGTTTTACCTATCTTTACGAAAAAAAAATCAGTACCGAAAGTGTGCGCCGAAGAGCGGTAAAACGGTACAAATATACACACATACATATAAATGCATACGCACACGTACACACGCAAAAAGAAAACCAAAATTGTGTTATTTGTATAATCAGTAGGCCTATTACCCGTAATTATTTCAACCGAAATTACATTTTGGCATCCCGCAATACTTTTGCGAGTTTATGAACAATTAGCAGGCCAGATATTTTTAATTAAACGTAACAGAATCCTGGAAACGACTACCGAAACTTTGGCCGCGGGCAACTAATTTGATAACAACAGTTTGTTTCGTCCCAGAGGATTCTCACAGAAAATACTTTCAATATAAAAGATATTAAACACTTAGCTAATTAGCTTTTTAGATATTACTTCATAAGCTATTTAGGCTATGTTTTAAGCTTATAAGCATATAAGTTTTTTTCTGAGTACGTTTCAGAGTTATCTCGTACATATTATAAAACAGAATCCCCAAAAGTTGGGTGACTGTATGTGTACGATTTTCTCTAAATCTACTTAACAGATTTCAACAGGAGATCCTAATAAAAGTTAATAGTACATTATCCGCAACGGATAAACCGATTGCGATGGGACTTTTGCTGGAAGATAGAAGAGATTGTCGCTACTTTAAATCCTAGAATTTGCTCGGAGTTTAACACTTTTTACCTACAACAAAAAGTAAACAATGCCTCTAAAGAAATTTTCACTTGAAAAATTACAATTTCTATTATGTAATTGAATAAATTAGTTGTCTCTGTTGGTATTTTAGTTTATTATCTGTACAAAAAGAAATGCATTTATTTGTCTATTGATGGCCACACTAAAATTAAGCTTATAAAAGCAGCGTGCGCCATTTTTAGTCCTCTTACTTCGCTCACCGCTGTGCTAGTAGAACACGTAACCGTCTATGGTAAGATTTATTTTGAATATACTTTTGATTCTCCGACTGTATAATTTAAATTTGTTTTATTTTATTGTGTTTTGCTCTGCAAAATCCCAATTTCGTATAGTCTATAATATAAATTGAATAATTTATATAATATAGCCACAATTGTAGCAGTACGATGAGTAAATCTTTTGAAATTCGAAATAAGCTTTACGCAGCCAGGATTCAGCTGCAGAAAGCTGCAGCCAGAGAAAATCAAAATCCTTTATCCCATCTTAACCCATTTCTTACCCATTGTCGCAGAATTGTAATCATTCTTTCCTTATTAATTTTAACTAATAAGAAATGTCAAATGAATGCTGTGTGGTATCCAGCTGAGTAGAATAGACCACTCTCAATTCTTACCGAGGTGTCGTGAAAGGCGACTAAGGTCAGTTGACCCACCGTATGGTATTCGGTCGAGTAGAATAGACCATCCTCTTTATTACCGAGGGGTCGTAAAATACGACTAAGGTAAGTTGACGTCAGTAAGGCGGCCGGTCATAAAATACGAAGCCGAATCACGTGACAACATGTTTGTAACAAGTTGTGCCGAACCCACTAAAAGTGGGATTAGAACAGGTGGATCATGAATTGAATAAATATCAAATGAGAAGCTCTCTTAAAATTTTGAAAGGTATGTTTATCTAGTTAATTTTTTCACGAACAGATCTCTAAATCACACCTATGTCATTACGAAGGCTTATTTAACTCTCTAGAGTACTCTAATGATTCTCTGTTTCTCGCTTCTCTCTCCTCTTTTTCTTCTGTCCCTCCTATCAAATATCGCAAATTTAGTAATAAAGTGACCGAATTCAAAGAAAAGTTGAGTGGTAAATTGCAATAAGCGTAGCATAGCGCCTACGAAACTCATCAGTGACAAAGAGATCCATAACTTGGAAGAGCAAAATAAAACTAGCTTTTCCCATAGTTCGTAGCATAATATCATAGCTGGCATTGAAATAAGGATTGCAATGTATCTAACTCAATCAAGCCTAATTTTGAATTAGATCACTTTAATACTACCGCAATCAATTTTAGCTGTGCCATTACAGCAGTTTCAAACCACTGTTAAAAAAGGCTAATACACAAAGCCTACTATACTTTTTTTTTAATGGAATGGTATAGGAAACCAGCTAGCCGTGTGGTATCCGGCTGACTAGAGTAAACCACCCCCATTTATTATTGAGGTGTCGTAAAAGGCGACTAAGGAAAGTTGACGTTAGGCAGGCGGACGGTCGTAAAAACCTAGCCAAAACATGTAACAACATGGTTTAAACATATTGTGCCGACCCCATTTAGAGTGGGGTAAGGTCAGGAGAATGATGAATGAGGATAGCAAACGAGCATGCGGTTCACCTTAAGTAATCGCCGTCGCCCAATACCTCTCGCAGAACGAGTGTGTTGCCGTCTTTTAAAATGGTGGAATACACGCTTTTTGAAGGTACTTACGTCGTACCGATCCGGAAACGCTGCCAAGCAGCAGTAGAGTTGACGATTTGAAAGCACTAGTTTACAATTTTACTTGAATAAAGAATATTTTGAATTTGAACTAAGCGTAAAGTAAAGTAACGCTCTGTTACTATCCCACTGCTGGGCATAGGCTCCCTCCCTCCGTTTATTGGGGATATGTTCTCCACATATCCCCTGAATTCTTTAGAGATATTTAAGTTTCCTAACGATGTTTTCCTTCGCCGAAAACCGTGTTATAAATTGCAATTATCAATTAGACACATACGTTTTAATAGAAGAACTCATTGGTGCCTGCCCGGAGTTTGAACCCATTATCGTCTCTAGAGAGTCATACGGTCTCACCGTTGGGCTATCACAGTTAGTGTGTGCTAAGCGTGCGATATGGAATATGTCGTTTTTGTCTGTATTAAATTATAACAGTACATCAAAGCATGCTACCATACCCTGGTACAAAATAAACCCATTACGTATAAAATCCGCGCCCTTCATAGTTGCCTACCTTTTTAGGGCACTAACACTCGCACATGTTATGGCGCCCCTTTTATGTGCAGCTATTAGAGATAAGGCGCCTTCATGGAAATGACTGAAATCTTCGTTAGGGACCGGCTTTACGACTCTGAAGAAGAACAAAGGTTGAAGCGCGTTGTTTTTGTAGTCAGCTTTATGATGTCAGGTTAAGAGCTTATCGACTACACCATCCCTTAATTCTAAAACAAAATCCCCAAATAGATATATGTCTGTAAGTGATGGATTTTTTCAAAACGGAAACGGTTTTTTTGTACTGTTTTCATTAATCATTAAAGCAAATATTTCCTATTTAAACATCCAAGTTTCAATCCTTCTCAACAATAGAATGCCTTTGGCCTACAGAGAAATAATAGAAGACGGTTATTAAATATGTGTTGAGTAATGATAAGTTAATAAGAAAATGATGTGTTTTTTTCTGGAATTGAAGGCAAACGAGCATGCGGTACACCTCAAGGAATACCCGCCGCCCACGACCTCTTGCAGGGCAAGTGTGTTGCCGTTCTTTAACAAGGTGGAATACGCGTTTTTTGAAGGCACTTATGTCGTACCGATCTGGAAACGCTGCCAAAGGGAGATCGTTCCATAAAATGGTTGTGCGCGGAATAAAATTATTTGGAAACCGCACTGTAGTGGATCGCCACGCATCCAGATGGTGAGGATGATATTAACCTGTGACGTACAGTGCGGTTATGGAATTTAGCAGCAGGAATCAGGTCGTGTAGCTAACTGAAACTCTGCAATGTGATGTATTAATGATACACCCTCCCAAAAGTTTAGTCAATCTATAAGACCAATATCATCAGAAACTTACACAGCATATTGCATGCGAAGTTGTCTTGCAATTAGCGTACGAACTCCACGAACGATCTCTTAAGTGAATTATTGTGCAGAAACTTGCTTTACTATATCATTTGATACACTTGTTAGTAGTTGTTACGAGTCCATTATTGAGATAATAGTTTTAACTTAAGCGTTTTTATAAAATGATTACACTGCTTCCGAATAAGGAACGTGAATTTTACTATCCGATATTTTAGCCTGATGTTTAAACTTTATTTTCTCCATATTTCACCATTATTATTCCAGCGAATTAGCCGTGAAATCGAAACAGACAAACGGTTAGATATATTTGTACGTTCATAATATTAGTACGTAGTAGTAGTAGTAGTGCAAGATGGGAGGACGAGATAGTGGAAAGGGCAGGAAACCAGTGGGTATCTACAGCTTCGGACAGAGACACGTGGAGACATTTGGAGGAGGCCTTCACTCGTGAGAGGTCCTTAAAATAACTATAATAATAAATATAATAAATTTGACATAAAATTATGACATAAATTTAGTTAAATTTTAAAAAGAATAATTATCATTTGTTAAATTGTTTAAAAATGTATTTAAAATCCAAATTGTGAAAAATCTATTTAACATAATTATTGTGAAAATATATATTTTTTTTAATGTAATATTATATGTTATCTTATAAGGAATAAATAAAGGCTATAATAATAATAATATTAGTACGAATATCTTGCTAATTCGTTCTATGACATTTTTGTATATTGAGTGTGAAATAACCTGAAATAATGTCCCTAATAATAAATAATAGCAATTCCTTTATAATTCCTTGTTTTATAAGTAATTTAGATGCGATGGTAACAGGGTTTTTAACTGAATAGAACAGAAGCAATACATAGCTAACTTATTGAAATCAAGTCTTGATATGTGAACAGAGACTCGGTCCTACTATTAGATGCAAGTGATTCATATGTGATATCAGTCTGTGTTAAGTCTTCATAAACGCTTATTTTGGCAGGTTTGTAATTGCCAAAAGTACTTTGCTGACTCCTACATGAAGTAAAAGATGTGAAGTAACGGCTTGTTAGAATCCCATGGCAGGCCTCATTTGTCAGTTTTCGGATAGAAGAACTGGAGCTGACACCCAACACGCTGCTCCAATTCGGATTGGAAGGTTGTTACACATATGCACAAAAATTCCCTAAATATATGCAGGTTTACTCACGATCGTGAGCTTGATATATATTTCAAATACGAGATAAAGCGTGTGATAAATTTTTAAATATCAATTAGGCAAGTGAGTTTTAAATAGAAAAAGTCATCTGTGGCTTGAACCTATTACCCCTTTCAAAGAGGCACACCGTCTGACCGTTCGGCTATCACAGCTCCCTACTGCTAATTGCTATATACATTTGATCAAATGATTGCCAAGTCGTAAACAAATTACCATCCTTTTTATCCCTGCATTGTCATTTTGTCACCTTTATCTCTTTATCCCTTTATCCCTGCATTGTCACATGATTAGGCTACATATTTTACGACTTGCCGCCTGCCTGTCATCAACTTACCTTAGTCGTATTTTACGACCCCTTGGTAAGAAAGAGGTGGTCAATTCTACTCAACCGGATACCACACGATGGATCAACTTACCTTAGTCGCTTTTTACAACACCTCTATAAGAAATGAGATTGGTCTATTCTACTCAGAAGTATACCACATGCCATCGAAGTCGTAGACAAAAGCAAGTATAATATCAAACGACAGACAAACAAAACAAATTATTATACTTTTAATTATAAAATGCCTACTTATGTTATTGTTGGGAGCCCTTTGAAGGCTGAGTAGCTATTGAGTAACAAAGTACGCGGCCGGCCCCTAACTCTTAATAGGATTATTTCACGGGAACATAACGATCCGCTCTGATTATAAGTTGAGCGTCTTCTTTTGTGTAATTTGATATGCTTGTCTTAGCGAATTATAGAAATAAGAAAGAAAAATTTATGTAGGATAACATTTGCAATTAACTTTAATAGAAACAAAAAAAATAATGTATTTTAAGGTTTGACAACTTTGCACTGGTTCACCGCCGACATTTACTCCTAGGGTCGCATATCTTACGCCCCACGGAGGTTAAAAACCTCGCTGCCAAGAAGATCCTGGAATTCCTAGAGGATACCGGGATTGGCAGCGAACTGTAAGCAGTGGCGATCACAATAGATCAGTGATGGTCAAAGTGATACTGGGCCTCGTGGACCTGCACAGCCGCTACTACCAAAAGAAGAAGAAGAAGAAGAAGGTTTGACAAGTAAAAGAGAAAAACTGACATGCAATGCAATGATTTTTTTTTCTCGTTTTTAATATAATAAATAATAATAAAAAAGTAATAGTAAAATTATTTTGTCATAATATGCGAATATATATAATAGAAAATGTATATAATGCTAAATATATAGTGGTCTATCCGTTTCTCCATACCCGATGCATGGAAGATTCGTGAAAACACATGCACAAACCTCCACCACTGCCACCACAATACACAAGCACCACACACATTCACTATCACAAACTCAACAATCCTTTCGCCCCGAAATGGAAACATCATCAGGAGGTAGACTCCACGACAAAATTGCAAAGCTTTGCTTGCGATTGTGGTGAAGCTTTGTGCATGTGTTCTTACGAATCTTGCATGTTTTGGGTATGAAAACACGGATAGTCAACTATAATGTTATTATTACTTTTGGTATAATTGGAATTTAAATACCAGTAAGGGAATGAGATTTTTTTTAAAAGAGTGTTAGGAGAGGATCTAATTGCAGGAGCAGTATATAGTTCGGAGAGAGTCTATATAAATAGGAAATTTCAAACAGATTATTGGAATAAAATGAAAATACATAGAATAATGAAGGGTGTGAATTTTAATATCATAGCGGATGCAAATGCTAGAGTTCGTTACAATATAATGACACTGAATTAAATAATAAAAAAGTAATAACGATAGCAATTACCAAAGAAACGATGACTAGTTATCTCGACGGCAGGTGGTAAAAATTCGTAATTTAATTCGTAAAGTTACTGAAAATCTACTGAACGGATTTTTGTACAGTTTAGAAAGAGAGATTTAAAAGATAGTGCAATATTTCCGGATGGCTTAGGTAAATAGTACATATCGGTATAATGATAATTGTGTTGAAGAGATCGCGCAGTTAATAAAAACTAGCTTACTGGGAGCTACAGTCGCGTGCACTGCGTAAACCAGCAGAGATACGCTAATGTAATGTACTAGAGAATTTCAGATCTATAAAATACTAAAAAAAGTCCGCGATAGCATGTCTCTATCTCTCACGGTTAACTCACAATAACTACTTTTATGTTCAAAATTGCGAAAATTCGAGAAAGGTTTCGTAAATCACTGAATTCCACGCGGGCGAAGCCGTTATTGGCACAGCTAGTTATTAATATAATGAAATTAAATATATTTCTCAGGTTATTTTGGTTTGAGTTGTTGCAAACGTATCTCTCTTATTAATATCTGCCTTATTAATATTTACAATTTAACACGCGCTAATCTACAGAAGATTCTTGGATGAATTTCTTCTTCAGCATCGAAGTAGCATGGTGGGTTTATGCTTTAATACTTCTCTTCAACAAGACAGGTGGTATACACCCAGTAGTGGGAAAGTAAAAGCCCTTAACATTATTAAGGCGCATAATATATCTTAGGCACTAAATCTGAACAAAGCAGCCTGACTTCTAAGTTCCATTGCTCGTAATTTACTTCCTATCTTTATTGCGGCATTTATCTCAATCTTAACGTCGTCTCTATGATGAGAATAAATATTCTGTGGCTTCAGGCACAGGTTATTAATACTAATTCAAGTAAAAATTATTTAGCGTTCAATTACAGCGTAATAATGAAGTACAGCAGGCCTACCATGAACTCTTATTGCGACTCAATTGAAGATGTAAACTAGATTGTTTTGCTTTTTCATACCATGACGTCTTAAAGACGCACACTTTAAGTCGTTACCGAATGACCGCGTAAAAGAGACAGAGTTATCTATAGTTCATATAAAGTTTTCTCTTTTCAAACATTACGACCCCAATGCAATCCACACTTCATGGTACGAAAAAAAAGTGGTTGAGTTGAGGTCCTGACTTTGAATTGAATCGTTTTCTAAAAGTTCATGGTTCATGGCCTACAGATGCTGCAAAGGTCTTGATTGTTCGAGTCGTTATTTGGATCTCGACTCAATTATGCAGGACTCAGTGCGGTTAAAGGGGAGCGAAGGTGACGCTAAGCCCGGGTCATTTAACAGCGACCTTATACTCCTTTCAAAGAACTCGTCATCAAATTCAAAATATCCTTTATTCAAATGGATTGTTTTCAGTACTTTTGAATTGTCAAATTCAATGATCATCCTCCTGCTCTTATCCTACTTTAAGTTAGGTCGACACAACATGTTATAAATATGTTGTCATATCATTCGGTTACGTATTTTAGGACCGGCCGCCTGCCTGGCGTCAACTTATCTTAGACTTATTATACGACACCTACGTAAGATATGAGGGTGATCTATGCTACTCAGCCGGATACCACACGGCGGGTCGACTTACCTTAGTCGCCTTTTACGACATCTCGGTAAGGAATGAGGGTGGTCTATTCTACTCAGCAGGATACACATATTTCTTCTGCCTAAATCATCATGATTTTGATTACAAAACAGTTGCTTTTAACGAATAAAAAACCATACTTAAATTCAGCAAGGCTGGTGAGTTTCCAGTAAACCATATACCTCAATCCCTTTAAACTTTTATTATATGTACGGGCGAGGAACAAATTGCAGACAATAGGGCGCTATATGCAGGATCACGTAGCGGCTCTCGCACGCACTCGGGTAAGCATTTTTGCCTCACAAACAGTGCGAACTTTAATCCGCGCGAATAATATACACACGGAGTTACGAAATAATATTTTTGGAGATTTAATTACGGCACGAACCAAACATTGTTTAGTTTTTTTTTCTTAGATCATCATCATTCTCCTGCCCTTATCCCACTCTAAGTGGGGGTCGTATGATTTGACTATGTATTTTACGACCGACCGCTTGCCTGAAATCAACTTACCTTAGTCGCCTTTTACGACACCTCGGTAAGAAATGAGGGTGGTCTATTCTATGCAGCCGGATTTTTTTCTTTGTTCCTTAATGTTGGGCCAATTTTTTTATACATTTAAATAGATTAAAAAAACACGAGGAAATATTATGTTGATCGGAACTATAATTGCTAGTAGTATTCTGTCTATTCCGTATATTTAATCCGCTGATGCCATATGAATAAAAATTATAGCTTTTATACAGGCTAATATATATAATATATAAGCGGGAATAAATAAAATGCCGTGTGGTATCCGGCTGAGTAGAATAGAGCACCATCATTTATTACCAAGGTGTCGTAAAAGGCGACTAAGGGGTGTTGACCCGTCGTGTGGTACTCGGCTGAGTAGAACAGACCACCCTCATTTCCTACCAAGCTGTCGTAAAGGCGACTAAGGTAAGTTGACCCACCGTGAGGTATCCGGTTGAGTAGAATAGACCACCCTCTTTGTTACCGAGGCGTCGTAAAATACGATCAAGGTAAGTGAGGTCAGGCAGGCGGTCGGTCGTAAAATACGTAGCCAAATCACGTGACAACATGTTTATAACATGTTGTGCCGACCCCACTTAGAGTGAGATAAGTGCAGCAGGATGATGATTAGCGGGCATAAATAAAAAAGCAAATGATGGATTTAGGGCACTTGAACACTAAAGTCGACACTAGCGAAGTTGCGGGTACCATTAGTAAGTAAAATAAAATAACGTAGACATAAAGCAAGCGAGAGAAAAATAGTATATCCGGAATAAATTTTAAAGAAATAATTGCGATCTTTGTTTAATTTGGGCCACGGGATCAAACCTCGGGCGACACAAATAAGTTTTTCTATTAAAACTTATGTGTCTAATTGATAATTGCAATTTATTAAACGCTTTTCGGTGAAGGAAAACAACGTGATTCATCTTTAGAGAATTCTAGAGATTTCTGAATTTAAGCTATCGTGAGTGGTATTCATTATTAATGTTGAGAGACCGGCTATACTCACGTCTTAATTTATCGGATGAGCCCGACTAGTTTCAAGCCCATACGGGGCTCTTATTCATGAGCTCTTTACGCGGCGTTATCGCGCGATAATTCTAGAGATATGTGTAATGTACTTATCCGCATTGTTGCAACGTGGTAGATCTTAGCTCCAATCTTCCAATCCAAAAACGGAGAGTTGATGCCCTATGCCCTATGACTTGCAGGGCATAGAAACAGGACGTTACTTTACTATTTTACTATCTCCTTTCATTCAAAATTTTGCTATCAGTAATTAGTAATTTAGGAGATGGCAGCCCAGTTAGTTATAATTTTAGCAATTTAATGTTTGTGCATACATAATTATAAAAAGTTGGCGATGTATATAATGCGCAAAGTAGGAACCGACATAAGCTTGCGGTTCCTGCTTTGCGCCTTGCAAAAGTAAATAAGTCGCTTCTGGGTTTGGGTATAAGATTCTATAATAAAATTCCACAATCGATTTTATCTTTTGACACTACAGCAGTTTTAAAAACACTATTAAAGGGAGGCTGATTCAAAAATCCTACTATACTATTGAGGATTACTTAGACGATAAGAATGCGTGGATATAGCTACTCTACGACCCTGTACAAGACATTAATAACTATTTGTAACGCGTAATAAGAATTATTCTTTGAAATTGCAACCGCCAAGTTTCTTGCTGGCTCTTCTCGGTAGGTACAGCTTTCCGAACCAGCAGTAGATGTTGACGATTAAAAAGCACTTGTTTACAAGTTTACTTAAATAAATAATATTTTGAATTTGAATTTGAGTTATATAGCTGCTATTAAAGCTTTAAAAATACTTACCAAGAAATGTGTGTGCAAATCGAACATTTTTATTTATGTAAAAAAAACAAAGATCCCTGCCAAGTTTGTTGACGAAGCACTCGCTAATACCGTTCTCGTTGCCATGTTAGCACAAACACGATGTCAAGGTGTTCTATAATCAGACTAATTAGCACTTCACAGACGTTAAAACCGAGGCAAAATGTGACAATATCAAGAATAGTTTTTTTTTATATTAGAGTATTTTCGCAATATATTGTAGTATTTAAATTTATTAATTGGGTATCCATAATACAAAAGTAATGCAACTTAAATTACTTAAAAGGAATATCTATGTAATGCGAGATGTCGTAAGAGGTGACTAAGGTATTTGCCGTGTGGTATCCAGCTGCATAGAATAGATGACCCTCATTTCTTACAGAGTCGTAAGAGGCGACTAAGGTAAGTTGACGTCAGGCAGGCGGCCGGTCGTAAAATACGTATTCAAATCATGCGACAACATGTTTGCAACATATTGTGCCGACCCCACTTAGAGTGGAATAAGGGCAGGAGAATGATGATGATGATGATGATGAATATCTATGTAATACTAAGTGTAAGTAGTAAAAATTCGTTCTCATACCTTTCACATGCAGGACTAGTTCCCGCATGTATCACAAAACACTGCAATAACTAATCAGGCATCTATAAGTAATGAGAACGGTTTTAACCTCCCACACTTAGCATAACATAGATTTTAATAACTAACGCGGATTATAGTAAAATAATTCCGCAAAGAAACGCTTACTTCTATAAATTACCTAAAAAAAAAGAAAATCTATATTAATATCCTAAATGTGTGTTTCTTTCAATCTTTTTGTTTGTTATGCTTTCACGGCTAATCCGTTGGGGTGATATTGATAAAATTTGATAAAATTGAAGCTTATATACTGTGGCAATAAATGGAATCGTTTTTACGTTAGAAATAACAAAAATATGCAATATTGACGGTATCTTAACTTAATAAACGTATAACTGAAATCAGACAGACTTCCAAATTTAAAATCTTAATATCGATTTACTCAACAATAGTCTACGACAAAATAATTCTTCCCATCAGTCCACCAACAACGTCCCATGCCATTTCCATTTGCCTTAAGTTATTAAAATTATCTGATATGAACATCAGCATTCAATTTCCTTTTTACAGATATTTCCCAACCACTTGTTTGTAAAGAGTAACTTATATCGGAATTTCCATCACCGCTAGAGAACGCTTTTTTAAATGTTTAATTGTTTCAAAGTAATAATAATTATTATTTTCCTTTGCGATTTTGTCGTGGAGTCTATCTTCTGATTATGCTTCGGTTGCGAGGCGAAACGATTGTTGAGTTTGTGATAGTGAACGTGTGTAGTGCTTGTGTATTGTGGTGGAAGTGGTGGAGGTTTGTGCATGTGTTTTTACGAATCCTGCATGTATAGGGTATGGAAAAATGGATAGTCCACTATACATTTAGCATTATATATATTTTCTATTTAACGGATAGTCCGCTATACATTTAGCACTATAGATATTTTCTATTTACTGTATCGCGGATTATAGCAATTTTTTTTTATTATTACTTTTGTATAATGGATCTCCCTAAAGTAACGCCTGATTCTGTAAATTGTTTAATTAATTATTATTTCATAAAAGTAAACGTAGTGTTTCACAGACGTTCACAACAGGTTCAACGTTTCAAAAACGTCAACGTTTGTGAATTGTAAATATTTAATAATCACAATTTTTAAAGAAAAACCCATAGGGTTTTATTCCGCACACTCGTATATGTCGATAAATCCCATCGTTTACGTATTACTAAGCGAGAAGACCTTTATAAACGGTATTTTCATAGAGAAAAATTGAAAGAAGAAGACGAAATTGCGGCAAAACGCTACCTTACGAAAGGTAGAGTTCCAGTTGTTCCAAGCAAGAACAGGTGCTCTTGATTGCGAATAAATCCGCAATTAGTCTTGCCGTGTCCTTACGCTGGATTCTAAGTTATATTCAACCGCTCAAGAGTCCTGTAAAGCACTATTTCTGTCAGAATAATTTAAATACTAATCGTAATATGTATAGAAATTCAAATTAAAATGTTTTGTAGAAAAATTTATAGAATTAGACGTTACTTTGCGGACTGAATTATGTTGCACTGAACTGCGATTAGAGAAAACCCTTGTAACACTAATAATAGTTTACTATCTCGTTTAATTTATAAGGTTTGTAAGAAAATAACTTTCATAAGTGCATACTGTAATTTAAATTAAATGTGTTGTGATTTAAATACATTAATCCTTAGAACGATAGGTTCCTTTCGGTGATCGTAAATAGAATTTTTGATATTCATTTTTAGATCGTATTATTTACTTTATAATAATTATACCTGTGATTTGTATACCGTTTTCTTTGTTATAGAATTCCCAATTGAATACAATAAATCATGAATAACTTACACTTATCGTTGGTGACGAAAATAATTTGATTTTTCCAAAACTGAAATATCGAAATCGAATATCGAATTTCTTATCAAATTCGAGTAAAGAAACAATTTTTTAAAAGATATCCATGCAGATATATAGATTGTCTATGCTATTTTTCTGGGCTTTTGAAAATTTAAGCATACAAAATATTTATTTAATCTCCGAACGCACTATATGTCCGGTGAGCACCTTGTGCACATAAGAGCAAGTACCAAAGATAAATGTAACTTACATTATTAATCTATACTAATATTATAAAGAGGAAAGATTTGTATGTATGTTTGTTACGTTTTCACGCAAAAACTACTGGACCGATTTCAAAAATTCTTTCACCACTGGAAAGCTGCTTTTTCACTGAGCAACATAGGCTATATGTCATTTAAAAAAAATAGGGATCCCTAATAAAATTGTAATAATTTGGTAAAAATTTAGTCGTAAACATCTATCATCGCGTGCGCTGCGGAAACTATTGATGATAGAACAAAAAAATGTTCTACAGTATTATAGAACGTATCAATATCCACAAAAAAGTCCGCGATACCATATGTCTAACTATTATAGTTATGCCAATATAACTACTTTTTTACATTGTAAAAGTTGGTAAAAGTGCCGACAATAATCAAACCATTTTATTCATATCTCTGTATTAATCCTTATCCCTTTAAATGATATTTTATGAATAACTGTTTCAATACCTGTAAAATACTTTTAAATTATTAAAATCCGACATCCCAATCAAAAGGTTTTACGAATTTAAGAATGTAAATCGAAATCAAATAATGCCATAACAAACCTAACCTACCGTTATAGCAGGGCCTGCACTTGGTGAGTTAAGTCTTATTCCAAGAATACTAATGATACCCATTTTTTATAATTAAATAATCTACAAAATAAATCTATAGTCCGATTTCGTAGACTTTCCACTACCACGAGATCTGTATGGACGCGGGTGAAACCGCGGGGCTTTGCTAGTATATTATAAAATAATCGGTTTTATTCGATGGGGAATTTTATAACGAAGAAAATAGTATGCTAATCATAGGTATAATTATTATATTATATTAAAAATGATCCAAAAATAAAAATGAAAAATTCTACTGGCGCTCAGCGACATGTTAAGGATTAATAATCTATCTAGTAAGTTTTCAATAATGCTTGCAAATCTGCAATTTATTTTTATGTTCTTCGAGGAACGATATAATTAATTTATAATGTTTATGTGCAGAGCTTTACATAAATTAGCAACAAATCAAATCAAATCAAATCAAAATAATCTTTATTCAAATAAACCATTTCAGGCACTTTTGAATCGTCAAGCATCAATATGATTAATGAAGCTACAACTGGTTCGGAATGTTGCTCTTACCGAGTAGAACCAGCAAGAAACTCGGCGGTCAATCTTTTAAATATTCTCAATTATACATTATTAAACCGCTGTCTTGTATGAAGCTGAAAGGATTTTCAAATCCAGGCTTTCTTATCATCCAAATAATCTTCAATTTTGTAATATGCTTTACGTATAAGCATATTTTTTAGACTTGATTGAAATCTTTCTGTACACTGGTCTAGAATGGATTGAGGAATTTTATTATAGAAGCGAATAGCTACAATAGAATAGAATAGAAACAAATGAGTTGCTTACTCTGCTGAGTCGCGACGCAGGTATCGTAAGCTGTTTGTGACCTCTCGTATGTCTATGATATACATCAAATTTTGTTTTATATGTACTTATATTTTTCCGTACAAATAGAATATTACTACATATATATTGTGATGCTACAGTCAGTATGCCTATTTCTTGGAACTTTTCGCGAAGGGACTCACGTTGCTTCATATTATAGATAGCCCGTATGGCTCTTTTTTGGGCAACAAAAATCTTTTCTATATCGGCCGCTTTACCCCACAGCATTATTCCACATGACATAATGCTATGGAAATAAGCAAAATAAACAAGTCGCGCTGTTTCAACATCGGTTAAATGTCTAATTTCAACAGCACTCAGAAAATGTATCGTGCTCTATCTTGTTACTATTTAGTAAACATTTATCAAAACTTTGTTAAATTAAAAAGCGTCGCGACATTTTATAACCCTTCTGCATTAATTTATCCTGTACAACATTACACTGGGAGCATACCCTCGGAATAAGATAAATTAGTTTCGTGGGATGCTCGCCGCGGGCAACACGTGGGCACCCTGCCGGGGGGTGAAGTAAGTGGAAGGGAGGTAAGGTATCATTAATCATTTTATGTGTATTATACTACTATTTTACGGCGTTGTTCCTGTAACAACGTTTTATTGCACCCCTGCATAATCGAAATCACATAAACGTGTACAGACATGAAAAGCTTCTAATCATCATTCTCCTGCCTTTAGCATAACATGTTATAAAACATGTTGTCACATGATTTGCCTACGTATTTTACGACCGGCCGCCTGCCTGACGTCAACTTACCTTAGTCGCATTTTACGACAGCTCGGTAAGAAATGAGGGTGGTCCATTCTATGCAGCCGGATACCACATGAAAAGCTTCTAATACGCAAAATATATTAGGAATTCTGTAGCAACTCCTTTTTTGCATAAATCAAGTTTAACCTTGTATAAAATAAATCCACAGTAATATCTATAGTATTAATGTTGAGAGACCGGCTATACTCACGTCTTATTTTATCGGATGAGCCCGACTAGTTTCAAGCCCATACTTATTCATGAGCTCTTTACGCGGCGTTATCGCGGCGGGAACAGTTCCTGCCTTCCGATAAAATAAGACGTGAGTAAAGCCGGTCTCTCAACATTAATAATGAATACCACTCACGATAGTTTAAATTCAAAAATATCTATAGTATTAATGCGCAAGTGTGTCTGTGTGTCTGTCACGGCTAATCCGCTGTACCAATACCAATATCGATGAAATGTATTAAAATTTAATTATTAAAGTCAATAAATTATACACTGGGGTAACGTAAAGAATAAGAAAACAAAGGTACATTAAGTGGGCGCGAGCAAAGTCACGGGGTATAATAAGTATAGATACCATTCGTATCTAATAACATAATAATAAAAGAATTAATGTTTAGAGACCGGCTATACTCACGTCGTATTTATCGGATGAGCCCGACTAGTTTCAGTAGTTTCGGCGTTCGAGCTCATGAATAAGAGCCCCGTATGCGCTTGAAACTAGTCGGGCTCATCCGATAAAATAAGACGTGAGTATAGCCGGTCTCTAAACATTAATTATGAATACCACTCACGATAGTTTTGATTCAAAAATAATAAAATATTTTGTGCAATCAAGGCCTATAATTACCGTTTATTTGCTCATAAAATAAAATAAAAATTAAACAACATTTCAATTGCAGTTAATGTTTAATTCGAGAAGCCATTACAGTTTACTATGGAAACAAGTGGTCGTTGAAAACTTGTAGACTCGTTTTAAATAAAAAGTAGGTTGAGGGTTTTATAAACGGTATATTTAACGGTATATTAAACTTATCTGTGTACCTGAACAATAACTTTTTACATAACCTTTAGGAGAAAATAGAGAAGGTAATAAATAGAGTAATAAGTACAACCTAACAGGGACCTCCGAGAACTCCTACGAACAAACGAACGAGGAATCGAAAGCCCAGTTCGATTAGATTCCCTACGCAGTCGATGCATCTGTTATTCCCGGTGTATCGATAATTTGCAGTAGGGCCATTGCTTTGAGGGATCCCGACACGGAGATACCCCACCCCATATAAAGAGCTGCTGCTGGCAGTGATGAAGACAATGCGTAATTTATTTTGTCTCCATCATCTGTAGCATGACAGAGCTTCATCAGGTTTTTATTCGGTCCGACATACCAACCGCTCTTTCTCGTCTGAAACCTAAAGGTAGCCTGGGGTTCAGAAAAGTATTATAGATAATACAAGGAAACTCAATTTCACCCTATGTCAACACTATTTCATTGGAGATGTACATCCAACAGGAGATAACAATCCATTGCACTTGCATTGTGAATTGCAGACATACTTTTTAAGTTCTAGTGTCACGAAATAAACATGTCGCCTAGCCTATCTCATCCCACGGGCTAACCCCTAGGTATAGAAATCACTGATTATAATCGTCCGCGTGAGTCCCTGCGAGAGAAGTTTAAGGAAACAGGTATTCTTACGTTAGCTTCACAGTATATTTTTAGCAATTTGATTTTTGTGCATAAAAATATACATAATTATAAAAAGATTGGCGATGTATATAATAGACAAAGTAGGAACCGACATAAGCTTGCGGCTCCTGCTTTGCGCCTTGTAAGAGTACGTAAGTCGTTTGTGGGTTTGGGTATAAGATTCTATAACAAAATTCCACATTCAATTTTAACTTTGCCATTACAGCAATTTAAAAATACTGTTAAAAAGAGGCTGATACAGAAAGCCTATTATACCGTGGAGGCTTACATTGCTGATAAGAATGCGTGGATATAGCTGCTCTTTGACCTTGTGCAGGATAGCTATGACAAAATGTAATTAGTATTAAGAATCTTCTTTTTTAAAAGAGCTCCACCGAGTTTCTTGCTGGCTCTTCTCGGTAGGACGGCTTTCCGAACCAGCAATAGAGTCGACGATTCAAAAGCACTTGTTTACAAGTTTACTTGAATAAAGAATATTTTGAATTTTGAATTTTGAATAAATAAGTAAATGAATTAGTTTTGCTTTTGGTATATTAATATAGTTTTTAATTAATTTAAATTAATGTAGTAGAATCCGCTATAAGAAAACATATCCATGCAGGATTCGTTATGCCTATGCACTACAAACCACCACCAAACACACTACACAAGACTACAAAATCAAATTCAAATTCAAAATATTATTTATTCAAGTAAACTTGTAAACAAGTGCTTTTGAATCGTCAACTTTACTGCTGGTTCGGAAAGCTGTCTCTACGAGAAGAACCAGCAAGAAACTCGGCGATTTAAATTTTAAAAAGAGCAACTCTTTTTAAAATTTAAATCTTAAAACTAGTTACATTTATTTATTACTGTCTTGTACAGGGTAGAAGTGCACCTATATCCACACATCCTTATCATATAAGTAATCTTCAACAGTATAGTTGGCTTTCTGTATTAGATGTCTGTATCAGACATTTGTAGCTCCATATTTGTAGTATTTCCAATAGTTTTAATCGACCCCGTTAGTCATGGTATCGATTCATTCAATTCCCAAGCAATCCATCACCCGATATGTATGATATTCCATTTCATCTCATCATATCTCGATCCATCAACAAACCAATCAGGATAAAAGTTTCCACTTAGTTTATATATAAAAACACTAGGTGTTCCAGCGGCTTCGCCCGCGTGGAAATCAGCGTATCATAATTTTTTCCTAGATTAAAAATTTTAAACATAAAAGTAGTAATTGTGAGGTAACCATAAGAGATAAAGACATGCTATCGCGGACTTTTCGTAGTATTTTTATAGATCTACAATTCTTTAGTACATTACTTTAGCGTATCTCTGCTGGTTTACGCAGCGCACGCGACTAGCAAGCAAGTTTTTTAACGACTGCGCGATTTCTTTAACACAATTTACATAATACCGATATGTACTATTTATTTCAACTATCCACAGGTATTGCACTCTCTTTGGTGAAAATCATACAAAAATCCGTTCAGTAGATTTTAAGAAAATCGATTACATACAGACAGACAGCTTTTTGAGACTTTGTTTTATAATAAGTACAGATTGCACTTATCTATGTGCTACTGCTGAACTGTGGTTGTTATGATCGTGAGCTTTTGTTAAAAGCTTTATTTACCTTGATTTGTAGGCATGTGAAGGTGGAATCTTGTAAGTTAAATTTGACCGACGTTCCGGTTTCCGATTGAGCTGAAGTTTACATATTGGTCCAGTCCTGATGATAATACGTGTAAATGATAAGGATGACGATGAAGGAGGCAGCTGTGACGAGAAAGTCGTTAAACGTCATCATCATCATCCTCTACCCTCATCCCACTCTAAGTGTGGTCGGCACAAAATGTCACAAACATGTTGTCACATGATTTGGCTACATATTTTACGACTGGCTTGACGTCAACTTACTTTAGTCGTATTTAACGACCCCTCGTTAAGACAGAGGGTGGTTTATTCTACACAGCCAGATACTACTCGGTGGATCAACTTACCTTAGGACACCTCGGTAAGAAATAAGGGTCTTTTCTGCACGTAGGAAGATAAATTTTTTGTTAAAAATCTTTTTTTATAATTGACTTGATCACTGGGTTTATAGCCAAACTTTCATATTTTATTCAACCAGCCTATCACCAATTAAGCTCAGCTTTTGATTTAAAGTAGCGGCCTGTTACAATCCCACTGATGGGAATAGGCCTCCTCTCTCCGTTTCTGGAGAGAAGGCTTGGAGCTAAGACCTACCACGCTGCTCCAATGCGGATTGGTAGCTTACACATCTCCAGAGTTCTCTAGAGATATACCGGTTTCCTCACGATGTTCTCCTTCACCGAAAAGCGTGTGATAAATTGCAATTATCAATTAGGCACATGAATTTTAATAGAAAAACTCATTGGTGCCTTCCCGGGTTTGAATTCGTGTTCGAGAGAGTCGCACGGTCTCGCCGCTGGGCAGCTCTTAGCTTTTAGCTTTTGATTTACAAAAGTTTAACTAACGACAGAGATATATTTTGCCGTAACAGAACAATATCATTATATGGCAATTTCACTCCTATACATTTCGATTGTAACTCTCCAATCGCCACTCGAACACACTTGAGCTAAGTGTCTCTTATAGCAACAATACCTAATGCCAACGGGGTTCGTCGATGAATGTAAATGAGAAAAATCGAACGGATTTACTTAAACTTAAATAACTACAAAAGTAATAATAAGATTATTTTGCTATAATCCGCGATACAGTAAATAGAAAATATATATAATGCTAAATGTATAGTGGACTATCCGGTTATTTCATACCCGTTACATGCAGGTTTCGTAAAAACACATGCACAAACCTCCACCACTGCCACCACAATTCACAAGCACTACACACGTTCACTATCACAAACTCAACAATCGTTTCGCCCCGCAACCGAATCGCTTTGCGATTTTGTCCGCAAATTTTGGAGTCTATCTCCTGATGATGCTTCGGTACCGAGGTGTCATAAAAGGCCACTAAGGTAAGTCGACCCGCAGTGTGGTATCTGGCTGAGTAGAATAGATCACCTTCATTTTTTACCGAGGTGTCGTAAAAGGCGACTAATGTAAGTCGACCCCCAGTGTGGTATCTGGCTGAGTAGAATAGACCACCCTCATTTTTTAGCGAGGTGTCATAAAAGGCGACTAAGCTAAGTTGACCCACCGTCTGGTATCCGGTTGAGTAGAATAGATCACCCTCTTTCTTACTGAGGGGTCGTAAAATACCACTACGGTAATTTGACGTCAGGCAGGCGGCTGGTTGTAAAATAAGTAGCTAAGTCATGTGACAACATGTTTGTAACATAATGTGCCGACTTAGAGTGGGATAAGGGCAGGAGGATGATGATGATTCATAGCAATATTATAAACGCGAATGTCTATCTGTTACGTTGTCTTGATTAACCATTTAATCCCTATAACAATATACATGAAATTTAGTACAATTGAAGCTTACGTACCGGGCTAACATATACGATGAAAATTCTCATATTTTACTTCGAAAATAGAAAACGACAATGTGGTAGATAATTGAGGGTATTTTAAAACAACTGAACACGGACGAAGTCGTGTGGTTACTATTAGTTGCATTACAAATAACCATAAGAAAAGTAAAGTAATAATAAAATTATTTTGCGTTAATAGTTTTGTATTATGGATCTCCGCAAAGTTACGCCTGATTCCATAAATTATTTAAAATTAATTCATTAAACATTACATTCAAAATCCAAATGTTGCCCTAATATGATAACAATTTCTAACAAATTATTAAAAATAAGAACAAAAAAACTAATGATTTTTCTAAAAATTAAAGTTTTGCAATTACTGGGTCGTTGCACGGGGAAGTTGAATATTCTATAGTCCTACATAAATAGTATAAGACTCCATAGTTATCTTGCGAATACTTAAAAAGACAAGAACTTCTAGGAAATCTACTATATTGGTTAATCAATATTTAAGGCAGCGTCGTAAAACAATTAACTATACAAACGCCTAGTCAATACGTACCAGGGTGACACTGTTTCAGGTCATGAGAAAATTAAGGTTAATACGGGGGGGGGATGAAATGTAGCATGCAATACACAAAGAAGGCTTTGGATCGAATGCAAACGGCGCGCCGTCAGTTGATCAGACAAGAGATTTTATTTTTATCTTTAAATCTTTAAAGTTTTACAGTACACCTGTTCTATAATTTATAGAATTAGGCGTTACTTTGCGCAGATCTATAATACAAAAGTATTACTAAAATTATTTTGCTATAATCCGTAATACAGTAAATAGCAATATATATATAGTTAATTATTCCTTTTCAAATACTCCGTCACTTTAAAGTTTTACTGTACACCTGTTGTATAATTTATAGAATTAGGCGTTACTTTGCGGAGATCTATAATACAAAAGTAATAATAAAAATTATTTTGCTATAATCCGCAATACAGTAAATAGCAATATATATAGTGCTAAATGTATCAATGTCAAATGTATCATGTCGTGAAGTCTATCTCCTGATGATGCTTCGGTTGCGGGGCGAAACGATTGTTGAGTTTGTGATAGTGAACGTGTGTAGTGCTTGTGTATTGTGGTGGCAGTGGTGGAGGTTTGTGCATGCGTTTCACGAATCCTGCATGTATCGGGTATGAAAAAACGTATAGTCCACTCTACATTTAGCACTATATATATTTTCTATTTACTGTATCGCCGATTATAGTAAAATTTTTTTTATTATTACTTTTGTACTCCTGTTGTGATCAAGTTTTTTGGTTGTTTGTTAATTATTTGGGTTTAATGGGTTATTAAAGACGTTAAAATAGTGTTATCTTATCTACTGCTGCAGAACTTCTGTAGAGATTAAGGTATCTGTCAATTAAAGGGCAATTGACTGAATCTAGTTTACGTGTTATAAAGATGTCTACAGTAATAAACCATTTTTTTAATATGTTAAAATTAGTTATCTTAAAGCTATGTTGGTTGTTGGCAGTGGCTCTGCCGTTAGCTCCGTGGGTCGCGGGTTCGATTCCAGCCGAGGGCTAACATTTTCTATAAACAATTTGTTGCTTCTTCCAGTCAGGGTGTATATGTATTTAATTATGTTCTAAAACTATAAATGTATTTATTTACCATTTATTTATTTATTTAAAAATGAAATTACTTAATTGTAATTGTCCCCTATATTAATGTTTTTAATTATTATATGCAGAACAATGTGATTTTTTTAAACAATGTTATTTAAGTGAGAAAAAATCTTGGAAATTATCGCAAAAATATTAGCAGAGAACGTTTGAAAAATATGTGTTTTTACGAAACCTGCTTGCATCAGGTATGAAAATGTATATATATGCAATGAAATAATGAATGTATATAATGAAAATCGTGTATATATGAAAACAGGTATGAAAACGGATAGTCCACTCTACATTTAGCACTATATATATTTTCTATTTGCTTTATCGCGGATTATAGCAAAATATATATTTTATTACTTTTGTATTATGGATCTCCGCAAAGTAACGCCTAATTCTATAAACAACATAGTAAAGTCAGACGCAACACACTAAAACTAAATTAAATCTACCACAATATCTGGCTATTAAACTCGGTCCCGTATGCTTTTGCATGTCAACTCACTTCAACCGCTCATCGTCTACGTGACTGATGGTGTCATCGAGGCCATTTATGCGGCTCTATTTCCGCCAAAATTGCAATACACATGTTTTCATAGACCTGGCAGAATTTATGGAGTCCAAACTGAATTCTATCCTTATCGTATAGCTTTTAAAATAAAACTATTTAAACTAGACCTCGTTTTTTGGTTGTCTATTTAGTAAAAACACATGAACGTTGCCGTGAGCACTTTGGTATAGAATCATATTGAAATTACTTGTAAACAGATGCTATGCTTAAAGGCAGTAACTTTTAGTTGGCGTAGAATTAAGTTTCAAAATACCCTCAATTAAGTACTATATTGTTTTTTCCCTGTTTCCGAAAGTACAATGCGAATTCAACGGCAATTTTTTGCCTTAAGGAGTATTCTGGTGTAGAAATTATTAAAAGTCAATTTTTTTAATATTTTCAAAGTTTAACTATTTAAAAATATGTCTACAAGAGTATTTTTCCAAATTTAACTTAATTTCGGAGATATATTGCATTTGTTGTGAAATGAGACAACGCGCGGACTGACCGTTCTGAGATACGAGCATTTTTTTGAAGGTCGAGGAAGGTCTCATCAGGAATGGCGGACTGAATAAATGTAAGTCTGAAATATCATTTCATGACTTAAAACTGCGAAAGACTTGACGCGAAACTTAATGCATTTCCCTCGAAAATGTTTCAAAACGATTCCGACGATCTTTCAAATTCTACTGGACTGCCTGAAATTTTCCGAGAGTCTTCTTTATGGAGTTCTCTATATTTCTTTTTTCGGTTCTTGTATCGTTACTAATTAATAGGTTATGAAAAAATGTACGGTAAAAATATTGATTGACTTTTTTAAGACACTGCAAAAATTACCTCAAATTCATGCCTCTACACCAGACTTCTTCTCTAATGCCCCGTTAGGCCTAATTGAACCAAATTAACATTAATGTTTTTCTAGAGAATTAATCACAATAATAAACAGTAAAAAAGACAGACTTTCAGATTTCATTATAATTCTCCCGCCCTTGCCCCACTCTATGTGGAGTCGGCACACCACGTTATAAACATGTTTTGACATGATTTGGCAAGGTATTTTACGATTGGCTGCCTGCCTGACGTCAACTTATCTTACTCACCTCTTACAAAACCACGATAAGAAGAGAGGGTGGTTGTTAACGCCGGCGGTGAGTATGGTGTTGCCACATTTGCTTACTTCCATAGCATTATGTTTTATGGAATATTGCTGTGGGGTAAATGCGCGGATAGCGAAAAAATTTTCGTATTACAAAAAAGAGCCATACGTCGGCATCTACAATTTAAGTCCGCGTGATTCCCTGCGAGAGAAGTTTAAGGAAACAGGTATTCTAACATTTGCTTCACAGTATATTTTAAATAACGTAATTTTTGTACATAAAAATATAAAGAATTATAAAACGATAGGTGATGTATATAATAGACAAAGTAGAAACCGACATAAGCTTGCGACTCCTGCTTTGCGCCTAGCAAAAGTACGTAAATCGTTTGTGGGTTTGGGTATAAGATTCTATAATAAAATTCCGAAATCAATTTTAGTCATGCCATTACAGCAGTTTAAAAACACTGTTAAAAAGAGGCTGATACAGAAAGCCTACTATACTGTTGAAGATGATAAGGATGTGTGGATATAGGTGCACTTCTACCCTGTAAAAGACAGTAATAAATAAATGTAACTAGTTCTAAGATTTATATTTTAAAAAGAGCAACCGCCGAGTTTCTTGCTGGCTCTTCTCGGCAGGAACAGCTTTCCGAACCAGCAGTAAAGTTGACGATTCAAAAGCACTTGTTTACAAGTTTTTCTTGAATAAAGAATATTTTGATTTGATTTGATTTGCCAAGGTACGCAACAACCGCGTTCAATCGTCATCAACAATGACACGCTTATAGCAACACTGAAGCCCAATAGGGCTGCATCCACGTAAAATACATCTTGTACGCGCCCGACCTTATTCATATGTAAATCGTTTAAAATTCGTAAAATATACGTAACTCATCGACCGAGTTTTTATCTAAGCCGTAATCATCAACAGTGGTCTATTATTCTTCTCAGCCAGATACCCGGCGGCGACTTTCACATTTATAATATATTATTAATACTTATTATAAAAGAAAAAAAATGTAAATGCTAATAATATAAATTGCCAACAAGGACTGCGTGTTATGTTTTCATTCTTTTACAACGAAAGTTACTATTATTTATAGAAGATAATAGATTAATAATGGAATGGAAATGGAAATTTTTTATTACCGAATTAATTATATCATTTATTCTCCTTCAATAAATTATTATCAGGTACAATATTCCTAACTCAGCCTTTTCCAGTTTCTAGAAGATATTTCTATCGTTGCTTAGATGGCTGTTGGAAATATTGGCGCGTTGCCAACTCACATTAACTCGTTCTGCCTTCTCCATTACGACACTCGATGCTCGTTCACGTCGACAGCTTGTAATCCATATGGATTGCACTATACTGCTGGAGGAGGAATTTCCCTTAGTTGGAAAACAAGTACTGAGATACGTAGCGTCAAGGCTTGCTAATATCCCATTGTAAAGCATAGACTTGCTCTTCTTTTCGGAAATAAGTGTTTGATCTTAAACCAACAACGCTCCTTTAATGCGGACGGATATTGTGCTGTACTGTACTGTACTGCACAACATGTTACAAACATGTTGTCACGCGGTTTGGCTACGTATTTTACGACCGGCCTGCCTGACGTCAACTTACCTTAGTCGCCTTTTACGACACCTCGGTAAGATATGAGGGTGATCTATTCTATTCAGCCGTATACCACACGGCACACAATTAAGCAATTTATATTAATAAATAACAGAAGCATCCAACAGAGATCAGTAACTTACTTTTTAATTAGTTTTAGTTACAGTTTTATTAGCTAGAAGTTAAGATTAACTTATTAAAAATTACAGTAATTGTTACAAATAGTTTCACAGTTGTCGGTTTTTGCAAGTCAATTTCAATCAATTATATTTAAAAGTAAAGTAAAGTAAAGTAGCGGCCTGTTACAATCCCACTGCTGGGAATAGGCCTCCTCTCTCCGTTTCTGGAGAGAAGGGTTGGTGTTAAGACCTACCACGCTGCTCCAATGCGGATTGGTAGGTTACACATATCTCCAGAATTCTCTAGATATATGCAGGTTTCCTCACGATGTTTTCCTTCACCGAAAAGCGTGTGATATATTGCAATTATCAATAAGACACATGAGTTTTAATAGAAAAACTCATTGGTGCCTGCTCGGGTTTGAACTCGTGTTCCCCTCGAAAGAGTCGCACGGTCTCACTCAGTCGCTGGGCTCACAGCTCAATTATATTTAGTATAATTATTTTCAAATGGCAAATCGCAAACTAAAAGCGTAATAAATAGAAATTTTAGAGTCGTGATTCTACCAAAATCTGTAACCGCAGTTGAATTTGACCGTTTACGGCGTCATAAACGTAAAGTTTAATCTATATAGGAAACCGTTAAAGTATACCGCACGGCTAACGAGGTGAGCGCGAAGAAAACAGTGATCGAATTAACTCCAAACTTAGATTGTTACATCGGATTGTTAATGCCTAGATTATTTGTTAGGGTTGTGATAACCAAACAGTGCGACCGAGTGTAAAGATATAGGTTCAAATCCCGCGCAGGCACTAATTGATATTTGCAATTTATCACATTAAAAATTCTGGGAATATGTGTAACTTACCAATCCGCATATGAACAAAAGATTCTTGGCTTTAAACCTTCGGTAAGAAAGTGGGTGGTTTATTCTACTCAACCGGATACCACACGGCGGGTTAACTTACTTTAGTCGCCTTTTACGACACCTCGGTAAGAAATAAGGGTGGCCGTTTCTCTACTTAAAAAATACATGTTAGAGCCAAACGCGGATATTTACGTCAATTTTCGTCTAATATAAAATCTGTTCACAATTTATCGAGTTGCGTTAGTATGTCACTTTTATATAAATAGAATCTGCGACGCGCCGATTGACAATTGTTAAAGGGGTCAAATGAGGAGGGGTTACTCGGTCAATGGCTATATTTGATTACGCAAACGATTCCTGCCTCTCCAACAACAGATTCATTCGCTTATTATTTTGTAATATTTTACACAAAAGTTATAATAAAAATTATTTTGATATAATCCGCGATTAAGTAAATAGAAAATATATATAATGCTAAATGTACAGTTGACTATCCGTTTTCATACTGATACATGCAGGATTCATTAAAATACATTCACAAACCTAAATTAATGCCACCACAATTCAGAACAAAATCGCAAGCTTTGCGATTTTATCGTGTTGTCTATCTGCTGATGATGCCCCGGTTGCGGGATAAGAAAACGATTATCGAGTTTGTGATAGTGAATGTGTGTAGTGCTTGCGTATTGTGGTGACGGTGGGGGATTTGTGCATGTGTTCCTATTTACTTTTTCGAGGAGTATAGCAAAATAATTTTATTATTACTTTTGTATTATTGACTATTTTTGTAATATTTTTTGTATTATTTTGTATTATTGACTATTGATTATTTGTATTATTTTGTATTATTGTTCGCAAAGTAACGCCTAATTCTATAAATTATTTAATCTATTTGAATTTTAACTTTATTCCCAACAATCAAATCATGACACAAATATATCCTAAGTTGAAAAATCAATGCCAATGTTACCCATAAGATTGGCTTATTAATTGTATTAGTACTTTAATTGATTTAAACAGCAACAGAAAACGCGTCCGGCGTAAATTGCTTTCCCGAAGTTTTTGCAATTGCATTCTATTGACGTAAAGACTCAGTTCTCGGGAGAATTTAATATAAACTCAGTAACTGCAGAACATTAAACAAACCCAATGAGTTTCTGAACTGCAAACATTGGCTGGGAAAGTATCTGGAACAAATTTTCACTAAGTTCAAATTTTGTTCACTATAGTGTATGTAGATTGAGATGTGTGTTATTTATATAACTAGTATATTTATATACGAAAAAACCCACAAAACATATATATGTTTTGTGGGTTTGTACATGTATATATGTAAACATATATATATGTACAGAGAAGTACTACAATAATCATATGATTATTGTAGTACTTCTCTGTACTCACTACGCGCTTATTGTAAGTGTCTCCGCTTCCAAGTCTAGTGACCAAGTGTCTAACGTTTTCGACTGTAACTATATTACGAACCTTTCCTTGCCACTTCCGTATATATCAGAGACAATATTCTATCTTTTCACTCTACCATAGACAAGTAATAGATAAGACAAAGCCAACACCTTTATCATATATAAGGAAAATAATAGTCACAAACGCTACAATTATACTAATACATATACATACTAATATTAGTGTACAAAGGAATTCTTACACTGTCTCAAGCGCCACCATGTCAACACACCAGACGTCCTTAGAGAAAGTGGACGTGTAGTGACATGTTGTCATTTGTTAGTGTGTGTTGGAGCCTGTGTATAATAATAACACAGAAGTATATGTTAATACAATAGAAGTGAACACACACACCACATTCGAGAATATGAAAATAATCAAATGACATCTTTACTAATACTATAAATGCGAAAATCTGTCTTTTATTCCCTAACGCTTTTGTCACTTATTCGCTGGACCAATATTGATGAAATTCAGTACAATTAAAGGTTGTATACTGGGTTAACATATAGGATAAAAAATCTAGTTTTTATGAAAGTAAGAAAAAAGCACTACTAACTAAACTACTAAGCTACTAATATAGCACTACAAGCGATCTCAATTTATGGGGCAAAAAAAATCCCTAGAAATCCCTGCTAAGTAGAATGGACCACCCTCATTTCTTACCGAGGTGTCGTAAAAGGCGACTAAGGTAAGTTGACTCACCGCGTGGTATCCGGTTGAGTAGAATAGACCACCCTCTTTCTAACTGAGGAGTCGTAAAATACGACTAAGGTAAGTTGACGTCAGGCAGGCGGCGGGTCGTAAAATACGTAGCCAAATCATGTGACAACATGTTTGTAACATGTTTTACCGACCCCACTTAGAGTGGGATAAGGGCAGGACGATGATGATGATGAAAAACCATTTGAAAAGATATGTCACTTGAAGAGGGAGAAAACAAAATTCGATTTCAGTATTTCTCTAACTAAAAATTTTCCAACTCCTAGAATAACTAGCTCACTTTCGCTTAGAAAACGCAACATATTAAATTTGTCAAAGAAAAGAATTTATTTGAAATAGTCTTTTATTTTATTTACGTCCACCTTTCCACAGGAGGCACTGTATCGAACTGTCTTTTGTACTGAGATAGGAAAATACTTTCTTTTTATATTCTATAGAATTACATAGAAGGTTCGCCAATAGAGAAATGGAATTTAATTTTTTAACACGTTCTAATCCATTCTTACTGTTGACGTTACTCATCATCATTCTCCTGCCCTTAACCCACTCTAAGTGGGGTCGGCACAAAATGTTACAAACATGTTGTCATATGATTTGGCTATGTATTTTTCGACCGGCCGCCTGCCTGACGTCAACTTAGCTTAGTCGCCTTTTCGAAACCTCGGTAAGAAAGGAGGGTGGTCTATTCGATGCAGCCGGATACCAGACGGCGTATTCTTACAAATATAGTAATTGTGAAGGTAGATTTGTCTGTTTTTTTTACTTCCTTTCACGCCCAAATAGTTGATTAAAAATCGATTTGATTTTTCGTATAGACATAGGACTGTTGATTACATTTTATCTTAGTACTGATACTGCGGCGGAATGCAATGATTTACGTTTTTATTTTCTATCTATCTACACATAGCTTTCTATAGAATTGTTATTTGTATGGAAGTACAAAAATATTTTTCTTACTCTCCCGTCCCGCTGAATTTCTTCCTAGCTGTTCTAGGTACAACTTTCTGACCTAGCAGTAGAGTTGACGATTCAAAAGCACTTTACATGTTTGCTTGACTAAAGAATATTTTGAATTTGAGTTTCATCTTCTCCAATCGAATTCACAAGTTCGATCAAACTTTGTACATAAAGAGATTAAATTGTATTTAATCCTTATAGAATTCGATTACTCATTCGTCGCTCAAACAACCGGTGCTTTTGTCGCAATTTCTACCCGATGCCAAGATGTGATGTGTGTTTGGGTTAGGTAGCACATCAATAAATATTTTCTTCCCTTTTTTTTCCATCGCAACCCGCTGTTTCCACACCAAATTTATAACATTGTTATCATCTCATAATAACACTAGTGCCACCTGTTCCATCACGAATAAAGTTTGTATAAAGTTCAAAATCACTGATCTTTAAATCAAATCAAAATAATCTTTATTCAAATAAACCATTTCAAGCACCTTTGATTTGTCAAGCATCAATATGATTAATGAAGCTACAACTGGTTCGGAATGTTGCTCTTATCGAGAAGAACCAGCAAGAAACTCGGCGGTCAATCTTTTAAATATTTTCAATTATACATTATTAAACCGCTGTCTTGTATGGAGTTGAAAGGATTTTCAAATCCAGGCATTGTTATCATCCAAATAATCTTCAATTTTGTAATATGCTTTACGTATAAGCATTGTTTACACTTAGTTTGAATATTTCTGTAGACTGGTCTAGAATGGATTGAGGAGTTTTATTATAGAAGCGAATAGCGAGACCAACAAATGAGTAAAAGTATTAACCCTTCCGCCGTCGTTGTGCATCATGTGCAAAAATCGGTGCGCAGAATTTTTCACATTTATTTTTAAATCATTTTTTTAACTATTTAATAATTATACCTATGATTAGCATACCATTTTCTTCGTTATACAATTCCCCATCGAACGCAACCAAATATTTTATAATATATTAATAATGTAAGTTACATTTAGTAGTTTCTCTTATGTACACATGGTGCTCCGGTGTACCGGACACATAGTGGGTTCGGAGATTAAATATATAGTATGATTCAATTTTCAATGGCAAATAAAAATAGTATTGTTAATCCACACAATTATACGATACGAGATTTTATGGATCATATTTCAATTTTGGAAAAATCAAAATGTTTTCGTCACCAACGATAGATGTAAGTTATTATTATAAAATGATTTATTGTACTAAATGGGGAATTTGATAACAAAGAAAATGTACAAATCATAGGTATATTTATTATATAATAAATAACATGATCTAAAAATGGATGTTAAAAATTCGTTTTATGATCACCTAGGGGAACCTATCGTTCGAAGGGTTAAGTGTTCAAGATTCTTTAAAATTAATATCACACTAGAACCCAACCACCCGTTGCTATAGCTTAGACTGTTCACTTTTCCTGTTCTTATATTCAACCTTCCACGTTCCCACCTTTGCAAACAATCGGATTAAGTAGACGGCATTCAATCAAAGCGCCCGACTATTTTCGACAATGACAAAGTTCAAACATCTCTTTTTATCTCCGACATTTCTTGTGATAATAGGCTCATATTTCAAATAAAACGATTGGCGATCAACGTAGGACCTTTTCTGTATATCAGTGTTTTATTAGAACTACTAGCTGTGCCAGCGGCTTCGCCCGAGTTGAAGTAAGAGTCACAATTTTGTTTTCTGAATTGAAAATTTTGTTAAAATAAAAGTAGTTATTGTTACAAAAGTAATAATAAAATTATTATATATAGTAAATAGAAAATGTATATGGTGTTAAATGTATAATGGACTATCCGTATTTTCATACCCGATACGTGCAGGATTCGTATAAACACATGCACAAACCTCCACCACAATACACAAGCACTACACACGTTCACTATCACAAACTCAACAATCGTTTCGCCCCGCAACCAAAGCATCATCAGGAGAGAGACTCCACGACAAAATCGCAAAGCGAAGCATTATCCAAACAATCATTGTTATATAGTGCTTGGTTCATCCCCACCATTTATTTTACCTCTGAACACGTGCAACAAGCTTGAACTAAAAACATTTATCTGCTCGTTAATGAAGGTGCCATTGTTGTGCTTAATGATTTCTAATTGTTCCTGTACTGTATCGCGGATTATAGCAAAATAATTTTATTATTACTTTTGTATTATGGATCTCCGCAAAGTAACGCCTCATTCTATAAATTATTTATTGTTAGTTAACCATAAGAGATAGAGAGATGCTCTTGCGACTTTTTTGTATTATTTTTGTAGATCTACAATTCTCTTGTACATTACTTTAGTGTATTGGCTGCGAGCTTAGAAAAGTTCTAAAAAGCTCGCAGCAGCCGAGTTTTTTACAACCACGCGCACGTATAATATTTAATGTTAATGGTTTTTATTTGCTTTTGTATTTGTTGTTTATATATATATATATATTGTATTAGCAATAAGAGCAATAAGTAGATTGTCACGCACAATATTTTTCAGTGATATATGTATGTGTTGCAATTCTTCGGCTACCTTCTGAAGTAAAATTTGGAGAACAAGAAAAATATGACGAAATTATATTCAGTCTAGCATGAAACCAATCTATATAATGTTATCTAAAACTTATTCCATATATAAATTGACTTGAGTATAGCCATAAATCGGCTATACTCAAGTCTTGTTTTATCGGGTTAGCCCGTCTATTTTCGAACCCACCCGGGGCTATCGCTATTCATTATCTAGACTTGCCTTTACATAAGTAAAGAAATTATCTTAAAACGATGCTGCTACATAAAGCTTACTATACAATTGAAGACTATTTGAGTGATAGTAGCATATCTTAACATCAGTTGCGCATCAAACTGCAACGATTAATTTGTAACCATCTATCAAATTGTAAAAAAAATATTACAAAAAATGGCCGCCTAGTTTCTTGCTGGTTTTTCTCGGTAGGAGCAAACTTCCGAATCAGTGGTAGCTTCTTGAAAATCATTTGACGATTCAATAGTACTGTAAACAGTCCACTTGAATAAAGAATAGTTACTTATACTTTGTGAAATTCACTTGTTTCCGTCCACAAATGTCACTGTCAGTGTAAGTCGTTAAAACGTTTCACTTGCGCTGTTTGTTCTCACGTTGTTCCCACTCACACCTGGTATTTTGATCCCTTTAATTAATCACCCGCCAAACCCTCCAGCTGCGAAGTGATTTATTGCAGCCGTGCGACAATTACTCCCGAAGCCTCCCTCTAAATGTGATCGGTAATCTCAATTAGTTCGCTATTATTGAAGTTGTTCTACGTGAAATATTGCCGCCGAATATGCGAAGCATCTAGAACATATCGAACGTGCTAGAAACGGACATAGTCAAATGTCGTTTCTTTGGTTGTTAATGTCAAATAAACCGGAAACGGGGGTCTCACGTGATAAAAATCAAAAGCTGAGCGGGCCATAGCGAAGTGATTCTTGTTGTAAAACTCGACCTATACGGTTATTAGTTGCTTATGCGGCTAAATCGTTTCACCCTTTGAAGTCTTGCAGTGAAGCTTGACTTAATCTAGCCTCAAATAGTTAATATTCATGATAAGAGTTTGAGTTTCTTGCCAATTCTTCTCAGTGGATAACAGCGTTCCGAACTGTAGAATCGTCCTGGCGTAATAATTCTATATTGTCATTAACTTAACCTTTCAATACTTGTTTGGCCTGCTCCATATATTATAGCTGAACGTTTTTTATCTTTGTTGACGTTTTATTTGGTAACACTTGTCATGTGAGAAATCTAGAATGTTTAAGTGAGAGTCTCTTGCTTCTTTATCTAACACCCGCTTATTTTATTAATTTATTTATTTCTTTATTGTACAATCATAATGTTATAAAAGAGAAAGAAAAATAGCACATATACAAAGGCGGACTTAAGCACATATACAAAGGCGGACTTAAGCACATATACAAAGGCGGACCGCCGTGTGGTGTCCGGTTGAGTAGAATAGACCACCCTGATTTCTTACCGAGGTTTCGTAAAAGGCGACTAAGGTAAGTTGACGTCAGGCAGGCGGCCGGTCGTAAAATACGTAGCCAAATCATGATACAACATGTTTAATACATGTTGTGCCGACCCCACTTAGAGTGGAATAAGGGCAGGAAAATGATAATAATAATAATAATAATCGTTTATTTGCCAGAATATGAGTAATAAACAGAGATGTTAACATTATACGAGGCACAAACATATTCTACTGTTATACAGTATGCAAATTTAAATTACAATTTTATTCGAACATTCTTTTAAAAATTTACAATTATAAATCCAAAATGTCAAGAAAAAAACAATAATTATTCTATGTATTAGTTTAACAATAAAATTATCTAATTAGAATATTATGTCAAAACTAAATTAAATTAAAAAAAATGTATGTCAATGATATAAAATATATGTCATTTAGTGGTTATAATTAATAATTAGTAATAAATTTAATATAATTTGTCATTTAAATAATCATTAACATTATAATAGCACTTCTGTAATAGAAGCTCTTTTATATTTCTTTTAAATAGACATAGTGACTCTTTTTTATAACGTTCTGGTAATTTGTTATAGATAGTTATCGCCATACAAAAAGAACTCTTTGCAAATAACTGTAACTTCCTCGATGGTACACATAGTCTATTTTGCCTACGGCTTCTAGTGCTATTTACCTCAGACAGAGTTGTAAACATATATGAATGTTTTTTGACGAAAACAAGTAATTCGTATATGTATAGGCATGGTAATGGCAAGATGTTATGGTTTTTGAACAAAGGTTTACAGCTGTCTAGTATTTGAGTTCTAGTAATAGCTCGAAGACATGCTTTTTGTTTTACAAAAACTTTCTGACTATGTACAGAATTACCCCACAATATAACACCATATCTTAGCATGGATGAAACGTATCCATGATATGCCAACAACGCACTATCGATGTTTACAATACGAGTGAGTCTTTTGAGAACGTAGATGTAGCTATTTAGTTTGTTGCATAATTTTTCGATGTGATCTTTCCAATGACAATACTTATCAATGATTATTCCTAGAAATTGTGTTTGATCTACTTCCTCTATTTGTGAGCCATTGCATACAATATTAAAATTATTTAGTGACCTTTTATACGTTTGAAAATTCATATATTTAGTCTTGTTTAAATTAAGGGACAGATTATTTGCTTCTAACCAGTTACAGACACTCAACAAAGTATTGTTTATTTCAGTCTCCAACGATTCTTTATTTTTATTTTTTATTATAAATGTAGTGTCATCTGCGTACATTAGACATTCGTGTTCCGTCACGTCCGGTAAGTCGTTTATATATAATAAGAATAACAATGGTCCAAGTATACTTCCTTGGGGTACCCCATATGGTTTTTGCTTTATATATTTACTCCTAAAAGTATTGTAGTGGTCCTGTGATTTATGAACTATTTCAACACATTGTTGCCGATTTTCTAAATAACTTGTAATCCAGTCAAGTGCTTTACCACGTAATCCGTAACGGTCTAATTTATTTATAAGTGTTTTATGACATACTAAATCGAAAGCTTTTGTCATATCAAGAAACACGGAGACAACTATGTTTCCAGAGTTTAAACTCTCAGTTATAATTTTATTTAGGACTAAGCAAGCTAGATTTGTACTCTTATTTTTCCTGAATCCAAACTGCACTTCTTTTAATACATTCGCGGACGTTATAAATGAATACACCTTATCATACATTACTTTTTCAAATATCTTTGAAATAATCGGAATAAGAGTTATCGGACGATAGTTATTTAGTGTAGCTTTATTCCCTTTTTTATGCAAAGGTTTAACAATTGAGTATTTTAATTTATCAGGAAATTTGATGATACAAAGGCGGACTTATCTCTAAAAGGGATCTCTGTCAGTCAACCTATGAGTAACAGAAGGAAAAGGGAAAGAAGTGAAATATGCATAATGAAAATAGAAAGGAAGAAAAAGAAAAATAACAAAACATATATATATTAATATTGAAAAATGATGCAATATATATAATAGTAAAAAACGCACGCTTAGTATTAAAGGCAACATTAGGCTTAGTTGAATTAGAAATAGTGCTCTTTAGAGATCATTAGATATAGTATGACATCACGCTATGAACTATATTCTCTTCAAAGTTATGGATATTTGTTACACTCACGAGTTTTGTAGGCGCTTAGCTACGGTATATTGGAATTTGGCGTAAAACAATTAACTCACAATGACTTTTTACTGAAACTTATGTTATGAAATTATCAATTGATCAAATATATTTGGAAAAGTTATGATTCCGCAAAAAAAGAAAATAATAATAACTATTTATAAAACGCAAAATATATTTACAGTAAAGGATCTTTTGAATTTGTACATTGAAACAAGCTCACAATATATTAATAACAATGACCAATCTAACTACGGCAGAGCGATTGACTTCATTAGCAAAATTACACCAAATAACAAAATTATATTAGCTAATAGGACCACAATTTAGCGCGTTACGTCACATACTATTGTATAGCCACCGTATAATTCAGTTAGATAATGAGCAGAATATCAAATTGCCAGTAAATTGATTAAAGCATACAGCCTGATATAATACTTAGATAACACAGCCTATTACTGTCCCACTACTGAGTGAATATCTTCACTCTCCTTAGAGGTAAGGTGATTGCTCATCATCATCATGTTCTGGCCACTTTTATTTTTAACTGGGGTCGGCTCTCCTAACTAAGTTTTCCCAAAGTTGGCGGTTTTCGATCGTCAAAGGATCGTTCTCTCTTTTGAGGTCGTCAGCTATGATTTTGCCCATTTTTATTCGGGGTCTTCCAAGCCTTTTTGGTGCAGCTCCTAGTTCCAAATTTTTTCTGGTCATATGGTCCAGTGGTCTCGTCATAAAGTGGCCGTACCATCGCAGTCGTGATTCTGTCAGCTTTTCCGCAATGGGTCTCACTTTAAAAGGTGATTGCAATCTATAAGATTTCTACGTACATAGTGCGGAGAACCGACAGGCCTTAATGGGTCTTAAGGTTTTAGAATGGCGACGCCGCACCGGAAAATGCAGTGTCGGTAGACCCCCTATGAGGTTCACTGATGAACTCAAAAAGGTCGCGAGGAGCCGCTGAATACAAGCGGCACAAGATCGTGCGGTGTGGAGATCCTGTGAAGAGAAACCTATATGCAGCAATGGTCTATTGTTTGAAGAAGAAGATTTATTCGATGTGAACAGTATTAAATAAATAACAACCTTAGCTTTCTTTAATATAACCTAGAAAAATTTTATTCAATGAAAGCAATCCTGTTATATTGGTTTTTTTAAATCTTAATATTCGGGGTTTTTTTCGTCGAGAAATACCATCCCTATAAAGTAACGGCCTGTTACTATCCCACTGTTGGGCATAGGCCTCCTCTCTCCATATTTGGAAAGAAGGGTTGGAGCTAAGACCTACCACGCTGCTTCAATGCGGATTGGTAGGTTACACATATCCTCAAAATTCTCTAGACATATGCAGGTTTCCTCACGATGTTTTCCTTCACCAAAAAGCGTGTAATAAATTGCAATTATTAATTAGACACATGAGTTTTTAATAGAAAAACTCATTGGTGCCTGCCCGGGATTTGAACCCATGATCGTCGCTAGAGAGTCACACGGTCTCATCGCTGGGCTATCTCAGCTTATACCATCCCTATAGTAACTACAAATTAACCATACTTTCTACGACATACATTAACCACATTATATAGAAATTTCGCATCTCCTGAATTTGGAGGAGCCAAAATTATATTGGTATGCCATAATTATATTCGGTTATTATGTGAATTAATGTATAAAAACCGGCTATACTCACGTATACTTACTCCGTGAGTATACCCGGTTTCTATACATTAATTATGACTACCACTTACAATAGTTTAAATTCAAACTGCAAAATGATATGTTATTATAAGAAGAGAAATGAAAATGTGTAAGTACTATTGCATAGTATAATTACATCAAGTATAGTTACATCGAGTACTCACTGCTAAGTAGCAGGTGCAATCCGCAAATTAGTTCCATAAATTGCGAACTTCATAATACCACCCCTCGCTTTCCAATTCCGCATATATTTTCCGTAACAAAAAAAGGCCGTTTTGTAAAACATCCTCTCGGGAGTATATTTTCCTTAAATTAAGGCAATTTCTCGTCTGATGATCCAATTTGAATTACGACTCTGTCCCCTAATGAAATATGTTTTACGTTCCCTTCAGATAAACAATTTTTTTACGTATCAAACTTATTCTACCATGTCGAAGATATTTTGAATTATTTATTCTTGCGATTCAATTTAAGATATATATTTAAGTACCCGCGACTTTGTTATATGAATGTTTAAGCCCTCAATGATTTGATATTGTGGTCTATTCTAACCATCCGGATAACGGTGGCTCAACTTACCTTAGTCACATTTTACGACACCTCGGTAAGAAATGAGAGTGGTCTAGTCTACTCAGCCGGATACCACACAGCGGGTCGACTTACCTTAGTTGCCTTTTACGACACCTCGGTAAGAAATGAGAGTGATCTAGTCTACTCAGCCGGATACCACACAGCGGGTTAACTTACCTTAGTAGCCTTTTACGGCACCTCGATAAGAAATGGGGGTGGTCTTAACTACTCATCCGGATATCACACGGCAATGAAGGAAGAAAAACATGAGGTAAAAATTCAATTCTACAAAACTTTAGTCAATATTGATGCAGCGTATCTACCTCGAGAGAGTGACGAACGGACAGACAAAAACATATACATTTTTGGAATTTGTAAAGTACGAAAAATAACGTGAACTATAGCTGCCGCCAAGATATATTCCATGACTACACATTGGCTCAGCTAAAGATGCACATATCTAGAAATCTAATAATCGCTCCTGGAAAAATAAGGAGAAGTCTTCTTAGAGTCACGGGTTCAAACCCCTCATAGGATTTTTACTGAAACTTGTTCGCTAGGAGTGTTATAGGTAACAAGTGACAACCCTTCTAACAAAATTAGTGATAGATTTACCTTTTTGAACGCGACACCGTAAACGTCGCATGCACAAACTTCATTGGTGCATCCGACGAAGAAGACCAGAGCGACATGGAACACTCAGAAGACGCGCGACCACCGCCGCAACCGTCTCCTATTCTTCCTATTCTATTATTATTTTTGAACTATGGAATTCTGCAAAGTAAAGCTCACTGCTATATAATTTACAATTTCATCTCTTTACGGGAACAGAATCCTTTGTCCAACAGTAGGATATTAAGAGGCTGCTAAATCATACAACAAAAGATAGGTAGAAAACTGATCTAATTAGATTCACTAAATACAATGATTTCGTTTTACCAAATTAATTTTATCTTATCTGGTATCTGTCTGGTTTTCAATGAAAGGGAATGTTCCGGAAACCCGTGAATGAAAGGGCTTTGAGCTTTGGCGTAAGGAATAGGCGAAAAGCGGGATCGTTTCTTTGAATATATAATAATAACTAAAAAAATGTCGCATGCTTAGATGATAAAGTATATAAAAAAATTCTAAAACTGCTTTATCATCGTCATAACTAAAAGATATGAGACTAGAAGTATAGGCCGTTAAGGTAGAGATTTCATTGCTGACAAGTTCGTGACCACGGCGGATGCAACTCTACCAAATCGAAGAACCTTACACAAAGGTAACATAACACGATTTAGTCGCAATGTGACACAATGTGATGTGTGTATTTTTACATATTAATAAGACCTTTTAGTTTAGCTTTTCTATTTTGAAAACATTTTATTACATTTTTTTTTAATCGAATTTTTATCATAAAATACCTTTTTTTCACGTAAGTCAACAAAAATATAACTTAAGATATTTTTTTTAAATACCTATGAAGTAGAAGTTCATATGTATATGTACTTTGTAGTCTCATTACTGATTCCATCTGTCACTAAAAAGCGATTTAAGTAAATTCACATTAAGTAAACTCTGCCATATTCAATTACTAGTTATTCCCGCGATTTTGTCCACGTCAATTTTAGTGTTGAAATACCTACAAACTTGTACCTACTGTCTTTTCATATTTTCGACAGAAAAGAGGATTTTTTATCTCATATGTTGGCTATGTAGATAAGCTTTAGGTGTATCAAATTTCGTTAGAAATCTGCAGTAGATGTATATAATAGAGAAAGTAGGAACCGACATAAGCCTGCGGTTCCTGCTTCGCGCCTTGCTAAAGTGCGTAAGTCGTTTGTGGGTTTGGGTATAAGATTCTATGATAAAATTTCGCAATCTATTCTAACTATACCATTACAGCAGTTTAAAGACACTATTAAAAAAACGCTAATACAGAAAAGCTTACTATACTATTGAGGATAACTTCGACGATGAGAATGCGTGGATATAGCTACTCTTCAACCCTGTACAAGACATTAATAACTATATGTAAATAGTAATAAGAATTATTCTTTGAAAAGAGCAACCACCGAGTTCCTTGCTGGTTCTTCTACAGTAGGAACAGCTTTCCGAATCAGCAGTAGATGTTGACGATTTAAGGGCACTTGTTTACAAGTTTACTTGAATAAAGAATATATTGAATTTGAAAAGTATGCATAAATATTTGTGATCGCCTCATCTTATAACTTGCACCAGTACAAAATATTTCCTTTACAATAAGACTTTGGATTTCTGACGGACAATGCAGATCCAACGTTGACGCCTATTGTTGTTACGCCACTACTGGCGGATGGACTTTTCGCGAACACGCTGTTTGAATTTATATATTTCAGGGCTGAGTTTAATTCAAACGGCCCTTATTACCTATCTTCCTTCAAAGTAAGGGTAATTACCTTACCCTAAGGTAAGGTAATAAAAATCCTCATATCCAGATATCACACTACATTAAATGGTCCAGTAACGTCTTTTTCTTAATAAGGAAACCCCTTTTGGATCTCTCCAACCGACGGGGACAACTGGCGGGTATTTCAGACTCGTACTGATTAAAATTTCCATAAAACATCTATACATGTTATAAAAAAAAGTCTTCACAGGCTGCCTGTCTGTATGTAATCGATTTTCTCGAAATCTGCTGAGCTAACTTTTGTACGATTTTTACTATAAGATTGTAATTCTTGAGGAAGGCTTATTTTAATATTAAATTCTCCAATTTTGATGTAACTATCATTGGAAGATAGAAGAATATGTTGGAGCAATATATAAGCTCTTTGACTGGCCCGTTGGCGCAGTGGGTAGTAACTCTGCCCTAAGCTCCGCGGGTCGCGGGTTCGATTCCAGCCGAAGGCCAATATTTTCTACAAAAAAATTGTTGGTTCTTCGATTCTGGGTGTATATTTGTATTTAAGTATGTATTTAAAATTATATATGTAGTGGTCCGTCCCCCATAACACAAGTATTAAGTTACTTACTTTGGGGATGGACGACCGTGTATATAAGTATCTCATATATTTATTTATTATTATTTATGATAAGATACTTTTATTCTAGAATTCCCGTTAGTTGCGATCACGCGGAAAAAAATTGTTACAGCACTGATTTCTACCACGCAGACAGAGTCACGGGCATAGTTAGTATTATATAATTGACGGCTTTTTAACGTAGATTGACCCGAACGAAGTCGCAGGCACAGCCTGTTCTATAAAGTGGTGATATTAAACGGCGGGACATAAATAAAACCGACCCTCGCCGCGGGACGCAACACCTCAATGCAATTTTACGCCCTACACGACCCTATCAACATTCACAGCGTGTTTTCCTTATTGAAACCTTATATCAGAAACATTTGTAGAACGCCGCTGGTGATGTTGATTCATCTATTCATACACCATATTATAAAATTATATCCGACTATACGTCTGTATGTTGAATTTTTTTTTTAATTCTATTATAAGTAGAAAAGTGAACATAGGATTTAAATCGCTGATTACAGTAAAATTATAAGTGTTATCCGCAACATTTGTTTACGCCAATTTAAATATTAAAGTAACCTCAATATTTGTTTGTTTCTATCCCCCATACAAAAACAGGATTTTTTATTCTAATTGTTACCTCGTTTTGTAAGGTTTAGTTGTGTCAAATTTCATCAATATTGATCAAATGGATTAGCTTTGAAAGTGTGACAGACAGAAAGAATTACGCATTTATAATATTAGTACGGATATAATAAAATTCCAGCCTACAAGCGCCTGTACTTTAAACATTTTATTGGAAAATCTTTAAAAAGTAAATATATGATGATGAAATCCCTCAAAGTAAATAGATAAATTATTTCACATCGTAAATTATGACATTATCAATACTGGGTACAAATACAAAACAATCGTTTTTCATAATTTGGACTTTTTCTGTTTATCTGTCGATTTGATGCTGTCATACATGATAGCTACCACTTTAATAGTTATTGCATAATATGAGGAAACATTATTAAGCAATACAAAACAGCAACGTAGACCCACCGTATGGTATCCGGAAGAGTAAAAAAAACACTACTATTAATTTTTATATTATTAATATTCAAGTTTTCAATATTAACATTGGGCATTTTTGATACCTTGGTATGTTTAGTGAATAATTTTGCACGAATTATGTGATAAAATATAATATTCATTTATTGTGCTATATAACAAGGAACGACAGTGCCGTGTGGTATCCGGCTGCATAGAATAGACCACCCTCATTTCTTAGCGAAGTGTTGTAAAATACGACTAAGGTAAGTTGATGTCAGGCAGGCTTCGTAAAAAACGTACCCAAATCATGTGACAACATGTTTATAACATGATGTGCCGAAAGAGTGGGATAGGAGTGGGCAGGACGATGATGACAAAACAGTAACGAAGGAATACATGATCCAATTCTGAAAGTGGACTTCCATGCTTTGAATTTCGTCATAACACAGATAGATATCTCTTGTTCACTCGTATTTGAAACCACCCACCTAGTAATATCGAATGCGTTAAATTATTCAAAAGCATGTGTCTATTACGTCCGAATCGACAATTTGGATGGTATAACATTACTAGCGGTAACTTCACAGGAAAACGATCTCTATTCAGTTAAAATATACGATCTATTTCCGCGTGTCATATAAAAATTAATACCAATTTCGGGTACATAAATAAATAATACGCAGTAATTAATGCAATGGGTTCTATGTGTGGGTGTTATAGTAATTGGCGAGCACATTTATTACTCTATCAGTCATAGCACTTATATTGTAGACTACAGATAGACACCTGGCACCTATAGATATATATTTTTTTGTACATAAGGAAACCCATCGTGGGTACTGATATCCTCGGGAAACAGATATGGCTCATGGTGTTTCACCGTGCTGCTTGGTGATGAGGGCACAGGAATACTGAACGCATCACTTCTGCACCTTCGTCAGCAGACTACACCTACTTCTTTAAGTAGGCCTGAACAGAATCTTGCACCGCAACCGACGCATTGGTAACAATATAACGTATCGGCCTCCAAAAGAAACTTTTCTTTATCTAGAGAGTTTAATTGCCATATTCAACACCCGGTGGTTGTCATTAAGATGGTAGTCAATGGTCTGGAGCACGCCGTCAATGTCCCGCTCGCCTACGACTATATACTCAACGTTTTTGGAAATCTTACTTCGAAAAATCTGAGGTACACCCAAACCCACTTATTTCAGTTGCTTCAACCTACATCCCAGTTAGGTCTGACCACCGAAAATATAGGCGTCCAAAAAGCGTCCTATATGACCCTGAGGATCAAGTAACGATCGCAAACACAAAAACACGTAATACACACACAGCGTCTTCGCCGGCCACTACGCGTCGCCCTAAGCCGTGGTCCGCCCTCACAGGAGGCACCCTTAGGACGACGTTCCCCGACGCTAGTAGAGCTTCTGCGCTCTACTCTCTGCATTTCGCAACCTCGACGATGCTTCTGCGATCGCCTGGTGATGCTGTAAAAGCCGTTAGGGCTAACAGCATACAGTCAATTCGAAAACAAAAAAAAGACTATATACTACAGATACCTAGGTTGGTTACTAAAAAAAAGGAGTAAAACAACCTTTCACTATCCCAATGCTGGGCATAAACTTCCTCTCTATTGTAGAGAGAAGGGTTGGAGCTTACACCCACAACGCTGAACCTATGCGGATTGGTTAACATGTATCCCCGGAGTTGTCCAGAGATATGCGGGTTTCCTCACGATGTTTTCCTACACCAAAAAATGTGTGATAAATGAACTAATATTATCTAATATTATTCTTATTACTAACTAGCTGTGCCAGTGCCTTCGCCCGCGTGGAAATCTGCGTGTCACAATTTTTTAATTTTCTAGAATTCAAATTTTAAACATAGAATTAGTTATTGTGAGTTAACCATAAGAGATAGAGACATGCTACCGCGGACTTTTATGTAGTAGTTTTATAGATCTACAGTTCTCTACAACATTAATTTAGCTTATCTCTGCTGGTTCACGCAGCGCACGCGACTAAAGCTCCCAGCAAGCAAGTTTTTTAACAACTACGCGATCTCTTCAACACAATTCACGTAATACCGATATGTACTATTTACCTCAACCATATGGAAGTATCGCACTACTTTTGGTGAAAACCGTACAAAGATCCGTTCGCTAGATTTTGAGAAAATCGATTACATACAGACACACAGCTTTTTGGGACTTTGTTTTATAATAAGTATAGATGTGTCTAACGTAAAAAAAAAGCAACAAAGCACACACACCCACCACCACAACAATCTCGACGATCGTTTCGCTCCGAAACCGAAACATCATCATCATCAGGATAGGCTCCACGACAAAATCGCAATGCAATAAATAATGATGTGTGACAAAATTTAGTCATAAAAGTCTTTCATCGAGTGTGCTGCGGAAACCATTGATGATAGAAACGAAATGATCTACAGTATTATAGAACGTATCAATATCTACAAAAAAGTCAGCGACACCATTTGTCTAACTATAATAATATTATAGTCCGACTTAGTAGCCTTTCCTCAGCCACGAAATCGGTATGTACGCGAGTGAAACCGCGGGGCATTGCTAGGAATATAATAAAGACAAACTGACTGTCAGCTAGTTAAACATAATTTGAGCAATAAGGTTTCCATAAATAATTTCATCCTTTGATCAGTAATTAAAAGCTTTAATTAATCCGGCGCTGTGGATATAATTTTTTTTGTTTTTTTTTTAAGTAACTGTCAATTCCGTACAATTTCCGCAAAGACCGACATCACTTTTTCCCCGGAAATAGGAACGCGACAAAAAAATATATTATTCCTATTGACGAGGAATGTCGGAATTTTATCTCATCCGAGATTCGCTTCTTACGGAAACTGAACGGCGGTTTAGTAAATACTGGATTTATACAACTTCCATTTACATTTGTACTACCTTCCTAAATATAATACTAGTAAGAAAACTTGTTGTTATTTAACTTCTTTTGCCTCTCAAAAGTTATGATAGAACTATTTTGCTATAATCCACGTTTGTTCAAAATAACAATATTGTCTACTTAATTATTTTAGTCGCATAAAAACATTCGTGTAACAACATACGTATGACAATCTGAGTAAAAAAACAAGGCGTAAACCTTTTCTTTAAATACCATTTACAATTAATCACGTCAGGCGAAATAGAAACCCTGAAAGCGTACTAACATTCACCTGCTGTATCGTTAAAAGAAATATTAGTGAAAGCTATTCAATCGGAAATAAATTTCCAATACGCGCCCAAGTGCGCAAGATATGATTAATTGTTAACGATTCATAATTTGAACGCTTTGTTGTACAGAAATATTTGAAAAGGAGAAACACAATATATAATTATAAGATAAATTCATAATTTGAAAAAGTTTTGCTGTACAGGAACATTTGAAAATGTAAAATATGATATTATACTAATGATAAATGTATGAAGCGCCCGAAAGGTCCCCTGTCAGGGCGGCAAATGATGGGCTTAGACAAGTCGCTAACACCTGGACTCGCCAGCAGCAGAATGTTCCAGAACACGAGGTCCCGGAACCGCTCCGCCGCCTCCCTCCGCCAGTCAGAGCAGAAGGAGGCCATCGCTGCCCGCGATCGCTCCCTGCCCACCGTGCCTGGAATCGCACGGTCGACAAGGATAGATCGCTCCCTGCCCACCGTGCCTGGAATCGCACGGTCGACAAGGATAGATCGCTCCCTGCCCACCGTGCCTGGAATCGCACGGTCGACAAGGATAGATCGCTCCCTGCCCACCGTGCCTGGAATCGCACGGTCGACAAGGATAGATCGCTCCCTGCCCACCGTGCTGGAATCGCACGGTCGACAAGGATAGATCGCTCCCTGCCCACCGTGCCTGGAATCGCACGGTCGACAAGGATAGATCGCTCCCTGCCCACCGTGCCTGGAATCGCACGGTCGACAAGGATAGATCGCTCCCTGCCCACCGTGCTGGAATCGCACGGTCGACAAGGATAGATCGCTCCCTGCCCACCGTGCCTGGAATCGCACGGTCGACAAGGATAGATCGCTCCCTGCCCACCGTGCTGGAATCGCACGGTCGACAAGGATAGATCGCTCCCTGCCCACCGTGCCTGGAATCGCACGGTCGACAAGGATAGATCGCTCCCTGCCCACCGTGCCTGGAATCGCACGGTCGACAAGGATAGATCGCTCCCTGCCCACCGTGCTGGAATCGCACGGTCGACAAGGATAGATCGCTCCCTGCCCACCGTGCCTGGAATCGCACGGTCGACAAGGATAGATCGCTCCCTGCCCACCGTGCTGGAATCGCACGGTCGACAAGGATAGATCGCTCCCTGCCCACCGTGCCTGGAATCGCACGGTCGACAAGGATAGATCGCTCCCTGCCCACCGTGCTGGAATCGCACGGTCGACAAGGATAGATCGCTCCCTGCCCACCGTGCCTGGAATCGCACAGTCGACAAGGATAGATCGCTCCCCACCTGTGTCACGAGCTCCGTCTGCTGGACCGTCCAAGTAGGATAGTCAGTCCGCAAGCAGAGGCAGCGCCTACACTTCGGCACTGCATTCGTGACACTCACCGAACGCTCGCATCGGCACGGCGGGTCAACTTACCTTTGTCGCATTTTACGACACCTCGGTAAGCAATGAGAATGAAATATAACAGAGTACTTTTGTCAAACTCACACTTGTATACTAATTTTCTCATATTGTCAAAAAAAAGTAATTTAAAATTATATTTCGGCGAAAAATTAATCAAAATTCTTTATGAGTGTTCCGTCATGGAAGAATCGAAATAAAAACACGTTTTATGTGAAAACATAAAAAGAATTTGATAAAAAACGAACGTACAACACAAAGAATAATTATTATATAAGCGACTCTCATCTCTGCCGCCCTCGCATTTATCTAAATGTTCGTTATTATCTCCAGAGTGTAATGGAAATCAGGAAGTAATTGCTTGACTTCTGTACATAAGTTATATAACAATTAAGAAATTTGTAGAAATGCCCTAATCTGATATAATTTCATCATTCTCCTGCCCTTATCCCACACTGAGTGGGGTCGGTACAACATGTTACAAACATGTTGTCATTAATTTAGCTACGTATTTTACAACTGGCCGCCAGCTTACCTTAGTCGTATTTTTCGACCCCTCAGTAAGAAAGAGGGTGCTCTATTCTACTCAACCCGATACCACACGGCACATCTGATAGAATTTCAATCTATACTTATTATAAAACTTAGTCTCCAAAAACTGTCCGTCTGTATGTAATTGATGTAGTATGTAGTATTGATGTGAGTAGTATGTGATGATGTGAGTAGTGAGTAGTTTGATTTAGTATGATAGGTTAGATTTTCTCAAAATCTACTGAACGAATTTTAATACACTTTTTACTAAATGATGGTGCAATTCTTCCAGAAGGTTTAGGTTATTGACACATTACCGTTTTGTGTAAATCGTGTTTAAAAAGACGCACGGTTGAAAAAGAAACTCGCCTGCTAAGGCTTTACTCGCGTGCGCCGCGTAAACCAGCAGAGATACACTAAAGTAATGTGCTAGAGAATTGTAGATCTACATCATTCTCCTGCCCTTATCCCACTCTAATTGGGGTCGCACAACATGTTACAAACATGTTGTCACATGATTTGGCTACGTATTTTACGACCGGCCGCCTGCCTGACGTCAACTAACCTTAGTCGCCTTTTACGACACCTCGGTAAGAAATGAGAGTTGTCTATTCTATGCACCCGGATACCACACGGCAGATACCTTAGTCGTCTCTTACGACACCTCGGTAAGAAATGAGGGTGGTCTATTCTATGCAGTCGGATACCACACGGCACATACCTTAGTCGCCTCTTACGATACCTCGTTAAGAAATGAGGGTGGTCTATTCTATGCACCCGGATACCACACGGCAGATACCTTAGTCGTCTCTTACGACACCTCGGTAAGAAATGAGGGTGGTCTATTCTATGCAGTCGGATACCACACGGCACATACCTTAGTCGCCTCTTACGACACCTCGGTAAGAAATGAGGGTGGTCTATTCTATGCAGTCGGATACCACACGGCACATACCTTAGTCGCCTCTTACGACACCTCGTTAAGAAAGGAGGGTGCTCTATTCTATTCAGCCGGATACTACACGGCGTATAGATCTACAAAACTTATAATTATAAAAGGGAAAATTTTGTGACACACTGATTATTAGCGGGCAAGCGCTGGAACACATTATAAAAGAAAGTCCCTCACTGCGTCTGTTTGTTCGGGTTAAACCCAAAAACTACTGAATCGATTTGATTGCAGTGTTCAGCATTAGTCAGTGTCATTCATGAGGAAGGTTCGAAATTATAAATTATTAAGTTTCCCGTTAATTAGTTAAATGTGACGGTAATCGAGGTAATCGGTTTGACGTAAAGCAAAACAACTCAGGGTAGGTAATATTTCTCTTCCATATAGCAAGTTATATTTATAATATAAATTGCTATAGCCATTCTAACAATGTGGTATATGGAAAATAGTCGGGACACAGTTTTTATTGGTACATATATTATTCTATAAATTCGGTATAATTAAAGCTTATATACAGGCTAACATAAGGGTAAAAAAAACAGTTTTTCCAATTAAGTTGACGCAAACCCTGTCGCGGGAACAACTAGTCATAAAAGTAAAGTAAAGTAACAGCCTGTTACTATGCCTACTGCTGGGCTGCGGCCTCCCCTCTCCATTTTGTGGGGAGAAGGATTGGAGCTAAGACCTTCCACGCTGCTCCAATGCGAATTGGTAGGTAACACAAATCCACAAAATTCTTTATAGATATGCATTTCAAAACCATCATGTTTTGTAAAATTAGCATAAACTTTTTAATTAAATACTTTATGAGATAAGCAATAATACTAAGTAATATTTTGCCGTCATTTTTCTCTAGAAGAACTTTTATAAACACGAAACAAGCTTTTTAATTTTTAATTTGATGTGAGTTTTTAGATGAGGTTGCTAGAGGGTGCAATGCTCGAAGGTAAATATTGTGACAAGTTAGTTAATATTTTACTTAATCACTAATTTTTACTGTTACGCTATAAGAGTTGTAAGAGTTATAATTTTTGAATTAAAACTATCGTGAGTAGTATTCGTAGTTAATGTAGAGAAACCGGCTATACTCACGTTTTATTCTAATCGGTTAGCCCGACTAGTTTTAACTCCTGTTACGTCCACTCAGGGTTAACCGCTTTCCCAGACTCCACTCGACACCGGAGGTGTAGTGTTCCACGCCTGGGTAAGACACTTCGTGCAACCTCGCCTTTCCCTACCTAACTTCGGTGGGATCGGCCATTAGTATTTAAGATTTGAGCATAGTACAAAGTATAAGAATAATTATAATTAATTAACTGTAAATAAATATATTTATTTGGATAGCGAGTTTTTTGTAACCAACAGTCGCCACCCATAATATAATTCGCCGCAGATGGTCTTGAAACTAGCCGGGCTGGACTGACAGAATAAGACGTGAGTCATCATCATCCTCCTGCCCTTATCCCATTCTAAGTGGGGTCGGCACATGTTACAAACATATTGTCACATGATTTGGCTACGTTTTGTACGACCGGCCGCCTGCCTGACGTCAACTTACCTTAGTCGTATTTTACGACTCCTCGGTAAGAAGGGGGTGGTCTATTCTACTCAACCGGATACCAAACGGTGGGTCAACTTACCTTAGTCGCTTTTTACGACACCTCGGTAAGAAAAGAGGGTTGTCTATTCTACTCAGCCGGATACCACACGGCGGACAGAATAAGACGTGAGTAAAGACCGTTTATTTATATAAACCAGTAATTAACTAAACCTCTTTATATTCATCAGCTGCTTAAACAAAAACAATCAGTATTCAAATGAAATAAATTTTTTTTAATGTTTTACCGATATTGCACTTAAGTCAAGTTTAGGTTAAGTTTAGGTGTGACCACAACACCAACGGGTGCAATGGGTAGTGACCCTTCATCCAGTGCCGCGGGATGCGGGTTCAATTCCCGCTGAAGGCCAACATTTTCTATAAACAATCTGTTGGTTCTTCGAGCCTGGGTGTATATTTGTATATAAGTACAATATAATCTAGTTCGTAGCTGGTCGCAATTTAGTTCTAAGCTTTCGTATCATCAGCATTTATGGAGCTGTGATAGCCCAGCGGTGATGTGCCGACCCCACTTAGAGTGGGACAAGGGCAGGAGAATGATGATATCTCTTATAAATAGAGTACTGAGATACTGAATGATGTTATTTTTGGTATTGTTACGACAAACACTACTAAAGTGCGTACAAATTTCTAACATTGTTTAAAATGATATTACAAATTCGTCTCCGAACGTTTTATAATATACGTACCAAATTCGTTAACCAAAAGTAATATGTACTTAAAAAATACTTAAAAGGAGAGTCACTGGGCGCCATAACAATTTAGCGATATGTGCAATTGCAAATCCTAATAGCTATGCAACTATAGCTGTGATAGCCTAGTGGTGGCACCGTGCGACTCTTTCGAGGGGAACACGAGTTCGAACCCGGGCAGACACCAATAAGTTTTTCAATTAAAACTCATGTGTCTAGTTGATAATTGCAATTTATCACACGCTTTTCGGTGAAGGAAAACATCGTGAGGAAACCTGCATATCTCTAGAGAATTCTAGGGATATGTGTAAACTACCAATCCGTATTGGAGCAGCGTGGTAGGTCTTAGCTCTAACCCTTCTCTCCAATAGCGGAGAGAGGAGGCCTTAGCCCAGCAGTGGGATTGTAACAGGCCGCTGCTTTTTCGTATCATTAACATAGTCCTCAAATATAATAAGCTCTATTATTGAGTGTCACTTTAATTGCCTTTTGAACTTGTGTAAAGGCAAGTCCGAAACAGATTAAGGAATTTTATTATAAAAAAGTATACCGAAGCGATACATACTTTCTGAAACCTTAGCCTTGGTATTTTTAATTTATTTCGGCTCCTAGTTTGTCTATAACTAATATCTTGATATCTGATATGAATTTTCGTTTACAAGATCATTTCTTATGCGTTCCAGACGTACATCAACTTTACGTTTCCAACTTTCCACAGCAAAATATCCACGGCGACGTTGAAACCTTTTAAATATGAAACACTACGACGGAGGCAGCAAGTTGTAAGTGAAGTAGAGTTGCTAACGAGAGTGCATCGCCCGGGGACGGTATTTTTAACAAGAAGGAACATTACTCATTGCTAATTTAGATTTGTATTAAAGTTATGAGAATATTTAAATAAATAGTTTAAATAAACTAAAAAACACGCTCTTTTACAATAAAAAGTGAAAAATATTTTTTAAAGAGATGAATAAAGCTGTGATAGCCCAGTGCTGAGACCATACGATATTCACGAGGTTCGAATTCAAATTCAAAATATTATTTATTTAAGTTGTGCTTTTGAATCGTCAACATCAACTGCTGGTTCGGACGACTCGGCGGTTGTTCCTTTTAAAGAATAATTCTTATTACTAGTTACATATAGTAATCGCAAAGTCTTTTCGCTTTTGCGATTTTATCGTGGAGTCTATCTCCTGATGATGCTTCGGTTGCGGGGCGAAACGATTGTTGAGTTTGTGATAGTGAACCTGTGTCGTGCTTGTGTATTGTGGTGGAAGTGATGGAGGTTTGTGCATGTGTTTTTACGAATCCTGCACGTATCGGGTATGAAAATACTGATAGTCCACTATACATTAAACACTATATATATTTTCTATTTACTGTATCGCGGATTATAGCAAAATAATTTTATTATTACTTTTGTATTATGGATCTCCGCAAAGTAACGCCTAATTCTATAAATTATTGTAATAAGGGGGTTCGGGTGTACCTCAGATTTCTCGAAGTAAGATTTCGAATAACGTTTAAAGAGGTGAGTAATGGTAGGGAGATCGAGGTCTCTATGGAGGTCAACGTTCCGCATGAACCACGGACAACCAGTGGCTGTTCGCATAAATCGGTTCTGTAGTCTGAGCCTGTCATTGGAGCCTGAGCAATCTGAGTTTTGTCAATACACGGTATATCAATAACTTAATTACCACTTCTCTGTTTATTAAATCACTAGCCTCAGCGGCCTCGCCCGCGTGGAAATCAGTGAGACAGAATTAAAAATTTTAACATAAAAGTAGTTATTGTGAGTTAACCATAAAAGATAGAAACATGTTATCGACTTTTTTGTAGTATTGTTATAGATCTACAATTCTCTAGTACATTACTTTAGCGTAACTATGTTGGTTTACGCAGCGCACGCGACTAACGCTCCCAGCAAGCAAGTTTTTTTAACAACTGCTCGATCCCTTCAACACAATTGCCATAATACCGATATGTACTATTTACCTAAACCATCCAGAAGTATTGCACTATCTTTTGGTGAAAATTGTACGAAAATTCGTTCAGTAGATTTTGTGAAAATCGATTACATAGAGACAGACAGTTTTTTGTTTTCTAATAAGTATAGAATATTACGATTTTTATTATACTATAAGCAAATACAAAACTAAAGTACTGTAATCGTTTTACAGAACCAATAAATCTGTTTAGACATAGCTACAACATCACTTACGGGCAATCGATTGGTAACGTGTTTTTTGTTGACATTGGAGCAAAAGTAAACTAAAATGTCGGGACCGCAAACAGAGTGATTCGTTCCGCGCGATAAATCCCCAGCGAATTTGTCCGATCCCGCACCATCCTCGACAATTTATTTAGAAAGCTTATGTAAACTTTTATAGCCGTGATGGCCGAGCCGTTAGAGAGCTCGACACAACTCCGAGAGTTATATATTGATAATGCTACATGTATTCAGCAGTCATCAGTTTTTTTTTAATCAAATCAAATCATAATAATCGTTTTTGAATCGTCAAGGATCAATTAAATTTAATGAAGCTATTAGTGGTTCAAAATGTTGCTCTTACCGAGAAGAACCGGCAACAAACATAGTGGTCAATCACTTTTATCTATTTTGTGCTATGTGTTGAATTCCACTAACGCGCGTAATGTGTCATAGTCTACCTACTTCCGGTGGCGCACATGGACCTTAATAAAATGATTGTTATATAATAATAATATATATAGGCCGATGATAAAATACAAATATTATAATAAATTACAGATAACATAATGCATAAAATAAATAAGGTTGTATAGTAGTGTAATAACGACTAAGTTTTGGCGGGCTATTCTCAATATAAGTAAAGGAGCGGGTAGATGTAAGGAGTTAGTCTGTCAGTGCTTGTCTTAGCAGTAACGCTGCAGGAATTGGGTTTGATTAGAGTAAATAATACTTTTGCTTGCGGACATCCCGAAATACTTTTGTAACATATGCTTTTTCAAAATTATGTGTTTCTTTATTGTACGCTTAAATCTTTACAAAATTAGTTCATTATTGTGTATTAAAATTCCGCAATCAATTTTAGCTTTGACATTATAGCAGTTTAAAAACACTGTTAAAAAGAAGCTGATACAGAAAGTCTACTATACTGTTGAGGATTACATAAATGATAAGAATGCGTGGCTACATGTACTCGTCGACCCTGTAAAAAATAGTCATGACTAAATGTAATTTGTTATACAAATTATATTTTGGATACAGCAGCCAGCTTTCCGAAGCAGCAGTAGAGTTGACGATTCAAAAGCACTTATTTACTAGTTACTTGGATTAAGAATATTTTAAACTTGAATATGAATTTGATTGTCCCAGCAGATTACTTGAAAGCGATACGGAGAGACAGATTTCGTGTTATGGTATTAATAAGGATGGAAGGTAAGTCTTTTTCTTCCCAAACAAATACCATCTATATAAAAGAGTCTCTCATTAAATTCAGAGTGTTGCCTTTATTGCCGTGCGCATTAAATTTAAATTGTAAATGCCAGTCAACAACTTAACAGATACTAAAGCCCGTTAAACGCTATTAATGAAGTCATGTTGAAGTTAATGAAACGACACATTTATAAATGAAAACATTAAGCGATTTTGTTACGATATCATAGACATCTAATGTATCTAGTAAAGATTTTAAAATGATAACCAATTTTGTTTAGAGATGCTAAGTTTAAAATTGAACAAATGTAAAAGGAAAAGAAACCATCGATTTTATTATTTGTTTCGAAAGAAAAGAATCGATTTATTTTCTATTTCGATTTATTTTCTATTAAAAAACTGTCTCAGTTCATATCACTCGTAAAGGCTTTCACAGGGTCAGGATTTAACCGGAGTATTACGTCACTATAATAAATCAATCTTTGAATTGAATAATATAGATATTTATTAAATAAGTGCAAATACAAACAAGTAATTTCATTCCTATAATCTACGATAAGAGAGTATCTATTAAATGGTAAGAGTAGATTGAATGATCCGACTTTGTATCTTATATGTGCAGGTATCGTGAAACGCATGCATTACAAAACACCAGTAAACATCACTAGCACTGCACATATTCACTATCACAATCTCAACAACCGTTTCGTTCGAACCAAAGCATCATCAGGAGATAGTCTACACGACAAAATCGCAAAGGTCTTCTATAAATTACACCAATGAGTCACTGAAGATGATATTTTATAGAATTAGGCGTTACTTTGCGGAGATCCATAATACAAAAGTAATAATAAAATTATTTTGCTATAATCCGCTATACAGTAAATAGAAAAAAAATATATAGTGCTAAATGTATAGTGGACTAACCGTTTTCGGACTATCCAGTGGCAGTGGTGGAGGTTTGTGCATGTGTTTTTACGACTCCTGCTTGTAACGGGTATGAAAAAACGGATAATCCACTATACAATTAGCACTATATATTTTTTCTATTTTCTGTATAGCGGATTATAGCAAAATAATTTTATTATCACTTTTGGAAGATGATATCATCATAAGTTTAATACCACTATGCGAAGAACAAAGTCCCATTGTCATCATCGATGCTATTTAATTGTTGGACACAATCTAAATTCAGCACGGCTGTTGCCAAAGGATAGACGAATAAGGCAGCTTCCTGCTGCCCGCTCGCCCCAACACAATCGACATTTCGCAACGCCATTTACGGTGTTGGATGATTGTTATTTGAGACTCATGAATTCCATCTTTCATACTTATATAATACTAGCTGTGCCAACATCGCCTTCGCCCGCGTGGTATTTAGTGATTTATAAAACTTTCCCGAAATTTTGAACATAAAAGAAGTTATTGTGAGTTAACTGTGACAGATAGAGACATGCTATCACATACTTTTTTGTAGTATTTTTATAAAAGATCTACAATTCTCTACTTCGATTACATACATTCTCTACATAAAAAAAAATGTTATTGTGCGTATTTGAATATAATTAATAATAAACAATAATAATAAATAAAAAACAGCAAATACAAACGCAGTTCTCAATCTGTTATAATAAGTAGGTTAGTGTATGTTTCAGCATGGCTATGGAGAAAACATTGCAATACTAGGCGGCCAGTGGTTGAAAGTCGTCCAAAACGGCAAGGATCAATATGACTATGGTAATGACTTGACCAGACCTGTAGGCCTACCATGAACTTTTAGAAAACGATTCAATCCAAAGTCAGTACAGTACTCAACCGCTATCTTTTCGTATCATGTAGTGTCGATTGCATTGGGGTCGAAGGTTTGAAAAGGAAATCGTTATATGAACTATAGTTACTGTCTCTTTTACTCAAATATTTTTAGGATGCATTCCGAACGGTCATTCGGCAATGACTTAAAGTGTGCGTCTTTAAGACGTCATGGTATGAAAAAGCAAAACAATTCAGTTTACGTATATAATTAAGTCGGAACAAGAATTCATGGTAGACCTGCTGTATTCAACGTCCGCAAGCCGTTGGCAAAGAAAAAGAAAGGTGTATGTATTATCAGTATTGGGGAAAAAGGCTAGAAGACTTTGGATCTATCCAACTATTCTATGACAGACTTCCTCTATATCAGAAGATGGAATTTACGCAAACGATTTAAATCTAAATCCAATATCTGTAAACTGTGATACGGCAATTTCTGGCGCTAGATGTTCGCCATCGCAATCCCGTTCAAGTTGTTCAATGGCGCGTACTTGCGTAGTTACAACACTTACTGCTCGATCTCTCCCTAAGGAATTTTCATTGAACGCCGTTAAATCGAAGTGCTCAATACTTTAAATTGCAATTTGAAAAATATTTACTCCAATTGTGTTTTGTTAATTAAGAAAGACTTTCGCTGTTGATGAGTCTATAGACTAGCGTACAGTCAGTCATTTTGCTAATAATGTAGCTCTTGATAACGAGATCAAAGATGTCATAAAGATTCGAAACTTGGTCGTTGTGCGTTGCTTATAGAAATTACTGAGTTACCAATGAAATGACCTACTTAGTGACTTTATCATTATTGATTTATTGATCAAATCAGATATAAAAAATTTCTACTAAAGTTAACTTTGTGATAATTTGTGGTAAAGTGGCCATGTATCATAAAGATCAAAGAATTGATAGATGCTGTTCCGAAGTTTTATATTCCTTTTATCGTCTTTTATACGTAATGTTAATACAAAAAAAAAGTAACAGCCTTTTACTATGCCCACTGCTGGGCTAAGGCCTCTTCTCTCCGCTATTGGAGAGAAGGGTTGGAGCTAAGACCTACCACGCTGCTCCAATGCGGATTGGTAGGTTACACATATCCCTAGAATTCTCTAGAGATATGCAGGTTTCCTCACGATGTTTTCCTTCACCGAAAATTGTGTGATAAATTGCAATTATCAATTAGACAAGTTTTAATAGAAAAACTCATTGGTGCCTGCCCGGGGTTTGAACCTATGTCGTCTCTAGAGAGTCGCACGGTCTCACCGCTAGGCTATCACAGCTTAATACAAACGAACGTAACAAAAACATAGTTTTGCTATAATCCGTGATATAAGAAAAGAACATTACAATACACAGGCTCTGCACAAATTCACTACCACAATCTCAACAATCTTTCGTCCCGTAACCGAAGCGTGTACAGGATATATACTTCACGACAAAATGGACCTCCGCAAAGTAACGTCTAATTCTATAAAATATGGAACGTTAAGTCTTATCGCTAGATCCAATTAAAGTACCCTATGTCTTGATCGTCCATCGACTCCATGATCGTTTACAGTGTTGTCATATTTTAATATTGATTCATCATCATTCTCCTGCCCTTATCCCACTCTAAGTGGGGTCGGCACAACATGTTAACATGTTGTTGTTGTCGTCACAAGATTTGGCTGCGTATTTTACGACCGGCCGCCTGCCTGACGTCAACTTACCTTAGTCGCCTTTTACGACACCTCGGTAAGAAATGAGGGTGGTCTATTATATTCCATGCAGCCGGATACCACACGGCGGATATTTTAATATTGATTTTTGTTAATTAATAATATTGCTATTTAATACAAACCAAATAATCAAATCAAATTACTTTACCTAACTCGGAATATGTTATTGGAAAAAAAAACAAAAGAAAAAAACCACTAGAAAAGAGCTATCTTAGTATAAATTTAAACAATGCACTAATCTCAGTACATCGCAAATGTATATCATATTAATATTACGGCAAATAGCTTTCAAAGCATAAAGCTTTGGCTCTCGAGGCATTCCCGTTCATAACAAAGCATTAACTCTCAAAGTATCCTAGTTAACAACGTTGAACTCGGTCTGTACTAGAATGTGTATAATTAAAATTACTACGATAACGCTGTTTAAATCCCATTTATTCTGTTTAAACTTACCATATTCTAGATTATGGTTATATATATTTAACAAGGCGTGTTATTGTAACTCATAGAAGCCGCCAGGGTGTTTATTAATAACTATAGTTAGAAATTATCACCTTTAGGTAGACACGGAACTACCTAAGCAATATTAAAACGACACAGTAATGATACTAGTTGCGTAGTAACAACGCATGAACATGCTGGTTGAGACCAACCAAGGCAAGTTGAAACACGGTGGGATGGACGAGCGCAGAAGCTTCGCCGGGTAAAATTGATAAGTAAACGAGTGTTTTTAGGCACTCGCAACTTATTGGAGCGTCGTCTTTAGGGTGTCTCCTACGAGACCGAACCTCGGCTTAAGGACGCTCTTAGGGCGCCTGTGAAATCGGTTGGGGAAGTTAAACACCTTATAGTTGGACGCGGCCGCTATAAGGGGGTTTGGATGTGTGGACGCTTTCTCGAAGTAAGTCTTCGAGAATCGTTTGAAGAGATCGGCTATCGTGGGAAGGTCGAGATCTCTATGGAGATTCACGTTGCGTACGAACCACGGACAGCCAGTGGCTGTACGCATGAATCGATTTTGAAGTGTCTGCAACGGACACAGTCGTGACTTAGGAATGTGCGCGAACGCGACGCTCGCATAGGTCATTATGGGTCTAATGCAAGTCTTGTAAAGCGTCACTTTGTTGCGAAGTGACAGTTTACTAGTCTTGCACAATATCGGATAGAGGCGTCCCATGGCGTATGCCAATCTGGACGTTTATTGTAGATTGAGACTCTAGGGGGCGTCTGGATGAAGTCCATAGCTCTCCTAGACCTGGCAAAGAACATTGCTGCACTTTTATCTGCGTTGATTTCGATTCTCCACCGGCGGAACCAGCTTCCGAGACTATCGGTCGCTGTTTGGAGCCTATCGCTAATAGTTGTAGGATTCCTACAAGTGGTGAAGATTGCGGTGTCGTCCGCGAACATGGCGAGGTGGGTGGCTACACTAGTTTTAGTGGAGAATCGTGGGTGACTTCCATGTGGCGAACTCCGCCTTTTATAAACAATTCTCGCTCCAAAACCAAGCCCCCGCTCTGGTATCGGTCACGTGATCACAGTGATGCCACTATACAAAACTAAAGAAATGAGACTTGAGTCTTGACTATTGCCATGGATGCGACTTTAATGGCGGTTAGGCGAAACCTCTAACTCTATATATCTCGGCGTGAGACGCGTAAGGTCCATTTTAGACCAATTCGGTTTTTTACAAAGCCAGCCAATAAGCGCGTCGAGCTCTTAGATTAGTTAAATTATTAGATTAGTTATGAAGATACAGAGTTGCATAAAGTCGAATTTTCTCATTTCCATCGAAGATGAAGAAGGTTACATGATAAAATTCATATTTATACGAGATTTATTTTTCGTTTTTGCAACTCAACCTTATCTAATATTAATTATATATTACCAGTTCCAAAAACCAAGATTTGTCTGGAATTTACTAGTCCAATAGCGTGTACGAAATAAATTTTATATTTTAAATACCTAGGATTGTCTTATTTATCACATACTTAATTGGTACTTTATATAATTATTCATTTCATTTTTTATTCAACGCATTGTTATCAAAAAATTTGCAAATAATCAAATTATTAAGTGGCCGTAAACATTTTTTTGTATGGAAAATAATATCTATGGGAATTATGTCAGATTATTTGACTTAAGAGAGAGTTTTCGTCCATTATTAAGAGAAGTCAATTAATTAAATGCATTACACTTAAAAATTACACTTTAAACTCTTAATTGTGTAATGGATTCGCAGTTAGCAGTCTTTTAGTTTAATCGAGAACCAAATAACTGTCTGATGCTAATCACGAGACCATTTCCGTAAATTAAATCCTTGCATTTAAGTTCTTAAAATCATTAGAATAAAACTTATTTAAAATAAGGGCGTTAAACTTATTTCAGTTACCTATCAAAATACTGTTGAAAGACCAAAAACAATACACGATTATCATTGCATATTAATTTAACTGGAAACTTAGACTAAAAACAAAGGATAAAGCCTCGGGTTACAACGGACGAACCGCCCGTAGTTAAACAAACGCCGCGGGATAACAATTGGACGTTTTAACAATAATGTTCTGGTGCTTCCCTGGGCAAAGGTCTTTCGCTTCAACCCCTTCGACCGTCAGAAATAACGTTCTAAAGATAACACATTTCACAGGTTTAAAGGTAACACAAAAGTAAAAATAAAATTATTTTGCTATAATCCGCGTTACAGTAAATAAAAAATATATGGACAAACCTCCACCACTTCCACCACAATACACAAGCACGTTCACTATCACAAACTCAACAATCGTGTTCCGAGGTAAAATAAAGGGTGGGAATGAACCAATTACTAGTCCACCATACATTTAACACTATATATATATTCTATTTACTGTGTCGCGGATTATAGCCAAATAATTTTATTCTTACTTTTGTATTATGGATCTCCGCAAAATAGCGCCTAATTCTATATGAATTCGTGAATTTGCGTTACGTAATAATCTTTTTTTTTTGCTAAAATACTCTCATTTATTTACTATGTTTTATTCTTATTCCTGAAAGAAAAAAAGGTTCTTTTATTTTATATGTTGGCCCGGTCTGTAGTGTATGCGGGTAATTTATCAATAGTGTGAATCAGCGGATTAGACCTTAAAGCTCAACAGGAGATATTGTCGTATTTATAATATAAGTATTTATTTATATAAAATATTATAAAAATCAATTTCAACTAATCAACTTTGTTGTAGGGATTCAATATATCGAAAAACGCGTTAACCGTAAAAATTCACTGTCATCATTTTTCCCAAACGCGCTAAGACAAGTAAGTATAACTCCTTTTTTTTCGAACTGACTGCATACTGTTAGCCTTAATGACATTTACAGCGTCACCGGGCGGGACAGGCGTGCGCAGAAGCATCGTCGAGGTTGCGAAATGCAGAGAGTAGAGGGCTGAAGCTCTACTAGCGTCGGGAAACGTCGTCCTAAGGGTGTCTCCTGTGAGGCCGGACCACGGCTTAGGGCGACGCGTAGTGGAGCGCTGATAGTATGACTTTGATTAGTCATTGCGACGTCGGGAGGGTGGCGAGAAGCCACGACCGATCGACGTCAGAAAACTGAGACCTCGTCTTCACCGGCGAAGACGCTGTGTGTGTGTATTACGTGTTTCTGTGTTTGCGATTTGATCGTCAGGGTTATATAGGACGCTTTTTGGACGCCTATACTTTCGGTGGTCAGGCCTAACTGGGATGTAGGTGGAAGCAACTGAAATAAGAAGGTTCGGGTGTACCTCAGATTTCTCGAAGTAAGATTTGAAAAGCGTTTAAAGAGGTGATTAATGGTAGGGAGATCGAGGTCTCTATGAATTTATAACTACATAAATCCTTTCTTGTTCAACTGTGTAATGGGTCCATGTTAGCTTTAAGTTCGTATTGGACCGCCGCCGATGGTATTATTCATGAAATATTCAGTAACGTTTACCACATTTTCGTCTTTTGTTCGGTGAAAATTTCATAAAATATTTTACATATTCCTTCGCACTCGAATGTAGTGCATCAAAAGGCAGGAATTCTTTTCAATTTTAAAGCTGTCATGCATAACGTTCTCTACAATACCTTGTTACTAGTGAAATATAGAATTGCATGAAACGCATTTTTCGCGAGATACTAATTTTCTAGAGATACTAATAGAGAAATATCAAAACTATCAGTTGAAGCCGTGATAGTCCAGCGGTGAGACCGTGCGACTCTTTGGAAGGGGTTAAGGGTATCCAACCCCGGGCAGAAACCAATGAGTTTCCTGTTAAAAAGAAAACTTATGTGTGTAATTGATAATTGCTATATATCACACGCTTTTAAGTGATGGATAACATAGTGAGGAAATCTGCATGTCTCTAGAGAATTCTCGGGGTATGTGTAACTTACCAATACGCAATTAAAGCAGCGTGGTAGGACTTACTTCCAACCCTTATTTCACGAAAACGGAGAGCACTGGGATAATATTAGGCCTTCACTTTACTCTCCACTTTACAGCCTTGCACCGGAAAGCGGTTTTAAAAGTCAAAATTCCCTTGAATATACCTATTTGTGTAGTGGATGCTTATTAGTTGAATAGATAGAGGCGAAAGCGAGAAAGAAAGAGGACACCTAATTTGGATACATATATGTTCATGATAGTTCAATAACCAGTATAATGACAATGCTAAGAATAATATTACTAAGTAATTAAAATGAAATACCTTTGTTATTCTAATCGATTATGATAGTTTCTTTTTAGCGCAGTATTGTAACAATGGAAAGTACCTGTAAAAAACAGAAAATTTATATAAGTTATAGAATTAGGCGTTACTTTGCGGAGATCCATAATACCAAAGTAATAATAAAATTATTTTGCTATAATCCGCGATACAGTAAATAGAAAATATATATAGTGCTAAATGTATAGTGGACTATACGTTTTTTCATACCCGTTACATGCAGGATTCGTAAAAAACATATGCACAAACCTCCACCACTTCCACCACAATACACAAGCACTACACAGGTTCACTATCACAAACTCAACAATCGTTTCGCCCCGCAACCGAAGCATCATCAGGAGATAGACTCCACGACAAAATCGCAAAGCTTTACATTAAAGCTAGTATCACATTCACACATCACAACAGTATCTCCACAGTTTCGAATACTTCCTAATTTATATCTACCTACGATATATAATTTAAAGAATTAACATGGGTAATATACTGCATCCCCGAGTAGCATAGCTTTCAATTAGACATCATTTCTCTAGGGGATGAAACCGTTCGTCGGTGAATGAGTTTAATTAATCTATTTAACGGAGGGGTGTTTTTTTTAACTTTAAAGGCAAGCATTGTTCTCAGTCCCATTGTTCTGAAGAGTGTATAATGTTTTCTGTGTTTAGAACGTTCTGGTTGTATCCAGAATCAACGTGATCCGGTTTTCTCTTTCAACTTTCACTATTTTAACTGCTCGATGTAAATGGTTTTTAAAAGCTGTGATAGCCCAGCAGTGAGACCGTGTGACTCTTTCGAGGGGGTCACCAATGTGTTTTTCTATTAAAACTTATGTGTCTAATTGACAATTGAAATCAATCACACGATTTTCGGTAAAGGAAAAACATCGTAAGGATATGTGTAACCTCAACTCAAAAAAATAAAATAAAAAGGATATGACAACACTCAAAGTGGGGTCGGCACAACATGTTACAAATATTTTGTCACACGATTTGGATGCGTATTTTACGGCCGGCCGCCTGCCTGATGTCAACTTACCTTAATCGTATTTTACGGCCCACGTTATGAAAGAGGGTGGTCTAGTCTACTCAACCGGATACCACACGGTGGGTCGACTTACCTTAGTCGCCTTTTACGACACCTCGGTAAGAAATGAGGGTGGTCTATTCTACTCTACCGGTTACAACACGGCGGAGACAGATTTCGGCACTACAGATGGAAATATAGGATTAATAAAAAAATACTCCCTAAAAAGAACAAAATCACAATATATAGATTGAATTAATACCAAACGAAGTTCAATACAGAGTAAGTGATCAAAAGAAGTGTTTATCTCAAGTCAATAAATCACGTTAACTTCGCTCGCTTATAGTTCTGCCAAAGACACATTTAATCTATTTAAGAAGCAATCCACGTCAGAAGTTAACAATTCCCTGGCTAGAATATACAAAAGAAAACAGTCGGGAATCCAATAAATCAAAAACATTTCAAATAAAGCAATAACATTAATGGTTTGCAAGAAGACCCCTATTGGTTCGGATTGTACCTTTATCCCAGTTTTATTTAAAAAAAAACCTCATCGATACATGAAATTATTTGTTTCGGCGTTTTGTGTGTGTGTGTGTGTGTGTGTGTGTGTGTGTGTGTGTGTGTGTGTGTGTGTGTGTGTGCGCGCGTGTGGGATCGTGCTGGGATGTATGCGATCAGAGTACTATTAGGCTTTCCACCGTGTGATGTGCTTAACCATACTAATATAAAAAGTCTGTCTGTCTATTACAGCTTCACGGCATCTTATTTTAGACCAATATTTATTACATTTTGGCACAATTAAAGCTTGTACACTAGAATGTTGTACATAAAAATATAAAGAATTATAAAACGATAGGTGATGTATATAATAGATAAAGTAGGAACCGACATAAGCTAGCGACTTCTGCTTTGCGCCTAGCAAAAGTACGTAAATCGTTTATGGGTATAAAATTCTAAAATAAAATTACGCAATCAATTTTAGCCTTGCCATTACAGCAATTTAAAAACACTGTTAAAAAGAGGCTGACACAGAAAGTTTGCTATAATGTTGAGGTTTACTTAGATGATAAAAATGAGTGGATAACTACTCTACCCTGTACGGAACAGTAATGACTACATGTAACTAGTTATAAGAATTATATTTTTAAAAGAGCAACCGCCAAGTTTCTAGCTGGCTCTTCTCGTTAGAAACAGCCGAACCAGCAGTAGAGTTGACGATTCAAAAGCACTTGTTAACAAGTTTACTTAAATAAAGAATGTTTTGAATTGAATTGAATGACATAAAGGATAAAATACACGAACAGCCGTGTGTGTAATTGTCCCATATTTATTTATTAAATTTTCGGTGTACAATTAAGCACATTTCCTTTTGCGTAAATAGAATTAATAAAATACTAGACATGTGTGCATTCAATTTCACAAACGAATATAACGATGTCGCTTTAAAACTTTATACTCAACAAGCTTTGTAATTCAACACTATTTGTCATATTGCCGAAGAACGGTTCTGGAACAACGCCAATAAAAGCAATTCAAGCGCTGCAGCCATTAAACAAATCATTTGCGCAATGAACCGTTAAAACGATAAGCTGCTTCGAGCGCTTACACAAATCGATTTAAAGAATCAAATGAAAATATAATCTATTTTCATTCGATTGAAATTTAACGAGAGAGTAAAATTTTTCACGGATTTGTTTTAGATTGCTTCTTGGCGTAGGAAAAATAGATTGTGTATTTCCTGTAGTTGAACTAAAAGAATATCATCTGGGCAGAAAAGGGTCAACCACTTACCTTTACAGGATCGGGAACCAATTCTGGACACTCTGGAGACTTTATAAAATGTTTTGGTCACAAACACTGGTTTTTTTGTATAATTGCTTTTTCTGCGCGTACGTTGCGTTTCGCGAGTTTGAAGCGGTGTGAAGGGGTAGGAGGGGGTAGAAGGGATAATGGCAGGTGGTTGCCATTAACCAATCAAACGTGATCCTCAAACATCCGAGATCGGATACATTGACTAAACATACCCCGCCCCAAAAGGGGGATACCCCTTTTACTATTTCGATAATCAGATGCTGGTAAGATGCAGGCTGTATACCTGTGCTCATGTCTGAATGTTATATCTTATGACGAATCAAGTGGACTGTAATACTTGAAAATAATAAAAAAAATTAAATGTATTGATAAATCTTATATTTATGTTCGATTTTATGAAATTTAAATATTTAGATTGATAAGATAAGATTGTATTGTATTGATAAGATTGTAGTGTATTAGTTTAGCACAGGCTCAAACACGCACGAACAGTCACTACACGTCCGCTCTCGCGTACAGCTCCGGTGTTACTGACGTGGTGCGCTAGAGACTGTGTATGGATATTGATGTATGTATGATATGCTTGTATCTTTATGTATAGCATTATGTCTTATGGAATATTGCTGTGGGGTAAATGCGCGGATAGTGAAAAAATTTTCGTATTACAAAAAAGAGCCATACGTGGCATCTACAATTTAAGTCCGCAGGATTCCCTGCGAGAGAAGTTTAAGGAAATAGGTATTCTTACATTTGCTTCACAGTATATTTTAAACAATGTAATTTTTGTACATAAAAATATTAAGAATTATAAAACGATAGGTGATGTATATAATAGACAAAGTAGGAACCGACATAAGCTTGCGACTCCTGCTTTGCGCCCAGCAAAAGTACGTAAATCGTTTGTGGGTAAGGGTATAAGATTCTATAATAAAATTCCAAAATCAATTTTGGCCATGCCATTACAGCAGTTTAAAATCACTGTTAAAAAGAGGCTGATACAGAAAGCCTACTGTTGAAGATTACTTCGATGATAAGGATGTGTAGATATAGGAGCGCTTCTACCCTGTACAAGACAGTAATAAATAAATGTAACTAGTTCTAAGATTTATACTTTAAAAAGAGCAACCGCCGAGTTTCTTGCTGGCTCTTCTCGGTAGGAACAGATTTCCGAACCAGCAGTAAAGTTGACGATTCAAAAGCACTTGTTTACAAGTTTACTTGAATAAAGAATAATTTGAATTTATGTAAATATACAGAGTGATAATCACATATCCTAACCAACATATACTTAAAAATCATTTAACCGGTCATCATCATTCTCCTGCTCTTATCCCACTCTTAGTGGGGTCGGCACAACATGTTACAAACATGTGGTCACGTGATTTGGCTACGTATTTTACGACCGGTCGCCTGCCTGACGTCAACTTACCTTAGTCGTATTTTATGACGCCTCGGTAAGAAAGAGGGCTGTCTATTCTTTCCAACCGGATACCACACGGTGGGTCAACTTACCTTAGTCGCCTTTTACGACACCTCAGTAAGAAATGAGGGTGGTCTATTCTACTCAGCCGGATGCCATACGGCGGAAAAATGATGAGATTGTTTCTTTGTGTAAGCAATAAATTATGTATGTTTTAGTTATTAAAAAGTTATCTCTTCTATCAGTTAACTATTTAAAAAAAAACAAATTAAATAATATACAAAATTTACGATTGTTACATATTGCACGGTTCGTATTAAATTGGCAGAATTCAAAACCTTATTTCCTTATTTCAATGCAGCTATGACATCACGCTACAAATGATTAAAAAAGCTAGTTTTTTTTTTCTCCTCCAAGTTATGGGTCTTTAACGTACGCACTACGCTGAGCTTTATTGCAATTTGTAATACAACTTTTTTAATTGGGTTACTTTAATGCTAAGTAAACATCTCAGATTTTAAAAACCTTTGCACTGCTGTTGAAATCGCAGGGTGCAGTGTGTCTTTTCTACAGAATTTTCATTTCACATTTTTCTTAACAGTATGTAGTAACTACAAGAGCTGTGATAGCCCAGCGGCGAGACCGTGCGACTCTTTCGAGGGGAACACGAGTTCAAACCCGGGCAGGCACCAATGAGTTTTTCTATTAAAACTCATGTGTGTAATTGATAATTGTAATTTATTACACGCTTTCGGTGAAGGAAAACATCTCGAGGAAACCTGCATATCTATAGAAAATTTTGGAGATATGTGTAACCTACCAATCTGTATTGGAGCAGCGTGGTAGGTATTAGCTCCAACCCTTCTCTCCAGAAACGGAGAGAGCAGGCCTATTCGCAGCAGTGGGATTGTAACAGGCCGTTACTTTACTTTTTTACTATTATGTAGTAACGAAATTAATGATAAAATTATTCAAAAGTACTAAAAATATTTTTTTGCTATAATCCGCGATAAAAGAAAAACTATGTAATGTAAACGTAGAGTGTATCCGTTCTCATATCTGACACATGCTGAATTTGTAAAAACTCAACGAGACAAGAGACAGGTCTAACTCCTGATGATAATTCGGTTACTGGGCGAAACGATTGTTGAGATTGTGGCAGTGAATGTGTGAAGTGTTTGAGTGTTGTGGTGTTTTTGGTGGCGGGTAGTGCATGAGTTTTTACGATTACTGCATGTATCAAGTCCGAGAACGGATAGCACACTTATCGTTATATATATTGCTTATTTTTATTGATACGCCGTGTGCCGTGGTATCCGGCAGAATAGAATATAGACCACCCTCCTTTCTTACCGAGGTGTCGTAAGAGGCGACTAAGGAATATGCCGTGTGGTATCCGGCTGCATAGAATAGACCACCCTCATTTCTTACCGAGTCGTAAAAAGTGACTAAGGAAGTTGACGTCAGGCAGGCGGCCTGACAACATGTTTGTAGCATGTTGTGCCGACCCCACTTAGAGTAGGATAAGGGCAGGAGGATGATGATTTCGATGTATACGATTTAAAACATATACATATATAATTTAGATAAAATAAGAGGCAAGTGCATGGCAACATAAAACTATAACATTAAACGATAACCGACCTTAAATAAATCATTGCTCACACACCTAGTCGACCGTTACAGCGAGCTTTCGCTTTCAAGAACATTTCACTCCGTCCCGACAGGCCGAGCTTCCATAACCATGAATATTTTATCACCAGGATTCATTCCTCCCCACTGTTACGGGTTCGCGAGCTGTTATTTAATACAAAGCAATTTGCTATGGAAATCAAATATTAACTCGCCCACTTTCACGTGTGCGCCGAATTTAGTACCTACAGCTGCCAAGGGTTGGTGTTGATTTCATTTATTACAGCCATTTCACTAACTATATCCAATTTATAGAAGTAGACGTAGACTTTGCAAATTTTCATAGCAGAAAATAATTTCATCGTGATTTATATTAGGTCCTTACATATGAAATTGGCGTTTTCTATGGGAGGAACATAAAGTCGTTTTAATGAAATATATTTAATTAATCAAAGTATGTACCATTGCTATGTATGCCCTTTTGCCATCTCATAGGTAGTTCATTAATCCCCTTACTAAAAAAACCATTCGGGCGGGAATCAATAAAATCTTTGAAGGCGGCTTGGACTGCCCCATCGGAGTTGAAGTTGAGTCGGTTTGCTTCACTCAATTCATGAGGTACCCACCTTTCAAGCTTTTTCACCTTCCCAATTTGCTTCAAGCGGATTAGAATAGTTTTATCACTAACACCGGAGCCTGCAGCTAACTCGGACGTGGTTTGCGATAGATCCGCTTACACAATAGCCTTCAATTCTTCATTATAAACTTTGGTCTCCGGCCGTCCACGAGGCTTGTTCTGCAGGTCGGAATTTCCAGAACGAAAACGTTTGAACCAAAAACGCACTGTGTTTTCTTTTGCGACACCGTCACCATACACATCATTAATCCTTCGAGCCATTTCTGCAGCACTGGTGCCACGGTGGAACTCATACTCGTAAATAACGCGATATTTCATGTTTTCCATTTTGTAAACAGAGTGACACAAAGAAAAAAACAAAAAAAGAAAAAACAAATGAATTAGGGGGTTTGAAACACAAATGCATGAGTAAATAGCTGTATGAATTTGAATTTGGAATTCCTAACCATAAAGGTAATATTTGAGATCAAAGTGGCCAGTACGACAAAACGCCAATTTCATATGTAAATATAGAGTGAGGCGTTGCTTTGCGGAGGACTATAATACAAAAGTACTGAAAATATTTTTTGATATAAAAGAATATCAATAAAAGAAATATACATACATACATTTTCCTGCCCTTATCCCACTCTAAGTAGGGTCGGCACAACATGCTACAAACATGTTGTCACATGATTTGCCTACGTATTTTACGACCGGCCTGACGTTAACTTACCTTAGTCGTATTTTGCGACCCCTCGATAAGAAAAAGGGTGGTCTATTGTACTCAGCCGTATACCACAAGGCGAATATCGTATACATTGAAATAAAGTTATTTATTCAATTGCCTTATTGTACACATATATATACTGTTAAAAAGATAAAGAAACTATTTATTAATCTATTTAATTTTAGTGTGCATTAATCAAAGCCTTCAAAATGGCTTTGTGATTTTGTCGTGTAGTCTATATCCTGTTGGTGCTTGTGTTGGTGGGAGAATATGTCGTAGTGAGTGTGTGTAGTGTTGGTGATGGCGGTTTTGATACCTGTGGTGACTGGTCTTGTGTGTATAAGGTACAAGAACGGTTTTATCTTTTCTTAGCAAACGCTGATTATAGCTAATAATTCGCCCATAACTTTTGTGCGGGATTATGTATACTAGCTGACGCGGCGAACTGCGTACCTAACAGTCGATTCATTAATTTTTTGGTTTTTTTTTTAAACTTATTCTGTTATTCTGGACAACTAGTTAGCTAGTATAATAAAATAAGAAATTTTATAAAACAATAGTTACATTATGTCAATAATAAAAATTATAAAACACTTAATTATTTTAATAGTCACTAAAAAATTATAATGAAAATTACAATATCAGATTTAATATTTATACGATACTAACGTCACTCATTTGTTTTCCCATCCCGGAAACCCTCCACTAACACTTAAACTTTATGGTATGGTTAAAGTTCAAATTGACTTAAAGTGTTATTACGAATATTTTTTATGGGAATATAGAAAGGTGTTGTGTTTAGAATTTTTCAGGCAATTCTTTAAATTTTTCCCTCCGTAAGAATCATCCTCGTACTTCAAAGGAATATTATAAAAAAGGAATTAGCGAAATCCGTTAAGCTGCTTTCGAGATTTGCGCTTAGCAACACATTCAACGGTTCATTTTTATATTATAGACTAGCTATGCCAGCGAATTCGCCCGCGTGGAAATCAGTATGTCACAAGATTTATCAGAATAAAAATATCAGAATTAAAATAAAAAAAAAAGTAGTTATGGTGAGTTAACCATGAGATAGAGACATGCTATTGCGGTAGTTTTTTGTAGTATTTTTATAGATCTACAATTCTCTAGTACATTACTTTAGCGTATCTCTGCTGGTTTACGCAGCGCACGCGACTAAAGACTCCCAGCAAGTAAGTTTTTTAACGACTAACCTCTTTAACTCAATTTACATACCGATAGTACATAAATACTACATACTATTTACATTTACATACATCTGGAAGTATTTCGCTATCTTTTGGTGAAAATCGTAAAAAAATCCGTTCTTTAGATTTTGAGAAAATCGATTACAGACAGACAGCTTTTTGGGACTTTGTTTTATAATAAGTATAGATGTTAGCGAATTAGCTGTGGAACCGTTACAGACGGATAGACTTTCAAATATTATATTAAGTATAGATTGACAACGTAAAGAGAACTGAGTCAAAGTTCGATCTTGAATGTTCAGGTCTCGGAGCAACTATTAAACAATTTGCATTACAAACAGCTTCCGCCGTGTCACCTCCATTTGAATAAGAAGTTATTTCCCGTTAATTTGACACGTTTAAGATTTTGAACTCAGTCACTCAGTCGATTCATATTTTCGTCTGTCGTAATATTTGAGTATATATTCATATTAATATTATTCAAATTCAAATTCAAAATATTATTCATTCAAGTAAACTATTTCTTTTTTTTTTACAACAAAATGTACAAGTTATGTTTATCTTAAAATACTTACACGCTAGTACTATACAAATCATGCCCACGCGGAATGGGCCCAAGAATGCTGGCAGCGTTTCCGCGTTGAATCGCTAAGCTGATTCTTTGTGCTAAAAAAGGGAAGGAAGGAAGTAAAAAGGGACCCAACCCTCTTGTCACCCGAAGAGGCGATAAACTTGTAAACTAGTGCTTTTGAATCGTCAACTCTGCTGTTGGTTCGCAAAGCTGTTCCTACCTAGAAGAGCCAGCAAGAAACTCAGCGGTTGCTCTTTTCAAAACATTATTCTTATTACTTGTTATATTTAATCGGTAAGGCATAATTGCTCTTTCCGATACGAAATAATCGATTTTTTACATACCGATTTATTTTTAAGGAAGAAATATCTGAATATTTAATAATAGATTTTTCACTCCACTTGACATCCCTAGTCCTGATACCACAAGTATCTTATATTAAGTCTGTCCGTCTGTTACTCTTTATCGGCTAATCCAATGGAACCTGTTGATGATATTTGCTATTAAAGTGAAACCTACTCGTACCAGCTGAGTAGATAGGATTGAATAATACCCCTATTTCTTTGGGGAACAAGTAAAACACTGAAAGTATTTTTTTTGTTCCTCTGATGCAAGAGTCAGCGTCAATGTATCTCTTATTACTATTTACAACAATTGCATTTTTGTTGTTTACAATATTATTTGGTATTCAATTCAATTCAATTCAATTCAAAATATTCTTTATTCAAGTAAACTTGTAAACAAGTGCTTTTGAATCGTCAACATCTACTGCTGGTTCGGAAAGCTGTTCCTACCGAGAAGAGCCAGTAAGAAACTCGGCGGTTGCTCTTTTTAAAACATAAATCTTATTACTAGTTACATATAATTATTAATGTCTTGTACAGGGTTGAAGAGAAGCTATATCCACGCATTCTGATCGTCAAGGTAAAAGGTCAAAGGTCAAGGTATTCTGATTTGACTGTTGTTTGGTTAGACTAGTTTGGTTTAAGTTTATACATTACAGTTATTATTAAATAAGCTATCCATGTTGCCATTGGTATTGATTTCCAATTACTATTACTATTCTTTGGGTTTGGGTATAAGATTCTATAATAAAATTCCGAAATCAATTTTGGCCATGCCATTACAGTAGTTTAAAAACACTGTTAAAAAGAGGCTGATACAGAAAGCCTACTATACTGTTGAAGATTACTTAGATGATAATGATGTGTGAATATACATAGGTGCACTTCTACCCTGTACAAGACAGTAATAAATAAATGTAACTAGTTTTAAGATTTATATTTTAAAAAGAGCAACCGCCGAGTTTCTTGCTGCTTCTTCTCGGTAGGAACAGCTTTCCGAACCAGCAGTAAAGTTGACGATTCAAAAGCACTTGTTTACAAGTTTACTTGAATAAAGAATATTTTGAATTTGAATTTGAATCTTATTCTATTTACAATTTCTTTCTGCTATTTACTGTTTTCAGTAGGTTTATTTTTGTGCCGAGCTATGAACTATTAAAAAACTATTATACCATCTATTCTTATATTACTAATTCCATAGAAGGTATTTAACCATTTAAGCTTAAACGAAAGAAGTCGCTGGTTTACCTTGGAATGAAACAAATTTATGACTTCTACTGTAGGCCGAAGTAATTTGTTATATTAAAGTAATTACATTTAGAGAGCAAAGTTAAACATTGTAAGAAATTCAGTAAGCGGCTCTACTTTGATCTTGCCGAGAAAAGCTTTCTCTTTGTGGTAAGATTTTCGTATATTTATATTAATTACTTTTTATCATTTATATTAATTATTTTTTGGGCTATTGATCATAAAATGACTAAACATCATATTAACGCTGTCTTTTAACCTAAAGTGTGTGTAATTGTCCCATATATAATTTATTTATTCATTGTATATAACCGTTAATTTACAATTATAGAAGCGGTCAAACAATGGAATAAACAACTTGTATGCGATGACGTGCGTGTTTATAAACTACATTAACTTTCGCAACATTACATCACAACCCTTGTGGAAATATTGAGGGAACATAAGCGGAAAATAAGTAAAGATTAAAGGCATGCTACCTGGGGTCCCTTTGTTCTCGCCCTCCGAGAATATACTATTTCAGGGTTAAGTCGGGTCAACGTACCAAGTAAATAATGTAATTATTTCATGTTATATTTAAGCAATTAAGGGCAAAAATTTAATTTACACTACCCTCATTTATAGCTCCAAAATACTATAGTAGAGTATACTCTACTATAATAATAATAATAATAATAATAAAAATACTTTATTGCACTAAAGACGAAGAAGAATGTAACACAATGATACAGAAAAAAGACAGAGTAAAGATAACGATACAGAAAATCTTAATAATAATTTTAAGTAGTGCAAAGGCGGCCTTATTACTAATAGTAATCTCTTACAGGCAACCTTACTTAAGAGATAAACTGAGACAAGGAGTATAAAGGACGGTGCACAAAGTATTTATTAATAAACATACATGCATTCTAATAATTACACACTAATACATATTTGAATAATTATACACTAATACATACATCAATATTTATACATACATAGATACATATATATAGTCTTTAAATTATACAATAGTTAATAGTTAATATTTAATATAGTAATTTATAAGGATAAATAATGACTCTTTAGACGATCTTTAAAAATGCCAACGGATTGTGCGTGTCTAATATTCCAAGGAAGCATATTCCACAGATTTACTGCCCTTACAGTGAATGATTTACTGTAGCAATAAGAGCGACAAAAGGGAAATTGAAGCTTATTATCACTCAGTGAGCGGAGATTATGGGAAAGAAAGGAATTGGTCCTAAGAAAAGTAAAACGGTCTTTAAGGAAAGAAGGAGTCTGAGGATGGAAAAGAAGAGTATAGAGAAGACTAAGGATATGAAAATCACGACGCTGCCGTATTGTGAGCCACTGAAGTCGTACACGATACTGGGTGATATGGTCGTATTTTTTTAATCCGAAAATAAATCGTATTATGAGATTCTGTAGACGCTCAAGCTTATTAAGCAATTGCTGTGACAAATCTGGGTAGCATGAGTCAGCATAGTCAAGAAGGGGAAGTAGTAGAGAATGTGCTAGTGACACTTTAGTCTTTATGGGTAGGAGATTCTTCCATCTTCTCAATCTGCCTACAACTCCAAAAATCTTGCGACTTAAGTCAGAGACTTGAGGAGCCCAGGAAAGAGTGCTATCAATGATGATACCCAGATTTTTCACAGTGCCGCTAACTCCCAATACAGTGCCATTGAAAACTATAGGAGAAAGTTGACTGAGATTTAATTTAGAAATTTGTTTTGAGCTGCCTATGATAGTGACCTGTGACTTGCCAGGATTTACACACAACCCGTAAGACTCACTCCAGGCACCAATCGCATGAAGATTGGAATTTATAAGGTCGATACCCTCACCAATTTTGTCGACGGTTGTTGTCGTGTAAATCTGCAAGTCATCAGCATATAAATGATGGGACAAGGAAAGAAGTTCGGTAACAGTGTTGATATATATAGAAAAGAGAAGAGGGGAGAGAACACCACCTTGAGGGACACCAGCACTAAGACGGCAAGGCGATGAGCATTTATCATTAGTACGTATGCACTGTTCACGACAAGAGACATAGGATTTGAACCATTCAATAGCGTTGGACGATATATTTATTGATCTCAGAATAGCAGACAGAATATCAAAATCAACCGTATTGAAAGCGTTAGAAAAGTCTAATAAGGCAAGAATAGTAACCTGTTGATTATCCCATCCGTATCTTATGTCATCGCATACCTTTATAAGAGCCGTAGTAGTGCTGTGTCCTGGGCGGAAACCGGACCGATATGGGCTCAGAATCTTATTTTTAGAAATATGGGAAAAAAGTTGGTTATGGACTATACGCTCAAGAACTTTGGATAGAAAAGGAAGGATAGAGATTGGTCGGTACTGCGAAAAATTTGTGGGATTAGTAGTTTTAGAAATGGGAATTATATGTGCAAGGCGCCAAAGATCGGGAAAGGTGACAGAGGAAAGTGAATAATTAAACATATGAGTAAGAATGGGAAGTAAGCTATCGAGTACCAACAGAATCATCTTACGACTGATTCCATCACTACCAGTTGCGTCAGACTTAATGGCTAAAACATGTTTTTTAACTTCCGCGTCAGTAATGGGATTAAAAATGAACATATCGAAATTGGGTAAGATACGTGCTGACAAGGCGCTCAAAGTACTGGCTTTAGTTATGTGATCGAGTAGCTTTACATTAGTAAAATGAGCATTGAGTGCGTCGAGATCAATATGGGTGTTCAATGATGTTAATTTTCGCTGTCGTCCGATACCCATAGTATCAAGAAATTTCCATACTTTAGCGGAATCATTACAATTAATAGAATATATGTACTATATGTACTACTTTAGTTATAGTCGTGACTTCGTCTGCGCTAACTTAAGTATTGGATATTAATTATATACTACTATGTAAAGCTGGTAAGCTGTGATAGCCCAGCGGTGAGTCTAAGCGACACCTTCGAGAGAGTTACGGGTTCAAACCTCGGTCAGGCACAAACGAGTTTTTCTGATAAAAACTTATATGTCTAATTGATAATTGCAATTTATCATCACACGCTTTACGGTGAAGGAAAATATCGTGAGTAAACCTACTAGAAAATTCAGGGGACATGTGTAACTTACCAATTCCCATTGGAGCAACATTCTCTTAATAAACGGAGAGGTTTAAGAACAGCAGTGGGATATTAAGAGACCGGTAATTTACTACTTTACGTCCAATGTAACTTTTAATGGTCCCGAAGGTAAATTGTGATATTTTTAGTCTACAGTATATGTTGGCTCAGTACATAAGCTTCAATTATAGCGAATTTCATGAAAACCGCTCTAGCAGATTACACAGTTAATACGTTGGTCCAATTTCGATGAAATTTGTCAATAAAAATATAAAATACCAGAATAAAAATATACGTTGTTCTTTAGGGAACAATTAAAAAAACATTTTTGAAGATCTTAAATGTTTAATTTGGAGCGAATGAAGTCGCGGGTAGTACATTATAATCGCAAGTTAATATATTGCAACACAATTTTTGTAACACATAGCACATTTACCTAATACGCTTGCATCACAACTATCAATCGTGTATTACGTATTATTGTAATAAATATAAATATGATAGTAATTACTTCCTTATAAGTTTGCGATAGCTAATTGCGAATAATAAACTTTTATTGAGCGATTTCCTCGATATTGAACATAATGACCACTGTCTTTCGTAATATATAAAATAACCTACGTCTAAAAGTTCTGTCATAAGAAAAGCGAAGCTTGAATAATACTTAGTCTTCGGAAACCTTTATCTTTTAATTTTATCAGCTGGTTTTTCGATTCAAACTATAGATATGGCACGTAGAGTTCAACTCCATAAAATTAGTGTTCAAATGCGGATTGGTAGGTTATATAATATTCAGAGATATGCAGATTTCTCAAGACCAAAGTTATAATAGAATTATTTTTCTATAATCCGCGTTTGTTAAGAAAATCTATGTAATGTTAAATGTAGGAAGCAGAACTGTTTTCATACCTTATACCCAAACACCGCGATTAATATCGGTTAAACTGTTTTGGAGAATTTACTAGAAACCTAAACCTTTCTCAATATTTGTACTATTCCTTAGTAAAAATCGCGCAAAAGCCATTTAATACATTTTGAGAAAATTGATTATTTACATACAGACAGCTTTAAAGCTGTTTTATAATATGTATAGATAATACAGAAAGTTTTATAAGCCGAAGTAATAGCCGGAAGACTACGTTTAGGATACAAAAAAAAACAAGCATATACACTTATTTATTTATCTCTTTTTATTTATTTATTTCTTATTAAAACAACTTTCTTTACTTACTTGAGAACCCTGTTTCCGAAGCTACTAAATAACTTAAGAATCAATAAATGACATTTTACTAAAGTAACTATTACTTTTAATTTTATTATTATTTTTACAAAAAAATATGTTCAAACTCACTTTTCATGGTGTATTAGGATTATGATATACACACAATAAAGTATATTTCTATTGTATTCTAAAGATATTTAATATGTCCACGAATTTATGATGAATTATTTAAAATTTTATTTTTGCCGATTTTTTACATTAATTTAATACATAAATATTTATTCAGCTCTTATACAAGATTTACGGAACAAGGCAAAACTAATCTAAGTAACTAATCTAATTCTCTAATATCTAGTACATAATTGTGTAAAGGCTTTAAATCAGTATTCGCTGAATGTCGAAATTAAGACATTCAGCACTGATTTAAATAAAAGTTGAAATAAAAATAAATTTGAAACAAAAGGAACTGTTTTATTAAATTCATTTATTTATTACTAAGAATTACATAAGTAATAATAAAATTATTTTGCTATAATCCGCGATACAGTAAATAGAAAATATATATAGTGCTAAATGTATCCGTATCCGACTATCCGTATTTTCATACCCGATACGTGCAGGATTCGTAAAAACACATGCACAAACCTCCACCACTTCCACCAACTTCCCACTTCCAACACTACTTCCACTTCTTGATCTCCGCAAAGTAACGCCTAATTCTATAAACTAAGAATTACCTTGGTCGCCTTATACGACATCGCTGTAAGAAATGAGGGTGGTCTATTCTAATCAGCTGGATACCACACGGCATTAACAGTTATAGCCGCTTTAAATATTAATTCCCCAATTATTGTTTATAGGATCCCCTCTCACCTGCCTAAGGAATCTGTCTCCGTAAACTAATTACCCGTCCCACCCCCAAGCTACGAAGTGATAAATTGTTTTCTCGCGACAGTTACGCTCACGGCTTGCCTTTAAATTCGATCAATGTTCTCAGACAGGCCGGGGTTCAATAAAATACGCTGTATAAAAAGAGATTTAGGAATTCAGATCGGGAATTGCATTAGCTGACATTGAATAATACTCGTGTATAAGGAATCCTATACTAATATTATAAATTCGATTGTGATCAAAATATACGAATGTAACGTCGATGTCGACGGACGTACGGACGACGAAATAGTATCTACAAATGACAGGATAGTAGTTTTATCACTAATTCTTGATATGGATTTACTGGAAGATGCACCGTTTACAGTTTCGTTTACGCTTCGTGTTTCAATAAGGTGCACTTAATATCTGAGAAAGTAAAGTAACGGCCCGTTACTGTGCCCACTGCTGGGCTAAGGCCTCCTTTCTCCGTTTTTCGAGAGAAGGATTGGAGCTAAGACCTACCACGCTGCTGCAATGCGGATTGGTAGGTTACACATATCCCTAGAATTCTCTAGAGATATGCAGATTTCGTTGCGGTGTTTTCCTTCACCGAAATGCGTGTGATAAATTGCAATTATCAATTAGACACCTAAGTTTTTAATAGAAAAACTCATTGGTGCCTGCCCGGGGTTCGAACCTATGTTTTCTCTAGAGAGTCGCAGGGTCTCACCGCTAGACTATCACAGCTTAATATCTGACACACTCATGGGCAATATCGATCGATGAACATTCAGTATGACAACTTTTAATATAACTATGAGAAAACTACTAAAATACTAGTGGCGCCATCAGTTATTTCAGCGAGGGAAATACATGTCAGAACCGTGTTACGTTATGTCACATAAATCATTTTGTCCTAAATTACTTGCACGCTAGTCTATTTGTACATATTATAAAACAAAGTCCTTAAAAGTTGTCTGTCTGAATGTAATATAAAAGGTTTAGGTTGATAGAACATTACGATTTTGTCATTTGTAAGGTCGCGCAATTTAAAAAAAAAAGCTCGCCCGCTGGGAGCTTTAGTCACTTGAGCCGCGTGAACCTGCAGAGATACACTAAAGTAATGTACTAGACAATTATAGATCTACTAAAATACTACCAAAAAGTGCGCGATAGCATGTCTCTATCTCGTATGGTTAACTCACAGTAACTACTTTTATGTACTTGATTATTATTATTTTTTTTTTTTTTTTATACAGGAAAAAACCCCTTATGGGTACCACCGCCCGACGGGCACAGGCGGTGGTTATGTCGGACTCGCACCGACTAAAACGACCTGTATGCTCCCCACGCTGCTGGTGGCGGGGGCAGGGTACCTTATTTGACCCCACCCCCGCCAGCAGCAACTCTGAACCCCAGAGTGCGCCACCTCTGGGTCGGGGCCTCTCTAAAAGTGGCCCCTCCCTCCGCTGGACGATGCATCGGGAGCACCAGATGCATCGACCGCCTCGGGGACCTTATAAGGAGGGCGTCCGACAAACCCCGTTCGGAACGCCCAGAAGGTCCCCGTTAAGGCGGCATGCGACGGACTTCGGCGAGTCGCCTGCGCCCCGCTCGCCTGCGGCGGATCGGATCCAAAGACTCGACTTCCCGGATCCGTCCCGCCGCCTCCTTCCGCAAGATAACATCCTCGCAGAAGGAGGCCATCGCTGCCCACGATCCCTCCCTGTCCACCATGGCACGAACCACAGTGGGCAGGGAGAGATCGTGCCCCACCTCTGCCACGAGCTTCGCCCGCTGAACCGTCCAAGCTGGGCAGTCCGCGAGCGTGTGCAGCGCCGTATCAGACTCGGCGCCGCACTCGTGGCACACACCAGATGCTTCGCACTGGGCCACCTTCCACAGATACATCCCGAAACAACCATGTCCGGAAAGTACCTGCGTCAGGCGGAAGGTGAGGTACTTGATTATTATGCTTTAAACCGCGTGCGGGATTATAACACGATAATTCTATCACTATTTTTGCACTACGGAATTCCGCAAAGTAACGCCTACTAAATATAGCAACGTCAATTCAACGTCCATCAGATCTTATTTCAAAGATCACATTATGTAAAGTGCAACTGAAAGGGGTAAACTGATTTTGCATGTATTTGCCTAACTGACTCGAAACCAATTTACATTTTATCAGCTTATCTCGTAAACAGATATTTAGCCATAGTGGATTTAATTAAAAAGTTTTTTATCAATATTCTCCTTTTTGTGCCGAAAAGTTTTAGCAATGCAAATAATTTACTTACAAAAATATAATACAAACTGCGCATTAGGCGTAATAGAGAGAACGAAAAAGTTGTTGTTATATTTTCTGTACTGATATCTGACAATATCAAGCAAAAGTACATAGATTAAGTACCGACAACATCGTATAAACAGTACGGCAGACTTCACATAATATCTTAACGTCATGACCTGCAGGCCTACCACGAACTCTTACTGCGACTCAATTGAAGACGTAAACGAAATTGTTTTGCTTTTTCATACCATGACGTCTTAAAGACGTACACATTAGGTCGTTGCCTAATGAGCGTTCGGACATTGTCCTAAGAACATGTGAGTAAAAGAGACAGAGTTATCTATAGTTCATATAACGTTATCCTTTTCATACATTTCGAACCCTAATGCAATTCACACTTCATGGTACGAAAAGAAAGCGGTTCGCGGTCGTCGTTTACGTATTCAATTGAGTCGCAATAAGAGTTCATGGTAGGCCTGCAGTCCACCAAATCTTACACGCGCAGTACAATATAATCGCTTGACTCATAATCCGCTTAGTTCGCTCAGTTTGTGCATAATAATCCTGTTACAAGTCATGGGGGACTTTGCTTTGTGCTTACGGAGGTTCTTCCTTGCAGAGTGTCGTTATGAGGGCCGACTGAGTGAATGACTTCACTCACACATATAACTTTGTACTGTGGTCATAGTTAACCCTGTAATACAAGTTATAGTTTGTGGAAGTGGAAGGATATCATCAATTCTGACACGTGTACGCTAAGAATTAATAATCGAAAATGACTAAATCAACGATTGATTTGACAATAAGACAATATTTTCATTTATTTAAATCTATCTATTCATATTATAAAACAAAGTCCCCAAAAACTGTCTCTCTGTATGTTTTTTTTTCGAACACTAGCTATTGCTGTTAGCCCTAATGGCTTTTACAGCGTCACTTTTTGGAATTTTGAAAATTTTGAAAAAATGTTCGCACCAATGTGCACGCAGGAAAAGCCGCAGACACAGCTTGTAAAATATAAGTGCAATTTACATTATCACACATTATCTGTTTGTTGAAATACGAAGAAATAATAAAATCAATTCTACAATGCCCAACAACCAACTTAAGTAGAAGGAAGATGGAAGGAAGATGAAACGTAAACGAACAGTAAACTATCAAAGAAATCAGGAACAGTAAACTATCATGAAATGAAACGTTAAAGAATCTTGTTTGAAATACACAACGTGAATGTTGGCTAATGCAGTGGTGAATATTTTATTCACATCACAGTGTTTACGACTTAGTATCATCGAGAGATACGTATTATCTTTAATGCAGAAACCAATGTATATTTGCCACAACTTTTAAATTAAAATAAACTATCACAGTTCTTATTCCATTAGTATAAGAACTGAAATAAATTAATTCGTACACCTGAATCCTTTTACCAACAGCATTCTGTTAACCTTTGTATTCCTTTTGTTGTATCGTAGGAATCACTCGGTAATCTCCACTTAACCTAATTCTTACCTCCGCTGCTTAAGTGCATGTGAATGGTTTCTGATACCTAAATCGAATCTCTTAATGGATCGTTACATTCTCAATATCCTAATAAGCCTCTTATTGTAGTCGAGAGCCTTTTGTACAAGGTTGTATATCGTTTTATTGGTATGAAACGAGCTCTTACCTAATTAGGTGTTGTACAACATGTGATGCTACTAAGCATATGGGGACAAATAATCTAGGAGTATATTGATTGTGTTCTTTTCTATATTTGGAAGTGATATATTTAATTACAAAGTAACAGATTATTATTCGAATAAGATAAAATCGTAATGTTAGAATTTTGCCATGGAGCCTATCCTCCTGATGTTAGTTGCTTCGGTTTCAAGGTGAAACGATCGTAGTTTGTTGTGTACGTTGTTGCTGGTGGAGGCGCCTTGGGGTACATGTGGTGACTTGTCCTGCGTGTGTAAGGTGCGTAAATTTTGCCAGCTTCATACCCATTCGCTTTACATGCATTCTAAGTGAATGCATGTAAAGCGAAACCCGTACGGATTATAGCAAGGTAGTTCTGTTATAGTGCATGTATTATTTATTGCCGGGTACTATATGTTTTTATTCGTAGAACATAAGTAGACGTATAACGAAAGCTTAACCCTACGAAACTACGGGCCTACGTTTGCACGAGGCGTTGTGAGATGTCCGCGCAGTGACGCTTTGTTTACAGCAAAATTTCCGCTAAAAGAAATATCAACAAGTGCTCAAAATAAAATGAAAACTTTTCAAGTTTGTAACCATAAAAATAGTTTTATGAAATTCTTAAGGTAGTAGATTCAATACCGAGGCTACGGCGTCAGAAAGTTCGTAGATCGTTTGTGGGCTTCGGTATACATTTTTATAATAACATTTCTCAATCTATTTTGGACTTGCCTTCAGACAAGTTCAAAAAAGCAATTAAAGAGACATTTATTCATTAAACAGTACACTGTTGAGAAATATGTTAATGATAAGAAAGTTTGGAAATAAATTGCAACCAGCTACGCACTAGAATGTATTGTAATTTTTATTTAATTTATTAATTTTTATTTAATTTATTATTTAATTTATAATTTTTATTAATTTTTATTTTTATTTTTATTTAATTTTGAAAAGAGTGACCGCCTAGTTTCTCGCTGGTTCTTTACGGTAGGAGCACCTTTCCGAACCAGTTGTAGCTTCATTTTAAATTTGAGGTCTCAGTGCTTATAAAGGCCAAAATGAATTTGAATGGATCTGGAACTAAAATTATAGGACGAGCTTGAAATATGTTCCCAGAAAAAAAGAGAAAGCACAAAACGATCTATGTCTTTTTTAAACCATTATTTTTAGTATATTATCTTTATAATTGTATATTATGCAATAATAAAGATAAATTAGAAAGCCCGAAAAAGAGTGGTGTTTACAAAATAAAATGTCCTGAATGCAATGATACATATGTGGGTCAGACTGGTCGTAATTTCGAAACCCGTTTTAAAGAACATATGGCCGCTTTCAGGAATAATAAGCCACTAAATTCACATTTCGCGAAACATTTGTTAGAAAGCGGTCATAAAGTTCCTAATGACCATTGTTTCGAAATACTGCACACCTGTGAAAAAAGCTTAAAATTGAATATTTTGGAACAATTAGAAATCATTAAGCATAACAATGGCACCCTCATTAACGATCAGATAAATGTTTCAAGTTCAAGCTTGTTGCACGTGTTCAGAGGTAAAGGTGGGGATGAACCGATTACTATATAACAATGCTTATTTGCATAACGCTTCGCTTTGCGATTTTGTCGTGGAATCTATCTCCTGATGATGCTTCGGTTGCGGGGCGAAACGATTGTTGAGTTTGTGATAGTGAACCTGTGTAGTGCTTGTGTATTGTGGTGGAAGTGGTGGAGGTTTGTGCATATGTTTTTACGAATCCTGCATGTAACGGGTATGAAAAAACGTATAGTCCACTATACATTTAGCACTATATATTTTTTCTATTTACTGTATCGCGGATTATAGCAAAATAATTTTATTATTACTTTTGTACTGGTTATCTATGACAATGCATGTTTATGATAAGCATGACCTGATGCTGCTCCCATGATTGGCTATAGACGAGGAAACTGCTCAACGGGTAATAGAAGGGATATAAAATTTTATATATTTATTAAAAAAAAATTAATTTTTTTTTTAATTTTTTTAAATATATGGGACATTTACTTTGGGGACGGTCGTCCGTCCCCAAAGTAAGTAACTTAATACTTGTGTTATGGGTGACGGACATCTGGTAGATATACTACAAATATAACTTTAAATACATACTTAAATACAAATATACACCCAGGCTCGAAGAACCAACAATTTGTTTATAGAAAATGTTGGCCCTCGGCGGGAATCGAACCCGCGACCCGCAGAGCTGAAGGCAGGGTCAATACCCACAACCATGGTATACATCGGTATGGGAGCGCCTACGGGCCAGTCACATGCATGGTAGTAATGCATGTTTATGATAAGCACGGTAGGGACATGAAACTTTCTTAAAAGCTTTTTTAAAGCTTGACTTGTTTTTAAAAGCTTTTATTCAACTTGCAATGTATATATGTAAATGTGGAATCTTGCAAGTTAAATTTGACCAACTTCGCGGTGTTCGAGTGAGGAGAAATTTTACATACTGGTCCAGTCCCGATGACAATAGTGTTTATGATAAGCATGTCCTGGTGCCAGGATTGGTTCCAGACAAGGGAACTACTCAACGGTTAGCAGTAGGAACATGAAATTATGTTAACAGCTTTTTTTAACTTGACGTTTTAATACCTCGGTTGATTGGCTCTTCGGGTGACAAGAGTGCTGGCTCCTTTTTCACACAAAGAATCAGCTTAGCGACTCAACGCGGACACGCTGCCAGCATTCTTGGGACCATTCCACGTGGGCATGATTTGTATAGTAGTAGCGTGTAAGTAATTTAAGATATATATAACTTGTACATATTAAAATATATTTATTCAAATAGTAAAACTTGACTTGTTTACAATAAAATTATAAAAGAAAAAAATAAATTAAGAATGTATCCTAGTTTCGGTTAACGTTCACAATGTAAGCAAAAGGATACCCTTTAGGGTCGGACGCCTTTCGCAGCTAGCATTTAAGACAGTATTATCTTCTGGTAATTAAGACCACAATGGCGCATTAAATGAGTACGTTTTAACCCGTGTTAGGAGACTGGCCCCGCTTTCCGCGGGTGTAATTTAATATACAGGTATACAAGTCAATAAATATATTGGTGAAATATGTACGTCTATATATAGTATAAAACAAAGTATCCAAAAGCTATCTATTTGTATGTGATCGATTTTATAAAAAATTACTAATTGGATTTTTGCACGGTTATTGCTACAAGTTAGTGTATTTTCTGAGCAATCTTAAGGTGAATAGTACATTATGGTTTATTTCTCGCGGGGTCAGGATTTACGCGGATAAAACTGTGGGACATAATGATTAACGCAGCCAGCGCGGTTCACTAGTTATATAAAGTATATATATCTATATATATAAATAAAAGTAAATTCGTAAGTCCTAAATGAAACCTTTAAAAAAGTGTCTGGACGACCAAGCTTTGCTAGAGATTCCAATAATAGTTTGTTTCACAAAAGACAACTTGGAAAAAAAGGGCGAAAAGTTGTCGAACTTTATACATTTGGGTTCGAACTGTTCGAAGTTCTGTTTTAAGAACCGCCAAATTTTTCACTTGACATCAAGAAGATGATGTTGAAATTTACCTTCATATTCTAATGATATTGTACAAATTTTTCATTGCCTGAAAACACGGATAAAACAACGAATCTAAAAATGAATGCTGGCCTCCACTCTTTTCGGGGACAAGGGTTGGAGCTTAAACATAACACGCAACGTCATTGCGGATTGGTAGGTTACACATACACCCAGAATTCTCCAGTGCTATACAGGCTTTTTCACTAGTTATTCATTCACCGAAAAGTGTGTCATAAATTGCAACTATCAATCAGGCACAATAGTTTTAACAGAAAAACTGAATGGTGCCTGTTTGGGGCTTGAACCCATCACCCCTCGAGAGCGGTATGGGAGCGGTAAATAATAACATCCAGAACATACAGAAGTCCAAGAGCGGTCTTATCACTAAAAGTGAGCTTTTAAACACGAAACTCCACGATAAAGTAACTAGGATAATAGACAGCTTTGTTAAACATACTAAATTGTTAAACTTACTAATTGAATTCGTCCGCTTTATATTTAACAAGAAAACTAAGTGTTTTCTTTATATTAGAGATAAAATAACTAAAGCGCCTTAGCTTTGCATCTCTGCTGCTGACTGCTAAGAAAAGTATTGTGTAAAAAGTTGTCGCAAGCAATCAAGGGGATCATTCTATCGAACTATGTTTAAAGGCATTTTTCTTATTCTGCTACCAAATACTGGAACAATATTTCTCCTTAATTTATAGAATTAGGCGTTACTTTGCGGAGATCCATAATACAAAAGTAATAATAAAATTATTTTACTATAATCCGCGATACAGTTAATACAAGTAATACAGTTTTCTTTGCAATTTTGTCGTGGAGTCTCCTGATGATGCTTCGGTTGCGAAAAGATTGTTGAGTTTGTGATAGTGAGCGTGTGTAGTGCTTGTGTATTGTGGTGGAAGTGGTGGAGGTTTGTGCATGTGTTTTTACGAATCCTGCACGTATCGGGTATGAAAATACGGATAGTCCACTATACATTTATCACTATATATATTTTCTATTTACTGTATCGCGGATTATAGGAAATAAATTTTATTATTACTTTTGTAATATTTCTCCTTCTTGAAAATTTCAATTTCTTAGCTTTTCTTAACGAAATTTTACTGAAAATCAAAACTTAAAACCTCGAGTAATTTAAATCTTATATTTTTAAATAACTCTAGCAACGCGAACATAGTTGCGGCGCGTGAAATAGCTAGTAATACTTTAAGTCTATCACGCCTTGTAGATTTCCACCGCAATATATGTTCAAACTGTACGCCTGGCAACATTGTTTCAAGGTAGTAGGCGGCTTGGCGAACCGTGATATTGAACGCTAACTTTAGCGTAGACGCGTCAGGACGCTTTACTTTACCGTGGCATATAAACTTTTACAAGTAAAACTATTATAGCCTTATAATTCTAATGATATTATATCATTTATATGATTTATAGAAGCAGACGTTAGATTGCGCAATAACAGAAACTATAACAGAACTACTTTGCTATAATCCGCGTGTGTTAAGCGAATGCATGCAATGCTAAGTGTATGAAGCAGACAAAATTCAAGTACATGTAAATTCATGTACTAACAGTATCTACTAACAATGCAAACTAAAAAAATATAAAACGGACACGGTTTTTACTAAAGAACGCAGCTATAAAATCAAGCGATACATAATAAACGTTATAAAATAACATCGTGATAAAAATGTGAACGCGCACACTATATGCACGAGCACGTAGCCGATGCGACACGCACAAAGGTTGGCACTTTACACTATTTTACCGACATAAAAGACTATTATGCTCGTATGCAGTTACCATAATTATTTCACATTGAACTCAAATATAATATTCTAACAAATTTTCATGGTTTATCGCGACAAAGTATTCAGAGAATTAAAAGTGCGATGGACAGGTCATATGTTGAGAGAAAATAAAGAGAAATGGACTAAGTCAGTAACAGAATGGTACCCAAGACAAAGTAAAAGAAACAGAGGTAGACGACCAAACGCTGGGAAGACGATATTATGGACACAGCAGGACCATTGTGGCAGAGGATAGCAAGGAATCGCACTGAGTAGAAGACGTTAGAGGAGGCCTTTGTCGAAAGACAAGCTATAGAAGAAGTAACACCGCTTGCCGACTATTAAAGTAAATTAAATTAAAGTAAATTAGTAATTCAATGTAGTAGTAAGAAGACAAAAGTATGTTTTTTTATGTAAAATAGTATTTAATTAGCAATAAAGGCCTATTTTATTTTTATCGCGTCTGGGTGTATGTATATGTATTTAATGAGTTGTGTATTTAAAAAATCATCATCCTCCTGCCTTTATCCCACTCTAAGTGAGGCCGGCACAACATGATACAAACATGTTGTCACTTGATTTGGCTACGTATTTTACGATTGGCCGCCTGCCTGACATCAACTTACCTTAGTCGTATTTTAGGACTCCTCTTTCAAAATAAGGTGGTATATTCTACTCAATCGGATACCACACGGTGGGTCGATTTACCTTAGTCGCCTTTTACGACATCTTGCTAAGAAATGAGGGTGGTCTGTTCTACTCGGATACCACACGGCATAAGTGTGTATCTAAAAATAACATATGTATATATTAACCTCTTGTCTGTCTGATGGCACTGAAATAAGGATTACAATGTATCTAACTCAATTAAGACAAATTTTGAATTAGGTCACTTTAATACTAAGAGTGGGTTATACATAAAAGTAAAAGTAACGACCTGTTACTATCTCACTGTTGGGCATAGGCCTCCTCTCTCTCCATTTTTATTGGAGAGAAGGGTTTGAGCAACGGCCCAACAGGCTGTTCCAATTGGTAGGTTACACATATCCCTACAATTCTCTAGAGATATGCAGGTTTCGTCACAATGTTTTCCTTCAGTTTACGCTCAAAACTCATGCCTGCCCGGGGTTCGAATCCGTGACCACTTTAAAGGAGTCGCACGGTCTCACTGCTGTTAAAGTGTAGTGTGTGCTGTTTTATAATAACTATAGATATAAGAACTATTTGTTATTATAAAACAAAGTCCCAAAAAGCTGTCTGTCTGTATGAAATCGATTTTCTCAAAATTTACTGAACAGATTTTTGTACGGGTTTCACCAAATGATAGGTTAATACTTCCGGATGGTTTAGGCATATAGTACACAACGGTATTATGTAAATTGTATTGTAAGAGATCGCGCAGTTGTTAAAAAACTTGCTTGCTGGCAGCTTTAGTCGCGTGCGCTGCTAAACCAGCAGAGAGACGCTAAAGTAATGTACTAGAGAATTGTAGATCTATAAAAATACTACAAAAAAGCGATAGCATGTCTCTATCTCCTATGGTTAACACAACACAATAACTACTTTTTTTGTTTAAAATTTGAATTCTAGAAAAAAATTGTGACACGCTGATTTACACGTGGGCGAAGCCGCTGGCACAGCTAGTATATATATACATTATATATATAATAGTATTGACTATTATAATAATATATAATAGTATCGTGTGTAATAGTATTGACTTTAATGGTGTAAATCATGGTAGGTCCATTTTATGATAATTCAGCAAATAGTTTTTAAAAATAGAGCTGTTAAAAATATAGAAAAGAGATACGACGGACAAAATCTACAAAATTGTTATATGTAAACAGTTACGAGTCACCGTTTCACGAATCTCATCAACGTCCGGCGCTCGAGGGGTAAGATTGATGTTGCCAAAATATTTACTGTAGGATATTACCTTTCACTATCCGTCTTATCTCAACTAAAAGGGTTTGCTAATCTCGTTATAAAAATCTAATCTCTCGGTACACTAATATATAAAACTATTTTTTTTTAATTTATAAATTGGCAGTTCCCACTGCGATAACGTCGTGTAAAGAGCTCATGAATAAGTGCCCCGGATGGGCTCGAAACTAAAATAAAACGTGAGTATAGCCGGTTTCTATACATTAACTATATCAAACTAGTTGTACCTGTGACATCATTCGCCACAATTTTTTAATTTTTATTTTTTTATTATTATTTTTATTTATTATTATTATTTTTTTAATAATAAAGCTTTATTTATTTTTCCTTTAAAACACTTTACACATAATCTTTATAATCTTACAAGGCTTAATGTTTAGAAATTTAAAAAGTTCAAAATCCTTGCACTGGAGACTGACGCCTGAACTAGGATTCCCTGTATTTCAGGTCGCCAAGGACTTCCCCCCTTACAAAAAAAATAAAAGACCTAAGATATACTGAAACTCAAATATGCTACGAAAAATATTGTTACCAACTAAAATATTATATATAACAATCTAGGCTTTAAGCACCCTCATTGATATATTATGTAATTTATAGAATTAGGCGTTACTTTCCGGAGATCCATAATACAAAAGGTATAATGAAAATATTTTTAGCTATAATAAACTGTAACACTGATGTTTCATAGTGGCTTCAAATTTTAAAAAAAAGTTGCAACTTAACTGTCAAGTTGCTATACGAAAAAAAAAATATCTTAAAGTATCTAAATAAAAATAAACTTATTCATTACATTTATTTATTAAAAAAATAATTATCTAAAATCTAAACAAAAACTAAAAACATATTTAAAAAAAAAACTAATTACAAAATAAAAACTACATACCTAACGTTGATTACCTACTTACATTATATTATTTTTACATTAAACAAATTTATCCTAATACTACACTAAACTATTATAATTAAATATAAAACTCATAAAAATCATAAATATAAAATTAAAGTAAATATCTAAATTCAAATCATAAAATATTTTCAATAACTTCGTTGAACGGAATACATTCGCGAGCCACCTAACGTTCGGTAGAATCATCGGCACTCTGACTGACTACCTACTTTCAAAAACGTACAGTTTGAATCCTGTTAAAATTTTATTCAAATTGTTTTTTCTAGGGTTTAATAGTAAAATAAATCATCAGATCTGCTTATCTAGATCTAATCACCTATCTTAGTCATATTATATAATTAAAACTGTGTGTGCAAAAAAAGTGCAACGAATTTACCCCGACTTTGGGTGAGTGTTTTTATTCAAAAAATGTATTAGCTAAATAACTGTGTATTTTGTAGTTCTAAAATGATAATCTTGTAGTATCTTTTATTTCTAGTGTAATTTAGGATAATTATTTATGTATTTTGCTAAATTTTCTGTAGTAACGGTATTAGTTTAAATTGACCGTTATAAGTAACTGTATAATTTAACTTTTTCTTTGTATAACTCACTGCATCATTGATCACTACTCAATTCTTTTATAACGCCCCTGCCATTCTGCTGAGCCATACCTTCTAGAAAGATGATCAATGTTGCAGTCTAAGTTTGAAAAACGGAATCCTCTAAAACTCCGCAATAACTCGGTTTCAGGGTTCTTTCCTTCCCTCCTTCGTTCGTGCGTTCGATCTGTCCTTCGCACCACTGTCTGCAGTACTTGCTACCTGTACCGGCTACCGGCAACGATCCCGAGCGGCACTACGGAAGGCGTCACGGCAGCAAACAAAACAGGGCAGTGGGACTAACGAACTTTTCGGAATTCTTTTCGGATACTGTGTAGTATATAAACCTTACGACCCTGCTCTCCGCGGTTTTTATTCTAATGCCTAATTATTAATTAAATTATTCTAAAATTTAAATTTAACAGTGTCTTTTCGTAAATAAAAGTTTTCCTCACACTTCTTCTTTCTCTTTCTTATTCTTTCTTTTTTCGTCGACTCGTATTTTTTACTAATTAAAAACGCGAGCGCGACAATGGCGCCCACCTTCATATATACTGCACAGTTCTGAGTAGGTTTTGACTAGATTCTGAGTATTTTGTAGTAATCATTGGTGACGGTTAATTTTAAATTTAACATTTAGTTATTTACTAACAATTACACCGTGTATGTTGTTTTTTTTGTTTTTCTATTGTTTAAATTAATCTACTAATAAAAATAAATTTTCATATTTCTATTACAGAAAACCTAAATATTTTTTCTATAAAATTTTGATTAACATACACGCTGGAATTAGTATTTATTAATTTTAAGCTGATTATTGTATAACTTTAATCTAGTATTTTAGTTCTTTTGTTCTAATTATTTTATTTTGTTTTAAAAACACTCACCTAATTAATTCTATTAATTTTTTTTTATAAATATGGCATACCGTATAAAATATCTTTCGCTGCAAAAAGCTGAGCTCGAGTATGAAGTAGCTGTTCGCGGTAGTACACCTGCTGACTCAGTAGCCGAACTTCGTAAACAAATTATTAAAATTGCTTCAACTTTACCTCCCGAGGATATATTAGAGTCACATTTAGAACCGGATGTAGATTTAAAAGCAGTAAAGGATACCTTGATTAAAACGCAAAACAATATAGCAATTCTTAAACACAAATTTGATAAAAATTTATTTTCTAGATCTGAAACGGTATTACATCACATTCATCATAGACTTAACAGAATAACACCTTCCGATGACTGTAAAGAACTTTATAAAATATGTCGCACTAACTACAAATCTCAATATAACGATATATTAAATTTAAAATCCACAAGTTGTCCTCAACAACCTGATGCTCCTTCAGAAGCAACAGAGACACTACCACCCAATAATTCGGAACCTGAACGTGTCCTGATCTGTGATCGGAACCTAACTTCTGATCTAAATAAAATAAAGTTTTCTGGTAAGACTTGTGTCCGATCATTTATTCAGCAGATGGATGAGTTCATGCTATCACGAAACATCTCACCTACGAAAATAATGTCATATGCTTTTGAATTTTTTACTGAAGATGCGCTACACTGGTATCGTTACACTAAATGTAAGGTTAACGATTGGAATGACCTAGTTGTTTTATTGAAACAAGACTTTAGCCATAGCGACTACGATTATAGACTGATGTCTGAAATTCGCACTCGTACTCAGGGTGAGGATGAAAATATAACTATTTATTTATCAATTATGCATGGTATGTTTTCTCGCTTGAATAATCCTCTATCTGAGAGTGAACAACTAGAAATCATTCTACACAACATCCGTCCTTGTTATGCAAGTACACTAGCAGCATCTTCAGAATTAAAAGATCTAGATACACTTAAAAATGTCTGCCGAAATTATGAAATTATACAGTCACGACTAATGCAATTTCATGAGCCTCCTAAAGTTAACTCAGATACACTCGCACCTGAATTTGCCTACAAACATAGCAAGCACTCCTCACAGTAGCTATTCTAATAGTACCTACAATAAAAAACAACATTATAATTTTAACCCCAATAGATACAATAAATATAATAATCACAATATAAACAATTATAAATACAACGTTAATCCTACAAATAAAACGGAACTATCTAGCCAAAATAGGAACTTACCGGTTTCTGCTATCACTTCCGCACCTGTGAAATTATATTGCCCTAGATGTAGAAACAATACACATTCTCTAAAAGAGTGTAAGTTACCTCACTTTCCTATTTGTTTTAAATGTGGAAAGAAGGAAGTTCGCTATCCGGACTGCCCTAATTGTCAATCTCTGGGAACTGTTCCAAAAAACTAGAGAGTTTGGATTGTGGAGAGAGAAATACATTAAATAGGAATAAGAACTTTGATAAGTCTGAATGGGAAGAATGGTTACAAACTATTTCTAAATATTTTTCTTGCTACTCTGTCTCTTCAATCCAAAACTTTAATAATACTACACGTCCTTATGCTGTGATTGGAATCAACGGTTTGCTAAAATCGGGTTTATTAGATTCTGGTTCATCCGCTACAATACTAGGGAATAATTCTCATAAATGCCTAACTAACGCTGGATTTGAACTTAATAGCATCGAAAATCTACAGTTCGTTGCTGCAAACGGACAAAAACTAAAATCTATCGGTTATATCTACTTACCCATTTCCTTTGCAAACCAGCTACATATAATTAAAGCTCATGTTGTTCCTGAAATTTTAAACGACTTAATTCTAGGAATGGATTTCTGGAATACTTTTGGCCTATTTCCTAAAAATTTAAACTCTATTGTGTTTAAAAAGCACGAAACTTCGTTAGCTGAACTGTCTAGCGCTGAGTCTGAACATCTTTGCTCGTATGATCACCTTAGTCCAGTACAAAAAGTAACAGCTGATAACATTATTTCTCAATTTTTTGAAAATTCATACGAAAAGAGAGGTTTAGGTCGTACATCTATGATCACTCATACCATTGACACTGGTGATGCTGCCCCGGTTCGTCAGAGATATTATAGAATGTCTCCTGAAAAACAACGACTTTTAGTTGAACAACTCGACGAAATGGTGAAGGAAGACATTGTTGAACCTTGTGATAGTCCATGGTCCTCACCCGTGCTCCTAACTCCTAAAAAGAATGGTGAACTTCGATTTTGCCTAGACAGTCGTAAGTTGAACGCGCTTACTAAAAAGGATGCGTACAGTCTGCCTTACATCTCTGAAATCCTGGATAACTTACGCGACGCTAAATATCTAACTAGTATAGATTTATCTAAGAGTTTTTGGCAGATCTTAATTAAAGAAGAAGATAGATGCAAAACGAGCTTCTATATTCCATCTCGCGGATCCTATCAATTTAAATGCATGCCTTTTGGGCTAACCAATGCACCTGCTACGCAGCAGAGGTTAGTAGACACCTTATTTTATGGTCCAGAATTTGAACATATGGTATTTGCGTTTGTCGACGATATTATAATAGTATCACCAACATTTGAAAAGCATATATCACTTTTACCAAGAGTTCTAGATAAACTAAAAACTGCAAACTTAACTATAAACTTCACTAAAAGTCAATTTTTCAGACAACAACTGAAGTATCTTGGTTATGTAGTTGATGCTAACGGTCTACACGCAGATCCTGAAAAGGTGCAAGCTATCTTAAATTATCCAACTCCGACTAACCGGAAGGAACTCCGACGATTCTTAGGTACGGCTTCATGGTACCGAAGGTTCATACCTAATTTTAGTTCTTTGGCTTCTCCCCTAAACAAACTTACTTCCCAAGCAAAAAAAGCTCCTCCATTTTCTTGGTGTAGTAAAGCTGATCAAGCCTTCAAGACGCTAAAAGAATGCCTGATCTCCGCACCTGTTCTAGCTTGTCCTGACTATTCAGAACCTTTTGATGTTCACGCTGATGCAAGTGATTATGGCATTGGTGCTGTTCTAACTCAGACACTAAATGGCGAAGAAAAAGTTATAGCCTATATGAGCAAATCACTTTCTGATCGTGAACGCAACTTTAGTGCTACTGAGCGTGAAGCGCTAGCAGTTCTCACCGCTATAGAACATTGGCGATGTTATTTAGAAAACGGTCGCAGATTTACCGTATACACCGACCATTCTGCTCTAAAGTGGTTTTTAAATCTCAACAACCCTACCGGTCGATTAGCGCGCTGGGGTGTTAGACTTTCTGCTTACAACTTTGAGATTAAACACCGCAAAGGTTCTGAAAACGTTGTACCTGACAGTCTTTCACGTTCTGTACCTATTGCTGCTCTACACGATGCTAATATTTCTAATTCTGAAAATTCTTCAGTACTCAAAACATCAGACCCTTGGTACCTAAACATCTACAATGGTTCTAAAAATTCCCCAACTTCATTTTTAAATTACCGAGTATCTGATAATAAGCTGTATCGCTTCGTAAAAAGCTTAAATCCTCTCACTAGAGAATTTGAGTGGAAGGAAGTTATACCTTCAGAGTTCAGAAACGATATTATCTCTAAAAACCATTCTGAACCTACTTCTGGTCACTTTGGAGTCTTCAAAACATTTAAACGTCTCAGTTTAAAATACTTCTGGCCTGGTATGCATCGAGATGTTACTAATTTTGTCTCGAGTTGTGATACTTGCAACGCCCACAAACATCCTAATCATACAACACTTGGAGTAATGGGTCGTCCTAAAGACTGCTCAAGACCTTTCCAAATGATTAGCATGGATCTTGTAGGACCTTTACCAACTACTGGAAACCAGAATACATTTTTATTTGTTGTAGTCTGTTGTTTCACTAAATATTGTTTATTATTTCCCATACGACGTGCTACATCTAATATAATTGCACGTATTCTAGAAGAACGTGTTTTTCTTGTGCACGGTATACCTAGCACAGTTCTTATGGATAATGGTAAACAATTTACCAGTAACATCTTACATCAGCTATATACTACATACAAAATACCTAATGTTTTGTACACACCTAAATATACTCCTCAAGTTAACTCTGTTGAACGCTACAACAAAACTATAATGACTGCAGTTTCAACCTTCATTGAAGGCGATCACAGATCGTGGGATACTAACATACCCAAAATTCAATTCGCACTTAACAGTTCTGTTAACGTTGTTACTAGCTTCACTCCCTCATTTCTAGTATTTGGTCGAGAACTAGTAAGCTGTGGTTCTCACTACGTTGAATCTGATAAAGCTACTGCTAAAGATTTAATATTTACTCCCCGCGATGAGTATGCTGAAAATTTAGGATCATTACGTAAAATATTTGATAAAGTTCAATCATCACTTATACAAGCTCATTCGCGGAACAGTACTTATTACAACTTGCGACGTAGGCACGCAGAGTTAAATCTCGGAGACATAGTCTGGAAACGCACTTACTACCAAAGTGATAAAGATAATAAATTTGCAAAAAAATTAGCACCTAAGTTCATAAAATGTCGAATTATTAATAAAAAATCACCACTAGTTTATGATCTTGAGGATTTTAACGGAAACAATTTAGGTTCTTGGCACATTAAAGACTTGAAGCTCACAAATTATCAAATATAATTAGCGTTATACCTGTTACATAGCCCTAAAAATTTATTTATCTGCATTAAATACTAAATTAATCTAAATTTATGTACTTGAAATTAAATATGAATTTATGATACCTCTAAATTAACTAAAGATTTGCATCAATTCTACGACTATAAACTACAAAGCTACTTACTAACTAAAAACTAGTATCTTAATGACCTAAAAGTTAAGATACATTTTATCTACCAGATAGTTGGTTACTACTAAACTAACCAAATATCACAGTTAGCCAATTTTATGATGCAAATAATTATTTAACATCAAATATTCACAAATTCATTAATTTCATACTTAAATTTTTATAAAAAAATTTAACAACTACTATGTGATATGTGAGAGTATTTAAAACTATAATCTTTGAATACTCAGTATACTAGGATGCAGCGACTTTTCTAAAAATTGCCGTTGCTATATTCTAAATGTGTGAGGAATAAGAGTAAAGTGTGAAAGTTTAATATGAGAGGAAGTATGAGAGGTATAGCATATAACTTATAGTGAAGATTGCAGATATTGAGAACGGATTTTACCTAGATAAAATCCTAATCTAAAAAGGGGGATATGTAACACTGATGTTTCATAGTGGCTTCAAATTTTAAAAAAAAGTTGCAACTTAACTGTCAAGTTGCTATACGAAAAAAAAAATATCTTAAAGTATCTAAATAAAAATAAACTTATTCATTACATTTATTTATTAAAAAAATAATTATCTAAAATCTAAACAAAAACTAAAAACATATTTAAAAAAAAAACTAATTACAAAATAAAAACTACATACCTAACGTTGATTACCTACTTACATTATATTATTTTTACATTAAACAAATTTATCCTAATACTACACTAAACTATTATAATTAAATATAAAACTCATAAAAATCATAAATATAAAATTAAAGTAAATATCTAAATTCAAATCATAAAATATTTTCAATAACTTCGTTGAACGGAATACATTCGCGAGCCACCTAACGTTCGGTAGAATCATCGGCACTCTGACTGACTACCTACTTTCAAAAACGTACAGTTTGAATCCTGTTAAAATTTTATTCAAATTGTTTTTTCTAGGGTTTAATAGTAAAATAAATCATCAGATCTGTTTATCTAGATCTAATCACCTATCTTAGTCATATTATATAATTAAAACTGTGTGTGCAAAAAAAGTGCAACGAATTTACCCCGACTTTGGGTGAGTGTTTTTATTCAAAAAATGTATTAGCTAAATAACTGTGTATTTTGTAGTTCTAAAATGATAATCTTGTAGTATCTTTTATTTCTAGTGTAATTTAGGATAATTATTTATGTATTTTGCTAAATTTTCTGTAGTAACGGTATTAGTTTAAATTGACCGTTATAAGTAACTGTATAATTTAACTTTTTCTTTGTATAACTCACTGCATCATTGATCACTACTCAATTCTTTTATAACGCCCCTGCCATTCTGCTGAGCCATACCTTCTAGAAAGATGATCAATGTTGCAGTCTAAGTTTGAAAAACGGAATCCTCTAAAACTCCGCAATAACTCGGTTTCAGGGTTCTTTCCTTCCCTCCTTCGTTCGTGCGTTCGATCTGTCCTTCGCACCACTGTCTGCAGTACTTGCTACCTGTACCGGCTACCGGCAACGATCCCGAGCGGCACTACGGAAGGCGTCACGGCAGCAAACAAAACAGGGCAGTGGGACTAACGAACTTTTCGGAATTCTTTTCGGATACTGTGTAGTATATAAACCTTACGACCCTGCTCTCCGCGGTTTTTATTCTAATGCCTAATTATTAATTAAATTATTCTAAAATTTAAATTTAACAGTGTCTTTTCGTAAATAAAAGTTTTCCTCACACTTCTTCTTTCTCTTTCTTATTCTTTCTTTTTTCGTCGACTCGTATTTTTTACTAATTAAAAACGCGAGCGCGACAAAACGATTATAAATTATTGGGTTGTGCTTAGGAACTCCTAAGCCAAAAGACTAATCGGTATTATTAACGAAAAAATATTTCAATTGAAATTCGAAAAGGGCCTTAATTTTTTTATTTTATTTATAAAAAAAATGTACAAGGGCCTTCAATATAATAAAACTAGTAGAATTTGTTAAAAAAATTCCTACTATATTTCTAAAAAAAAAGAAACTTAAAAACAGTTGAATTCCTATATATATATTTATTAATTTTAATTTATTAATTTTATTGTTTTTCATGCGAAGGCATATAATTTTTATACAAAAAATTATAAATAAATATAAATATATGGGACACTTATACACACGGTCGTCCATCCCCAAAGCAAGTAACTTAATATTTGTGTAATGGGTGACATACAACTGGTAAATATACTGTACATATATTTTAAAATACATACTTAAATACAAATATACACCCTGGCTCGAAAAAATTGTTTATAGAAAATGTTGGCCCTCGACGGGAATCGAAACCATGGCCCGCGAAGCTGAAGGCAAGGTCACTATCCACTGCGCAAACGGGCCAGTCGTTGCCTTGGCGGCAGCAGTTTTTAGTCATAAACTATAATGCATACAAACCGGTTGCTTCATAATTCCCGTTTCTCCTTTGCGAAACGAAAAAAAAATGCATACATAATTAAGGGTACTGTAACACATAAGTTGACTCGACCCTAGCAGCAGCACCTTGCTATAAGCAAACGTGAAAGTTAGTATTCAGTTACTACAGTTTTATGTAAAATGAAATCTCATTAATGCTGAACCAAAAATGATTTGTTAATCTCAATTATAATTTTAATAAACAATAATTGCACGTTTTTCAAGGAGACCCCCAAGTAAATAATGTCGGCGTCCGCTTTAATAACACCTCAGCAAATTAAACGAGTGGAATGAGCGCAGGTGGCGAGCAAAACCAAAATAATTAATGGCCGCTCGGCACACAGCGGCGGCTAACTAAAGCGTTTCACAAAATTGATTACATATTTAACATATTTCAAAAAACTTATGATGGCTTTTAAAAATTTAAAATGACTTTTCTATCAAATTCAATTTCAAAATTTCAAACTAAAACAGCAAACAAATGCTCTTGAATTGTAAACTCTACTAACGAGAAGAACCAACATGAAACTAGGCGATAGCTCCTGTCAAAATTGAAATAATTTGTCAACTCTAATGCTGGTTCGGAAAACGTTCGTATCGAGAAGAGAACTTCTCTCCCGGTTTCTGGAGAGAAGAGTTGGAGCTAAGACCCATGACGCTGCTTCAATGCGGATTGGTAGGTTATATGTATACCTGGGAGTTCCTAGAGATATGCAGGCTTTCTTACGATGTTTTCCTTCATCGAAACGCTTTAAAGAAAAACATCGAAAAGTGTGATAAATTGCAATTATCAATTAGACACATTAGTTTAGTTATAAAAACCTCATTGGTCTCTGTCGGAGGTTTGAACTCGTGAACCCCTCAAAATAATCGCAAGGTCTCACTGGGCTATCAAAGCTTTTTGGTATAATCTGAATCAACAGTAAATTGTTATTAAAATTCCAGACATTAAAAAAAAATCTAAACAAATCATATTTTTTTGTCTTTGTGTACATATTTCTCTGTATAACAATGTGTCAAACAGCGATCAATGTGTCTCACAAAAAGGTACGAATAAATAAAAAGGGGTATATCCCTTTTACTCTATTACTCTCACATATTTTCATAAAAATGGAGATGATGTATTCGTTGGTAGGCTTTATACACAACGTGTCGGGAATGTTGAAATAGGATTGGATAAATTGATCACAGATTTATCGTAAGGCAAACTTCGCTCTGTTTACCGATAGATTTGGAGATACAAAATCGGCGAACCTTGGGGATGTTATTTACGAAAAATTTTCTTTTGTGAAGAACAAAAATAAACGCGTTTAAAGAAATAATAAGTACTGCAATACGATAAAAAAAAAAGGAGATAGTATTTAATATATTAAGCATTATATAGATTTTCTTTAACAGTTGATTATAAAAAATATTTTTTTCAATCCTTTTGTACTAACGAGTTATCAAGGACAAATATAGATTTTTTTGTCGTCTCTGAAGTCCCTAAAGGAAATACTAAGAAAAACAAATCAAATCAAAATAATCTTTATTCAAGTAAGCTTTCAAGCACTTTTGAATCGTCAAGGATCGATGTGATTAATGAAGCTACCACTGGTTCGGAATGTTACATAAAACATTAAATTATAGGCCAACCGTATAGCTCAGTCCTAGCCTGCGGGATTGTGAGGTACGGCGAGCGCTCTTAACTTGATATACAAAACCACCCGCAAGTACCTCAGTCCCCATTTTCGTCTTACCTTTGCGCCCTTGCTCCTCGCACGCGAGGGCTAGGTTAAACGGTTCGCCTATAGAAACATCATCTTCGGTCGATGACCAAAACACATTTAATGGCGGGAACGAGGTCTTCAAAAATATGGAAGGTCAATAACAACGAAAGTCCACGGAATCGGAAATACAACCAGGTTTCCGTAATATTAAACTAAGGAAAAACAGAGATATAATAAACAAAATCGAAAAAGGAACGTAGCCAGTACAAATATTGATCAAGGACGTAAAGAAGAAGAATGAAAGCTTCAATTTAATAACATATCTAAAACATATAACAATAAATAATGCATTGATATTTTTAGATCACCTTTTAGAGGCAAGCCGTCTGTCTGTTGGATAACTTCCAAGTTGCAGGACAAAAACTCTGGGATGTTTCGGCGTATCTGTTGCACACGGTCGACCGGGCAGACTATTGAATTTGTCTCGCAATTTGAAAGACGTGCATTGAATACGACAGGTAACGTTTGAATGAAATTCTAAACAAGTTCACTTTTCAATTATGAATCGATGAATGGAAATCGCAATATAGAATCTGTTGTAATGGCGAACATCATAATATAAACAACTACGGCCAATTGTCAAAGATTGAATGTTTAAAAAATATTTTGTAAATAATAAATGACCGATATATTCATTATTCTCAAAAATAGTAATATTTACTTGATATCATGCAAACCGGAAAAAGCTGTGATAGCCTAGCGGTAACACCGTGGGACTCTCAAGAGACGATCACGGGTTCAAACCCTAGGCAGGCACCGATGAGTTTTACAATCGAAGTTTATGTGTCTAATTGATAATTGCAATTTATCACACGCTTTTCGGTGAAGGAAATCATCGTGTGGAAACCTGCATATCTCTAGAGAATTTTAGGGATATGTGTTAACTACCAATCCACATTGGCGCAGCGTGGTAGGTCTTAGTTCCAATTAAATAAAACTCCTCTCTCCAAAAACGGAGAGAGGAGGCCTTAGCCCAGCAGTGGGCATAGTAACAAGCCGTTACTTTTTTTATGCAAAACGGAAAACGAAGATTTGTTAAACTCCTGATGAGGTGGACTGATGATCTCAAAACTTCGACTCGCTTTCCCCGAAATAAGAATAGACCTACATATTTTTCCAAACCTTCTCGAACGTATAGTACTCGGCAATAAATAATGCACATCGAGGCTCAGAGAGAAAAATCGGCCAGATTGTGCTTCATAGACCAACTCTTTGGCACAGACTGACGAACCCGTTTGTGACTGTGGCAGCGCTCTACGAAACCGAATTGGCCGGCTGTTTCGTTCTAAGTTCTCGATGTGCATTATTTATTGCCGGTTACTATAAAGTGTCGCACAAACCGTTGAAGCCTTAACGCTTTACAAACATAATTTTAATTTTAATTCGCCTTTATAATTTAAAAATAAAAATTTAATAAGATTTCTTAATTAAATATTTTATTTATCTTTATTTATTTTAAAAAATATATTATTAATACAATTTTTATTACTAAAATAATTTTAATTGCAACAGTATTGTGTTCATCTGTGTACCTAGTTTATATGTAACGCTACATTTTCTGCTTCGATGTAACTACTTCACCATCTAAGATAGTATATTGCTCGATGAATTCATGCAAAGTATGAAGTAGACTTCGTAAGAAAAGGCTTACGATATTGCCCATAATTAGCTCTTGGAATCAGTCGTAGCTAAGTATACGGCCAAGGCGTGGAATTACCTTCCTGCATATATGTTCCCGGATACCTACTATTTGACTAAATTAAAAAAAAAAGAGTGAATAGGCACTACTTTGGCAAGCGCGAACCAACTTGGGCTGCATGTGTCGCTTTCTATCAGGGGAGATCGTAGCCAGGCGCTTGCCTTATCTTATTTTTTTTTAAGTATTGCGACATTACCAAGTCGGTAACGTATGAAGCTCTACTTTAAGAAAGGAACTATACATTAAAACTAATCCCCCTAAACTGCTCCTGCAATCACTTCATATGTCATCGTGGAAATAAAGTCACGGCATAATGCTTATGTGTAACCATAAAAAATTCCATCAATATAATGAGCCACTTTATGGCGCCCGGTGTGGGACATAATAAAGTTTCTGTCTTCGCTGTAATATTATCATACGTCGCGGTTTATGGTGTCCATGAAAACTATTTTACCGTTTTTTTAGAGTCTAGGGTGAAATGGTCAATGAACGCATGCCGATATTTGATGAGTAAAATTTTATTGAATATTTATAATTCTAAATATAATAATAATTATATTAATAAATTATATCATATATTATGATTTTACAAGCTGTCTTGGTTAAATAAGCAGGTTTAATTAGTGTTACAGTCTCGTTTTAATATTGTTCGGGTAGACACGCGTCTACCTACCTTCTTCTTCTTCTTGTTCAACCGATCGACGTCCACTGCTGGACATAGGTCTCCTTAAGGGATCTCCACACCACACGGTCCTGTGCCGCTTGGATCCAGCTACCTACCTATATAGAGTGTTTCGAGTTGTAATAACTTAACCTCGAATTATTAATATAATATTCGTGATAAGAGCAACCACTGAGTTTCTTTCAAGTTCTTAGTGTATGATAGCATTCCGTTCTGGCTTAATAAATCCAAATTATTATAAACTTAAACAATCAATACCTACCTATGATATATGATATATATATGACCTGTTCCATATGTTAATAAATAATAAATAAATAAATATATGGGACATTTACACACACGGTCGTCCGTCCCCATAGTAAGTAACTTTGTACTTGTGTTATGGATGACGGACAACTGGTAGATATACTACATACATACATACTTAAATACATACAGTTTAAATACATACTTAAATACAAATACACACCCAGGCTTGAAGAACCAACAATTTGTTTATAGAAAATTTTGGCCCTCGGCGGGAATCGAGCCCGCGACCCGCGGAGCTGAAGGCAGGGTCACTACCCACGGCGCCAACGGGCCAGTCAAAGCTAAAGCTGTATATTTACATCTTGTTGATGTCTTGTTTGGTAATATTTTCTACGTGTGATCGCTAGAATCATAAGTGAAATTACTGCCACTTCTAAGAATAATATATTAATAAATTAATATTATAATTTAATTATTCTTAATTTTTTTAATGAAATAAAACAAAAATTTCCTGTTTTTCCCAAAAAAACAAGGCAGAATACATTTTACAAAATTGAGATTTTAACGTATTGAATACTGTTATTATTTATTATCAAATCCATCAGACTAATGTTTAGGATGTAATAGTCTTACATAGTCATCGAAAAAAAGGTCACAGGTAGCTAGTTTAATTATTAAAATAATAAATGACGAAACGAATGTATTCAACCGACCATTTACTATTACAAGATAATTTGCATTTCAAACAAGTTAAAATAAGTCTGAAATTATATTTGTTAGTTCAGATATCTTGCTTTCTATGCACCATTTTAATATTCATTATTTCAATGATACTTCGGCAATGTTGGTTTATTCATATTCAAATGGCGGACGTTTAAATGCAGGGTTTAATTGTCGTTTGTATTAAATTTAAATTGTAAAACTGCGTAAACAGCTTAACAGATCCAAAACTCTGGTACATTTAAAGCTATTAAATTAATGAACTGGGAGTCATAAATAAATTAAAAAATTTTAATGCATTATTTTTTCGCATTGGGTCGATATTAAGTGAGCTTAAAAATTTCAATACGTATTATATAGACGAAAGGATGGACAGACAAACTGACATATAGATAAACTGGCCACGAGGAGAGAGATGAGAGAGGTTTTTAGAAATGCTCTGCCATGATCTGTACCGAATTTGAAGGCTATGAATATTTATATTCAAAGATATATCTCATATACTTCATTTTAACTGTTATACTAAATAACGTTTCTCAAGTTTTTATCGAATTACGTGTTACCTCATTCGGATTGTTTATACTTAGATAAATTAATCTTTCAAAATCTAAAACTATTAATATGATTTTATGACCGAGAGACAGTAAAAAAGGTTTAAAAACAACCAAATTATAAATATTCATGATGAAACCGAGTGGCTATGGAGCATCATGGGTTCGAGACTCGGGCAGGCAACAAAGAATTTTCGGTTAAAACTTATATTTGCAATTTATCACGCGCATTTCGTTCAAAAAAAACATCGTGAGGGGACCGGCATATTGCTATAAAATGCTAGGAAAATGACGAACCTACTAACTACGACTAACCTACGAATTCACATTTGACCTGCGTGGCAAGTATAAGATCTCCAGAAAGGAGGAGGCCAATATCTAACAATGGGATAGTTACTTGCCATTATGTAACTTTTTAGTTGTTGATTGGTGTATTAAAGTTATCTGTACTTTTGGATCACCCTGTTAAAATCAAAACAAGGACACCTTCTATAAGAGGGCAGTTCAATGATGTAGAATATGTTGGTTCGTATAACACGTCGATATTCGATCCCGTGATGTCTATGCAAAGCTCTGCAGGATATTGCAGCTCAATGGATATTGCATACGTTTCATATTCATCACAGCTGCCGAATAAGCCGGCGCTCTGAACGTTCAATTGAAAAATTGTGATTTTACCAAAGCATTTGAAACGATTTCATATTTTTCTTGAGAATTTTTATTATTGCTCAATTTGCAGAATAAATTCAATTTGCAATCAGTAATATTGAAAACCAAACTGTTGAATACACAAATACGATAGTTTTCATCTTTGTGCTTTTTTATATATGTATCAATACTTACTAATATTATAAATGTGCAAGTCTGTGAGTCTGAACCGATTTTGATAAGATTTGGCATTCTTAAAGCTTATTGTTTCAAATTCCATACTATCATCTTTCTTTCAGTCGCGGGTTCGACTAGTTACTTAATAAACATACTGTTATGAACAAACGAAAAGAGTTCGTAATGCGTATTTCATATAGAGCTTAAATTGGACGGGGCAGTTTACGAATATGCAAATAGAGTTCGTAAACTATGTCATGAAAGTCTCTTGACGCTTATTCTTTGGAACATTCAATTTGTTTACGAATCGTGTTCGGTATCTTCGCTAGGACTCGCAAACGGTCGCGTACATTCTCGAAATCAATTCGTTCAATATATAAGCGGAGGTATTGTGCTGCCTCGACGTTCAATTTGCGAATAGCGATTAAGAGCGAATAAAGAAGCGAAAATAAAAGTGAAATAATAGTGACCTCGGCTTTCTTATTGGACACCGGACTGCATAGAGACTGTAAGTACTAATTTTGTCGTGAAAAGCTGAATATGATATATATGCTGAAGTATGGACAAAAAAAGGTATATTAAAATACAACTTAAGGTTCATTTTGTATAAACTGATAGCTGGAAGTTTGAATCATCCAAACCTAACTAATTCTTATTCTTCATACAAACCGTTCGTCAAATTAAAAAAACGCGCGATACTCAATAATCTGGCCATCGGGATTCAGTGGTTGCTGAGTTGAAATTTCATACTCAACGCAGCGGTCGGCGCATAGCCTAGTGAGGAAGCTTTCTGCACGCACAATAAAGCCCGATAGGCATTTCGCAACGCCGCATATGGACTTGTATACACATTTTTGACTTTTAATGTTTCCTTTATTATTAACGACCTCCTACCCGCGACTTCATCTGCGTGGAGATTAGTACAGAATACAATATTAGTACATACACGAGACGTAAAGGTGTTTTACGTTATTCGCTAGCATCTCAACTAGATAGTTACCATACCGAAAATCACGTCGATCTGTTCATACGTTAATGAAGGATAAATAATTCCTCAATAATTTATAGATACTCATTCGAAAAAACGAGAATATTATAAAAAAATTGTCTTTAAACATATTGCAACGATAATAAATACATAAAAGTGACCAAAATCAAAAATTGGCTTAATTAAGTGTCCCATATATTAAAAAAAAGCCAGTGTTTTCTTGCTACTAATGCGAATAAAATACTAGAATTTGTTAAATTCACATGATTTTCACGTTCTAAACAGTGATTCGTAACGACTATTAGATGCGATTTCGTTCTTAGTCGTTTTATCTGAGTTCAAATTAGGAAGTTCGTTAAAAAGTGTTATCAGTAAAGGATTAGAAATCAGCGCTGTTTTAATATTATATTATAATATGTTTTAATATACGTGTCGTCTTACATCGTCTTTTGGGAGGAGGGTCACGTGATCTGCTGTTAGAACGTGGTCTCCATACGAGAAGTTGTTTGCTCCACAATAATGATGTTGTTAGATGCAATTATAAGTAAAAGTAATGTAAAGTAACGGCCTGTTACTATCCCATCGCTGGGCATTGACCTCACCTTACACACATAAGTTTTAACAGAAAAACTCACTGGAGCCCTGGAATTGGAATGGAATGCAAATTTAGAAATTTGAACCCATGACGCCGTCGAAAGAGTCGCACGTTCTTACATCTAGGCTATCACAGCTTTGATGCAAACATAGTGCCAATTAATAATTTCTTAAGCCTCACTTGATGATTCTATTTTTTTTTTTTATTTATTTATTTTTTGATTCCAGATAATACATCCATCTTGTTAGTATAAGTAACTTACAGACTATGTTAGTATAAATTTATTTATTTATTATTATAATCATATTACGTATAATTATCGTACTAAATATATTAAAAAACTAAATATCTGTGATTTCCTTAGTCAGAAATCGATTTCTTAAAATGTTTATATAACAATGAGATAAACACAATAGAACGTATTTCAAACGCTGACTGCGAATCTGTAACTTTAAATTGCAATACACGAAAATTGCTTTTTCCCCTAATGTTTAGTGTTCGAAAGCTCATTCAACTTGTTAAATGTTTTGTAGTTTTGAGTTTCCGACTTTCCTCGAACTTTTATTGAAACCCAACACTTTATTGAAAGCTCAAGTGTCTTAAGCCTTTCATGAGATAAAAGTATTCGAATTATTTTAAAGGATTCATACATTTAGGTTTTCGAAATAAAAAATTCTATAAGGTATCTAAAATCTATACATAAAAAAACAAAGTGCCCAAAAGTTGTCTATATATCGATTTTTTCAAAATCTACTGAATGGATCTTAGTACGTTTTTACTAAAAGAGAGTGCAATTCTTGAGGAAAGTTTAAGTTTATAGTACATTCTACGGAACGGCTAGGCCGATTATGATGGGATTGACACTCATTACCACGCGGACAAGCCACGGTCACAGCTAGTTAATATATATCTTTAAATATTCTATATTACGCGTTTCTGAGTTATTTATATTTAAAGGTTATGTGTGTGTTTGACTAACGCTTTAGCATCTTCGATCTGCATTTCATACTCGCTTCGCATTTGGTTATTATAACATTAGAAAGAAAAGTCATGTGGTATCCAGCTGAGAAGAATAGACCACCCTCTTTCCTTTCGTCCTTTCTGACCCTCCAGGGTTCGTAAAATACGACTAAGTTAAGTTGACGTTAGGCAGGCGGCCGATCGTAAAATGCGTAGCCAATGTGACAACGTGTTGTACGTACCTCACTTAGATGCAGCAGGATGATGATGATGAACATTAGAAAGAAAAGTCATATTGAGAACAAATTAATGTGTTTTTGAGTTTGAAAGGTTAATTGACCCAAAAGAAACCGAATCCAAGCTTCCTTGCTAATAAGACTAGAAATAAATCTCTGGGGTGCTCCCAGAGATTTATTCGAAGAAAACGAAATTACATTTCAATTTATTTAGGGATTTGAAAATCATATCATATATGAATAACATTTGGAATGCTTACCGTTTAGAATATCCTTTGATAATATTGTCTTAATACGGTTTCATGAGCTACCTCTTAAAATATTACCGAAACGTAAACAATACGAACAAAACGGCGAATATCCAGTTTTAAACAAAAATTAGGGTGTGCTAAAATTCAAGGATTAACCGGAATCACCTCAGCCACAAATATAAAGTTACTTAGGGCTCTAGTGTTCCCCATATTTCTCTACTCTTGTGAGACGTGGACGCTACGGGAAAGTGAGAAGAAGCGGATAGTCGCTCTCGAGATGTGGTGCTGGAGAAGGATGCTCGGAGTTTCATGGACTGAACTCGGCATCAAGCAGCGTCTATTCTCCATTGTTCAAGGTTGTATTCTTACTTTTTTCGGACACGTATCTCGTCGGGGAGATGCCTCTGTAGAACGCCTTGTAGTGCAGGGGAAAATCGAAGGCACAGGATCGCGCGGCAGATCACCGATGCGATGGACGGATCAAATGAAGGCTGCCTTTGATGGCTCTCTTCATAAATGTACCAGAAAGGCAACCGTCCGGAAAGAATGGCATCGGATCGTTAAGCTTGCTACCAACCCTCAACTGACGACGACGACCGCTCTGCCAAGAGCGTAGCGACCGAGAAGAAGAATTAATTTGCTTACATACATTACATATTTGCCCGGTTAGGACGTTGCAAATATTCAGGACACGTCTTACATTATATATATACAGACAAGTAATTATTATTATAAATATACAAGTCAAAATATTCAATTTTACAAAAGTTTTAAGCGGTTTTTACGAGTAGAATTAATAATTTCAATTTAATGTCATTTACTTATCAGAATATTAAGAATATTTAATTTAATTTAGAATAACTCGTACTTATTTAATGTTTTGTGAAAATTGTCATATTGAAATTATTATTATATATGTCAAGGAGTGGATTACTAATTAATATAACTAAACTATTGAATTTAGTCCACTTTAGTTAAATATACTCATTGCTAAGAAATTCCGACAAATTATAAAAACTTTGTTCTACCAACCATTCTTTTAGTTTTCTTTTGAAAATGTTAAAACTATTTACATCTTTTTATATCGTCATAGTTTCTATTTACATTAAAATCTAAGACTTAATACTTAACCTTGACCATGGATCGTCTAAGTCCTATACAGAAACTAGCCAATAAAGACGTCGACATATGAAGATATACGAATGAGTCAGCAATAATTATCTGCCATACTGCGCTGTATGAAATAAGGGGTTTTAACGCACGCAATGATGCGTGAGGATTGTAAAGGTCGAATTGACGAGGGCATTGGGTTGTGCGGTCGATGAACCATTTATTAGGTAATTACGGTCAATGTTTTTAATAACAGTACCGTTATTCTGAATAAACTATTAATTTTTGAATTTAAACTATCGTGAGTGGTATTCATTATTAATGTTGAGAGACCGGCTATACTCACGCCTTATTTTATCGGATGAGCCCGACTAGTTTCAAGCCCAAAACTAGTCGGGCTCATCCGATTAAATAAGACGTGAGTATAGCGGGTCTCTCAACATTAATAATTAACTATTAATCTTTATTAATGTGTTTCACTGATTCGAATTTTGACATTTTAAAAACTAAACCTACTGACTTTCTCAGACTTGAGATTTTGGTTGCACAGCTGATTTGACTCAAATCTTAACAGGATGAAAGCAACGAACTGACTATGGAGTTTGATCTCAAAAATCGTTCATAGGTTTATGTTAGCGAACATTAAGATAATCGTCTTTGTTTAAACGATCTCGCGAATTTTGTTTTGGCGATGGAAATCTAGTAACAATAAAATCCTGAAAGCTTCCTCAACTGCGCGAAAGGAAGACAAAAGTCTCCATCTTCATGCTCCTATGTTAGAGAAAAGCTGCCTTTGCATGAATTAAATTGAAGTAAACAGTCTTTTATAAAAAAATTATATAAAGGCTTTTTATACTAGAACATTTTTGTGCTTGAAATATTTGTATATTTTGATTTATAATAGACAAAGTAGGAGCCGACATAAGCTTGCCCTTCCTGCCTTGCGCCTTGCATAATTAAATAAGTCATTTGTGGGTTTGGGTATAAGATTCTATAATAAAATCCTGCAATTGATTTTATCTTTGCCGCAGTTTAAAAGCGCTGTTAACGGGAGGCTTATACAAAAAGCCTACTGTACTATTGAGGATTATATCTATACTAATATTATAAAGAGGAAAGATTTGTATGTTTGTATGTATGTTTGTTACGTTTTCACGCAAAAACTACTGGACCGATTTCAAAAATTCTTTCACTATTGGAAAGCTGCTTCTTCACTGAGCAACATAGGCTATATGTCATTTTCAAAAATAATAGGCATCCCTAATAAAATTGTAATAAGTTGGGAAAAATTTAGTCGTAAACATCTTTCATCGCGTGCGCTGCGGAAACTATTGATGATAGAACAAAAAATGTTCTACAGTATTATAGAACGTATCAATATCCATAAAAAAGTCCGCGATACCATATGTCTAACTATTATAGTTATGCCAATATAACTACTTTTTTACATTGTAAAAGTTGGTAAAAGTGCCGACAATAATCAAACCATTTTATTCATATCTCTGTATTAATCCTTATCCCATTAAATGATATTTTATTAATAACTGTTTCAATACCAGTAAAATACTATTTAAACCATTAAAATCCGTCATCCCAATCAAAAGATATTATATTGTAGCGACCGTTATAGCAGGGCCTGCATTTGGTGAGTTAGCTCTTATTCCAAGAATACTAATGATAACCATTTTTTTATAATAAATTAATCTACAAAATAAATCTATAGTCCGACTTCGTAGACTTTCCACTACCACGAGATCTGTATGGACGCAGGTGAAACCGCGGGGCTTTGCTAGTAGATGATAAAAATGCGTCGATATAGCTACTCCAGTACCCTTTACAAGATAGTAATAACCAAATGTAACTAGTCATAAGAATTTTATTTGAAAAGAGCGACCACCGAGTTTCTTGCTGGCTCTTCTTGGTAGGAACAGCTTTGCGAACCAGCAGTAGAGTTGACGATTCAAAAGCACTTGTTTACAAGTTTACTTGAATAAAGAATATTTGAATTTGAATGTGATCTAAAAATCATTAAGTAATCAGCAAGTAATATACATTTCATTACTACCAAATATTGTACAGTAGCTAAAATAAAGCATACTTAGTAAATTTCAGGGTTAATTAAAATATACGTTCAGCAATATTACAAAAGTTAATGGAGTCCCATCTCCATCCGGCACGAAGGACCATCTCAAAATATATGTAGTGCGGACGTTTCGCTGCGGCGGAAATTACAAAGGGTTGATATCTCTAGTTTCATAAACACCGGTGAATGGGGGACTTTAATTTAAACAGCTCCCTTTACTCTGATATACTAACATTAAGAATCAGTCTTTTGAATATAAGCTTCTAATTTTGTTTGGCTTTCTATTTATAAAGACTTTTCTGAAATCTAATATATCTTAAGTTAACACATATAGTATACATATATGCAAATTCCTGGCCGTGTGGTGTCCGGCAGAATAGAATAGACCACCCTCCTTTTTTACCGCGGTGTCGTAAGAGGCGACTAAGGTAAATGCCGTGTGGTATCCAGCAGAATAGAACAGACCACCCTCCTTTTTTACCTCGGTGTCGTAAGAGGCGACTAAGGTAAATGCCGTGTGGTATCCGGCAGAATAGAATAGACCACCCTCCTTTTTTACCGCGGTGTCGTAAGAGGCGACTACGGTAAATACCGTGTGGTATCCGGAAAAATAGAATAGACCACCATCCTTTTTTACCGCGGTGTCGTAAGAGGCGACTAAGGTAAATGCCGTGTGGTATCCGGCAGAATAGAATAGACCACCCTCCTTTTTTACCGCGGTGTCGTAAGAGGCGCCTAAGGTAAATGCCGTGTGGTATCCGGCAGAATAGAATAGACCAACCTCCTTTTTTACCGCGGTGTCGTACAAGGCGACAAAGGTATGTTGACGTCAGGTAGGCGGCCGGTCGTAAAATACGTAGCCAAATCATATGACAACATGTTTGTTACATATTGTGCCGACCCCACTTAGAGTGGGATAAGGGCAGGAGAATGATGACATATAAGTAAATTCCAGTACTGTTCAACATTAGGAAAGCATGGAAATATGATACGAAAAACTAAAATGCGCAGTCATTAGGTGTTTTATTAACTTTGCAAGGGTTGATGCGGAATTGATAGACACCCCTTTGTCCGTATGTTCACTCGTTCACGGTTCGTTTATATGTCCCGTCGCTTTTACTGTTGCACAGAGATCAGCAGGCCTACCATGAACTCTTATTGCGACTCATTTGAAGACGTAAACGAGGACCGCGAACCGCTTTCTTTTCTTACGATGAAGTGTGAATTGCATTGGGGTCGTAGTGTTTGAAAAGGATAACTTTATATGAACTATAGATAACTCTGTCTCTTTTACTAACATGTTCTTAGGACGAATGCCGAACGCTCATTCGGCAACGGCTTAAAGTGTGCGTCTTTAAGACGTCATGGTATGAAAAAGCAAAACAATTTCGTTTACGTCTTCAATTTAGTCGCAATAAGAGTTCATGGTAGGCCTGCAGTTCCTTCGATGTAAAAACTGGTCACAAGTATAGATAAAACAAAATATCGCATAGGACAAGATACCGTGTGGTATCCGGCCGAGTAGAATAGACCACCCTCATTTTCTTACCAAAGTGTTGTAAAAGGCGACTATAGTAAGTCGATTTGCCGTATCAGGCTGAGTAGAATAGATCACCCTATTTCTTACCGAGGCGTCGTAAATTACGACTAAGGTAAGTTGACGTAAGGCAGGCGGCCGGTCGTAATATACGTAGTCAAATTATGTGACAACATGTTTGTAACATGTTGTGCCGACCCCACTTAGAGTGGGATAAGGGCAGGAGGATGATAGATGATGATGAACAAATAAGATAAGAAAAAAGATTGCTCTTAAGATAACTATAATAAGCTAAGGGAATAAATGCTGAGAGATTGTTCCACGACTGATCTTTGAAAGACAGGAGAAGGTAAGCGCTTTCTGAGCGTCCATCGGATGTTGATGACGAGGAGGTGAAATTCATCTTGTCTAGTGATAATTGTGCACAAAATAATTAAATAACTCGAGCACACTCTCCGATATATACCATATAGAAAACCAATAAACAGGCAAACCTACGCCGATATTGCAAACTTTGCAATTTAGGGTTGGTCAGGGTTTCATGGCCTTGATAAGTGCAACATTAAGGTTGTGTGGTTATGTTATGTATGTGACCAAGAGAGTTTTAAAATATGAATAAGAATTTAAATGTGTCTAGAGGGAATGAAAAATGAGGAATGGAAAAGGAGGATCGATAAAAGGAGTAGCAGTAGATGTGACGAATGATAGAAGATTGAAGTAGAAGATGGAAAATATTGAGCCGACCTAACTTAGGATCACTCTAAGGATTACGACAAAACAATAATGGGGTTTCTCGTCATTTTCCAGATAAGTTTCAAAAATTTTAAAGTTTTTAGTATAAAAATTCAGGTTTCAGAAATTAAAAGTCCTGGGAGAATAAAATAATTTCATCGAGGAGGTTTTAATTATTACCCCTCAAGAGGTTTTAGTAGTAAATTACATCAGTTTTTAGAGGTAAAAGTAATTTCGCCGAATTTCCTTTGAACGAACTTATTAACCATTGTAGAACGAAATCAAAGATCATAATTAAGGTTTACTGATCCATTTTGTTTGTGAAAATTTCTTCGCCTAATGGAAAAAATTATATTTGGTTACATCTCGCCTGGATATTTAAAAATATTTCTTACGAATACGGAATTTACTTCATATTCTTTTATCGATTTCTATTAATTTAACTGAACAAACGGAGACGGAATGGTAAATTCAACAGAAAAAGCCTTATTAGTTCAGCGAAGATTTGAACTAAAGTGACGAATGCGACTGGGACTGTTTTCTCTTTACAACCCAGTTAAGCAACGACTTAAGCTTCTTAAGCTTCAATACGTTATATCAATGTAAACGTAACTGTAACGTGAAAACACTTAGCCTGCCAAGTTAGTTTCTAACTACCTTAAGTTTGGCCAAAGGCTTCTTTTCTACTTTTCGTTGTTTTCCTTCACCGGAGACCTTATGACGATTGCAAATATTAATTAACTTGTAATAGTAAGTTTACTATTTAGAAAACTCAGTGATGCATTTGTGTTGATGCAAAATCCCGATGGATTTTAACCCCAAATAAAAAGATATACCATATAATTTAGCACTACGCATTGAACAACAACAAGAGCTGTGATAGCCCAGCGGTGAGACCGTGCGACTCTTCGAGGGGAACACGAGTTCAAACCCGGGCAGGCACCAATGAGTTTTTCTATTAAAACTCATGTGTCTTATTGATAATTGCAATTTATCACACGCTTTTCGGTGAAGGACAACATCGTGAGGAAACCTGCATATCTCTAGAGAATTCTGGAGATATGTGTAACCTACCAATCCGCATTGGAGCAGCGTGGTAGGTCTTAGCTCCAACTCTTCTCTCCGGAAATGGAGAGAGGAGGCCTATTCCTAGCAGTGGGATTGTAACAGGCCGATTCTTTATTGAACAACATAGATGAGCAATTAAAAGGAAACAAATACGCACACAATTTTTATTATTAGTATGATTCAAGACATGACTTTTATGTATAATATTTGTTTTAAATTACTTTCACTTTCCTACAAGCATTCCACAAGTAATTGATATTCCCACGATAAAACAACATAACAATTCTACGGAGTAACTTTGCCTTTCGGAAGCGGTAAATTATAATAAAGGTGAGCAGCTGGCATTTTGGTGCGGTATAGGTTACAGGCTCTAGAAATAATTGGTGCAGAACTCTCATGTTACAGTACAAAGGAAAATGTCTTAGAGAAATTATGACAAAATCGGCATGAGTTCACTTATTTATTTATTTTCTATTAAAACACTATTAAAAATGGACTAATACAGAAAGCCTTCTATACTATTGAGGATTACTTAGAAGATAAGAAGTGGACGGAGCTACTCTTCGACCCTGTACAAGAGAGTAATGACATGTTGAATGTAGCTAGTAATAAGAATTAAACTTTCAAAAGGCCAACCGCCGAGTTTCTTGCTGGCTCTTCTCGGTAGGAACAGCTTTCCGAACCAAACTATTCAAAAGCACTTGTTGACTACTTTATTAGACTAAAGAATATTTTAAATTTGAATCTATATAATAAACGGTTCAAAATCCAGGCGTGAGTTGGTGAGTGAAAATGAGTTTATATATTTACACCTAATAGATTGTGAGGAAAGCTACATATCTGTAGAGAATTTCTGGGTTGTGTGTAACCTACCAATCCGCATTGAAACCGCATAAAGTAAAAAAGTAAACGTAAAGGTAAGACCTGTTACCACTGCTGGAGTTCCTGGAGAGAAGGAAGATAAGACCTACCACACTGCTCCAATGCGGATTGGTTGGTAGTAGCCCATATCCCAGGAATTGTGCAGAAATATGTAGGTTTCCACACGATATTTCATGCACCGAAAATCTTGTAACAAATTGCAGTTATCAATTAGCCTAATAAGTTTCAAATAGAAAAACTCAGGCATTAGGTTTTAATCCATGCTTCCCCCCACACGATCTCACTACTCGGCTATCACAGCTTTCTGTATTCTACTTATAATATGGAATTCCGGAGAGTAACGCCTAATTTTATACATTTTCTGACACCGCACTTTCAATCGACAAAAGTTGACCGTAACCAGACAACCATAACCGAGAAACATAACGTCCCGTATAATTACCAAGGAAAAGATATAATCCATTCGTCGAAAAGCCGCATTCATAATTCAACGAAAACAAAAGGGAATTCTGTCATTAATGGAATGAAGACAAATGGTGACTCCGAAAATAGATCCATTGTTAGCGAGGTTTTTAGAGATGACATCACTCAATTATACTGTCCCTTAACTTGGGGCAGGATTATTAGGTTGTTAGCATAAACAGAGGCGGTATGGCATGATTGTATATTAGATTACGTTGTTCTAGCAACGATTATCCCCTTAGTGTCTAACTGTAGAAGATACATTAATTTACATTTTAAGTGTACCATATTTGATGGTCTTAGTACAATTTAGACTTAAAATAAAACAATCCTTTTTGAGAGAAAAATTGGGACTTAAAACCACTATGCTCCCAATCAGGTATTTTCATAGTAGTTTTTTTACTACTACGTTAGAAAACGCTTATCTCTGATAATTAGTAAGTAACCTCTTAGTTACATCTTGGAATGCGTATCATAAATTATAATTAAAATATAAAACTAAAATTAAAGAATTTCGGTTACTAAAAAGATTTTATTCACTTAATGAATACTTGTCAGATGTATAATGTCATTATGTAATCATGACCATTATTAATAATAATTTAATAAGACAGTTAAAAGTATTATTGTACTGAAAATAATTTAACATTTAATTGAACTATCTGTCTTAAGTATTCAACTATGTAATCGTAATAATAATTATTATAAAATAGGTAATAATTTGTAAGTTGCATGTCTTTGTTAGGCAGATTGATGATACCGTATTATATGATTAACATCTAAATGTTTACACAATCTAGGCAACAAATAAATAAATAAATATAAATACCAAATATGAAGTGACTATGTGATATAAACTCCTTCCCTGCAATGTTTCTTCAGATTCAAAAAATCATAAAACTTTCTTATAAAAAACTTAATGTTGGATACATTTTAATCTAATTAAATTTAACATAATTTCATTCATCTACTTTTAAAAGCTTTTATTTAACGTGCAATGTATATATAGTACCCGGCAATAAATAATGCACATCGAGACTTAGAGAGAGAAGTCGGCTAGAATCTGCTTCATAGAACATCGTCTCTGTCGCACAGACTGACGAACCCGTGTGTGACAGTGACAGCGCTCTACGAAACCGAACTGGCCGGCTGTTTCGTTGTAAACTTTGATGTGCATTATTTTATGCCGGGTACTATATGTGAAGGTGGAATCTTGCAAGTTAAATTTAACCCAATTCCTGGTTTCCGATTAAGCTGAAATTTTATATGATTTATAGAATTAGGCGTTACTTTGAGGAGATCCATAATACAAAAGTAATAATAAAATTATTTTGCTATAATCCGCTATACAGTAAATAGAAAATATATATAGTGTTAAATTTAGACTATCCGTTTTTTCATACCTCATACATGTAGGATTCAAAAAACACATGCACAAACCTCCACCACTGCCACCACAATACACAAGCACTACACACGTTCACTATCACAAACTCAACAATCGTTTCGCCCCGCAACCGAAGCATCATCAGGAGATAGACTCCACGACAAAATCGCAAAACGGATAGTCCACTATACATTTAACACTATATATATTTTCTATTTACTGTATCGCGGATTATAGCAAAATAATTTTATTACTTTCGTACTTCTGAAATTTTATATTGGTTCGGTCTCGGTGACAATGCATGTTTATGATAACCATGACTTGATGCTGCTGCCAGGATTGGCTCCAGACGAGAAAACTCCTCAACGGTTAACAGTAGGGACGTCAAATTCCCTGTTAAAAGGTTTTATAATAGCATTTTTAACTTGGCTTGTGTGTTTATTTTAGACTTGTTGTTATGTGTAATTTTAAATTAATATGAAATCCAAATACGGGGAATTCTCTTACAATTGTAGAATAATTGACGCGATAAGTTTATTATTGAAACTCAGCCATACTGCGAAAAAGCAACCTGTAAGTAATTTTTATGAGATTATCAACGTGGTGATAAAAGCGATGAAAGTGTTAAATAATTATTTAAAAAAAAAAATTATACAGATGTAGAGCTATTAAATCGTGTATATGTTCATTTAATACACAAAGTAAACGATTCTTTGACTGTTCGCAAAGAAAAACAATAGACTTACTTTTAACAACTTGCAGTTTTCATAAATATGTCCAATAAACCATAAAACAATTTTATACGGAAGTTCGTGAAAGTTTTTCAAGTCGACTTTTTGAAGAATTGAAATAAATTACGCTGAGAGGTCAACAGTCATAATAAATTGGAAGTTAATAAGTTGAAAGTTATACGGCGTAAAAGTTTTGCTTTACTTGATGGACTGAGTTCTTTCGTAGTTATATCTTTAGATGCAACTGGACTTACGCAATGAGCTAAGGACATACGGACTAGATTATTTTTCCATTGGCCTTTTTCTATGGTACGCAGTAGCTCAAAGTGAACAAGTCTTATATGGGTTAGCATAATTCAGAATCAGAATAATCTTTATTCAAGTAAGCTCTTTCAAGCACTTTTGAATCGTCAAGGATCAATATGATTAATGATGCTACAACTGGTTCGGAATGTTGCTCTTACGGAGAAGAACCGGCAAGAAACTCGGCGGTCAATCTTTAAACATTCTCAATTTTACATCATTAAACCGCAATCTTGTATGAAGCTGAAAGGATTTTCAAATCCAGGCATTTTTATCATCCGAATAATCTCCAATTTTGTAATATGCTTTACGTATAAGCCTATCTGTTGCACTTAATTTAAACCTTTCTGTAGACTGGTCTAGTATGGATTGCGGAATTTTATTGTAAATTACTATTATTATAAATGCGAGTAGGGAGGCATATCGACAGGTGCGACACGGGGGTGATGTAGCGAACGCTTTTAATATTTGTAAAAAATCAAATTACAAAAATCGTATCGTCTTACTGAAGTGGAAATTTTCAAATACAGTAAAAAGAATTGATGGACTTCTGCTCCGAAGGGTCTCAAAGTTGTTTACTTGTATTGTATGAGTTAAGCACAGGCTCAAACAGACGCATATCGCTACATGTCCACTCTCACCGGCGGCTTTGGTGTTACTGACGAGTGACGCGGTGCGTTAGAGACTGTGTAAGATATTGATGTATGTATGCAATGTTGGAGTATTTATGTAAATATACAAAGTAATAATCACACATCTCAACCCACACACACTACACCCATGTATGTCTATCCTAATTTTTCCTCAAAAATTCGCAAAGATTCACTAGATCGGCACTTGGCGTTTCGGTTAAAATGAAAAAGTCTATCAATTAACACAGACAAAAGAACAGACGAATGGGTTAGAATTATAGACTTTGTTTTAATGGCGACGAAATTTCGGAAACTTTTTAAGTATTAACCTACACTCGAAGAAAAAAGAAAGTGAAATTACGATGATGCACAAAGCCCTGTTGACCTCCATTTTAACGTACCTCATTATTTTGCTTAAATTATGCTCACTAATTAGGCAAAAACAATTTCATTTTTCAACAATAGTGCTCGCGCTTCATTCCCACGCCGTCAAGCGAAATCAAGGTAACAACAAGTGCGAGAAAACAAGTTTACACTTAATAGAACTCCGGATCATCATAATTTCGTTGAGAGATCCCTCAAGCGAAACGACCTTGTCTCGTTGGCCTATGCTACCAAAATTACGTCCAACATTCCAACTGTCTTTGAAACATTTGAGAGGGACTCGTCCAACCTTCGAGACATTAAGATTCTTCGTTGATGATATAAAATGTTATTTTATATCATCGACTAAATTTTTTCGACTTGATTTTGTCGTGTAGTCGGGGCGAAACGAATGTTGAGTTTGTGATAGTGAGTGTGTAGTGCTTGTGTACTGTGGTGGAGGTTTGTGCATGTGTTTTTACAAATCCTGCATGTATTGGGTATGAAAAAACGGATAGTCCACTATACATTTAGCACTAAATATATTCTCTATTTACTGTATCGCGGATTATAGCAAAATATTTTTTATTCTATAAATTATCATCGACTTTTTTAATATAAACGAGCTTTGCTTGCGGCTTCGCCCGCATGGAAATCAGTATATTTAAATAAAATTTAAAACATAAAAGTACTTATCGTGAGTTAACCATAAGAGATAGAGACATGCTTACACAAACTTTTTTGTAGAGTTTTTGTAAATCTACAATTCTCTATTACATTACTTTAGTTATATTTACTAGCTAACGCGGCGCACGCGACTTAAGCTCCCAACAGGCGAATTTTTCAGACAATCTAATTTATATAAAACCGTAATGTACTATTTATTTATTTATATAAATATATATATATATATATAATATTACAATAAAGAAAGTGTGCATATGTGTGAGTGACTGTGGTCATATACTATTATGTTGAATGTGTGAGTGTGGTGTGTGATGAAACGGAAAGTCATTAAGTCATTGGCATTAAGTCTTCAGTTCATTAACTTGAACCTTCCGGAATAATTACTAATTAGTATCTTTTAGTAAAAACAGTACAAAAATCGGTTCAGTATGAGAAAACCGATCACATACAGCTTTTGGGGACTTTGCTTTATAGTAAGTATTGATTTTCTGTTCGCGAGTTCCATACGCAAATAATAAAAACCATCATTAAAAAACCTTTCTTTAAAAAAAAGTATGCAGAACCATTACTTTAATTGATGTATTAAGACTACAATATGTATCATAAGAAAATAATTATTTGCATAAAAAATATTTATTAAAATGCTTAATCAAGGATAAAATATAATCAATTTCAAGCCAATACTATATCGATTTCAAAATATATAATCATTTAAACAGTACTTGGTAGAGCAGGAGCATTAATGTCTGACAAATTCTAAATAAAGAGATGTAAAAGAGATTTTTACGATTACGATTTTTGTCGTGGAGCCTATCCTCCTGATGATGCTTCGGTTTCGGGGCGAAACGATCGTCGAGATTGTGGTGGTGGGTGTGTGTGCTGCTTGTGTGCGTTGTTGCTGGTGAATTGCGCCTTGGGGTGCATGTGGTGGCTTGTCTTGCATGTATAAGGTGCGTAGATTTTGCCTGCTTCATACACATTGGCTTTGCATGCATTCACCTAACCCGTGCGGATTATAGCAAAGTAGTTAGTTCTGTTATATTGCTTGTAATATGGAATTCCGCAAAGTAACGCCTGCTTCTATAAATCAGATGCAAAAGAGATTATTGAAATCCTAATAAAATACATTCAATAACTTCATTCTCCTGCCCTTATCTCACTGGAGTGTGGGGTCGGCAAAACACGTTACAAACATGTTATCACACGATTTGGCTACGTATTTTAAGACCGGCCGCCTGTCTGACGTCAACTTACCTTAGTCGCCTTTTACGACACCTCGGTAAGAAAGGAGAGTGGTCTATTCTATGCAGCCGGATACCACACGTCGCATACCTTAGTCGCCTCTTACGACACCTCAGTAACAAAGGAAGGTGGTCGATTCTATTCTGCCAGATACCACACGACTAAAATACATTCAATAATGTAAAGTATAAAATTTTTCTTACAGGTTTGAAACGCTCGAGTATATTATTCCAGTATGCTAGTCTACAAAATTAATAATAAAATTATTTTGCTATAATCCGCGATACTACCGCGGATTACAGCAAAATAATTTTATTATTACTTTTGTATTATGGATCTCCGCAAAGTAACGCCTAATTCTATAAATTATTTATGCTATTTTACATTATTTAGTTAGTAAGTAACGGCCTGTTACTATCTATACACTCCTGGGCCTTCTCCCTTCGTTTAAGGAGAGAATTAAGAAACTATCAATAAGACACATATGTTTAGAACTCATTGGTGCTAGCCCGGAGTTTGAACCTATGAGCGTCTCTAGAGAATATATATCGGACACTTACACACACGGCCGTCCATCCCCTAAAATAAGTAACTTAATACTTGTGTGATGGGTGACGGACAACTGGTAGATATACTACATATATAATTTTAAATACTTAAAACAAATATATAACCAGGCTCGAAGGACAAACAAATTGTTTATAGAAAATGTTGGCCCTCGGTGGGAATCGAACCCACGACCCGCGGAGCTGAAGGCAGGGCAGGGCACCCACTGCGAAAACGGGCCTTTAAGAATCGCACGGTCTCACCACTGGACTATCACAGCTTCATTCTACATAACTAGCTTATTCCTGAGAGTTCATCTACGTGGATTTAAGTCATCATTCTCTTACCCTTATCCTACTTTAAGTGGGGTCGGCACAATATGTCTTGAGTGAAGACTTAAAAATTCTATATCCCTTCCCATTCCATACAAGAAATCGCCGCTTTACATTCGTCAGTTCGGGCGTGAAAGAAGGCCAAACAAACAAACAAACTTTTCCATTTATAACATTTCTTGGGACGTATGAATGCGAGCGCATAATGTTGTACGTAACGAGTAATACTTTCGCTGTTCTGGTGATGTTCGATTTCCTGCACGCGATGATAAATAATCATTAATGGCACAGCATTTATTTTTTGGTATAACTATGTTGAGTGTAGATTGTTGCAGTGAATGTGTGCAGTGCTTGTGTAGGGTGCTGTTTGTGGTGGTGTCTTGTGATATACATATGTATCACAAGAAACCACGGTAACTAATCCTGCATATATGGTATGAGAACCGTTTTGCTTCTTACACTTAGCATTACATAGATTTTCTTAGCAAACGCGGATTATAGCAAAATAATTCCATCATACCCTTTGCACTATGGAATTCCGTAAAAAAAAGTAAAGTAGCGACTTGTTACAATCCCACTGCTGGGAATAGGCCTTATCTCTCCGTTTCTGGAGAGAAGGGTTGGAGCTAAGACTAACCACGCTGCTCCAATGCGGATTGGTAGGTTACACATATCTCCAGAATTCTCTAGAGATATGCAGGTTTCCTCACGATGTTTTCCTTCACCGAAAAGCGTGTTGTTCTATTTAAACTCATGTGTCAATAGAAAAAGTAATTGGTGCCTTCCCGGGTTTGAACCCGTATTCCCATCGAAAGAGTCGCACGGTCTCACCGCTGGGCTATCACAGCTCCGAATTCCGCAAATTAACACCTAATTCTATAAATTATAAAAATCTATTATTAATATTCAATAATTACAAAATTAACTTAATTATGTACTTGAGGTTACTACTATTTTTAATTAAACTTATTCAGTAATTAAATAAAGACACGTGTCCAGCAACCTTTATAGTAAGGTCTTCTTTAAATGAGCTGCTTAAAATAATGTGGTAATCAATTATAGGAGTAATTAAGTATAGTTATGTGATTAATTAAAATTTGGTAATTGGAAAATGATTCAATGTTTTTATAACATAAGTTGGTCTACTTTCGTAAAGATATACCTGGCTAGATTAGGTGTAACTCGGAAGTTTTGGAATCAACTACAGATGGGACGAATTATGGAACATTATAGAATAATACAAAATAATACATCGCGTTAAAATTCCGCAATAGGCGTTATAAGAAGTTTCGTATGATATATTCGGCTTAACGCCCTCGCCCTAACGACTAAAATGAAACACTGCACGATAAAAATACGTCGCGATTTAAATACGCTGTCGTGTGAACAGATACCTGGATACCCATTTGTTTCATTTCGACGTTATTTTAACGCACGATAAAAATCTTCTCGGGTTTTTTTTTCTTTATTTTATTTAGGGACTTTTATACAACATGTATATGCCAGTCCCATTTTGGCAAATACAACACTTAACCTAAGAAAACAAATTAAAAATAACAAATTAGATAACAACTACAAACTTAAAAAATAATAACAATAATAAATCAAATGAGATTTATGAGTTTGCATAGAAATATACTTTCTCTCGATGAAGGACGGGAAAGTGTCCAGATAAACATACCAATATCAAGTCTATTCAAACTCATAAGTCTCATAAAACTGTCCCTGCCTGTCTGGAATCCAGCACATTCCGTTAAAAGATGATGCACATCCTCAATGATTCCACATACATCACAATTAGGCGAATTATTTATTTTCATCAAGTATTTAAATTTATTTAACGGCATGTGTCCAGATCTAAGCCTGTGAGCAGTAATAAAAATATTTCTAGAAATATTACCCCTGGAAAACCATGGAATCTCACACTGTATCGTTTTGTACCAAATACCTTTATCTAATGATACTTTATCAAAATATAATTTCCACAGATCTTGACATTTTCTTTTATACTTCGGCAACAATTCTGAAAATTCCGGTTTAATATTTGAAGTATATGGATTCCCGTTCACTATTGCACTTTTAGCGAGATTGTCAGCCTCCTCATTTCCCTGTAACCCAATATGAGATGGAACCCACATCTTCTCGGGTTAGTCAACTGAATTAGTATTCGTACTGAGACATACCACGTGTCTTGTCTGAATTAATATATGAAAACTAAAGTGTCTTATAAAAGCAAGACATTATTAACGAAAAAAAAGTATATTTCTATATATAAAAGAGTTACTGAATTTCATACTAGGTTCAGAAGTTTGGGTATAATTAAATTGCTATAATCCGCATTTGTTAGGAGATTATCTATAATGCTAAATGCAGAAAGCAGACGATGTTCACGTACCTTATATATGCAGGACCAGTTGCCAGAATTATCACAAAACGCCATCACCAACAACACACCACACAAGCACTATACACACTCAATACGACAATCTCTACGATCGTTTAGCCCTGACCTATTTTAGCGAAATTAATTGTATCATAACTTCTGAATGGAAAAATTTAATATTAAGAATTGACGTCAGTCAGGCGGCCGGTCGTAGAATACGTAGCCAAATCATATGACAACATGTTTCTAACATGTTATGCAGACCCCACTTAGTGGGATGAGGGTAGGTGGATGAATTTAATAACGTCGCCCTACACAATATATACGAAAAATTATCGGTTTTATCAAAATCAAAATAATCTTTATTCAAGTAGGCTTTTTACAAGCACTTTTGAATCGTCAAGATTCAATAATTAAATTTAATAAGCTACACTGGTTCGGAATGTTGCTCTTACCGAGAAGAACCAGCAAGAAACTCGTCGGTGAATCTTTTAAACATTTAAATTAACATTATTTATTTCAGTCATGTTTGAAGCTGAAAGGATTTTCAAATCCAAGCATTTTTTTCATTGAAATAATCTTCAATTGTGTAATATGCCTTACGTATAAGCATAGTTTTTACACTTAATTTAAACTTTTCTGTAGATAACTCTAACACAGATTGCGGAATTTTATTGTAAAAGCGAGTACCGAGACCAACGAATGAGTTGCTAACTCTGCTGAGACGATGGACGTGTTGTGTCATGTTCAATGCTAAAAATACACAAAAATTGACCAAAGAATAGGTAAAACAAAAACTAAAAAAAATATTTGACAAGTTTATGTAATTAATTGGTTGACGGCGTACAATCTGAAAAAAAGATAACGTGTACAAGCTATCAAATTATAAAGAACACATTCTGTAACCAAAGCCGTGCAAAACAAGATAAAACCTGAACCAGTTAATTTACCAACTGTGAAATCGCAGGTGTACCGTTCCAAGAGCGGTAACGGTATTTCATAAAGAACTCTTAGATAACACCGTAACACGACCGCTAAGTGATCTGTCACGTATTGTTAATTACGGAGCGTAACAACGTAGAGCAATTACCATTCACAGAAGGAGCGCGAACAACGAATAAATATAAATGCTTAGTCACGCTGTGACATTAACGCTTTCACGCTATGTTGCTAGATAAATTTTGGTAGATACTATAGAATAAAAAGTAAAAAAAGTAAAGTAGCGGCCTGTTACAATCCCACTGCTGGGATAAGGCCTCCTCTCTCTGTTTCTAGAGAGAAGGGTATTGGACCTACCGCGCTGCTCCAATGCGGATTGGCAGGTTACACATATCTCCAGAATTCTCTATAGATATGCAGGTTTCCTCACGATGTTTTCCTTCACCGAAAAACGTGTGATTACTTGCAATTATCAATTAGACACATGAGTTTTATTCATAGAAAAACTCATTGGTGCCTGCCCGGGTTTGAACTCGTGTTCCCCTCGAAAGAGTCGCACGGTCTCACCGCTGGGCTATCACACTATAGAATACAAGTCTATATAGAATACTTGCGTACGTGTTGCCAGTGATGACTTACGGATCAGAAACGTGGTCGCTGACTATGGGCCTCATAAGAAAGCTCAGAGTCACTCAGCGGGCGATGGAGCGAGATATGCTCGTAGTATCTCTACGTGATCAAATCAGAAATGAGGAGATCCGTAGAAGAATGTAAGGTATGTGCGATTTTTATGGAAAAGAGAATCGGGTTGGTAGAGCAAGAACAGCATTTATTTCGGACAGATTCTAAATAAATAGGAGATGTAAAATTTAAAAATACATGTTTTACATGTAAAAGAGATTATTGAAATCATAACGTATAAAAAATTCTTACAGGTTTCAAATGCTGGAGTTAATTATTCTAGTATTCTAATCTACATTATAAGTAAGTATCGAACGAGCGAGCTATGCTCGGAGTATCTCTACGTGATCAAATCACAAATGAAGAGATCCGTAGAAGAATGAAAGTTATGTGAATTCTGCCTGCTTCATACACTTAGCATTACATACATTCTCTAAACACACGCGGATTACAGCAAAGTAGTTCTGTTATAGTTCGCCAAAATAAACTTCATTTACAGAAATGAGCAAAAAAAGCATAAGAACTAAAACAAACGAAAATTTGAACTTGAATGAATTTGAAATTGAATGAATTTGAAAATTTGTTGCTTCTTTGAACATGTAATTATTCTAAGACTTACATTATTACCTCTAATAACCCTCATTAAGTTACAAGAAGATCAACGAATTGAGAAACATTACGGAAGTTTTCTGTTTGAATGAAGCACTTACTGCTCTGTCATAATTGACTTTAAAACTTCGATGTGATTTGTTGCTTAGTGGGAGTGAAGTCGTTAATTTCTTGTCAGGCAAATTAAGGAACAATATGACCCAATTATGACTTTCTGCATATATTTCTTACATTTAAGCGTATCATCACTCACTAACACGTGATATCGTAGTAACGCATAACCTGTACAAAAAAAGAACACGTGGGTGAACTTGTCGTAGTAATCAAGCCGGTTTACCTGCCGCTTTTCTGCACAGTATACGCAAGATGGCTCTAATACCTTTCAATTTAAGGTGTATATTTAAAAAATTGCATGTAAACCGCAAGAAAAGTAGATTGGCTGTTAAGTGTGGTCAGAAATGAGCGATCCACCCACGTGGCGACGTAAAATATTTTAGTGATTTGACCTGAATATGTACTTGGGGACGAACAAATTATGATCTTTTTTTAAATATTCATAGAAGCCAAATCAAACATCACATTGATTTAAAAATTTGTATCAATCAGAGAGTAAAAAAGGGGCGATAAAAATGATGAAATATGTAGTAAGTCCATAGTTACGCGAAGTCCATATAAGTAAAATTTTTACTATGACTAGGAATCTATACATCAAGATAGTTCATTTTGTATACTATTCACAGACAGGCCAGACAAACTTTCGCATCTATAATATTAGCGTGGATCTTTTCCTTTTTTTCGTAGAATGCAAACGGAACTACCCACGTTTACTAGCAAAGTAGTGCGATTTTATCGAGGAGCCTATCCTCCTGATGATGCTTCAGTTTCGGGGCGAAACAATCGTGGCGATTTTGGTCGTGGTTGTGTGTATTGAATGTGTGCATTGTCTGGGATACATGTGACTTGACCTGCATGTATAAGGTACGTGAATTTTGCCTGCTACATACACTTAGCATTGCATGCATTCTCTTAACCCACGCGGATTATAGCGAAGTAGTTCTGTTATAGTTTCTGCAAAGTTAGTAAAGTTAGGAATCAAATAGTTTTTCGTAAGCCCTTGTCAATCTTTTTTAAAAACCCTTGCGATGAACACGAATGAGTTAAATAAAGCTTTCAGTAACAATTATCAAATGCTAAAAAAGGGAGAATATATAAAGGGTGCCGAGTGCACGCAAAAGAAAATAACAGAAAGCGCAGGTGGGGGAGACTAATTGAAAAACGCACACAATTTTCAATCATAGGATGTGCAGTAAAAAAATGATGTTTTTCATTGGAGAACAGAAAACCTAATAAGTAGTACATACTTAACTGCATTTTCAAACTAAATTTTTAACGAACTATTACGGAAAGCCGGGACAACAGTATTCTTAAAAAAATATATTTTATTTTACATTGAAATGATACAAAAATTTGACTTGTGTAAACGCGACTGAGGAGAGAACGCCGTCGGATAAGGTGCCTTGTGCCTTATTTGGATCAGTAGGCCTACCATGAACTTTTAGAAAACGATTCAATACAAAGTCAGTACCTAAACGCAACCGCTTAATTTTCGTACCATGAAGTGTGGATTGTAATGTTTGAAAAGGATAACGTTATATGAACTATAGATAACTCTGTCTCTTTTACTCACATGACTTTAGGACCCATTCCGAACTCTCATTCGGCAACGACTTAAAGTGTGCGTCTTTAAGACGTCATGGTATGAAAAAGCAAAACAATTTAGTTTACGTCTTCAATTGAGTCGCAATAAGAGTTTATGGTAGGCCTGCTGACCGCTGATGAAGCCGATGACAGCTATGCTGATAGACCGAAATGGTTTTTTAATACCAATCAGATATCGTCATTTCCAACTCTCCTCAGCTCAACGGATATGGTGAAATCTGATTGGTATACAAATCACCTCAGGATCTTAGGATTCCGTGACAGAGCGAACACATTTAATAAGAAATCACATAATTTTACTAAACGAGCGTAGTCTATCGGTATAAGCTAATTTGTAATTTTGGGAGTCGACTGCTCGTGATTTATAAATATATAGTTTAAATAAACTGAAAAAGTTTGTGCTATAAAGAACATCGAAGTAAAAACTGTAAAAAAATCTTTATATTGTTACGTACGGGGGTTCGTGGATTTGGATGAAAATACCTGGTGACCCGTTAAAAACACTTAATTCAACTTTTTATTACAAATTTACTACTTACAGTCTCTATTCAGTCCAATAAGAATGCCGAGGTCACTATTATTTCACTTTTATTTTCGCTTGATTATTCGCTCCTGATCGCTATTTGCAAACGGAATGTCGAGGCGCACGATACGTCGGCTTATATATCGAACGAACCAAAATTCGAGAACATTCACCTTGGGGAGATCGTAAACAAATCTTTTGTAAACATGTTTTTGTAAACACGCCGAATGTTTCAGAAAATTAGCGTTAAGCGAATTTGAACTCTATGAAATATATATTTACGACCTCTTTTTGCATGTTCGTAAACTGCCCTCTTCTAATTTGAACTTTATGACATGGATCACGAACTCTTTTCGCATGTTCATAACAATGCCACCTTCCAATTCGAATTCTATGACATACGCATTACGAACTCTTTTCGCATGTTCGTAACAATATAATGAATGTGATAATGAACATATGTGAAAAAATCGTGAATCATTTTATGTCATCTTATTTGAATTCATATAGAAGCTATTCATTAGTTTGTAAATTATTTATTTTTGAAAACAATGAGTGAGGTGAGTTGTGATAGCCCAGACTGTGACTGTGGGACTGTGCGACTCTTTTAAGGGGGTTTCAAATTAATAATGGCAATTTAAAACACACTTTTCGGTGAAGGAAAACATCGTAGGAAACCTGCAGGAGAATCCCTAAGATATGTGTATCTAATGTTCCGAATTGGTGCTACGTCGTGGGTTTTAGCTCCAATCCTTCTCACCAAAAATAAAGAGAGGAGGCCTATGCCTAACAGCAGGCCCTTATTTTTAACTATCGACGGTTCATGAAAAATATACAAAGTTTAAAATAAATCCATCGGTTCAAAGATATAAATAAATAACTAGTGTAAAGCGTGTTAAAAAATATCAAGAAATTAACTTATTTAAAAGGCAAGGCCAAACTACTTCCGCAGCAAATGCTCCGTTTTATATTGACGATGCAAACATCAGCGAAAATACAAGGCAAATAGTTGTTTGTTTGCTTTACTTCCGATGATACCGGTAGGCACAAACATGGATGGCCGTGCAAACCGCTCGCGATGCATCATTTATCGAATTTATTCGTCGATATGATGTATGCGTTTCACGGTAAACAAAACATTTTCTTTTAACGATTCTTTTATCGACGATGTTTAACGGAATAACGACATTAAGGATGTGGGTTTTCCGGAACCAGAGTCGGAAAATTAAGTTCCCCTAATTTCGAAACTGTTAAAATAAGGCTGATAGATCAAGCCTGATCATGGCGACCCCGCACCAAAAAACGCAGTGTTGGTCTGACGCGTTGGACTGACGACCTCAAAAAGGTCGCGGGGAGCAACTGGATTCAAGCGGCACAAGATCGTGTGTTGTGGAGATCCCATCGGTTAAGAAAGAAGAAGAAGAAGATCAAGCCTACAAAACTATTCAGGATTACATAAATGATATGAATGCGTGGATATAGCTATTCTTCTATCCTGTACAAAATAGTAATGACCAAGTTTCTGCCAAGTTTCTTGCTGGCTCTTCCCGGTAAAAGTAGTCTTCCGAACTACCAGCCTAGTTGACGGAACAAAACAATTGTTTACAAGTTTACTTGAATGAAGAATGATTTTGAATTAGACTAAAAAGGAGTCGGCAGCGTTGACGAAATCAGCATAGAAGTATATGGCGTCAGGAGTGGACTAGGATGAGAACGCGAAAAATTCAAATTCAAAATATTCTTTATTCAAGTAAACTTATAAACAAGTGCTTTTGAATCGTCAACATCTACTGCTGGTTCGGAACGCTGTTCCTATAGAGAAGAACCAGCAAGAAACTCGGTGGTCGCTCTTTTCAAACAATAATTCTTATCACTAGTTACATATAGTTATTAATGTCTTGTACAGGGTTGAAGAGAAGCTATATCGACGCGTTCTTATCGTCTAAGGAATCATGAATAGTATAGAAGGCTTTCTGAATTATCCTTTTTTAAATAGTATTTTTAAACTGCTGTAATGGCAAAATTAAAGTAGATTGTGGAATTTTATTATAGGATCTTATACCCAAACCCACAAACGAACTGCGAACTTTTGCAAGGCGCAAAGCAGGAACCGCAAGCTTATGTCGGTTCCTACTTTGTCTATTATATACATCGCCAATCCTTTTATAATTATTTATATTTATATGTACAAAAATTAAATTACTAAAAATATACTGTGAATCCGATGTAAGAATACGTTTCCTTGCACTATCTCTCGCAGGGAATCGCGCGAATTAAAATTGTAAATGCCACGTATGGCTCTTTTTTGTAACAGTTTCTTCACGAAGCCAGCGCGAAGCTTGAAACTAGGTTTATTTAACTATATAAAACCCAAACAGTATATTGCTCATACTGCAACACACTCGTATATTTATAATCTACCTACAGTATACGTTATACAGCTTCATAAACTGTCTTATTTGGAGATCTAACTCCCACTCAATTATTTATTTAGCCAGATGGCCGTAAGAGAATCGGTTTTATTTCTATTTCCTTCAGTAACATGCTTGGGTATTATTGTTTTACAAAAGTAATAGTAAAACTATTTTGCTATAATCTGCGATAAAGGAAATGGGAAATATATATAATGCCAAATGTATAGTGGACTATACGATTTCATACCGGAAACATGCAACATTCGTTTAAACACATGCACAAACCTCCACCATCGCCACCACAACACGCAAGCACTGCACACGTTCACTATCACAAACTCATTTATTCAACATACTGTGATCGCCATATTATATTATGTATGTTTAATATAACATTATTTTTATTCTAATGGTGACTCTATACTCTCTGCGAGACACACCAAGACGTGCCGAGTTTTTTTTTTTGAACTGACTGTATTCTGTTAGCCCTAATGGCTTTTACAACGTCACCGGGCGGGACGAGCGAGCGCAGAATCATCGTTGAGGTTGCGAAATGCTGACGTGCCGAGTGCGAAAGTGTACAGGATAGCTCTCGTCTTACCACGATATGTCTCGGGATGTCTCGTTCGCTCTTGTTCCCGTGTCGGTTTATGTAGCCGAGTCAAAGGGCCCCGCGCCGTCTCGCACAATCGGCGAGCGCATCGCTGTTCACTCTCGAGAGTATACTCGTACATTATCACTACGTGTTAACAAACACGTCTCGGCTGATGGGTCTAGCAGTGTTTCCCAACGTGAGGCCCACGGCCCACAGGGGGGCAATTTGAATGTTAAAAGGGGGCAATTCGAAAATAGACTCAACACGAGTCGAACTCTTTTTTTACGGGCCATTTAAATATAATAACAGATTCCGTGCCAAATTTAACGATAAAATAATATTGTAAAATAATTATAGTATATAATCATAATATTTAAAAATTCATGTTTTTCTGTATCTCCTTTATAGACTCTGAAACGAATGGAACGATTTAAATGTTATTTTCATACAATCTTTGTAATGACCCAGCGGATGATCTTGTTAAGTTTGATGCCGATCGAAGTATTTTTTAACTGTTGAGTTCTATTTCGAGGGGAAGTCGAAACCAGATTGAGCCACAGCAACGCGTGGCCGGACATCTAGTTATCTTAATATATAAAAATGAATGTATGTATATCTTATATAGACTCCGAAACGGTGGACCGATTTTAATGAAATTATCAGTCAATCTTTAGAATGAACGTTACGGTGAATGGGAGAATGAGCTAGTTAAGTATTAAGACAATTTAACATATCATTTATGTTACTTTAGTGAACAATTCATTTCTTTAATATTACAAATTATGTATGCAACACAGGCATGAGAGTTTTTAGAAAGGCTAAGGTGGGGCATGCCACAAGAAAGGTTGGGAGCCACTGGACTCTAGCGCAAGACACAGTGAGTGCTCTCGAGCGAGAGTGTACAGCTGCCATAAAACTACAAAATGCCAATAAACAAATTTTAATCTTTAAATAATAAAATAAATTAGAAAACATAAATAATAACAAAATGTAATAAAAGATCATCTATTTAGAAGATTGCATCAGTTTCCTGCATTATGTTTTGTTTTTTCTTCCAATATCAAATCGAACTATAAAACTAGTAAACATTAAAAGATGCCACATATTTTTACGATTAGATAAGGCGGGTGTATTGACCGTAGCTCGTTTAAAATTGATTACGCTCACGTGTTGTTACAGCCGTGCACGTAGCTAGAAAATAATTTGAGACATGAATTGAGGCAATTTTTAAATTTAAACTATCGTGAGTAGTATTCTTAGTTAATAACGATACCGGCTATACTCAAGTCTAATTTTATCGGATTAGCCCGACTAGTTTCGAACCCGTCCGGGGTACTTATTCATGAGCTCTTTACACGACATTATCGCGGCGGGATCAGTTCCCGCCGCGATAACGTCGTGTATCGTTATTAACTATGAATTGAGGCAGATAAAAATTCATACTATCCGTGTCGGGGCTCTTAACTGAATACAATTCAACACTCTTTCATATTTTACTCAAATTTGGATGAGGGTGTAGACCCCATCCATTCGGTATGGTGTTACAGACAGGTATGTCACATTAGTTTAAGTATCTGTTTGTAACACCATATCCGAATAAATGATGATGATTATTATTATTATTATTATATCACGGTTGTCCGTCCTCAAATTAACTTAATACTTGTGTTATGGGTGACAGACAATTGGTACATATATGTATCTATACTTAATATAAAACAAAGTCCCAAAAGGCTGCCTGTCTATATGTAATCGATTTGCTCAAAATCTGCTGAACGGATTTTTGTACGGTTTTCACCAAAAGATAGTGCAATTATTCCGGATGGTTTACGTAAAAAGTACATATCGGTATTATGTACATTCTGTTGAACAAAAGTCGCGCAGTTGTAAAAAAAACTTGCTTGCTGGGAGCTTTAGTCGCGTGCGCTGCGTAAACCAGCAGAGATACGCCAAAGTGATGTAGCAGAGAATTGTAGATCTATTAAAATACTACAAAAAAGTCCGCCATAGCATGTCACTATCTCCCACGGTTAACTCACAATAACTACCTTTATGTTCAAAAATCACTGGATTCCGAGCGGGCGAGAATGATGATGATGATAATGATGATTTGCTTTAATATTATTATTTCAATAATGTAAATTGTGATATTATTATCCTTGTTGGGGCCGATTTTTCAATCACCAGGTAAACGTCAGATAACTACTTGACGAATAAAGTTATATATTTTCTATTTACTGTATAGCAGATTTTAGCAAAATAATTTTAATATTACTCTTGTTTAATAACATAACCTAAAACCAACACACTAAAGTCGTCGTCATAATCATAGACTAATCAGAACATCTGGTGTTTATCAGATGGGTAACACGTTATTCGCTCCATAAAAGAGGCAGGTAACTTTAATCCTCAGATAGAACTTTTATAAACGAATAAAGGCTATCTAACTATTGAAAAATATAATATTGCGTCACCTGTTGGCTAAATACCATCTCGCTCCTTATCTGACGATTGAAAAATCGGCCATAAGTAACCCTTCATTATTCTCCTGCCCTTGTCCCACTCTAAGTGAGTCGGCACAACATGTTACAAAAATGTTGTCATATGATTTGGCTACGTATCTTACGACCGGCCGCCTGCCTGACGTCAACTTACCTTTTTTTTACTTTTACGACACCTCGGTAAGAAATGAGAGTGTTCTATTCTATGCAGCCGGATACCATACGGCATTTACCTTAGTCGCCTCTTACGACACCTCGGTAAGAAATGAGGGTGGTCTATTCTATTCAGCCGGATACCACACGGCATGCCCTAAATAACCATCATTTCAAAAAATATTATTCCTTCGAATACGGCCCAGAACTAATGTTATACAAGATCACCGTTTTTGGTAACATGTTGTGGCGTGATTACTCACCGCTAACGCGTAACATTCGTTAACTAGAATAAGACTCGCTCTACAAAAATGGGAGCGACCTTCGTTATAAGAATATCTTCATTGACCTTGTCCCGATGTATATAAAGTAGATGTTAGTCACTACTCCGTAACCGTGAAGTCCGTTATTTACATAAAATGTTCCTTTTATTGAAATTAAAATAAGACGACTGTTTCCAAATCAATAAAACAACTTAAATGTCTTTAACTCCCTTAAAAAAATTCTAACAAATAATTTATTAACGAGTGCAACAATATTTCAAATATTATTTGAAATATTAAATATAATGATAAATATGTGGGACAATTAATTGCACACACGGATTTTCGCCCCCAAAGTAACTTAATATTTGTATTATGGATGACAGACATGATAAATACATATACAAATTTTAAATACATACTTAAATAAATACACCCAGAAAATCATCTATTTTTAAAGGACAGACAGAATTTTTTTTTAGAAAATCCTCGGCGGGAAGAGAACCCACGACCCGTGAAGCTGAAGGCAGGGTCGCTGCCAGCTACGCCAACGGGCCAGTAGAGAATAAGGAACATGCTGCATATTGTATCATTGGTACTGAAAGCTAAAAAGAGGTGATTAACGGATAATACATATTCTAGAAAATTATGCCGTGTGGTATCCGGCAGATTAGAATAGACCGCCCTTATTTCCTACCGAGGTGTCTTAAAAGGCGACTAAGGTACGTCGACCCGCTGTGTGGTATCCGGCTGAGTAGAATAGACACCTTCATTTCTTACCGAGGTGTCGTAAAAGGCGACAAAGGTAAGTAGACCCACCGTGTGGTATCCGGCTGCATAGAATAGACCACCCTCATTTCTTACCGAGGTGTCGTAAAAGGCGACTAAGGTAAGTCGACCCACCGTAAAGTTTCCGGTTGAGTATCTACTCAACCGGAAACTTTACGGTGGGTCAGAAGAGGTAAGTAAGTAAGTAAGTAAGAAAGAGGGTTCTTTCTTACCGAGGTATTGTAAAATACGACTAAGGTCGACGTCAGGCAGGCAACCGGTCGTAAAATACGTAGCCAAATCATGTGATAACATGTTTGTAACATGTTGTGCCGACCCCACTTAGAGTGGGATAAGTGCAGGAGGAGGATGATGACATGTTCTAGAAAATTTATTTATTCACGTATTATTTTATATATATTACATCTCCGTAAAGCTTTTATATCATATAAATTGTACACTGTTATTTATTTAATATTTTATATAATATACACATATATATATGTATATATATACCGTTATACGTATATATAATATATATATATACGGTACACTGTTGCCAAACATTGCACATTTCGGGTTACTGCTGAAAATCAGCGCCTAGGCAGGACATACGCTGAGCTGTGACCTATTCGGTATGGTGTTAGACAGGTATGTCATTAGTTTAAGTATCTGTTTGTAACACCATATCTGAATAAATGATTATTAATATTATTATTATTATTTAACGAAAACTCACTCACGCCCGAGTTATATATGTATATATATATATATATATAATTTAAATAAATATAGATAGTAAGTATACGTAAAATTTAAATATATAGATAATAAGAAAGGGCGGAGGATCATACCCCGGCAGGAGAGTACCATACGGCCGGGGGTCAGGGCGACAGGTTGAGGAAACGACGAACTATCCTAGCCGAGTCTAGCAGTACCGCCTTCTGCATTTTCGCTGCGAGCGAACTGCCACGGAAGCCCAGCTGCCTCAGATGGTGAGCGAGGCTGGCTGGGATTAGTCCGTTCGCAGATATAACGATTGGGACGATTTCAGTGGACGCCACGCCCCACATTGAGGTAACCTCGTGTGCTAGATCTAAATATTTACGTTTCTTTTCAGTTTCAGCTCTCACGAGGTTCTCATCAAACGGGATCGTGATGTCCACTAAAAACACCCGCGACTGTTCCCGGTCCACTACCACTATGTCAGGCTTGTTGGCCATGACAGTTTTATCTGTTATGACCGATCGGTCCCAGTATAGTCGGACACCGTCGCGTTCGAGTACCGGCGCCGGTTTATACATATAATAAGGCAACCTGTGCTCCAAGAGGCCATACTTCAGAGCAAGCTCTTGGTGGAGGATTTTAGCTGCTTGGTTATGTCTATGCATAACCTTTGTAACATTATTATTATTATTATTATTAAAATTCTCTAGGTAGAAATTTCATCCTATGGTGTTAGACTGGCGACCCCGCAACAAGAAACGCAGCGTAGATATACCACTTACGAGATGGACAGATATCATAAAGCATAAATTTTAAAAGTTTTTTAGTCTCACATGCGTTTCAATAATTTTGTAGATATTTCAAGTACCCAAGATTTATGTTATCAAACAAAAAAAGCAACTATCAAACAAGTGCTCAATGTATTAAATCGCGCGGTAAATTATGGCAACATCGACATAAGGCATAAATATACAATCCAAATAGACTGTGTTATTCATAACAAAATAATCTGAAGATATTTTGATCTCACTCCGACAGCTGTTTCATCCGGTACAGTCATATTTCAAGATATTTGAAAACTTAATCGCATCACAATATCTTTAACTGAAAATGGTGCGAAAAAATAAACTACATCATTGTCCTGTCCGTAACCCACTTTAAGTTGGGTCGGAACAACATGTTACAAACATGTTGTCACATGATTTAGCTACGTATTTTACGACCGGCCGCCTGCCTGACGTCAACTTACCTTTGTCGCCTTTTACAACACCTCGGCAAGAGATGAGGGTGGTCTATTCTATGCAGCCAGATACCACACGGCATGCGAAAAAATAAACTACAATTTTGCTAAAACCACTATCAACCACAAGACGCTTTATCACTTTAAAAAAAGTAAAAATTTAAAGTTAAATTGCGGCATGTCACTAATACTATCCCACTATATTGCAAAAGACTATTTTTTATAGCATTGAACTTCTTTCTTCTTCTTTCGCTTTTACAAAAATCTCATAAGTGCCTATTAATAAGTATAACCGCTTTTCGAAGGTATTATTGTGTATTATCACTTGTTTTAGTTTACATTGTCTTCTATTTCAAAAGATGGACTTACTTGAACAAAGGTATCTTCAAGGCATTTCGTGTTAAATTGACTCATGTTGCTCTATATTTATTTATTTATCAAACTTCACATGCATACCTCCAGAGAACCAAAACGCATACATGGTGAAATACAAAATAATTAATAAACAATATTAATTGACTGGCCCATTGGCGCAGTGGGTAGTGACCCTGCCTTCAGCTCCGCGGGTTACGGGATTGATTCCCGCCGAAAGCCAACATTTTCTATAAACAATTTCTGGGTTCTTCGAGTCTGGGTGTACATTTGTATTTAAGTATATATTTAAAATTAAATAAGTAGTATATTAACAGTTGTCCGACACCCATAACAAAATTCTTAAGTTACTTACTTTAGGGATGAGCGACCGTTATTTATTTATTTACGATTACACTACATTTATTATATTTTATCATCATTATCCAAGTAACAAATTACACTCTGAGCTTTCTTATGAGGCTCATAACGAGCGATTAAATTTGAGATCTATGTCATAACTGCCCTTGGATGGATATATTATATAACAAGAAGAAGGCCTAAAAAGAGACGGTAGAGTAGTGCAAGGTTTGACGAATTGCAGGAGAGCATGGAGGAGAAAAACATGTGTCCACCCACTTACAGTGGGATAAGGGTAGGAGAATGAAAGATAAATGACCACAAACCCTGTTTAAAAACTTTGATCTTCAGGCATTGAGATATTTTAAGCGGAACTATATATATTTTCATAATATTTTCAAACTCACGCAGGAATAACCATGAAATTCAAGACATCTTTACACAGCTAAACCGTTAAAATAAACGCAAATTATAAAATTACGTTAACTTCCAATGGATGTTCCAAAGTCGGAGAATCGTTTCGGATCATTAACTCGCCCCGTTCAGGCGAATGTTCGCCCCTAAACAGCAATAACATAAAGATCTACAGATTCGACTTTAGATTTCACTTTCGATTGATGTTGTTTCAGAATAAGAATTAGCTTAAGCTTTTTCCTGTTTGAACACAATTAAATGTTTAAATATAAAAAATATATTTTCGCAATTCCCTTTAGATGAGAGATCTACATATGCTGGATATCGTCTAATGAAATTAGCTTTCCTGAACATGTCTACAAGCTGTAAGATTTCAAAATTACTCACAGCTGCCTTACGCTTGTGGTCTGTGCCATACGCTACGGTCTTGAGCTTCACCAAAACCATAGTTTAACGAGACCATGTTCCTTACAAACATCTACGGTTATGTGTTATCATATTTCGAGTCCATAAAATAAGAATTAGTCAATAGCAAAGTTTATATCTGATGTGTTTGCGCATTAAACTTTCCTTTCCGAGGAAAGGAAAGTTTAATACGCAAACGCAACTTCCTCTCTTTTTTCAATAGATACTCATTTAGAGATATCTACAGTATCTCCAAGGAATTATCAGCCCTCATGACTGGCTCGTGTATTCCTGCTACCGTTTCGAGGCCATGTATTAACCTATTAAGGAGTCTAGCAGCGGTGCATTTTTCAATGCTAAATCGCTATCACTATACCATAGGATTTTGTTCACATTATTCCGTTCTTTCTTCTAAACCTTACAAGGGATTTCCACGCCACAATATTGAGCCGTTTGAATCAAAGAGCTCACAAATAACTTTTTTGGAAATTATATTCCACCCTGGGGGTCTGCTTAAACTGCGTATTCCAGAGCGAGGTCGCCACTCTAGCACTTTAGAGACATTAAATCCATCAGTTGTTCAAATTATTTATCGTACCAATAATCACCAATAGGGCAACTGTAGCTAGACTATATTATAAACATAAATTTTAACAATCCGAAGCACGAAGTCGAATAACCCAGCATATACTATATGTTAACTAAGTCTAACTTGTTAGAAGGATGGCACAGATAAGGAAAACCAATACAGTATATTTGATTGCCATTCATTGAGATAAGAGCGAACTCGAGTGCTATTAATAATGCCTATTACACTTATCTGTCCTGTCAGGTCGACGAATCAATCTATATATAAAAGACTAACTTTTAGCTGCAACTTGGCCCGCCTGATTATTCTTTATCCTTACATAGTATTAACAAGTACCCTGCCGCGTTCATCTATATGTTCGCGATAAACTCAAAAACTATCCAAAGGATATTTCTGCGATTTCTAACAATGCAAAATGCTTCATCATGGTTTGAGTATATAGGTTGTCAAGGTTATCTGTACATTGTTAATATATAGACACCGGCTATACTTAAGTCTAATTTTATCGAGTGAGCCCATCCGGGGCACTTATTCATGAGCCCTTTGCACGACGTTATCGCGGCGGGAATTGCGTGCAGCAGCCCGCAAGAAGAGAGCTCATAAGTGCCCCGGATGGGCTCGAAACTAGTCGGGCTAACCCGATAAAATTTGACGAGAGTATAGTTGGTGTCTGAGCTGTGATAGTCCAACTGTGAGAACGTGCGACTCTTTCGAAGGGAACACGGGTTCTAACCCGGGCAGACACCAATGAGTTTTTCTATTAAAACTAATGTGTCTAATTGATAATTGCAATTTATCACACGCTTTTCGGTGAACGAAAACATCGTGGGGAAACCTGCATATCTCTAGAGAATTCTGGAGATATGTGTAACTTACCGCATTGGAGCAGCGTGGTAGGCCTTAGCTCAAACCCTTATATCCAGAAACGGAAAGAGGAGGCCTATTCCCAGCAGTGTGATTGTAACAGGCCGCTACTTTACTTTACTTTTATAGTTGGTGTCTATATATTAACTATGAATACTACTCACGATAATTTAAATTTAAAAATTACTGTACATTAGTAGAAATATGACGCCGTCTTATCCTTTTGAGCCCTGATTTGGCAGTTAATTATATAAACCTTAAAGTAAATACTGTAATCAAAAATCTAACAAAATTTTCAAAGTTTTATTCTTCTCATTACACAAATTTAGGAAGTGAAATTTGGCAAATGCTGAAACCCTAGTTACGTCACCACCTGGCATCCATACCGTACAGGTAAACGCAACATCAGCGTATTAAGGGTGGTCCGATGTTGCGCAAGCGAAGGAACATGGTGTGATGTTCCACAGGTGCGATCATTCGATTCGAGCATCTGCCTCTGCTCAGTCGTGGTAATTAATTGTAATATTTTTAATTAGATTTTAATAAATATATAATTTTAATTAAAAACAATAAAATCTTGTTTTTTAAAAAATAATTTGACGTTCCCGAGTATTAAACTGGCGCAGCCGGAGCGGATTATTTTCCAAAAATTGTTGAAAAAATAACATAGGAAATAATCTGGAACCAAATAAATAAATAAGTTTAATCAAAAGTGGTGTCAATAAAGAAGAAAGAAGATGCAGCTGGTCGGTTGGTGAGTAGAACTTTTCACCTTCCTTTTCCTTTCATTTTCTTTTGTTATTTTGAGATAGGACTTCTCTCACTATAACGTTATTTGGTTTTCTTATATTTTTAATATTTTTATTGTGAAAATTTGAAATAGTGTTTTAAGCGTATATAAGTGTAGAGTAGTAAAGAAAATATACGTATAAAATTCTGCGTATAGTAATTTTGATAAGTAAAGTAATAAAGTAATATTTTTAAATATTTAATCGTAAACAATATTTTATAAAAGATTTTATATTTTTATTTTTTGTTAGTTTAAAAGGTTATTTTATAATGGAGCAAGTAAGATTAATTCCTAACGAAATTTTAAAATTAATCCCACTCTTTGATGGAGACAAAAGGCATTTAAATTTATTCCTTCGGAAATGCCTGTATATAATAGAAAGATTCCAAGGTAGCGACACACAAAACCAGTATGTAATGCACAGTATTACAAGTAGGTTAGTGGACAAAGCCGCGGCGCTTATTAGCGAACGCGAAGATGTAACATCGTGGACGGAATTTAAAGAGCTCCTAGTACAGCATTTTGGTGATCCACGCAGCGAGGAATGCATTGCTATAGAACTAGAAAATTTAAAAATTAATTCAGGCGAAAGTTATCTAGATTTCTGTAATAGAATTCAATCAGTACGTTCAGTGCTAATATCAAAAGTCAACCAAATGGTAGATGAGGATATTAAACAAAGTAAAATTATTATTTATAATAATACAGCGTTAAATGTCTTTCTTTACAATTTGCCAGAAAATATGGTTAGGATTGTGCGACTAAAAACTCCAAAATCATTAGAGTCCGCATTAAGCGTAGTTTTAGAGGAGGTTAATTTCCTCGAACAATATCAGCGGCGTAGTAAAGCCCCACAAGCAACAACAAAACCAGCAAATCAAATATATTTTAAAAGCCAGAATGATTTTAAACCCCCAATTAAATATAACAACAACCCTATGCCGATATATCAGCCTAACCAGCCACCTCAATTTAAATTCGGAATACCCCATACAAACCAAAAACCTCACATGCCTACGGGGTACAAACCAAATTTATCCCCATTTAAATTCGGGATTCCGAGAGGACCGCACATACCACCACCTAGGGTGAACCCACAATATGGACACCGCCCGGTACCACAATTAGGGTACCGACCACCATTAAACAATAGCTATCGACCCCCAATGCAATTCGGCTACAGACCTAATTTCCACCAAAATGTACAAAACGATGCATCCATGCGTACTGCTATATCACGCAAACCGAGTTTTCCGGTAAACGAAATTTACGCGCAGGATTACGACCAAAACTACTACGATGACGACAGTCATTACTACTCAGAGACTATGTATTATCCTGAATATGAGCCAGGCTACGAATATTACATGACTAATGACGCAGACGAGACGGAAGGACAGACGAAAAACCTACCCTCGGGTGACCTCGACAGTGAAAACCAGAATGAAAATTTTTCAGTAAAAGCCTCAGAAATACAGAATACATAGAACTAAATTGCGATATCAATCTTAAATTACCGTTTATATATATACCTGAAATAAATGCGAAATTTATGATAGACACCGGGAGCACGCGATCTTTCATTAGCCCGAAAAAAGCTTATAAATATTTCAGCGCGTATATATATAATGAACCGTTCGAAGTAAAAAGCACGCATGCTACGAGCGCACATAACGAAGTAATTGAAATACCATTGATGCCGACTTTTAACTGTAGAGAACTTCAAAAATTTTATGTATATAACGTAGATTCAAAATATGACGGATTAATAGGTAATGACCTCTTAAAAAAAATAGACGCAATAATTGATTTAAAATATAAAATATTACGAACAAAAACTTCTAATATTCCCATAATTTACAATGACGCGGAGTACATCCTTGAATTACCACCGCGTTCCGAATTAAGAGTATCCCTACCAACAAATCAATATTCGGGTGATGCTATTATAAATTTTACCGAATTTTGCCAGGGCATCAGGATGCCGAGCGCGTTAGTTAAATGCGTTAACGGCTATGCAAAGACAATAATTCAAAATACATTAGATAAAAACATGACTTTAACTGTGACCGCACCTTTCGAAGTGACTCAGTATAATAGTACAGAATGTCAAACAAATTATATAAATAATGAGGACGAATTAGGGAACACACAGTTATTATTAGAAAACTTAAACAAACTACGACTAGACCACATGAACGAGGAGGAAAAGAACAAAATTTACACACTTTGTACCGAGTATAAAGACATATTTTACTGTGACCAATTACCATTGACTTTTACTAATGACGTAAAACATTTTATTAGGACGAAAAACGAGGACCCTATTTATATTAAGCCATATAGACAAGCGCCCGCACAGACCGACGAAATAAAGAGACAGGTCGAAAAACTTTTAGACAATAACGTAATTCAGGAATCCTATTCACCCTGGAGTGCACCCGTTCATCTTGTACCTAAGAAAATGGATGCCTCTGGAGAACAAAAATACAGGATGGTCATTGACTATAGGCGACTGAATGAAATTACCATTGACGACAAATACCCCCTACCTAACATTACCGACTTATTTGACAAATTAGGTAAAAGCGTATACTTTTCGACGTTAGACTTAGCGAGTGGTTATCATCAGATTGAGATCAACGAAGCTGACCGTCAGAAAACCGCCTTCAGCACACAGTCAGGACATTTCGAATTTCTAAGAATGCCCTTCGGACTGAAAACCGCCCCCGCTACGTTCCAACGGACTATGGACAATGTACTGAGAGGATTGCAGGGTATACACTGCATGGTTTACTTAGACGACATAATAATATTTTCAGCCAGCTTACAAGAACACATTGACAGTTTAAGGACCGTTTTTGACAGACTACGTAAAACAAACCTGAAAGTTCAGCTCGACAAATCTGAATTTTTACGAAAAGAGGTGTTGTACTTAGGACATACTATTACGAAAAACGGACTGAAACCAAACGACGACAAAATAAAAGCTGTCTTAAACTTCCCCCTACCGAAAACTACCACTGAAATAAAAAGTTTTCTCGGACTCATAGGCTATTACAGACGATTTATTAAGGATTTCGCGCGTATAACACAACCCCTATCTAATTGTTTAAAAAAACGTAATAAAATAATAATTGACGAAAAATATATAGAGTCTTTTCAAAAGTGCAAAGAGCTTCTGACGAATGCACCCCTTTTGAAATACCCTGATTCTGAAAAACCATACGTATTAACGACAGACGCGTCGAATGTTGCACTCGGAGCAGTGTTGTCGCAAGGCCCTATCGGTAGCGATCACCCTATTGCATACGCAAGCAGAACCCTGAGTGATACAGAGTCGCGATATAGTACAATAGAGCGAGAATTATTGGCTATAGTCTGGGCTGTTAAGCACTTTCGCCCCTATCTTTATGGTCGAAAATTTACAATCTATACAGACCACCGCCCATTAGCTTGGTTATATTCCCTTAAGGAGCCTAACAGTAAACTTACGCGTTGGCGTCTCCGCTTACAGGAGCACGATTTCGAAGTCGTGTATAAAAAAGGGAAGCAAAACACAAATGCAGACGCGTTATCCCGCATCAAGTTAAATGCATTAGACTCAACAGACGATGCTTCTATGATTGGTAACGTTGACGAAAAAGAATCCAGACTTCAGGACCATTTACATGACGTGACTGACGACATCCTGAAATTAGTAACAAGAAATGACTCGGACGATTCTGAAGCCATGACCATTTCTTCTGAAACAACGTCATTGTGCAGAAGAATATCCGACATTGAGCCTAGGAACTGCGTTCCTTCAATATCTAGCGGCGATACTATTCATTCTAATATAGACATGGATGGTTCAGGTATTCCCATTATGCACGATGCAATAGACACCAAATCAAACCAAATTTTAATATTTTCATGGTTCAAAGACGAGCTACAGGTACAGGATCATTCTCATTCTAGAATGAAAATCCTTCATGTATTTTTACCCCTAAATAATATTGACTTAATTAAACAGTTTCTAAAAGAGTACATTAGGCCCAAAATTAAATACTATATTCATTTTGAAAACGATCAATTTAGAAAAGATTTTAATACGACAATTATAAATTTATTCCAAAAGGACACTGTAAAAATAAAAGAATGTACAGAAAGGGTAATTTTTATAGAAAATGAAGATGAGCAGAAAGATATTACTTTAAAATACCACCAAGGAAAATCTTGCCACCGTGGTATTAGGGAAACAATGACACGTATTAAAAGAAATTATTTCTGGCATAATATGCAGGAAACAATATCTGCATTAATTAATACCTGCGAATTATGTCGTAAAATGAAATATGATAGGAACCCCATTAAACCTATGTTACAATTAACACAGACACAAGATGCCCCATTTCAGGAAATTTTCATAGATATTTTCAGTATAGAAGGAAAATATTATTTAACTCTCGTTGATGCCTTCAGCAAACTAGGTCAAGCTATCGAAATAAGTAATCGTTCGACACCGGAGGTAGTTCGTGCCTTAATTAAGTATTTCTCTTTATATGGAGTACCTAGGAAAATAACGTCCGACCCTGGTACTGAATTCAATAACGAACTTATGAGAGAACTGACAAATATGTATAAAATTCAATTACATATAACAACCCCTAATAACCCTAACTCGACTAGTATAGTAGAACGATTTCATTCTACAATTATAGAGATTTATCGATTAGCAAAATATGAACACAAGTTTACAGACGCAGCTTCCGTTATGACATATTCTATAATGGCATACAATCATACTATTCATAGCACGACAGAGTTGACACCCTTTGAAGTAGTATTTGGACACACCGATTCAAATAGTTTATTTGACGTCGATTTCCAAAAATCATATATACAACAACTACTTAAAGACCATGCAAAGCGTACAAAATACTTATATCAACATATTTCCGATAAAACACAAAGTAAAAAGTATAAGGCACAACAAAGAAAGGGAGGCGAAAAAGAAATAGACTTAGAGGTAGGAAAAACGGCATTCATGAAAACAATTAATACGCGAAAAAGTAAAGACAAACCCCGTTATCAAAAGGTAACAATTAGTGGCGAAATAAATCGGAACGTCGTCCCGGTAAAAGTAGGCGTTAGAAAAACAAATGCCCCTATTAAAAATATAAAACGACCTCCGCAGGTGGTGTATAATCGTCCTGATAGCAGCGAAGTACAGCCAGGGCCTTCAACTTCAAAGACTTGACGGTAACCCTGGTCTGTTACCCGTTAGAAAGGGTAGCGCTTATAAACAACAGGATAAATGGATAATTGTTAAGATAATAGACTTAAATAGTTTGTCTAGTGACTTAGAATATAATATTAATAAATATAATGAATATAATAAATTAATCGACGTGAATAAACCATATCTATACGAATTTAGTAGCATAAAAATACAAGCGGATTATCTTAGAGATATTTGCACTGAAAAATTTCGACAAATTGTCCCCACAAAAAGGTTTAAAAGAGGCCTATTCAACCCTTTAGGCTCGTTTGTAAAATCTATTACAGGTAATTTAGATAATGAAGATGCGTTACACTATGATAGAATGATCAATAATTTGCAAGGTAAACAAAATTTAATAAATGAGAAAATTACGTTGATTACCAAAATGTTCAATTATCAGACTAATAATACAGAATCATTATATAATAATTCATTAATTTTAAATCAACGCTTAACGAGGATTGAAAGAATGCTAAAAGATTATTCCACAAAAGAAAACAGTTCTATCTATTCTACGTATGTTTTAGGAATGTATAATACATTCATAAATAATTTCAGATCTATTTACATTTTATTAAACGAAATTGAAACCGCGTTAGCTTTTAGCAAAATTTCAGTTCTTCACCAATCTATAATAAATTCCACTGAATTATTGCACATGCTGTTAAACATAGAAAAGGTTAATTGCTTAGTATATCCTGTTATAGAGAGTAATTTAGTTAAGTTGGAAAGGATAATATCTATTAAGGCATTTGTAAAAGAAAGCCAAATCACGTTCATATTAGAGATACCACTTACAAATAATAATACGTATAATTACTATAAAATTTATTCATTACCTATTTTTAACATTGCAAAGAACGTAACTTCTATAATTATTCCCGAATATCCCTTCCTCATGGTGAAAGGTTCGGAGTACTTACCGACCGCGTCACCGTGTCAGCAAATTTCCGATGACAACCAGTTCCTGTGCACTGAAAAAGATGTGGTACCTTATCCGAAAGAAACCTGCGTAGAACAACTGATGAAATTCCAACCTGATTTACCTCTCTGCATACAAAGAACCGTTAAAATAGAGAATGTGAAAGTTCAACGAGTATCACCTATATCCTGGATAATATACTCTCAGGATCAAAAAGTACTTACATATAAATGTAACAATGAAGTAACCAAAACCTACATATTTGGAACTTATATGATCCACATTGATCCCGGATGTGAAGCATCCCTAGAGAATTACCACTTATATAATTTACACCACTATTTTGAGAAATACAATTATAAAACAACCCCAATGGTTATTCTACCTAAACTGAAAATTACTAGCCCATTTTCCGAGGTTAATCCGATTGATATCAAGGGAGTAAATTTCGACGATATTAAGCGACTCTCTACAATTTTGGAAATGAAAACTTTCAGTGAAAGTGATAGTGAAAAATATGAAAACCACGTTATAAGTATTCACAGTGTTAGTGCAGCGACGTTAGTTTTATATTTACTTGTATTTCTTGTATGTGTTATTTTCAGCTATTGTAAATTAAAAGATAAGTTTCAAAATATTCGAAACCCTCCGATTTCTAATAGCTCAGATGGTTTCGAACTTAAGGAGGGAGGAGTTACGTCACCACCTGGCATCCATACCGTACAGGTAAACGCAACATCAGCGTATTAAGGGTGGTCCGATGTTGCGCAAGCGAAGGAACATGGTGTGATGTTCCACAGGTGCGATCATTCGATTCGAGCATCTGCCTCTGCTCAGTCGTGGTAATTAATTGTAATATTTTTAATTAGATTTTAATAAATATATAATTTTAATTAAAAACAATAAAATCTTGTTTTTTAAAAAATAATTTGACGTTCCCGAGTATTAAACTCCCTTGTGTTCATTTTTATACAAGATATTGTGAAAAATATTACTTATCAGTGAAGTTTTTTGTTCCTTCTATAGAAATTACGACTATCTTTTGCCCCCTAACGTTTTAACTTTGGGAAATCGGATCTTGTGGCTTAACTACATCCTAAGAGGAAATTAAATTTCAAACAGATAAATTTATAAGATAAGCCAATTGCGCATCGACGTTGTTGTCTATGATCTTATCAATCGTCTATTTTGCAAATAGTAAAAAGACATGAGTGAAAACTATTACGTAACAGGCTATTAGCTAGCCATATTCAAGTCGCTTTGTTCCGTGAACTTTTGTTATTAGCAAGCCTTGTAGTAATTACTTCCGGTGCGGTATTAAGGCTTATCCTATATTTTATTGTCGTCTCGGCCAACGTTGGCAAATAAATTTACCGTTGGCTTAAAGTGGTTGTATTATTCCACTTTGCTGTAAATTGTGCTAATCGGATCGTTATATATTTTAGAAAATATTTTTTTTACTTTTTTCAATTAGAAGCTTTTTTTAGACACAAGCTGTGTTAAATAAAAGGTTCTTATTGATAAAGCTTCCAAATGGTTTTTTTTGGTCGAGGAACGACCTCGTCATTCCAAAAAAGTTGTTATTCAAAGTTAACAAAATACGATGTTCAATAGGCTAATTACTATTCCACAAATAGAAAGAAATCTTTTCACGACGACTATACGAAAATAAGTGAGGATTTATTATATCGTTAACTACATATATCAATGCGTTGATAAAAAGTAGTTTACAAAAGATCGAAGATAAATAAGGCCGTAAAATTATAAAAAGTTATTTCTAAAATTATGGGTTTCTTTGCGGAGTTTCATTATACAATAAGAGTAACTGCCTGTTACTATCCCACTGGTGGGTATAGGCCTCCTCTCTCCGTTTCTGGAGAGAAGGGTGCTGGAGGTGGTGGAGCTAAGACCTACCACGCTGCTCCGATGCGGATTGGTAGGTAACACATATCCCTAGAATTCTTTAGAGATATGCAGGTTTCCTCACGATGCTTACGTTCACCGAAAAGCATGTGGTAAATTGCAATTATCAGTTAGATAGATAAGTTTTAACAGAAAAAATTATTGGTAAGGCACCAATGATTTTTTCTTCCCGAGTTTTGAACCCGTCACTTTATCGAAAGAGTGTCACCGGTGTCACCGCTGGGCTATTACACACATACACGACACCTCGGTAAGAAATGAGGGTGGGGTCTATTCTACTCAGCCGGACACCACACGGCGGGTCGACTTGCCGTAGTCGCCTTTATGACACCTCGGTAAGAAATAAGGGTGGTCTATTCTACTTAGCCGAATACCACACGGCGGGTCGACTTACCTTAGTCGCCTTTACGACACCTCGCTAAGAAAGAGGGTGGTTCATTCTACTCGCATTTTACGCATACCACACAGCATTCTTTAGTCTCGGACTATAGCAAAATATTATTCTCATATTGTGTGTTATTCTACAATTGCTAAAGTATTACCAAGTATTCTCATACTTGGTAATACTTTACCAATTTTATTATTACCAAGTATCTTCATACTTGGTAATGCTCGTATGCGCCTATTACATATATTACGCGGTCCGACCACGCTCCATTTGTTCGTCGGACGGAGACAGTGAACTCGCCGAAAACAGTTTTAATGCCAAGTTCGTGCGCGAATCCATGCGCATGACCAATTACAAAATTGATCGATGTTGATAATATTGTTGGAACCATAGACGAGTTTCTTGAACGCAAAAACGTAGAACACTACGAAACTCGTCTCGACTATTTTTTGGTCCTACAATCGCGAATGCCCATCTCGTGCGAAGGTGAGAAATTAATATTTCAAACGAATGACATACCTACCTGCTTTTGGTTAAAATCCATCATATTCAAAATATTATTTATTCAAGTAAACTTGTAAAGAAGTGCAAGAAGTAATGTTTCGGAAAGATGTTCCTACCGAGTAGAACCACCAGCAAGAAACTATAGATGTGATAGATAATCGATTTCTATAATTATCGATTATTGACATACATGCCTGCTTTTGGTTAAAATCCAAATTCATATTCAAAATATTCTTTATTCATGTAAACTTGAAAACAAGTGCTTTTCAATCTTCAACTGTACTGTTTCGGAAAGCTGTTCCTACCGAGAAGAACCATCAAGAAACTATGGATGTCAAAAATAATCGATTTATATAAATATTATAATCGATTTTCTAAACACGATAAATCGATTTTTTTAATAAATTATTAATTAATTAATTTGTTTAAGATATGCAGTGTTGTCTTATACAATAGTAGCCAAACTAATCATCAAATCAAATCAAAATAATCTTTATGAAGTAAGCTCTTTCTTCTTTAACCGAGAAGATCCAGTGAGAAACTCGGCGGTCAATCTTTTAAACATTTTCAATTTCACATAATTAAACCACAGTCTTGTATGAAACTGAAAGAATTATCAAATTCAGGCATTTTTGTCATCCAATTAATTTTCAATTTTGTAATATGCTTTATATAAATCGAATTTTGTTAACGGCGCATTTATGTCATTTTCTTATCCAACCAGTCGACTTTAATTAGTCTTTATTGTAATTAATTATTAATTAAAAAAAGAAAAATTTTCAAATAATTAGAAAAACTATTTTGAATCATCATATTTCTCGATTCGGGTTAATAGATTTTTTTGCAAATCGATTTATATTGTAGGGAGAAAAATCGATTATTTATTAATAAACAAAAATCACTAAAGAAATTTACAAGTGGTTGAATGCAAAGTCATTAACAAATTATATGTATTTTAGATATCATACATAGTATCTAAAGATATTGAGTGTTTAAAGATCTAACAATCTTGCAGAGGAAGTTACGGTGAAGTTGGATGTTTTTTTCAACGCTTCATAATAAAAATTTTTTTAAATCGCGCATATCAATAGAGATAGTGGTCCAGAGCAAAAAACTAAGCTGTACCTTTTTAGTTTATTTAGGTTTAACTTTTCTATAGACACTTGTATTTATTATTATTTTTCCTATATATCAGTCTTAATTAATATATCTTGTTGATTTATAGAAGCAGGCGTTACTTTGCGGAATTCCATATTACAAGCAATACAACAGAACTAACTACTTTGCTATAATCCGCACGGGTTAAGCGAATGCATGCAAAGCCAATGTGTATGAAGCAGGCAAAATCTACGCACCTTATACATGCAGGACCAGTCACCACATGCACCCCAAGGCGCAATTCACCAGCAACAACGCACACAAAAGCAGCACACACACCCACCACCACAATCTCGACGATCGTTTCGCCCCGAAACCGAAGCATCATCAGGAGGATAGGCTCCACGACAAAAACGATTTTTGGGGTGCATGTGGTGACTGGTCCTGCATGTATAAGGTGCGTAGATTTTGCCTGCTTCATACACATTGGCTTTGCATGCATTCACTTAACCCGTGCGGATTATAGCAAAGTAGTTAGTTCTGTTGTATTGCTTGTAATATATCTTGTATAAAACTCACTAATACGCTGTTTAAACAAGGTCATTCACTACGAAAGGTCATAAAAGAGATCTATTTAACAAATAATTAATCGTATGTATATTTATTTTGCTTCTGTATAATTCATTAGTTTTTAAGGTTACATACGTTTATTAATTATTTATGAACGCCTACTGATAGACGGAAGTTTTTGTAACTATTTTCGCGCCAGAAATATGTAGTCTATATTGTCTATTGCACCGATGGAGTCAAATAATCTTTTTTTTTATGTTATAGGATACAAAAAAAGCTTTATACAGATTATTGGAGAAACTTCCATCAAAACAGGTTAGGTATAGGTTAATATTCCTTGAATTGTTTCATAGAAATCACGACGTAGATCCCTTTTTGACATACAACGGTGTTATATCATTTCCTTTCTACATTTACTCGACCACAAACATCAGGTGATAGGTAGAGTTCAAACAATACTGCCTCGTTTAAATTAGACGTCAAAAGTTACAGTAATATAATTCTTTGATGCACATGATTTGTCACTTTTAAACGCAAGCATTTGACCTTATATTTTTCAAAGTGAATGAATTCTTAATATGAAATTACTAACATCCACATAAACTACTCTAACTTGCTCATGTCCCGATGAATGAATTTACAGACTTATTTTATGCCAACAATTACTACAACAATACAATATAAAACCGGTTTTATACTGTCACTTTTAATTAAAATGTTTAAATACAGGGGCTTAATCAATAAAAGAGGTTATCCAACGTGTCTTATCAATACAAAACAGCGTCTCCTTAGAAACGCGATACCAAAACGCGGCGTGTAAACATTGTTGTGGACTAAACGAATGGAGTTTTTGGGACTAACCTTCAATAGCCACGACGTGGTCCCGGATCTGCTGAGCCAATAGAGGGTCTGGGACGAGCTCCACGAGATCATACAACGCGTATATCGATGGGTGAACGCTTTCGAACCTCTGGATCTCTTGCCGTATGGACAGGGATGTGTTCAGACACGCCTGCGTGTGCTGCCGGTTGCACACCGTGCTCCTGAAGCCCAGCATTTGGCTAGGGTACCTTTATAACACACCACAACACTATACCGGACGCTTTCCCATTTCAATGCTACGTAAACGCGGCCATCGCGGCCTAAAATCACACAGGTTTCCCTCGTTAAAGTGTTATTTACACAGAGTAACAATAGAACACTTGTCACAGTGATTGTAATGATAAGAATGTGGATGTAAATAAGGTAAACAACCAATTAACTCGCGATTCACCGAAAGTACCACGAACAGACCACCTCGGCGGCGGCCATTACCGAACTGTGACATTCCTTTGCGTCCTAAACGTGATCTGTTTGGTATCTTTAATGTGAGTTACAGCACCATCTATGGACACATAGTAACAGCGTAACGCCTTATCGTGAAGTCTTTCAAAAGAGTTTCATATCTGTTAAAAAGATGGCGCTGTTATCGTTATTTCCGTTTGATAATCTTTATTTAATTCCGCCTGACAGCTTCGTTATACATCTTAAATAAAAAGTAAAAAATCTTTCGAATTAATAAATAAATGTTAAAATTTTACTTAAAATATTGTATATATACACACTAATAAACAGAAATTTGTTTTATATAATTTATAGAATTAGGCGTTACTTTGCGGAGATCCATAATACAAAAGTAATAATAAAATTATTTTGCTATAATCCGCTATACAGTAAATAGAAAATATATATAGTGCTAAATGTATAGTGGACTATACGTTTTTTCATACCCGTTACATGCAGGATTCGTAAAAAACATATGCACAAACCTCCACCACTTCCACCACAATACACAAGCACTACACAGGTTCACTATCACAAACTCAACAATCGTTTCGCCCCGCAACCGAAGCATCATCAGGAGATAGACTTCACGACAAAATCGCAAAGCTTTGCGATTTGTGATAGTGAGATAGTGAGATAGTGAGATTTGCGATTTGCGATTTGTGTTTGTGATAGTGAACCTGTGTAGTGCTTGTGTATTGTGGTGGAAGTGGTGGAGGTTTATGCATATGTTTTTTACGAATCCTGCATGTATCGGGTATGAAAAAACGTATAGTCCACTATACATTTAGCACTATATATATTTTCTATTTACTGTATCGCGGATTATAGCAAAATAATTTTATTATTACTTTTGTAACTTGTTTTAAGGAAAAAGTTTAAGACAACATTTAGAAATTTTTTATATTTGTATAAACTTATTGATTTTCATAAATCGAACTTATATGAATCTTTTACTTTTATAACTTTTCGGAAAAGTATATATGTTTTTGAATATTAAATATTAAAAATAACTAGAATAAAATGAAAATAACTCATATCCAAATTCTCCTATTCCGATGTTTGAAATATAAATAACCATTGACACGGAAAATCTTATAATGAGTTTCACTGGGACGGAATAAATTAAGTAATCTCTTTGATTTTGATAATTTTCCGCTTTAATTAATTCCTTTGTTAATGGATCTATTTGGAACGCCTTCGAGTTAATTAGACGCCATTTTAACGGTCGGCTTATTAACTCATTTTAATTTGGCGGGAACAAATGTTCTTCTCAAATATATTAAGAGTTTGTTGTACTATTGTGTCGTTGTAGGGCGTAGCTAATTCCTTTTTTAGTTCACAATGATTCGTTTTTAAAACAAAAGTGTTATGCTTTAATTCCTAGTTGAATTCCTTTAATTTAATCATTAGGAATCGTTCAAGAAAATATTTAATTCTATATTAACGCAGGGCTTTTATGGTTATAATAAACTTTATATATATCTTTATATTCTTCTATAACATAGCAATGATCTTCGAGCAAAAACAGGAGTCATCGATATCATTGCTCGCATCGATAGACAAAAATGGAGATGGGCGGGTCATACAATGCGCTGTTCAATAAATAAGTGGAGTTAAAAGGTTACTCTATGGTACCCCAGGGCTGGAAAAAGAACTAGAGGGCGGCCAGTGAGAAGATGGGAAGACGACTTCAAATTAACTGCTGGCCCTTTCTGGACAAGAGTGGCAAAAAATAGAGAACAATGGAAATTGTTGGAGGAGGCCTATGCCGAAAGGCACACCGAGCTAAGAGATTTCTTATAAGCAAAATTTTTAAAAAAAGACCAACTCAATTAAATGTTCGGAATAAAAGGCTTATTATTATTATATATTTATATTCAATATATATTAGATATTTCAGAGTATATCGCCATATCCGAAGTATAAAGTAACATGATCCATATATAAACATAGAACATGTAACTAAATTCTTCGGACGGAGCGACAGTTCTCATAGAGTTTTTGTAGAGTTCGGGAGTCAGGGTTAGGCCTGTGAGTAGGAGTGTCCAACAAATAATACGGGATTAAAGATGCTGATGAAATGATTTTATCTCTGTATTTCCTTTATAAACTCTAGCTGGGCCGATTTTAATCAAATTTTTAGATAATCTTTAGAATGACACAACGAATGATTCTGTAAATTTAAATAGCGATCGGAGCTTTATTTTAAAACTGTTGACTTCTATTCTTCAGCCAAATAAGTTCATGGCTTAGGGAAATTACAATAGAAATTCATAATACATACTGGGCAAACCGGTTACACGGTTATACGGTATGCAAAAATTGTAATACGATTTATCGATTTGAATTACCTGTTCGAGTGACAAAATCTAAAGCGATTTTGGCACTACAAGTTGAAAACTATGAATTTTCGATTAACGACTTTCTCTTGATAGATTATGTAAATATTTAATATTTAGGTTGCAAAGCGTCAACTTTCGGAATATTTGATGTATAGAGACCGGCTTTACTCACGTCCTATTATATCGGATTTCGGCTAGTTTGGAGCCCATCCGGGGCATTTATTCATGAGCTAATAACACGATGTTATCGCGGCGGGAACTAACTCTTGGGCGGGGGGGAAGATTGCGGCGGTGGTCGCGCGCTTTCGAAGCGTTCCATGTCGCTCTGGTCTTCATCGTCGGATACACCAATGAAATGAAAGCCTTGAGAAACCCGAGCAGGGTTGTCGGCTTCTGGAAGATGATCAGCTGATACTGGAATAACTAGCCCTTTCACCCTCATGCACGCGCAGTGACTAAGTGCGTTGTTGCGGGCAACAAGAGGAAATACAACTCTATGGACATGTTACGCTGGCTTCGCAACTCCAGTATAATAACAATAATAACAATACAAGGAACATTATAAATACGTGGTCAGAAAAATTCAACGTTTGAAAATTTTAAGTATTAGTAGTCGTTTCCTTTGTAGATTTAAAAACCTTAGCAGTTTTTATTTACAAAATAATGTTCGAACATACATTGTCCGCCACAAAAACGATAATTGTCGTTATTTAGGTAAGTATTATCATCTAAATCGCAGCGAGTTGCGTAATTACGATAGGTAACAGCCGGCACGGGGCTTTTATCGCAATTATAACGTCGGGGTAATTCAAGACCGTAATATTGCGGCCATTATGTAAACCATCGTTGTTGTACATAGAATAGATTGTGATAAATTCAACTATATAACATTATAATGTTCCTTATTTTCATCAATGATTTCGATCATATTTCTTAAATCATCATTCAATGCTATTTTTGAATTTAAACTATCGTGAGTGGTATTCATTATTAATGTTGAGAGACCGGCTATACTCACGTCTTATTTTATCGGAGGAGGCCGACCAGTTTCAAGCCCATACGGGGCTCTTATTCATGAGCTCTTTACGTGGCGTTATCGCGGCGGGAACATTCAATGCTACTTACGATAAATTTATATTCTAGTAAAAGTAAAGGTAAAGTAACCGCCTGTTACTATGCCCACTGCTGGGCTAAGGCCTTCTCTCTCCGTTTTTGGAGAGAAGGATTGGAGCTAAGACCTACCACGTTCCAATGCGGATTAGTAGGTTACAGATATCCCTAGAATTCTCTAGAGATATGCAAGTTTCCTCACGATGTTTTCTTCACCAAAAAGCGTATGATAAATTGCAATTATCAATTAAACACGTAAGTTTTAATAGAAAAACTCATTGGTGCCTGCCCAAGGTTTGACCTATGTCGTCTCTAGAGAGTCGCACGCCTCACCGCTAGGCTATCACAGCTTACGTATATTCTAATCCTTTTTAAATAATGACTTGTTTCTTTTTCTCTTATTTCTTCTCCTTTTGGATGGACCTCTGCTGCTGGACATAGATTTCTTGACATGATCTCCACACCATAGATCTTGTGCCGCTCGTGTCCAGCGACTCCAAAGACTAGAGAACCGATTCATGAGAACAACCTTTGTCCGTAGTTCATGCGGAAAATTGATTCCATGGAGACCTCTATCTCTCTACCATTAATACCTGTTTAAATGTTTTTTGAAGTCTTACTTCGAGAAATCTGAGATACACCCGAACCCATTTATTTTAATTGCTTCCACCTTTATCCCAGTTAGTTCTGACAACCGAAAATATAGGCGTCCAATAAGCGTCCTGTATGACCCTGACTATCAAAGAACGATCGCAAACACAGAAACACGTAATATACACGCACAGCGTCTTCGCCGGCGAAGACACAGGAGGCACTTTTAGGACGACGTTCCCCGATTTTAGTAGAGCTTCCGCGCTCTACTTTCTACATTTCGCAACCTCGACGCTGCTTCTGAGCTCGCCCGTCCCGCCCGGTGACGCTGTAAAAGCCGTAAGGGCTTACAGCATACAGTCAGTTTGAAAAAAAAATGTATCCAGTGGCTCCAAGCAACCTTTTTGAGGTCTTCAGTCCGCCTCGTAGGGTCTACCGACGCTGCATTTTCCGATGCAGGTTCGCCATTCTAACACCTTAAGAACCTAACGCCCATCATTCTTTGCATTACCTCCCCAAGCTTTATATAAAAAGAGCTCTTTTGCTCACATGATTTTTAAACCTCCTTATGTCCATACCAATTCAATCACGCACTTCTCATTTTGTATACAATAAGTAACTTTCAGAATATCTCTAATAGGCATTCAGACGTACTGCTCGACCATATATTATTATGGTATACTAGCTGTGTCTACAACGGCTTCGCGTGGAATTCAGTGATTTTAGAAACTTTTTCCGAATTTTCGAAATTTTTAACATAAAAGTAGCTATTGTGAGTTAACCGTGAGAGATAGAGACATGCTATCGCGGAGTTTTTTTATAGTATTTTTATAGATCTACAATTCTTTAGTACGTTAGTTTAGCGTATCTCTGCTGGTTTACGCAGCGCACGCGACTAAAGCTCCCAGCAAGCAAGTTTTTTAACAGCTGCGCGATCTCTTCAACACAATTTATATAATACCGATATGTACTATTTACTTAAACTATCCGGAAGTATTGCACTATCTATTGGTAAAAACTGTACAAAAATCTGTTCAGTAGATTTTGAGAAAATCGATTACATACAGATAGACAGCTTTTTGGGACTTAATAAGTATACATTCTTTGTTCAAGTAAACTTGTAAACAAGTATTTTTGAATCGTCAACTCTACTGAAAAGTCCAATATCTCCAGCTATACGAGACAGACATTAAAAAATAAGTTTATATATTTTTTTAATTCACTTTGTTGTAGTTCTAGACTCTATCTTTTTTTAATAAGTAAACTTTTTTAAAGATAGGGACAAAGAAAGGTTGCAGTGGCGAAAATACAGACTCTATAATAAAAGTAATTCTATTAACGGATTCCAAAACTGTCGAAAACTTTTTGAATTTGAGTTTATTCATAATGAAAATTAAAATTTATAAACGACGTTTGAAACTGGTTTTATATATATATCTAAGTTCAAGGTCAACGTGAATTCGAAACAAACGTTTTGCGGATGGACGATTCTAACTTTAAGACTATCTACGTCTTACTATGACTTCATGCGGGCCAATTTCAACGTTTAAGTACCCTCAATAATATAATAAGAGTCTTTTTTCCTTTTTCCAAAAGAAATACTTGATTTTTTATCCTCTGTATTCTAGGTGTACTATAAGCAATAATTGTTCCCAATATCCACATTATAATTCAGCGGATTACCGTGAAAGCGTAACAGACAGATAGATAGAGAGACTTTATTCTCTGTACATACTAAAAAACAAAACCCCAATAGCTGTCCGTCTGTATGTCATTGATTTTCTCAAAATCTTATTAACGGATTTTGATACAGTTTTTACTGTAAGATAGAGCAGTACTTGAGAAAGGTTTAGGTTCATAAATATTTTCGTTGAATCGGGATTTGTTACAAAAACTTGGAAAAAAAACTTCGTGCCACACTGATTTAGTAATAACACAAAACTAACCTCGGATAGACTAAATGCTAATTATGTATTATCCCAGCGCACCTATTTATGACCATTGTTATTGTTGCTCGTAAGCAATTAACACGCATGTCACGAAATAACGTTTTGAGGACGTTAGAGATCTACGAGTATTCTTTGAACATCACAACCCAAAGGGAAATAGAATCGACAGCGGTCTTTGCAACAATAATCAAATATCAAGGGATTGAAAATCATGTGCCTAGACAAGTGTTAAATGCTAATGAGGATGGATATGAATAGAAGGAGGTCAAAAGTTGAACATAGAAAACTTCTTTAGCAGGAAGCATGTCGACACTACCAAATGGATTCCCTAAAGCATAGACGTGAATTAAGTGATATGATGATTCATAGAAGCAGGAGTTACTTTACGGAATTCCATATTACATGTACTATAACAGAACTACCTTGCTATAATCCGCACAGGTTAGGTGAATGCATGCAAAGCCAATGTGTATGAAGCAGGCAAAATTTACGCACCTTATACATGCAGGACAAGTCACCACATGCACCCAAAGGCGCCTCCACCCGCAGCAACGCACACAAGCAGAACACACAACCACTGTGTAACCTCTCGTACGCACGAGAGGATTTTTATCGCGCGTAAAAATTACGCCGAATTGAAACAAATGGGTATCCAGGTATCTTCACACGACAGGTAGGTTCACACGACAGCGTATTTAAATCGCGACGTTTTTTATCGTGCAGTATTCCATTTTAGTCGTTAGAGCCAGGGCGTTAAGCTTAATTTACCATACAAAACTTCTTATAACGCCTATTGTGGAATTTTAACGCGACGTAATTTTTACGCCCGTGCGTACGAGGGGTGAGGTGCGTAAATTTTGCCTGCTTCATACACATTGGCTTTGCATGCATTCGCTTAACCCGTGCGGATTATAGCAAGGTAGTTCTGTTATAGTGCATGTAAGTGATAAGATCTTACTACAGGCAATCCTAACTATTAAACTAGATTTTCCAAGTCTGCTATCTGCTGTACCACTACATGTTCCGACATAGAGGCCACGTCATACCCCTTTATTACATGTAACGAAAAGAAATACTAATTACGGCAAAAACTTAATCTTACGTCGATTAGCACAGAGTTGCAATAAAAAGTATTACCTATTCTATATTTCTTAGGTTCAATTAAAGAGAAATTCATAAATTACATAATACATAAAGTATATTAAAAGATATGCATGTTTTTTATATATATATATATATATATATATATACTTATATTTATTCAGAATTTTAGTTTTCTCAACACATGCACACGCACATACATCACACACACACATAAAATATACTTTTATTCTGTTAGATTTAAGTTTAATTATTTAGAGTAATCTTTTATTGGCCTTATTTTTAAATAGCAACGGTTTAATGGCCTTGCGAACGACTTATACATTGACTAACTAATTTTTTATGTAAATATAAATGTACGGAAACACTATTACAGGGTTCGGTAAGGTACATAATACATATTTCATGCACTATAACAAAACTACTTCGCTATAATCGGCAAGGGTTAAGCGAATGCATGCAAAGCTAATGTGTATGAAGCAGGCAAAATCTACGAACCTTATACATGCAGGACAAGCCACCACACGCACCCCAAGGCTCCTCCACCAGCAACAAAGCACACAAGCAGCACACACACCCACCACCACAACATCTCGACGATCGTTTCGCTCCGAAACCGAAGCATCATCAGGAGGATAGGCTTCACGACAAAATCGCAATGCATTACGATTTTGTTGTGAAGCAAAGTAACGCCTACTTCTATAAATCATTTACATAATACATATACTACGCTCTTTGATATTTTTAATATTTGTGTCAACGCCCAAAAATATGGTATAGAATAGTTTGAAATTCCCTTTGCGACACATTACGAGGCGTGGCAGGCGATGAGGTAAGTTTTTAACTTAAAAGCTACCAAATTGTTGTAGAAAATATTCAAATTCAACGAGTTGAAAGCTTTGGGAATTGGAATCTCATGAAAAAAAAATGTTGAAACATGTTTTGCTTACTGAAATGATGTTGTCGAAACCATTATAAAGATAATTCTAGTTACCGTAAAATACCATTAAAATAAAGAATTGAGTTTAAAATAAAACCCGTGTGTACACGACCTTATTGCTATAACCAAACAATCAAGTTATTACGATATGATATTACGAATCAAAATTATATTTTTACCAGCTTACAATTCCCGTGGGTTCGCCCGCGTAGAAATCAGTGTGTCACAAAGTCTTACCTCCCATAAATCTTGAGCCTGCGGAAATTCTAGGATAAAAAGTAGTCTATATGTTGCTCTACAACAACCTCTATCTTCCACTGAAAGTCCCATTAAAATCGGCTTAGCCGTTCTGAAGAATGTACGTAATGTATGCAAACTAAACCTTTCCCAAAAATTGCAATCATTTAGTAAAAACCGTACAAAAATGCGTACAGTAGATTTTGAAAAAATCGTTCACATTCAGCTTTTAGGTACTTCGTTTAATAATATGTATAGATATAGGTAACTATTAATTATTATTATTATTAATTGATTTTCCTTCTGAAATTAATAAGGGAATATTTTTTCTTGCATTTCATTCTTCTTGAATTTCTTTCCAGCGTGTTGTATTAGCGTAAGCTATGATAGCCCAGCGGTTAGAACGTGCGACTCTTTCGAGGGGAACACGAGTTCAATGAGTTTTTCTATTAAAACTCATGTGTCTAATTGTTAATTGCAATTAATCACCCCCATGAAATCGTGATGAAACCTGCATATCTCTAGAGAATTCTGTAGATATGTGTAACCTCCCAATCCGCATTGGACCAGCGTGGTAGGTCTTAGCTCCAACCCGTCTCTCCAGAAACGAAGAGAGGAGGCCTATTCCCAGCAGTGGGATTGTAACAGGCTGTATTAATATAATAATAAACACAACACTCCATTTCTTTAGTAATATTTAAAATTAATTCTTTCTGTTACGCTATCACAGCTAATAATTTGGATCAATATTGATGTAATTTGGTATAATGAAATTATATATATCGGACTTCATATAGTACGTTGAAATTTCCGTTTTTCCTTTCGCTACATGCAATCAAAACATTGTGCATTAATCAGTAATTTAAGAAACTTCAACGTCATTAATTTCGCTATAATCCGCAATAAAGTATATTTAATGCTAAATGTAGAGTGCACTATCCGGTCTCAGACATCATACATGCAAAATTCGTTTACACTCAAACACTACCAACCACCAATAGCACAATAATACAAAAACACTGCACACTTTCACTATCACAACCTTAACGAATCCCGCATATATATATCAGGTATGAGGATAGTACTCTACATTTAGCATAACCTGTAACAAAGTAATATTTTCATTCATATTAAGAATAATTTTTATTTGCTTGAATGTTGGTACTATCATTTGAATGATACAAAAAACCATTATAAAAAAAGGAAAGTAACTATAATTGGAAGTGTCATATATTTACTACTCAATGTCGGGGATGTATATATGCAGAAAACTTCTTATATCATATGTCAATATTAATTTAGACCTTTAATATCGTAGTAGCATTTTTCTAACAGGCAATTTATTTCGTCACCGCACTTACCTATGTTCAACGTCTGTTCTATCTCATATGTATCATATTACATACATAATAAGGATACTGGCATGTACAATGTCGCGTAAAATTTGTCACCAAACAAATTCGGCCGCGAAAAATTTGTTAAACAATTTAAACGCCCAATGAACTCAATGACGTCACCTTTTAACTCTGATGTTAAGATTCGTTCGCAAGGGAAATTCGGTCTATTAATCAATCTATTATAATTCCTAGCTTTCCTATTTCATAGCAAACAATAAGATACGTCTTAGTAAGTTAGTTGTCGTTCAGCTATCTCGTTGGTAGGACGCGTGTGATCTGTGAACGGTGTTCTGACTAAATAACCAATTTGTGCTCATGCCGTCTCAAAAATAATTGCTTCAACCGACATGTCTAAAGTCAAGGTAATGAAATTGGTTTGTAACATTTCGATTTCGTTTGAACGACCTACGACTATTATCTGTTTTCGTTGAAATATATTCGCGGCAAGAGCAAACTCATTGTTGCATTAGATGTTTTGTTTCACGATTAATGAGATACTTAGTAAAAAGACAATGAACTCTTGAAAGAAATAGATAGTTGTCAGTTAAATAATTTATAGAATTAGGCGTTACTTTGCGTAGATCCATAATACAAAAGCTAATGCTATAATATGATAGCAAAATTATATAATACGAAAGCTTATTATTACTTTTGAATTGCCAGTTAGTTTAATTCGATAATTCATAAAGCTTATTATACTGTTTTAGGCTATGTTGATAAGAAGACTTGGATTTAAGTTGCGACCAATTACGCACTAGGTTATATTGTAATTTTTAATTCAAAAGTGCTTCTTAAGGCCAACTTGAATATTTTTTTTTAAATTTAATTAATATTTATGTGAGAACGAATTTACGGAACCGGTTTTTATTATAGCAGGAATACGTTAGAGGCTCCAAAATTAATAAACTGTCATATGCAAGTTATGTAATGATGCCGTGTGGTATCCGGCTGCATAGAATGGACCACCCTCATTTCTTACCGAGGTGTTGTAAAAAGCGACTAAGGTAAGTTGACGTCAGGCAGGCGGCCGGTCGTTAAATACGTTGCCAAATCATACGACAACATGTTTGTAACATGTTGTGCCGACCCCACTTAGAGTGGGATAAGGGCAGGAGAATGAATAGACCACCCTCATTTCTTACCGAGGAGTCGTAAGAGGCGATTTAGGTAAGTTGACGTCAGGTAGGCGGCCGGTCGTAAAATACTTAGCCAAATCATGTGACATGTTCATGTAACATTCTGTGCCGACCCCACTTAGAGTGGGATAAGGGCAGGAGGATGATGATAACAAGGAACATGACATTTATATTAAATTAAAACTTTAATACTTTGGAACTATTACAATTATTTTACATTAAAAAGTTTATCTCGCAGACAAATGCTAATACTGAAGCTATGACCGGAAGTTAAGTAAATGTTCCTTATTTCCTGTTTATTTGACCCAACTTGTTGCAAACCCGGATAATCTAACTCAGTTAAATCAAAATTTATTGCATTGTTTTTTCAAATTTTTATTTTTTTTATTTATAACAAATATGTACAAGTTATATCTTAAATTACTTACACGCTAGTACTATACAAATCATGCCCACGTGGAATGGTCCCAAGAATGCTGGTAGGTATTCTTTACTTTGACTTCACAGTATATTTTTAGCAATTTAATGATTGTGCATAAAATTATACATAACTATAAAAAGATTGACGGTGTATTTTTTTTTAATTTTTAATTTTTTTTTTATTTTTTTTATATAATAATATACATAGTATATAATAGACAAAGTAGGAACCGAAACACTAGTAGTCTTGCGGCTCCTGCTCTGCGCCTTGCAAAGTACGTTTAAAAGTAGTTTGGGGATAAGATTCTATACATATTTTTTTTTATCTTTTTTTTAAGGACTTATATCCTACAAGGATATGCCAGTCCCATCAGCGCTTAAAAGATTCTATAATAAAATCCCGCAATCGATTTTATCTTTACCACTATAGCAGTTTAAAAACGCTCTTAAAGGGAGGCTAATACAAAAAGCCTAATATACTATTGAGGATTATATAGATGATAAAAATGCGTGGGTACTCCTCTACCCTGTACAAGTAATAACCAAATGTAACTAGTTATAAGTATTATATTTGAAAAGAGCAACCGCCGAGTTTTTGCTGGTTCTTCTCGGTAGGAACAGCAACCGGCAGTAGAGTTGACGAAACAAAAGCACTTGCTTACAAGTTTACTTGAATAAGGAATATTTGGAATTGAATTTAAACTTAAATAAGAATAAACATAGTGGTTTTGATCTTATACATATATGTATCTACCTACACTTTGACTTCGTATGCGCCAACTTAGCGATTAATTACCCTGAATTATTCACAATATTGTTTTTTTCTTGTCCCCAAAGGAAATGTGTGCTAATGTGTAATGAAACTTATTTTGCTATAATCCGCGATAACATTTTCGCGATATTATCGCGGATTATAGCAAAATATGTTTTTTATTAACTTTCCTAGTATTAATTAAATTTACGCTTTTAATATCCTCACAGCAAAGCCTTTCCTAAAAAAGACTGTTTGTCCCCATAAATGCTGTGTAAATCATGAAGAAATCAAGTTTGCTCTATTCCATTTAAGAAGGTATCTCTCAGGTAAGATAATAGTCAAACGAAAACCAAAATAAATATTTTTTGAATATACATAGTTATATTTTACATATACTCGTGTATGTATTGTAAACATCTGTTTCTTTGTTAATATGATTTGAAAAACGAACCTAAAGAAAATTTAATATATGTCAAAGAAAATATGTCACATCTTGAAAAATAATTCACCGTAGTAGAAAAGTTTTAAAATAAACTGAGTAAATATTTCAAGTAAAAGAATACCCTGAAAATGTTTCTCAAATAAAATATAAGTAAGATTAAAAAGAAACTTTAGATAGTTCACTCTACATTTAGCTTTATATAAATTTTCGATTTACTTTATCGCGGATTATAGCAAAATTTTGTTATTACTTTTATATACTAAGACGATATTCTCGATGCGTATACAAAATCCGCAATACTAAGCCGACCGCCAACTGTAAGAGAACCGGTAGCTGAAGCACAGAATCTCACGATTCTAGTTTAGCTATCGGTGAAACGATTGTAGCCCTAAAATCTGGAAATTATTTTATTTATCTACTCTGATACTATAATACAAAGATTATAAAACTGAAAACAAAATTCTTATGACAAACATTACGTACAGAACAAAAATAAAAAATTAAAAAGTTTCATTACGATACAGGTCTTGTATGGACACCTGTATCATAATGTAACTTTTTAATCATAACGATACACTTATACAATTTCCAGCCGGACCAAGGAGGTTGAACCTCTACCTTAAAAAAAAAGGTTTCAATGAACGGGTCCGCGGCGACGCAACACGCATGCGCAATCGATGTTTGCGCCTTGGTGCCAATATATGACATTTAAAAAATCTTATCAATATTTAAACGAAGTTTAGTTTTGTTTGTAAAAAAATAAGTTTTTGTGTAAAAACATGTCTGAGAGCGGGAATAGTGGTAATTGTATACCACCAGATATTCTGAAAGCTGCGTCAAACATGGCTGTGAACCTGTTGCCGACGAAATCTAGGAGCAACTATATTAAATGTTACCACGAGTTCATGGGATGGAAACGTACGTTGTACGTATTATAGTAATAGAGTAGATAAAGTAGTGTATGATACTGTACATAACTTGGTCTTTAACACTCGTGTGACCCTAAAAAAACTCGCCTGCGGCTCGTTTTTTTAAACCACACTCGTGTTATAAGAACCCTTATTATGCAACAGTATCATAAACTACTATCACGTATAGTTTTTGTAAAAATTTGTAACAGTAATAAAGAATTTATTTTTTATTTTATTTATTATTATTAACTGTCATCGGGCGGTACGGGCAAACGCAGAAGTATTTGTCAAGATTTAACTTATCTATTTATCTGTTAGTTTTAGGAAAAAGAATACACTTCAATCTTTAAACAATATGAAATCTTAAAGAATTCATAGAGCATAGTGTTATATATAAGTAAATTTATTTATTATCTAACTACACTTATTATAAAACTAAAAGTTTTCTGTCCGTATGTTATCGATTTTCCCAAAATCTACTGAACGGTTTTTACTAAACGATAGTGCAGTTCTCCCGTAAGGTTTAGGTTGATATTACATTACTGTTTTACGTAATTTGTGTTCAAGAGGTGGTGTGGTTGTAAAAAACTCGCCCTCTGGGAGCTTTAGTCGTGTGCGCCGCGTAAACCAACAGAAATACAATAAAATAATGTAATAGAGAATTGTAGATCTCCAAAAATACAACAAAATAGTCAGCAACAATGTCTCTATCTCTTATGGTTCACTCCCAGAAAGTACTTTTATGATCAAAATTTAATTAGTTCCAAGCGTGCGAAGCTGAGAGCACATTTTGTATAAAAATAAATTTGTTAGAGGAAATAGATGATATTGTAACAGCTTGCAAATTTATACTAATATTATAAAACTTATTAAACTCCGCGATATCGTATAATATCTATCTTTTATAGTTATGCCAATATACTACTCTTCTACAGTGAATATTAAAAGCTCTCTGACTTAAATAGACATTGTTTTGTTTTCGAATTGACTGTATGCTGTTAGCCCTACGGCTTTTACAGCATCACCGGGCGGGACGGGCGAGCGCATAAGCATCGAGGTTGCGAAATAATACCTATTATAAAAACAACCTCCTTTGTTTAGGTAAAGTCGACATATACTTCGCGTACTAATAACAATAAAATTATTGTCATCTATTGTTCTATTGTGCACAATACAAATGCTTATAATACATATAGATTAATAAGAGCGTATCATGGACCCGCGACTGTTCAGTGGTCTAGAAGACATCAGACGGTTCAGAGTTCGAATAACAGGTTATCTATACCAACAATATCGTTTCCAAAAGTTATGATTATAATAATTTTGCTATCATAAAAGAAAATCTATGTAATACACAAAGAGAGTGCCCTACTCGTGTATATCTATATATATATATATATCTTATGCATGTACATGTACACGCACCGTCAACAACGCGCTGTACTACTAGCACTACACACATTCAATAACAATCTCAACAATGTTTTACCAAGCAACCGAAGAATAATCAGAAGATAGACTTCGAAATAGAAAAGTGATAACTTTTTAGAAAGACAACGTTTATCTACATGAAATACTGAAAGCGACAAATGAATTGATTTTTATAAGAGTTTGATACATATACTAAAGTTTGCTCTGTAAAATACTTTCAAATTTAATTTTATTAATAAATTTATGATCCAAAATTTTGGTCATAGCGTTTTTCACATAAAAAGTAGATATATACCGTCGCGGACTTTTATTTAGAACTATTCAAGAGAAACAACACTACAGTACACCATCTTTGTGTAACTTTAATGGTATAAGCAGCGCACGCCAAGATAGTTCTCAGATGCCAGAATTTTTCCGACTTTATTAACATGTATCGTTATATTACGTCAAATCATTATAAATTGTATATATGTTATTCCAATGTATAATCTATATAACAGTAAAGTTTCATCCGAATCTGTCCAATAGTTTTTTCGTGAAAGAGTAGCAAACATCCATACTCACAAACTTTCGCATAATATTTTTACTTTTAAACTACTTCGCATTAAATATACGAGCTTAATATTTCACTTTCACGGAGTATTGCAGCCAAGTTCACACAGTCAATAATTCGAAATTAATGTTTGACCCAAATCCGTGTGGCATAACTGCTATTCCCTCGGGACGGTCCCTATTGTCCCGTAACGGGCCGGGTCAACGCCCAGTGGGGTTAACTATATTACTGCGCGATGCAATTGAGAGAAAGTGACATGCGACTCTATGTTTGTGGTCGAGGTTACGTATAGTACCCGGCATTAAATAATGCACATCGATTTTTACAATGAAACAGCAGGCCAGTTCGGTTTCGTAGAGCGCTGTCACTGTCACACACGGGTTCGTCAGTCTGTGCGACAGAGACATTGCTCTATGAAGCAGAATCTAGCCGATTTCTCTCTCTAAGTCTCGATGTGCACTATTTATTGCCGGGTACTATACCATTCTGTATGCGATTCAATTGGATATCTTGACAACTAATACTAGTATTATAAACTGCAAAAGAAATATTAAAAATTATTTTGCTATAATTTGCGGTACAGTAAAAAGAAAATATATATATAGTGCTAAATGTATAGTGGACTATCCGTTTTTTCATACCCGATATATGCAGGATATGTAAAAACATGCACAAACCTCCACCACTGCCACCACAATACACAAGCAGTACACACGTTCACTATCACAAACTCAACAATCGTTTCGCCCCGCAAGCATCATCATGACATGGACTCCACGACATCATCGACCGACGCATCATTTCTGTATCGTGGATTATAGAAAAATAATTTAATATTACTTTTACAAAATATGTAATATAATATTATCATTTATGTAATTTGTTTATGTATTAGTTTGTACTAATTAGCATTTAAGTTTATTAATATACACCGCCTACCTGCTCTGTACTTTACAGTTTACCTAATCCAAAGGTTGTCTGGAAGAAATCGCTGATAAGCGATACTACTTGTGTATTGTGGTGGCCGTGGTGGAGGTTTGTGCATGTGTTTTTACAAATCCTGCATGTAACGGGTATGAAAAAACGGATAGTCCACTGTACATTTAGCACAAAATATATTTTCTATTTACTGTATCGTGGATTATAGAGAAATAATTTTTATTATTACTTTTGTATTATGGATCTCCGCAAAGTAACGCCTCATTCTATAAATTATTTACATATTTTATACAAGGTAATAAATAGATAAATACCTATATATAAATATTCGTACACATATGTGTGTGTATATTACTAACATATATATTAGAACATATATATGTTACATATTATACCCATGAAAACTTAAATGAAGTATTTTTTATATATGGTCGCAGTATTAGTACACAGAAAGAAAATACTTGCTTACACTGTTTTTAAAAATGTTGTATATTATTCTATTGTACTTGTATTCAAACACTCAGACCCGCTACGAATTAAATTAAAGTTTCCAGTAAATATTTGTTTCGTATACAATTTTCTACCGCGGTTTTTAAGCCACCAAGGGCGTGACTAAAGTGTTTTATAAAAGTGTTTACGAACATAGCAAATTACTTTTTGTGGTAATTGATTGCTTAACCAGGCAATAGATATTTAAGGTAGCATTGACATCGTTATTGTATTACCAAAATATAAATTCCTCAGGCAATATAATATTTTGCGAGTTATAGTTGTCGCTTTAGATCGTCGTAACTTCAGATCTTTTCTTATATTTAGTATAGTAGAGTCATTATTATCTGCTTTAACTTTTCATTGTTCTGAATGCCTGGGGTTCGCTTTCCGACTCATTTTTATTCACATTGTCCTTGTACATCCGATCTGTACAATTTATCGGCATTAACAATCTCAAGCCAGCAATTGTTGGACGTCTGCGATAGCTACCTCCACCACATTTAGACATCTATTTCCGATGTAATTCTGAGGTTAATGTGCTACGTGATCTTACCATCGAAGTCGGACTTCAAATTCAAATTCAAATTCAAAATATTCTTTATTCAAGTAAACTTGTAAACAAGTGCTTTTGAATCGTCAACTTTACTGCTGGTTCGGAAAGCTGTTCCTACCGAGAAGAACCAGCACGAATCTCGGCGGTTGCTCTTTTTAAAATATAAATCTTAGAACTAGTTACATTTATTTATTACTCTCTTGTACAGAGTAGAAGTGCACCTATATCCACACATCCTTATCATCCAAGTAATCTTCAACAGTATAGTAGTAGGCTTTCTGTATCAGCCTCTTTTTAAGTGTTTTTAAACTGCTGTAATGGCATCGCCAAAATTGATTTCGGAATTTTATTATAGAATCTTATACCCATACCCACAAACGATTTACGTACTTTTACTAGACGCAAAGCAGGAGTCGCAAGCTTATGTCGGTTCCTACTTTGTCTATTATATACATCACCTATCGTTTTATAATTCTGTATATTTTTATGTACAAAAATTACATTGTTTAAAATATACTGTGAAGCGAATGTAAGAATACCTATTTCCTTAAACTTCTTGCGCCTTATCTCGGATACCACGTACACTGACACTACTGCGGATAAATTTTAAGGTAGAGTCTTTTTTATATGTAGTTAAAATTAAATAACCTATTTAATCTGTGTAACCTAAATGTCTCTCAATGTAACATATAAATTATAATGTATATAATGTTGACACTATTATGCCATGTGGTATCCGGCTGAGTAGAATAGACCACCCTCTTTCTTACCGAGAAGTAGTAAATTACGACTAAGGTAAGTTGACTTCAGGCAGGCGTCCGGTCGTAAAATACGCAGCCAAGTCATGTGACAACATGTTTGTAACATGTTGTGCCTACCCCACTCAGAGTGGCATAAGGGCAGGAGGATTTAAGCAAGGCGAAGCTGCGGGCATAGCTGGTAAGGAACAAACGTTTTCACGACATACGTGGCGCAGTTGTCATGGATTCGATACCCAGTTTGGGAGATTTGATACGCGAATTATACGAAGTAAACACTACCTATAAACTGGTAATAAATGTTTTCTGAATTCTCAAATAACAATTGTATTAATTTACGCCTAGCGCTCCCTGTGATAGCCTAGCGGTGAGACCGTGCTACTCTTTCGAGGGGAACGCGAATTCAAACCCGGGCAGGCACCAATGAGTTGTTGCATGAATTGCAATTTATCACACGCTTTTCGGTGAAGGAAAACATTATGAGGAAACCTGCTTACTCTAGAGAATTCTTGAGATATGTTTAACCTACCAATCCGCATTGAAGCAGCGTGGTAGGTCTTAGCTCCAACCCTTCTCTCCAGAAACGGAGAGAGGAGACCTATTCCCAGCAGTGGGATTGTAACAGGCTGCTACATTAGCGCTCCCTAGAGCTATGTTCGACGGGCATCAACTTACTGTCGCAGCCTATAGTGTAAACAGGAATCGTCATCCAAATGCCCCTACATCATATCACCCCAAGTTTTTATTTTAATAAAAATTAGCAAGACTATACAACCCGTTAATGATTTGCGACTAAAACTTGACTCTTTAAAATACTACTCAACACTTGGCTGACAGTGTGTCTTTATCGCGATCCTAACTCTTCTCCTGTTCTTATCCCACTCTGAGTGGGGTCGCCACAACATGTTACAAACATGTTGTCAAATGATTTCGCTAGGTATTTTAGGCCTGCTTGACCTCAACTTATCTTAGTCGTATTTGACGACCCCTCGGTAAGAAAGAGGGCGGTCTATTCTACTCAGCCGGATACCACACGGCATTAAACATAGTATAGTATACATTTGAAAAAATGTAAATGTGACGAGTTACCCACTTTTACTAAAGCAGTTAAAGCAATGATTATAAAAAAATATATAATTAGTTGTATCAAGAGCAGCAGTGAAAGTGCGCATGTATATTCATTAATACTTTTACTACATAAAATGCGAGCAAACTAAATAATATTGATAAGTAGGATTTCACAAAACAATACCTAAATCATTATTTATAGAATAAGCGTTACTTCGCAGAGATCCATAATACAAAATTATAAATAAAATTATTTTGCTACAATCCGCGATAAATAAATAGAAAATATATACAATGTTAAATGTAGTTATTCTCTTTCATACCTGACACATGCAGGATTTCCTAAAACACATGCACTACTAACTTCGTATTGGGATACGTGTGGTGACTTGTCCTGCATGTGTAAGGTACGTGAATTTTGCCTGCTTCATACACTTAGCATTACATACATTCGCTTAACACACGTGGATTATAGCAATGTAGTTATGCCGTTTGGTATCCGGCCGAGTAAAATAAACCAACCCCTTCCTTACTAAGGGGTCTAAGGTAAGTTTACCTCAGTCAAGCGGCCGGTCGTAAAATACGTAGCTAAATCATGTGACAACATGTTTGTAAGATGTTGTGCCCACCCCACTTAGAGAGGATGATGATTATAGCAAAAAAGTACTGTTATAGTTTCTGTTAGCGTTGTTAATCATAGAAAAATAATAGGTAGACTATTAACAACTGAATTTATCTAAAAGTACAGTAAAAAAAAATACCCAGTTAAATATCTTAGGTAAATAATTTGCCACATCTTCGTTCTGCATCGTCATTAAGACGTCATTTTTATTACCTGTTTTTTGTTTTATTATGTTATCACTACAAATATGGCAATGCTTGTATAAACAAATTAAAAAAACAAATAAGTGGAGGAAAATATGAAGAGTAGTAGATAATTTGTGATATAAGTGTTAGGATTTTATTTAAATAAAATACTTCGGAAAAAATATAATTTAAATTTACTGTAACTAGTAGAAATAATAATATTTTTAATATTTATTTACTATTTTTTTCACAGCATATTATATTTTATACCTGACTAAATAAATATACACAATTACACACACGGTCGTATGCCGTGTGGTATCCGGCTGAGTAGAATAGACCACCCTCATTCTTATCGAGGTGTCTATCTATATATAATTTTATCATAACTTTTGTACTCTAAATTCCGCAAAGTAACGCCAACTATAAAATTTCATATATTTTAATTTACTTACAACTAAAATGTACCAGTTATGTCTATCTTAAATTACTTACACTTGTACTATACAAATCATGCCTACGTGGAATGGTCCCAAGAATGCTGGCAGCGTTTCCGCGTTGATTCGCTAAGCTGATTCTTTGTGCGAAAAAGGAGCCCGCTCTCTTGTCACCCGAAGAGGCGATCAACCGAGGTGTTAAAACGGATATTTTTCCACTTTGGCTCCATGGCCCTAGGGTCTCAACTGCAAACGGCACAAATATATAACTCTCGATGAGAGATGCATACCGCTTGCCGGATTCGGCCATTTCCCCCGTAGCTACAGCAGACTTTACATGAACTCTTATTGCTCAATTGAAGACATTTAAGTAAAAGAGACAGAGTTATCTGTAGTTCATATAACGTTATCCTTTTCAAACATTACGACCCCAATGCAATCCACACTTCATGGTACTAAAAGATAGCGGTTGAGTTTAGGTACTGATTTTGAACTGAATTGTTTTCTAAAAGTTTATGGTAGGCCTACAGGTCTTGACGCCGTTCATTTTATTTCATATCCTATCCTACTTCCTACTAATATTATAAATGCGAAAGTTTGTGAGTATGGATGGATGTTTGTTACTCTTTCACGACAAAACTATTGGACGGATTTGTATGAAAGTTTACAGTTATATAGTTTATACATCGGAATAACATATAGGCTACAATTTGTAATGATTTTATAAAATATAACGATACATTTCAATAAAGTCGAAAAAAATCTGGCTTCTGAGAGCTATCTCGGTGTTAGAGTTACACAAAGATGATGTACCGTAGTATTGTTTGTCTTTAATAGTTCTAAATAAAAGTCCGCGACAGCATATATTTATCTTTTAAGTGGAAGCCACTATGACCAAAATTGTGAACCATAAATTTAATTAAATTAGATACTGTGGCAGAACAAATGCCTCGCGAGCGAAGCCGCGGGAAAAAACCAGTTAATATTATAAATGCAAAATTTCTGTCTGTTGCGCTATCACACCCACTTCATTGAAGCAACATTGATGAAATTTTGCATAGTTAAATTTTATATATAGGATAAAAAAGTCTAGAGGGAGGTTGAAAAAAAGATGGATGCATTTTATGAAGAATGATATGCATATAAAATGAGTATCACCAGAGTTGACGAATGATATAGAGTGGAAGATGACATATTGTAGGTAGAGTGGGATAAGGTAAGAGAATGATGATGAACGAAAATGATATCATTCCGTTTGGACTTAAGAGAAGGATAAACAAACACACTTTCGCATTTATATTAGTACTAATAAAGTATACAAATTGCCTAAGTCCTTGAACCGCTACGTTTCCCTTTTCAACGTTTAAAAGATTTCCAACAGTACAAGCGTACGTACAAAATAAATTGGGTAACCAATTTAATTTGTTATTCTGTTATTGAACAAACTGCGGTATTATTTTATCATAGTAAGATTGATAGTTAATCACACGCTTATATAATTTATTTATTTTATTTATACGCCGTGTGGTATCCGGCAGAATAGAATAGAACACCTTTCTTTCTTACCGAGGTGTCGTAAAAGGAAACTAAGGTATGAACCGTGTGGTATCCGGCTGCATAGAATAGCCACCCTCATTTCTTACCGAGGTGTCGTAAAAGGCGATTAAGGTACGTTGACGCCAGGCAGGCGGCCGGTCGTAAAATACGTAGCCAAATCAAGTGACAACATGTTTGTAACATGTTATGCTGACCTCACTTAGAGTAGGATAAGGGCAGGAGAATGATGATTATTTATTTATTTATGTACCATAAAGAAAAAAAAGTAAGAAAAACATTATCAATACAAAAAAAACAGTACAACGGTCAACTTATCCCTTTGACAGAGATCTATATTTATTATCTCTATCTCTAATTATCATATTTAAGTATCTTTTTAAAAGCTTTTATTCAACTTGCAATGTATTGTTGCGTACAGGGGTTCGTCGATTTGGATGAAAATAGCTGGTGACTCGTTAAAACACTTTATTGAACTTTTCACTACAAATTTAATACTTACAGTTTCTATGCAGTTGTCTAATAAGAAAGCGGAGGTCACTATTATTTCAATCTTATATTCACTTTGTAATTTGCTCTTGATCGCTATTCACAAACTGAACGTCAAGGCGCACGATACGTCTGCTTATATATCGAATGAAGCGATGACGGCAATGTTCGCGAACGTTCGCGAGTCCTTGGGGAGATCGAATACAACCTTTCGTAAATACCTGAATGTTCCAGGGAATTAGCGTCAAGCGAATTTGAAACCTATTGCATAAAGTTTACTAACTCTTTTTGCATATTCGTAAACTGCCCCCGTTCAATATGAATTCTATGACATATGCATTATGAACTCATTTCGTATGTTCCTAACAGTGTGTATGTGAAGGTGGAATTTTGCAAGTTAAATTTGACCCACTTCCCGATTCCCGATTGAGCTGAAATTTTGACCTGATGCTGCCGTCAGGATTAGCTCCAGACAAGGGAACTGCTTAACGTTTAACAGTAGGGACAGGAAATGTTGTTAAAGAATTTTTTAATTTGACTTGTTAAGATTACTTATGTTTATATTTACCAGTTGTCTGTCACCCATAACACATGTATGAAGTTACTTACTTTGGTGTCTGACGACCGTGTGTGTCCCATACATTTATACTTTATTTATTTACAGAGTAAAGAAAAATTGTACTTTATACTTTCTTTTGTAAGGATGACAGTGACGTAATTATTCAACTGCTCGCCAAATTTAATTGCTAAAAATTTATAAACGTTAGACGGTGAAGCCTTTTATGTTTCGCCTTTTACGAGCGCTTTTGAATTTTTAAAACATCGTTGATTATTCCATCACTGGATCAAACTTGTCGGGCTGAAACTAACCTACAATTCTTTTACAAATTTTGTTTTTTGAAAATGGTCCTTATAAAAATGCCCGTTTCCGCCGAGTTTCTTGCTGGTTCTTCTCGGTAGGAACAGCTTTCCGAAACAGCAGTAAAGTTGACGATCCAAAAGCACTTGTTTACAAGTTTACTTGAATAAAGAATATTTTAAATTTGAATTTGAATATAAAATATTTGCACATATTAATTCCTACGTCACAGGAGGTACATGTCCAGACCCGGTTCGCTCAGTAATCGAAGCTGTCACTTCATCAAACACAATGAATTCGCTCGTTATAGAACTCAGTTCGCGGCAATTTGCACCACAATGGCGCGCCTGACGCTATTCAAAACTGTTTTATATTTTTAAACTAACTGTGCCAGTGGCTTCGCCCTCGTGAAATTCAATGTGTCACAAAGTTTTCCTGAATTGAACAGAATTTTTACAGAATTAGGCGTTACTTTGCGGAGGCCCATAATATCGATTCAAATCAAATCAAAGTAATCTTTATTCAAGTAAGCTCTTTCGAGCACTTTTGAATTGTCAAGGATCAATATGATTAATGAAGGTACAACTTTTCGGAACTTTTTTTGTTGATGATCTTACCGAGAAGAACCAGCAAGAAACTCAGCGTTACATTATTAGACCGCTGTCATGTATGAAGCTGAAAGGATTTTCAGATCCAGGAATTTTGTCATCCAATCTTCAATTTTGTAATATTTTTTACGTATAATCATATATCTTACACTTAATTTAAACCTTTCTATGGGCTGGTGACACGGTGATTTCCACGCGGGCGAAGCCAGACAGACAGACAGCTATTATTATGTACAATGATCTCATAGTCATAAATACCTTCAAAAAGGTGGGAACCCACCTTTTAGGGCGACAACACACCCGCTCTGCGAGAGGTCGTGTGCGGCGGCGATTATTTGAGGTTAACCGTACGCTCTTTTGCCATCCTATGCAGTAAAAAAACTAGGCGATTAGCCTCAACAGAATCGACCTACTACACCAGCAGGCCTACCATGAACTCATATTGCAACTCAATTGAAGACGTAAACTAAATTGTTTTGCTTTTTCATACCACAAGGTCTTAAAGACGCACACTTTAAGTCGTTCCCGAATGAGCGTTTTGAATGCGTTCTAAAATCATTTGAGTAAAAGAGACAGAGTTATCTATAGTTCATATAACGTTATCCTTTTCTAACATTACAATCCACACTTCATGGTACGAAAAGTAAGGGGTTGGGTTTAGGTACTGACTTTGAAAAAAATCGTTTTCTAAAAGTTTATGGTAGGCCTACAGCAGGCCTACCATGAACTCTTATTGAGACTCAATTGAAGACGTAAACTAAATTGTTTTGCTTTTTCATAACATAACGTCTTAAAGACGCACACTTTAAGTCGTTGCCGAATAAGCGTTCGGAATTCGTCCTAAGAACATTTGAGTAAAAGAGATAGAGTTATCTATAGTTCATATAACGTTATCCGTTTCAAACATGACCCCAATGCAATTCACACTTCATGGTACGAAACGAAAGCGGTTCGCGGTCGTCGTTTACGTCTTCAATTGAGTCGCAATAAGAGTTCATGGTAGGTCTGGATGTTGGAAATCATTCGCTCAATATAAGTTGCCGTACTGAGTATCGAACCCACATCAATTGCGCCACGTGTGTCGTGAAAACGTTTGCCTTTATTCCTATAATGTCGTAATTTCCACAAGAATGGTGTTTTGTTACGGTCGTGCTATTATAACTCACGTTATCTAGTACTGTTTATATTGTATTTATGTTTTGCATTGTTTCGACGAACCTGGTATTTTATTTGATTGGAAAGTAAATGATTTTATTTGTATAAACTATCTATTAAAGTTTGCCGTGTGGTATCCGACTGAGTAGAAAAGACCACCCTCTTTCATACCGAGGTGTCGTAAAAGGCGCCTGAAGTAAGGGACCCACCGTTTGGTATCTGGTTGAGTAGAATAGACCACCCTCTTTCATACCGAGGTGTCGTAAAATACGGCTAAGGTAAGTTGACGTCAGGCATGTGGCCGGTCGTAAAATACGCAGCCGAATCATGGGACAACATATTTGTAACATGTGTGCCGACCCCACTTAGAGTGGGATAGGAACAGGAGGATCGTGAAACTATTTATTGAAATAAAGGTCTGTTGCTATCCCACTGCTGGGCGTAGTTCTCTTTCTCCGTTTCTGGAGAGAAGGATTGGAGCTAAGACCTACCACGGTGCTTTAAAGCGGATGGGTAGGTAACACAAATTCCCAGACTTCTCTAGAGATATGCAGGTTTCCTCACAATGTATTCCTAGCCAAAATTGCCGAAAAGCGTGTGATGAATTGCAATTATCAATGAGACATAAGTTATAACAGATAAACTCATTGGTGTCCGGGGTTTGAATCCTTGACATCCTCGAAAAAATAAAGACTAATTTTGAACTTTGTCGCTTTAATAATAAATTTGCGGCGGTAAGAATGGGAAATACGAATGTATTAAACCTCTTTTTAATTTATCATATTACTAGATGTGCCAGCGGTCAGCGCGTCACATTTATTTTCTAGAATTCCAATTTTATACATAAAAGTAGTTATTGTGAGTTAAGCATAAGAAATAGAGACATGCTATCTTTGTTTTTTTGTAGTATTTTTATAGATCTACAATTCTCTAGTACACTACTTTAGCGTATATCTGCTGGTTTACGCAGCGCACGCGACTAAAGCTCCAAGAAAATATTTTTTTGACAACTGCCCGATCTCTTCAACATAATTTACATAATGCCGATATGTACTATGTAGTATGTACCTTAACCATCCGGAAGTATTGCACTATCTTTTGCTGAAAACTGTACAAACATCCGTTGAGTAGATTTTGAGAAAATCTATTATATACAGACAGACAGCTTTTTCGGACTTTGTTTTATTATAAGTATAGATATATAGATATTATTGTAAAAATATGAATGATATATTGACAATAGAAACGGATTTTTCCAATTGTTTACTGAATACCTCCGCACAATAGGATTTGATTATAGTTTATTATCTCGGAGATGCGGTTAGGTTACAATACGACCTACGTACGCGCAGTCGACCTTACTGAATTAGGGTTGCCTTCGCGATTATACATTGTTTTACTGTAAAAAAAAGTAAAGTAAAGTAACAGCCTGTTACTATGCCCACTGCTGGGCTAAGGCCTCCTCTCTCCGTTTTTGGAGAGAAGGATTGGAGCTAGACCTACCACGCTGCTCCAATGCGGATTGTTAGGTTACACATATCTCCAGAATTCTCTAGAGATATGCAGGCTTCCTCATCATATTTTCCTTCACCGAAAAGCGTGTGATAAATTGCAATTATCAATTAGACATATGAGTTTTAATAGAAAAACTCATTGGTGCCTGCCCAAGTTTGAACTCGTGTTCCCCTCATAAGAGTCGCACGGTCTCACCGCAGGGCTATCACAGCTTTCACAGTTCCCATAAGGAATTTTTAGTACTATGTTAACCCGGTTTATATGCTTTGATTATGCCAGATTTCATCAATATTGGACAATTAATCAGAGCAAACGTAACCAATAGACAGACTGTAAGTAGTAAAGTAAAAGCCTGTTATTATGCCCACTGCTGGGCTAGGGCCTCCTCTCTCCGTTCTTGGAGAGAAGGATTGGAGCTAAGACCTACCACGCTGCTCCAATGCGGATTGGTAGGTTACACATATTCCTAGAGAATTCTCAAGGGATATGCAGGTTTCCTCACGATGTTTTCCTTCACCGAAAAGCGTGTGATAAATTGCAATTATCAATTAGACACATAAGTTTTAATAGAAAAACTCATTGGTGCCTGCCCGGGGTTTGAACCTATGTCGTCTCTAGAGAGTCGCACGGTCTCACCGCTAGGCTATCACAGCTTTTTGTTTTACTGTATACTCAACAAATTAGACAGTGTTTTTGATTAAAGCTCCCGGGCGGCTTAAAATTTCCTAAAACAATTATCTGGCTTTAAATCCCTCAGCAAACAATATTTCTATGACACTATATTTTATTTATACTAAATAAAGAATCCATGTTTTTATTTTCATTAAGCCGACTGACCGAAATGTTTGTGTAGATTAATTGATTTGATATAGATATATGGCGTGTACTTTTCTATTATAATTTTATTATTATCGTTCTCCTGCCCTTATCCCACTCTAAGTGTGGTCGGCACAACACGTTACATACATGTTGTCACATGATTTGGCTACGTATTTTACGACGCCTGCCTGACGTCAACTTACCTTAGTCGCCTCTTACGACACCTCGGTAAGAAATGAGGGTGGTCTATTCTATGCAGCCGGATACCACACGGCACATACCTTAGTCGCCTCTTACGACACCTCGGTAATAACGGAGGTTGGTCTATTCTATTCTTTCGGATACCACACGGCGTTTTTCTATTATAATTTTATATATTTTATTAAAAAATTGTTCACGTTATCTACATTTAATTACATACAACGACATCTCTGATAATATCTTTCAACTACGTAGTGATTGAATACTTATGATAATATTTACTTAAATAATTTCTCTATATCTTCAATCAAATCATATTTATTGTAAATACAGTAAAATTATTGATGTTACAAGAATGATTAAAGTCCGATGTATTTTACCATTAATATGGTGTACAATAATCTGTAGTAATTATTAATAACAACTGTTGGCACCTTTTTTAATGTAATGTTAAAAGAAAAATAAATAAACTGTCATTCTCGGCAAAATGTCATAAAACAAAAGGCACATTTTTATTTTTCCCGTATTCAAGATGTTTTACCATTAATTATTAATCAAGCAGTGGTCAATCTCATAAAAGGTCCATTTATAATCATTCATTGGTCATCTTCGAGCCGGAACGAGATATTATTAAAAAAACAGAGGATTGCACTCGTCACCTAGAATGGCTGAGGAAAAGGAACTAATTAAGAAGAGAGGGAGTTTTAAAGGCCGATTAACTGCTTTTATTAATTATCTGAACGCGGTAAATATGGAATCATTCGATTTATCTGATGTAAAGGAATTGGAGTTGCGTATGGGTAAGATTGAATCTTTGTACCACCAATATGATGAGGTGCAGTTACGTCTGGAATGCGTTGTTGACGATGTCGAGATTCAGTTTGCTGAACGTTCAGAATTCGAGTCACGGTACTACAAAGCCTTAGCTAAGGCTCAAAGTATTTTATGTAGATTTAATAACGATAATGACTCGGTCAGTAGTAATAAAAGCACTCGCGCAAATCATAAGCTTGTTAAACTTCCCACCATACAATTGCCAAAATTTAGCGGGGCATACGAAAACTGGTTAGAGTTTCATGATACCTTTACTAGCCTCATTCATTCAAATGGAGATATAGATGAGATAAATAAATTTCATTATTTACGTGCATCCCTGGAAGGATCCGCTGCTTTGGTAATAACATCGATTGAGTTTTCGGCAAGTAATTACTCAGTAGCGTGGAAGTTACTATGCGATCGTTTTGACAATAAAAGGTTATTAATACAGAACCATGTGTCAGCATTATTTAATATTGAAAATATTACTAAGGAATCCTCAACTGTTTTGAAACGATTGATTGATCAATTAAATAAAAATTTACGTGCGTTAGAATCATTGAGTGAACCGGTAAAGCAGTGGGACACTCTTTTGATCTATATTGTTACTCGCAAGTTAGATGAAACAACGTTTCGTGAGTGGGAGGAGTTTAAGGGTCGCGTTGATAAAAATAATTCTTTAACATTTGAGTTGTTTATTCAATTTATACGTAATCGCGCTGATCTCATTGAAACCTTAGAGCTGTCACGTAATAATTCTACTCATAATATTGTCAAAGCGGTTCCTAAATTAAAGTCGATGGTTGCTACTCAAAGTCCTATGAATTCTGGTACAGACTTTGTTACTAAGATTTGCCCTAAGTGCAAGGGTGACCATCATTTAGGTAATTGCCCGCAGTTTCTTTCACTGAGTAATTACGAGCGTTTCAAATTATTGCCGAATTATAAAATATGTTATAATTGTTTTCGTGCCGGTCATTTTGCCAATCATTGTAAAAAACCAGGTTGCAAACTGTGTAAACGGAGGCATAATACTCTTATTCATTTATCAGAGGCCAAGAGTGTTAATTTTCGGAACGATAATTTTCATGGCACCGTATCCGAACGTCCTTCAACTACGGTTCCAGCACCTGCTGCTAGTAGCGCAAGCAGTATAGCCTTGTCAGCTAATGTCACGCCTTGTGGTAAACTTATTCAGCGTGACGTATTATTGTCAACAGCTTTAATAAAATTATATGATCGCAATAATCGCGCGCATGTTGTCCGCACAGTGCTCGACAGTGGGAGCACATCAAGTTTTATAACTGAGCGATTATGTAAAAGGTTAAATTTAATAACTAATCAAATAGACGAATCGATTCTTGGCATAAATAACGTGACTTCACACGTAGGTAAAATGTGTCGTATTAATATGACGTCATTAAGTAATAGTTTTTCTACTGAACTTAACTGTTTCGTTTTACCATTAATTACTAATCAGATGCCAAGATCTTTAATCGATTTATCGAAACTTAATATTCCGTCTAATATTTGTTTAGCGGACCCTACATTTTACAAGCCCTCTGATGTGGACATCTTAATAGGCGCTGACCTATTCTGGGACTTGTTAGGGTCGCAATCTATAAGGTTGGGAAACGGAAACCCAGTCCTATGTGAAACCAAGTTAGGGTGGATAGTTTCCGGACCTGTCAGTAACAACAATGTTACATTATTAGAAAATGGCATAAAGTGTAATTTAACTCAAATGAGTTCATCTTCTGATAGGGATTTGGATAAATTAAGGTCAAATCAAACACGCTTTGGGCGGCTTGATAAGGTTAGTTCTCCCTCCGCTAGTTATTTGCCAGAAGAGAAGTCTCTTGAGAGACACTTTGTGAAACATACTTCACGATTATTTAACCGTCGTCGTCGACGTACGGTTTTGAGTTCGTATACCGACTAAACAAAATCCTAACTTAAGTTATAATTCATATATTATACCTCACCATGACGTATTAAATAATTATCGAATTCACGATATATCTGTCATTTTTTTTACGGAATTTGAACTCCATATATTTTTATATTTGTTTGTATTTTTAAATTTCATTAATTAGTAATGCGCGTTGGAGGACGTTTAGATAATTCGAATTTTTTATAATGTATAATGTCTAATACAAAACTATTTAATACAGTCCACTCATGATTTTACTATATTACTTTTGATTTTGAGCATGAAAAGTTGAGTCAGTTATTATTACCTTCCATTAAGGAGGCTTTTATATGTACTGTATCATCAGATGAAAGGTACACTAATTATTCCTTAAATGGAAACTTGCCACCGGAGCGTTTTCTTCCAAGTGGTCATTCCTTTGAAAACATATGTATCTAGTTGGTGGTTTAACAAGCAACAGTTTTTTTGCTAGCTTTATACCTATTTATCTTGCAAGGAGGCGAACTCGTTAATATTTTTGCCAAACGGTACCTCATTTCTTGGTGCGTACAATGATCTTTCTTAAGGACTAAGTTACGTTCATTGGATGAAAGTATGGACATAGATGGAATTAAAAGTCCATTTTATTCCCGCATACACTCTTCACCTACCTCTGAGAAGCCGGTGTGAAATCAATCAAACATCATCTCTACCGAGTGTTAAGAAGTTGTAATTTGACGTATGAGCAACTTCAAAACGTCCTAATCCATTTAAAGGAGATATTGAATCCTCGTCCGCGGAGATCCAGCAGATTACACGCAAGAATATCAGAATTACAGCAACGTGTAAAATAAGCGCCTGATGTATCGGATGGTCTGTAATTGAATTCCTTAATCATAATAAAGGACGACTAGCTACACCATATGCGATGGAGACTGTGGAATAATAGCAGTTCATCCAGGAGTTGATGGAATAGCATGTGTTACTGATACATTAATAGGGACAATAAGAAGGGTTTTTATTAATATTTGTCATCTGTCGGTGCCTATTAATAATTCTGGTTGAAAGACTAGCTTTCAACGTCCGGGGGTATGTTGGCACCTTTTTTAATGTAATGTTAAAAGAAAAATAAATAAACTGTCATTCTCGGCAAAATGTCATAAAACAAAAGGCACATTTTTATTTTTCCCGTATTCAAGATGTTTTACCATTAATTATTAATCAAGCAGTGGTCAATCTCATAAAAGGTCCATTTATAATCATTCAAAAGAAAAAACATCTTAAATACGGGAAAAATAAAAATGTGCCTTTTGTTTCATGACATTTGCCGAGAATGACAGTTTATTTATTTTTCTTTTAATATCATTTAAAAAAGGTGCCAACATACCCCCGGACGTTGAAAGCTAGTCTTTCAACCAAAATTATTAATAGGCACCGACAGATGACAAATAATAATTAAATTAATAATTAAATATATTAAATTATAAATAATTTTAAATTAGGTGATAAGTAAGATAGAATAGAATCTTAGAATTATGCTATTACCATACTTGTAATAGTTTTATGATATTTTAACACATTGATAATGTGTATAACTAATAGTGACATCTAGCATACGACAGAGATACCATTAGTTTAAGCATTATGACCTAGAAGGCGCTTCTTATATGAAATTAATTAAAATTAACGTAGTTTATTAGCACTCAAAAAGAAATAATTTATATAGAAAACATAAATATTAGTTTCGCTTGATTGCTTATGAAAAATCTCAAATTTCCACTTAGGGTCGTAGACACACAAGTTTCAGATACTGCTTCTTTATAATATAACCACCACTTAACGCGTGAAAATTACATACATATGCATATATGTGGGGTCGGCACAACACGTTACAAACATGTTGTCATATGATTTGGCTACGTATTTTACGACCGGCCGCCTGCCTGACGTCAACTTACCTTAGTCGCCTTTTACGACACCTCGGTAAAAAATGAGGGTGGTCTATTCTATGAAGCCGGATACCACACGGCATTTACCTTAGTCGCCTCTTACGACACCTCGGTAAGAAAGGAGGGTGGTCTATTCTATTCTGCCGGATACCACACGGCGAATACTATGCATATTACCGTTTATGCATAATTTTTAAATGATTTGCATTTATACCTACTGGTTATTCTCGAATATAAAGTTAATATGTGTTGAGGATAGCGAGCTTATTAAATTGAACAGTATTTTTTAGGTAAGTATAAATAAAATGGTTTACAATCATCTATCTACTATAAAAGCCCGCGTTATCTAGTGACCGGTGCTTCCAGTATAATTAAAGCAGGGGTCAGCAACCTTATAAGACTAAAGCGCTATATGTGACAATTAAAAAATCAAGATTTTAAAAAGGTAATAATTATTTCAAATGATATAACAGGCATCTTCATTCTCCTGTCCTTATCACATGCTACAAACATGTTGTCACATGATTAGGCTTGTTTTTTTACGACTGGTTCCCTGCTTGACGTATACTTACCTTAGTCGCCTTTAACAACATCTCGGTAAGAAATGAGGGGGTAATTCTACTCAGACGATACTACAAGGCTGCTTACGAGACATAACATTAATTATTACACTTATACATAGGTAACTCGCTAGTATTTTAACCGTTAAGAATATAAAAGCTTGGAAATAGAAGTAATTAAAGCCAAGGTTAACAAAAATTGTATTATATTGATTAGTCTGTTATAGGGATCGGTCAGGTTCATTGACTCCGACACTGTCGTCAAACAGTGGGGTGAATGTACCGTCTATTACATTTGCGACGTAACACCTGCCGCCCTTTATTAACATATTGATCCATAAGTACCCTCGCATTTATAATGAACTTGATTCCAATAACATTTTCAAAGATAAAGTACTGTTAATGTTACATATAGTTATTAATGTCTTGTACAGAGTCGAAGAGAATTTGTGATGTTTGGGAAGATCTCAGCTCTTGTAACAGATATTCCCTAGCACAAGTGCTGCCAAACGCTTTTCCGAATTATTTTTGCAATTATTATTTGTATAACTAGTGTAAGGAAATGGTATCTGTAACTTACATTTTATATACTTATATTGTATGTATAAATTTGTATTTATTTATTTAAACATTTAGATTCAGGGCATTCAAAAAAGTCTTCAAGTAGCGGCCTGTTACAAACCCACTGCTGGGAATAGGCCTCCTCTCTCCGATTCTGGAGAGAAGGGTTGGAGCTAAGACCTACCACGCTGCTCCAATGCGGATTGGTAGGTTACACATATCTCCAGAATTCTCTAGAGATATGCAGGTTTCCTCACGATGTTTTCTTTCACCGAAAAGCGTGTGTTAAATTGCAATTATCAATTAGAGACGAGTTTTAATAGAAAAACTCATTGGTGCCCGGGTTTGAACTCGTGTTCCCCTTGAAAGAGTCGCACGGTCTCACTGCTGGGCTATCACAGCTCAAAAAAAAGTCTTATTCTCCACAAAACATGCAAGCTTCGCTTAAAGCTCTCCCTATAGCAAAGAAAGTGTTAAACATTCAATGACTGCTGAGAGCCTGAGTGAGCCACCGGTCTACCTCTTCGTGTTGTCGGCTTATCCATTATTTGTTCCAACCAGCAGCGTGGTGCACTCTCAGGTTATTTCAGTCGGTGCGAGTCCGATATACTCGCCGCTAATCCCCGTCGATCGACAGGCCCTAAAAGGGTTTGTTTAATAAAAAAAATAGGTGAAACCTAATACAATGGGTGTAAAAAGCGAAAACGTCTCAATACTATATCGAAGAAATACGAAACTAGTTATTCAGATGTCCGCGGACCGTTATTTTGGTGTAACAGGTGGATATACTATAGCTTTAACGGTTATTGGAACAAAAACGTGAGATATTTTTGAATCATATTATTAAATCCAATACGTATTATTAAATCCATACATATTACTAAATGCCGCATTGTATCCGGCGGAGTAGAATAGACCACCTTAATTTCCTTCCATTTCCGAGATGCCGTAAAAAGCGCTAAGGTAAATCGACCCGCCAAGCGTCTTGTCGTATCCGGCTGAGTAGACCACCCTCACTTCTTACCGAGGTGTCGTAAGAGGCGACTAAGGTATGCGCCGTGTGGTATCCGGCTGCATACAATAGACCACCCTCAGTTCTTACCGAGGTGTCGTAAAAGGAGACTAAGGTAAGTTGACGTCAGGCAGGCGGCCGGTCGTAAAATAGTAGCCAAATCAGGTGACAACATGTTAGTAACATGTTGTGCCGACCCCACGTAGAGTGGGATAAGGGCAGGACAATGATGATGACTTTAATCCTATCAACATCGCGAAAAGTACTCGCGAATAGTAGAAGTAGGTATGTCAATTATTTTTGCTAATCCACGTTTGCTAATACACGTGTATTTATATACATTAAAATATGCATATTGCATTGTAATTTCCCATGTTATCACGTATAGGAATTCAAAGCGACCTAATTACATGTATAATGCGCATAACGAGAAATATTACATATTGATTTTATTTCAAACGAAATACGGACACGGCGTTAGTTTGTCCCAGTCAGCTTCTCTAGATGACAACGACTTGAAAATACAGCATAGAGTTATTATAAATATATAAATGGGACAAATAAATATATATGGGACACTCAAACACATGGCCGCCCGTCCCCTAAGTAAGTAACTTAATACTTATGCTATGAGTGACGGACAACTGGTAGATATAATACATATATAATTTTAAATACATACTTAAATACAAATATACGCCCAGGCTTGAAGAACCAACAAATTGTTTAAAGAAAACGTTGGCCCTCGGCGGGAATCGAACTCGATCACTACCCACTGCGCTAATGGGCCAGTCAAATTTAATTAGAGATATTGATAGCAATCATGTCATATATGGCGCAAATAAACGATAATTTTGAATGCTTCGAAAAAAATAAATTAGGATTATATTTAGGGTATTGTGTTTATTTTTATGTAATGTGTTGTAATCTGCTTAGTAAAAAGGAACTTTTTTTGACATATTTACCATTAGTTAAGTACTTAAACCTACGGAATATAGTTTGTTTTGCAATAAAACGCGCATTTGTTTTTGTTTATTCGTTACGATTTGGAAATCGATGTCATTGCCAAAACGTGCGGTTGTAGCGATGTAGAAGTAAATCTTAATTTACGTGCAAAAAATTGTTATACGGTTTATCGACTTGAATTACCTGTTCAAGTGACAAAATCTAAAGCGATTTTGGCACTACAATTCAAAACGATGTTTTGCGATTAGTGACTTTCTCTTGATAGATTATCTATATTTTGAATATAGAATATACTTAATATTTAGTATTAAATAATAGTAGGTAGATATTTTATGTATAGAAAGTGGCTATACTCACGTCCTATTTTATCAGGATGGTCCGATTAGTTTCGAGCTCATCCGGGGCACTTAAATATTGTCAGGTGGAGGCACTGTAGGTTGTGGGTAAAACTGTAGGTTTTTAGTCATTCATGACATTAAAAATAGGTGAAACACGTAACAGTATGTCATTTTTCCCCTGCCCAAAATATAGGATTCTGCAAATTAACACCTACGTTTAAAAATTACGAGATTTAGCCCGCGGCTTCGCTCGCGTGGAATTTGGTCTGCCACATTAGGTTTCGTGACAGATCATTTTTGATTTAAATATATTTTTTTAATTAATATTAAAAAATATAAATTTATTTAGTTACTCATCTATCCAAAATTTCAGATGTCTAACTTCAAAACTGATGGATTACATACAATCTTCGCGCGCGCCTATTAGTCACTCTATGGCGCTCCATTCAAGTCAATCATATCGTGATAACTTTTAAACTATTCGGCCAAATTACTTACCGTGAAACACAAAGTTTTAGATAAACTTTGACATACATACATACTTTGAAACATGAAATACTGTAAGCGAAAAATGTATTGATTTTGATGAGAGTTTGATAAATATACGAAAATGTGTATTGTAAAATAGTACCCATTTATTAAATTTATGGTTCGCAATTTTGGTCATAGTGGCTTCCACATAAGAGGTAGATATATGCTGTCGTTGATTTTTATTTAGAACTATTAAATGCAAACAACTCTACGCTACATTATCTTTATGTAGCTTCAACGGTTTAGGCAGCGTACGCCGAGATAGCTTAGGCCATATTTATGGCCTCTGAGAGCCAAAAAATTTTCCCATTTTATTGACATATATATATTACATAAAATCATAACAAATTGTAGCCTATATGTTATGCCGATGTATAAAATATATAAAAGCAAAGTTTCATCCAAATCCGTCCGATAGTTTTCGTGAAAGAGTAACAAACATCCATCCATACTCACAAACTTTCGCATTCATAATGTTAAGTAGGATTTGCTAGTAATATGACAGTACCGTTGCTTCTGGTGTGTACCTGCGATATGACTCAGTGACGACGCCCACAGACGTGGTCCGCGTGCACAAACAGTTACACAACCTACGTTTTCAACATTAGTAATGCAAACAATACAACACAATATACTATTAATTCAAATAGATTTAACTTTAGTAAAAACAAGTTAATTTCAAAAACCTTTTAACAAAAAAGTCCCCGCTGTAAACCGTTGAGCAATTCCCTCGTTTCTAGTTAACCCTGGCAGCAGCATCAGGTCATATTTATGTATATAAAATAGCATGTCACTACTGTTAACCGTTGAGGAGTTCCCTCGTCTGGAGCTTATCCTGACGGCAGCACCAGGTCATGCTTATCATAAATTCTTTGTCATCGGGATTGGACCAGTACCTAAATTTCAGCTCAATCGGACATCGGGAAGTTGGTCAAATTCAACTTGCAAAATTCCACCTTCAAATTGCAAGTTGCGTAAAAGCTTTTAAAAAAGTAAGGTGGATAGCGCTAGATTCAGTTATGGTGAACTTTTTCATTTCTTAAATATATATATTTAGGTAATAAATATTGAATTATTTAACTTCGGGTCCATACAATCGGAAATTTGTTTCATTTGTCCATAAAAATTACGAAAAAAAAGGAAAATTACTTTTTTGTTTAAGGGCGGTAAAATCTTTAGCTTAGAAGTGAAATGGAAAGCGCAGGATTATGATCTGCAGTCTTTTGACTTTACCTTTTACAGTACCAGCAATAAATAATGCACATCGAGGCTTAGAGAGAGAAAATTGGCTAGATTCTGCTTCATAGAGCATTATCTCTGTCGCACAGACTGACGAACCCGTGCGAAACGTCACATACTAACTGAGTGACAGTGACAGCGCTCTACGAAACCGAACTGGCCGGCTGTTTCGTTCTAAACTCGTTCTCGATGTACATTATTTAATGCCGGGTACTATACATGGATACAAATTACCCATAAATTGTCATGAAAACTAATGCATGTATTAGACCACACTGAATCAAGGCAAGAATAAACTAAAAATGGCGCTGATTTCTGATTAGTGTCGTTTAATATTAAACTACACTAATTTAGATACCGTTTCTCAAAAATAATAGAATCTAGAGCGGCTGAACGTCATGCCATCTATACAAGAGCTTAATACTGAAAACCTCTGAGTAGAATAGACCATCCTCATTTCTTACCGAGGCGTTGTAAAAGGCGGCTAAGATAAGTTGACCTACCGTGTGGTATCCGGTTGAGTAGAATAGACCACCCTTTTTCTTACCAACGGGTTGTAAAATACGACTAAGGTAAGTTGACTGGCCGTAAAATACGTAGGCAAATCTTTTTTTTTTCGAACTTACTGTATGCTGTTAGCCCTAATGACTTTTACAGTGGTCACCGGGCGGGACGGGCGAGCGGAGAAGCATCGTCGAGGTTGCGAAATGCAGAGAGTAAAGCGCAGAAGCTCTACTTAAGTCGGGGAACGTCGTCCTAAGGCCTCCTGTGAGGCCGGACCACGACTTGCAAATCGTATGACAACATGTTTGTAACGCGTTGTGCCGACCTCAGAGTAAGATAAGGGCAGGAGGATGCTGATGAATCGCGTCTCTGTTCACTATCGAGAGTGTACATGGTCACTTCGAACGCACCGAGGCGTCTCGGACGAGACAACGAGTGCTTTTCGGCGAGAGCATGTAGTTGCCATTAAGAGATTACCTTACACAATAAACGTACTGAAGAGAATGCGTTACGAAAGAATTTTGAAGTTAACCTATAAACAGGTTCATAGATTAGATAAATAGATATTCTTGATAAAAATAGATAGATAGATATTCTTGATACCAGTTGCTTATAGCTTTCAATAGTGATATCGTATATTTATATTAAGTACTAGCAATGCCCCGCAGTTCCACCCGCGTACATACCGATCTCGTGGTAGTGGATAGTGTACTAAGTCAGATTATAGACTCGTTATTGTAAATTGAAAGTTTGGACTTACCGATAGTTACGGCAAAGAAAATTTTTACCGGAAATTGAATCCTTTTAAAAGGTATTTCCTTTGGTATGATTGGTATCCTTGGGATATAGCTCATCAGCTAGCTCACCAGTTGCAGGCTCTGTTATAATGGTCGCTATAATGAATACAATACGCTACAATTGTTATGGCATAATTTTTTTTGATATTTTTAAAGTCGTTACATTTTTTAATTGGAATGTCCCATTTTCGACCCTTCCCTGCGACCTTTGAGAGGTCGTCAGTCCTTATCATAGGGGGTCTACTGACACTGCGTTTTTCGGTGCGGGGTCGTCATTAGTATGTGCCCCGCCCATCGCCATTCAGCTTCGCGACACGTTGAGCTATATCGATGGCTCTGGTTCTCTGGATCTTCTCATTTCTGATTTGACCACGTAGAGACACTCCGCTTCGTCATTCCAACACCTTGAGACCTCAACCCCCCATCGGTTACCCGCACTATGTGCCCCGCCCATCGTCACTTCAGCTTCTCGACACGTTGAGCTATGTCGTTAACTTTGGTCCTTCTACGGATCTTCTCATGTCTGATTTGATCACGTAGAGATGCTCCGAGCATAGCTCGCTCCATCGCCCGTTGATTGACTCTAAGCCTTTTATGGGGCCCATAGTCAGGAACCATTAAATACATAAATAAATAAACAAACACTAGATAGATATTCTAAGTTTTTTGTATTTGGTCAGCAGTAAGATAAAATCTTATTTTGAATACATCAAGCATGAAGTAACATGCGTTTTTGTCATCTATGCTAAAAAGGAGATATAAATCAAGAAAATGTTGAATGCCATAGTAGAAAATATAATCTATTTTTTAATCAAGTGAAGTAAACAAGTATTTTTGTTAATTCTAATTTTAGTTCAGAGAGCTGTTCCTACCAAGAAGAGCCGGCCAGAAACTCCGCGGTTACTCTTTTCAATATAATTCTTTGAACTAGTTACATATAGTCTTTGCTGTCTTGTACAGGTTCGAAGAGTAGCTATATCCACGCATTCTTATCATCTATGTAATTCTCAAAAGTATTGTAAGCTTTCTGTATCAGCCTTTGTCTGATATGAGCCTGTATCTGTATTTGCATTTGTGCGAAATATAAATCTCAAGTTCGTGTTGTTTTTGACTAAAACCGTAAATATTTAAGAAAGGAATATTCGGCATGTTTTATCTATCTATTGGCTTATACAACTTACGACTGAGTAGGCTTATTAATACTAATATACAAATTTTATCAGTTTGTCTGTATGTTTTCATAGCTAATCTGCTGAAATATTATTGAATTAACTATACTATTGAAGTTTTAAACCAGGATACAATATAAAAAATTCTGGTTCTTTTTTGAGAGTAGGAAAAAACAAAAAGATTGAGGGTATTTTAAATATTTAGGCGACTCGAATGAAGTCGCGGTCACAACTAAATAATACAATAGAAAAAAACCGTATGGCAGTGACACTTATCAGTGGTTAACTTATACGAAACAAAAATAAAAATAAACAAATCGAGCATCTGCAATTGACAACCAATTAAATCCGTTGACTAACATTCCTAATCCTCGGCACCTAGCCACAACTCTTAAACATACACAGGAAAGTGTAACTTATGTAATAGGTATTACAGTGGAATATCCTAAGCACGTATATGATAGAATTTCATTTGTTGTACTGTACGTTGGAATATGTTGAGTGGTGTAGTATCCGAGGCTGCGTTCGCGCTCAGTCATCGGCCGGTCGAAGACGGCGGCGACTGGCCGTTTCATTTTCGAAATTAACAAACATTACGATTTTGACAATTCGATTTTTTTAATTTCATATTTTATTGCCAGTAATCTACGGTGAGTTCACATGTTATATTTTTAATTCAGTTATAATAAGTTTATAGTTGTTTTTTTACTTTAAATCTTAAGGTTTTAAGGTACTTTCTCTTTATATTTTTCGGCGTCGATAAATTTATTTATCACATGTTGATTTAGTTAAAATTTTTACATAACTTATTCAGATATGCAGTTCATAAATTATGAATGCTATTTGAATTTTAAACCGATTATTGTTATAGGTGAATTATTAACAAATACTGCATCATTAAATAATGATGTATATTTATATTACATACTTCCTTAATTAGGTTATTATTACAGTTAATTGTTTTCTTTTGTAATATTAGGAAGTTTATTTATATTGATTTATTTAAGTTATTCGTACGATGTAATTATATATTAAAAATACTGGCATATCTGTTAAAATAAATGATGTACCGTTCCGGTACAAACCGTTAGGTATGGGGAAGGCAAAAGTCACATTATTGCCAGGTAATTTTATTTTAGACTGTGATTGTGATTAATCATCAGATAAGATAGACCAGTTTTCTAACGTGGACCCCACGTCCCAGATGGGGTAATTCCATTTTTAAGGGGGTGCAATTTGAAAATCGATTCGACACGATATATCACGATACATATAATATAAATATATATTATATATAACACGATATGTATAATATCCATATGTGTAAGACGAAATTTGATGTAGGTATATCATAGACAAAGCTGTGATAGCCCTGCGGTGAGACCGTGCGACTCTTATGAGGGGAACACGAGTTCAAACCCGGGCACACACCAATGAGTTTTTCTATTAAAACTCATATGTCTAATTGATAATTGCAATTTATCACACGCTTTTCGGTGAAGGAAAATATGATGAGGAAACCTGCATATCTCTAGAGAATTCTGGAGATATGTGTAACCTACCAATCCGCATTGGAGCAGCGTGGTAGGTCTTAGCTCCAACCCTTCTTTCTAGAAACGGAAAGGGGAGGCCTATTCCCAGCAGTGGGATTGTAACAGGCCGCTACTTTATATCACAGACACACAAGAGGTCACAATAAGCTTGTGATTCCCGTGTCGCGACTCAGCAGAGTTAGCATCTCATTCGTTGGTCTCGGTATTCGCTTATACAATAAAATTCCGCAATCCATACTAGACAAGTTTAAAAAAAGATTTAAATTAAGTGTAAGAGATATGCTTGTGCGTAAAGCATATTACACAATTTTAGATTATTTGGATGATAAAAATGCCTGAATTTGAAAATCCTTTCAGCTTCATACATGACTGCGGTTTAATAATGTAAAATTGAAAGTGTTTAAAAGATTGACCGCCGAATTTCTTGCTAGTTCTTTTCGGTAAGAGCACATTTCCGAACCAATTGTAGCTTCATTAGTCATATTGCCCTGTACAAAACATTAATAACTATATGTAACTAGTAATAAAAATTATTCTTAGAAAAGAGCAACCGCCGAGTTTCTTGCCGGTTCTTCTCGGTAGGAACAGCTTTCCGAACCAGCAGTAGATGTTGACGATTCAAAAGTACTTGTTTACAAGTTTACTTGAATAAAGAATATTTTGAATTTGAATTTTTAAATATATTAAAACGTGCAAATCGTGATCACCATTGCTTATTACATTATGTAGGTAATTATGCGACATTGGCACAACGCGGAAACCTTGATTTGAAAAGTATAACACCGTCAGCTTTAACCTAGACATTCTTACCGGCTTATGAGGATGCGGCTAAATATAGCGAATTATTTTTATAAAGTGCTACCATAATCCCTCTATATTTTTATATATTTATTTATAAATTCAAAATATTCTTATTCAAGTAAACTTGTCAGCAAGTATTTTTGAATCGTCTACTCTACTGCTGGTTCGGTAAGCTGTTCCTACCGAGAAAGGCCAGTAAGAAACTCAGCGGTGGCTCTTATCAACATAATTAGTTACATTTAGTCATTACTATATTGTCCAGGGTAGAAGAAGCTATATCCACGTATTCGTATCATCTATATACCACGCATACTTATCATCTAAGTAATCTTCAACAAAAGTAATAATAAAATTATTTTGCTATAATCCGCGATACAGTAAATATAAAATATATATAGTGCTAAATGTATAGTGAATCCGTTTTTCCATACCCGTTACATGCAGGATTCGTAAAAACACATGCACAAACCTCCACCACTGCCACCACAATACACAGGCACTACACAAGTTCACTATCACAAACTCAACAATCGTTTCGCCCCGCAACCGAAGCATCATCAGGAGATAGACTCCACGACGAAATCGCAAAGCCAATCTCCTGATGATGCTTCCGTTGCGGGGCGAAACGATTGTTGAGTTGAATTTGTATTATGGATCTCCACAAAGTAACGCCTAATTCTATAAATTATTCTTCAACAGCATAGTAGGCTGCGTTTCAGCTTTCCTTTAACAGTTTTTTAAATTTATGTAAATTTAAAAGTAGAAATGAATGGTAAAGCTAAATTTATTACGGTATTTTGTTTAAGAATCTTATACCCAAACTTACAAACGGCTTACATACTTTTGCAAGGCGGTTATCTCACTCGTGAAACAAAACTCGTGAAAGATTGGTCCGATTTGTCTAATTTTGTATTTGAAATATTTTTAAAAGACCTACCACGCTGCTCCAATGCGGATTGGTAGGTTACACATATCTCCAGAATTCTCTAGAGATATGCAGGTTTCCTCACGATATTTTCCTTCACCGAAAAGCGTGTGATAAATTGCAATTATCAATTAAACACATGAGTTTTATCCGGCAGTAAATAATGCACATGATGTTTAGAACGAAACAGTCGGCCAGTTCGGTTTCGTAGAGCGCTGTCACTGCCATTCAGTTAGCATGTGACGTATCTCACGGGTTTGTCAGTCTGTACGACAGAGACAATGCTCTATGAAGCAGAATCTAGCCGATTACCTCATTCTAAGCCTCGAAGTGCATTATTTATTGCCGCGTACTATACTATTTATGCGAAAGTCAGTCTGTCTATAGCCTAAGCTGTGATAGCCTAGCGGTGAGACCGTGCGACTCTCTAGAGACGACATAGGTTCAAACCCCGGGCAGGCACCAATGAGTTTTTCTATTAAAACTTATGTGTATAACTGATAATTGCAATTTATCACACGCTTTTCGGTGAAGGAAAACATCGTGAGGAAACCTGCATATCTCTAGAGAATTCTCTAGGGATATGTGTAACCTACAAATCCGCATTGGAGCAGCGTGGTAGGTCTTAGCTCCAATCCTTCTCTCCAAGAACGGAGAGAGGAGGCCCTAGCCCAGCAGTGGGCATAATAACAGGCTTTTACTTTACTACTTACAGTCTGTCTATTGGTTATGTTTGCTCTGATTAATTGTCCAATATTGATGAAATCTGGCATAATCAAAGCATATAAACCGGGTTAACATATAGTATTAAAAATTCCTTATGGGAACAAAGAAATAAAACAGAGGGCACTTTATTTAATTTGACGTTAATGATGTCGCGGTTGCTACTAGTCTGTAAATACACCGTTAAATTTTTGATGGCCTTTTAAATAAATACACTTTTAAATGTATAATAAAATAATTATATAGCTGTAAATTAGTTTTAGTATAAGCAAATTGTTGAACTGTACCGTTGTTTTAACAAAATAATTAATTATTTAGAATTAATAATCAGATGCCGTGTGGTATCCAGCTGAGTAGGGTAGACGTGCCTCATTTTCTACTGAGATGTTATAAAAGGCGATTAAGGTAAGTTGACCCATCGTGTGGTATCCGGTTGAGTAGAATAGACCATCCTCTTTCTTACCGAGGTGTCGTAAAATGCGACTAAGGTAAGTTGACCCACCGTGTGGTATCCGGTTGAGTAGAATTGACCACCCTCTTTCTTACCGAGGTGTCGTAAAATGCGACTAAGGTAAGTTGACCCACCGTGTGATATCCGGTTGAGTAGAATTGACCACCCTCTTTCTTACCGAGGTGTCGTAAAATGCGACTAAGGTAAGTTGACCCACCGTGTGGTATCCGGTTGAGTAGAATAGACCACCCTCTTTCTTACCGAGGGTTGTAAAATACGACTATGGTAAGTTGACGGCAGGAAGGTCGTGAAATACGTTTCCTAATCATGTGACAACATGTTTGTAAAATTTTGTGCCGACTCCACTTAGAGTAGGATAAGGGCAGCAGGAAGGAAGGAATTTGCGTTAAAATGATTATATAAAGTATATATCTAATACCTTTAAGCGCGCAATTCGTACATACATATATAATATGAATTTAGAAAACTCCAATGATTTTCATGAAATTTAGTATGCAGGGTATGGAGGCGGTAAATCGATTTCGAAGCCTTTTTACTATTGGGGATTAAATAGATGATAAAAATGCGTGGATATAGCTACTCCTCTACCTGTACAAGATAGTAATAACCGAATGTTACTTATAAGAATTTTATTTGAAAAGAGCAACCGCCGAGTTTCTTGCTGGCTTTTATCAGTAGGAACAGCTTTCCGAACCAGCGATAGATTTTGTCGATTCAAAAGCACCTGTTTACAAGTTTATTAGAATTTGAATTTGAATATAATTTTAAAAATGTTTACTAGAGGCGTGCAAACAAATTCTTGGCCGATTTCATCATAGCTGGATGACTCAAAACCTGTCATATCTTACGTCTTCAACTAGACTGTCCAAACTGGTTCCCAGCGATGAAAGTAAGGCGCCGTGCATTTAACGCCTGCGTTGACATAAAGCTATACTTTTTTAATACTGTAGCGAAAAACCAATGGGATGCCTCTTGACTAAATTGGTACAGACGCGATTAGTCCAACGTTTGTATTTGCTTACGACTGCGAGTCAACTTAAATGTTAAAATACCCTCAATTACATAATATATTTTTTCGTTTTTCGAACAAAAACGAGATTTTTTATACTATATGTTAGCCTGGTTATATTTAAATTTAATTTTAGCAAATTTCATCATTATTTGTCTAACGTGTGGTATCCGGCATAGAACAGACCACCCTCATTTCTTACCGAGTTGTCGTAAGAGGCGACTAAGTTATGTGCCGTGTGGTATACGGCTGCATAGAATAGACCACCCTCATTTCTTACCGATGTGTCGTAAAAGACGACTAAGATAAGTTGACGTCAGGCGGCCGGTTGTAAAATACGTAGCCAAATCATGTGATAGCATGTTTGTAACATATTGGGCCGACCCCACTTAGAGTGGGATAAGGATAGGAGAATGAATTCGTCATTATTTATCTTTTAGTTTTGCTAGCTTCAGCACTCTACTCGCCCTACACACTTTCAATGATGTTTCTGCCCAGTGATACTAGAAGCCGTAAGGGCAAACATCATTGTAATTTGGAAAAATAGCCGCTTAAAATGTCTTCAAGTGTCCGCTTCGAAGGAGCGTGAAAGCTCAATGTTTAATGTGTTTTCAATGCTTCATATCGAACATCAATAACGCGTTTTATTTATACGAGAAGAAGCAAATATTACGAATATAAAAAAATGGGTAACTAACAAAAGTTATAATAAAATCCAAGCGGTGCAGAATGGTTTGTCGTGGCAATATATTGAGGAGACCTAGTTCTGGACTTAGGACAGTGAACTTACATTGATTATACAAGAAGATTTCATATAGTTGCGGGAGTTATTTATATAGCTGACATCGCTAATCTTACCAGTGCAGAGCACACATTATAATTTCTTACCCTTTTTGCATTCAGCTTTAGTTATCGCAGCAATAAAAATAAGAGCCGTTGTAGCTGCTTGTCAGGACATCGACTTTATAAAACGGGCAATGTTGTTACTCCCCACGACCGGTCTGGGTAGTAAAGTTCATTACCATTTTGGAAAAAAAGCTCTAATACGTTATAGTGAGTGAGTAGCCTATTTATTTCATACTTGTGGTTTTGCGCACGTTATTCAGGGACAATCCAGCGGTTTTAATAAAGTTTTAGTAGCTTAATTATCATATAACTTGTCCAATACAAGTATTAAGTTACTTTACTTCGAACGCGCTAATCTCAGGAAGTATTGGACCCACTTGAAAAATTCTTTGACCGTAAATAGTCCATTTATCAAGGAAGGCTATAGGATATAAATAATAATAAATAAATAAATATATGGGACATTTACACACACGGTCGTCCGTCCCCAAAGTAAGTAACTTAATACTTGTGTTATGGTTGACGGACAACTGGTGGTTATACTACATATATAAGTTTAAATACATACTTAAATACAAATACACACCCAGGCTCGAAGAACCAACAATTTGTTTACAGAAAATGTTGGCCCTCGGCGGGAATCGAACCCGCGACCCGCGTTGAAGGCAGGGTCACTACTACCCACATTGCCAACAAGCCAGCCAATATATACCATCACGCTAAGATGAATAGGAGAGAAGCAGCAATAAAAAATATTGCAAAAACGGCAAAATTTAACGCTATCCTTACGTGCGCTAAGTAAACGGTGAAAATTATTAAAAAAATCATGTATTACAAAATTGTTCCCCTCTAAAAGTTCTTAATAAAAGTCTGCGACAGTATTTGTCTAGCTTTTAAGATTAACCCACTGTAACCATAATTAATATGTGTTATGGATTACTCGAATAATATGAATGCAAAATAATTTATACAATTAGGCGTTACATTTCGGAGATCCATAATACAAAAGTAATAATAAAATAATAAATAATTTTATTATTACTTTTGAATAAGACTGCACGCGAACGAAGTTGCGCTTAAAAGCTAGTATTACAATAAGGAGAAATAAAGATAAAGCAAATGACTATTTGTATCTCTTTATTATCTGCGATTAGAAAAAGATAAGACGAGGTTCATCTTTCATCTCATTATTTATTGTAACACCTGCCTATGACTTCTCTGATAAAAACTTTTATATTAGACACATCTCTCAATTTTAAAATATACATCTTCTTCTTTTTTTCTCCTACCCTTATCCCACTCTAAGTGGGGTCGGTACAACATGTTTTCCTCTTCCATTCTCTTGTATCATTCGTCAACTCTGGCGCTACTCCTTTTATATCCATGTCATACTTCACACAATCCAACCATCTCTTTTTAGGCCTCCTTCTAGTCACATATCCATCCACATTCATATCCAACACTCGTTTAGTCACATGATTTTCATCCCTTCTCATTACATGTCTATACCATCTCAATTTTGCACCTCTCGTCTTTTCTATAATGGGCGCAACTTTTATACTTCCCCTTTAAAATATACATGTTACTTGAATTATAATTATTAAATGCATTGCCTGCCATTCATGAAAATCCGAAAAAATGGATTAGATATGCCACCATAGAGAATCGATTTAACTTACGGTTGTCATGTTGTTATACGTAAACAATAAAAACACGGACAAGTTTATCTCTATGACAATATATTTAAAGCTCGTTTTTTATTGTATAGTGCTATAATATATGGATATAGAAGACGCCATAGACCTTGTGATGTCGTTTCGACTGGACGCACATCGCCGACTTTGCATGGGTTTTTGATTAAAGATATAAGCAATTGTTGAGCGACAAAGGCGAGGTTTACATTATAAGCTGAGGTATTTTTCCGGTCTTTAACTATGGTTTATGTTTTTTTGTAATCAAGACTAGAGACATACGAAAATCCTTTCAGCTTCATACAAGACAGCGGTTTAATAAATAAATAAATATATGGGACATTTACACACACGGTCGTCCGTCCCCAAAGTAAGTAACTTAATACTTGTGTTATGGGTAACGGACAACTGGTAGATATACTGCATATATAAGTTTAAATACATACTTAAATACAAATACAAACCAAGGCTCGGAGAACCAACAATTTGTTTATAGAAAATGTAAATAATGTATAATTGAAAATATTTAAAAGATTGACCGCCGAGTTTCTTGCTGGTTCTTCTCGGTAAGAGCAACATTCAGAACCAGTTGTAGCTTCATTAATCATATTGATGCTTGACGATTCAAAACTGCTTGTAATGGCTCATTTGAATAAAGATTATTTGATTTTGATTTTGAGTATTTTTGCGTTTAAGAGCCAATTTTCAAAAGATTTATATGATTGGTAAAGATCGGTAGTACTAAAGGTATTGAACTTGTGGTTGGATGGTAAGTGATGGAAGTTGGATCCTATCGTGCTGGTTCAATCCAGATTTTCAGTTTAAATTTTCCAGGAATCCTGTTAAGATATGAAGATTTTCTCGGCAAGTTCTAATTTACTGTAAACCACATATAGAAATATATTTATATTAAATATATGTATTTACTGTAAAACAAATATATATGGACTTGATAAAAGTAAGAGGAACTAAAGACGATATAAAGTTACAAGAAACAATATAAAATAGAAGAATGCAAAATCAGAATTGTCAGTGCATAATTAAATATTATTATAAAAATGTACACTAGGCCCCCTGAATTGACATAAGTTAAGGAGCTTAACTTATGTTAATTCAGGGGGGGGGGGGGGTTAGTGATCTATTCTTTGTCTTATTCCGAGGAATTGAATAAACTGTAAGTGTTTTGTTTAAGATGAAAATGCTTAGTATTTCTGTAGCCTTTGCAGAGTATTGATAGTATAGTATATTTGTTGTGTATTATATTGTGATATGTAGGTGTTGTATCGTTTTAAGTTATCGATGATAGTAAATCTTATAAAAGATTCAATGGTTACGTGTTTCCTTATGTAACGCCAACTTGTGTGTTGTTAAGGGTATGTACACTTGAGTCGAAAAAATCAAATCCTTTCCTATCCTACTAGTCCTACTATCCTACTAATATTATAAATGCGAAAGTTTCTGAGTATGGATGGAAGTTTGTTACTCTTTCACGAAAAAACTATTGAACGGCTTTGGATGAAACTTAACAGTTATATAGGTTATACATCAGAATAACATATAGGCTACAATTTTTAATGATTTAATGTAATATAACGATACATGTCAAGAAAGTCAGAAAAAATCTGGCTCCTGAGAGCTATCTTGGCGTACGCTGCCTAAACTATTGGAGTTACACAAAGATGATGTACAGTAGGATTATTTGTTTTTAATACTTCTAAATAAAAGTCCGCGACAGCATCTATCTTTTATGTGGAAGCCACTATGACCAATATTGTGAATCATAAATTAAATTAAATCAGATACTGTGGCGGACCAAAATCCTCGCGAGCGAAGCCGCGGGCAAAAACTAGTATCCAATAATCAAGGATTCAGTTTCGTATTCCAGGAAAAGATTGTTGTCTATTGTTATTATACAGTCCACCTAATTTTATGGTAACCTCGAAATACGTAAACTATTTAGTACCATTACCTTTTTATGACAGTTGCTTGGTTTGACATTTAACGATCTCAAGATTTACAGCGTATATTAATTTTTTACAGCTTTATTTTAAGGCTAATTTACGAAAGGTTTTAGTACTTATTTTTTATTGTACCGCGTGATACGAATCCTAAAGCACAAGTAAGTTAAAAAAATTGTAGGGCCTCATGTTCGGATACTTTTTTAGATATAATAGACAAAGTAGGAAACGACATAAGCTTGCGGTTCCTGTTTTACTCCTAGCAAAGTACGCAAGTCGTTAGTGGGTTTGGGTATAGGATTCCACAATCTACTTGAACTTTACCATTACAGCAGTTTAAAATAGAAAAGAAAGCCTACTATAGTATTGAGGATTACTTAGACGATAAGAATGCGTTGATATAGCTACTCTTCGACAAAAGTAATAATAAAATTATTTTGCTATAATCCGCGATACATTAAATAGAAAATATATATAGTGTTTAATGTATAGTGGATTATCAGTATTTTCATACCCGATACGTGCAGGATTCGTAAAAGCACATGCACAAACCTCCACCACTTCCACCAAAATACACAAGCACTACACAGTTTCACTATCACAAACTCAACAATCGTTTCGCCCCGCAACCGAGGCATCATCAGGAGATAGACTCCACGACAAAATCGCAAAGCTACTCTTCGACCCTGTACAAGACATTAATAACTATATGTAACTAGTAATAAGAATTTTTCTTTGACAAGAGTAACCGCCGACCGTCTTGCTGATTCTTCTCGGTAGGAACAGCTTTCCGAACCAGCAGTAGATGTTGACGATTTAAAAGCACTTGTTTAAAAGTTTACTTGAATAAAGAATATTTTGAATTTGTATTTGAATTTGATTACTATGAATAGTTTCTTTCTTCGCCTCTTTCTTTTATAAATTCTTCTTTAAATAAAAATACGGTTTAAATAATTTATAGAAGCAGGCGTTACTTTGCGGAATTTCATATTACACAAACTATAACAGAACTACTTTGCTATAATCCGCACGGGTTAAGTGAATGCACGCAAAGCTAATGTGTATGAAGCAGGTAAAATTCACGTACCAGGAAAAGTCACCACATGCATCCAAGAAGCAACAATGCACACATGCAATACACACAACCACCACCAAAATCTCGACGATCGTTTCGCTGTTATAGTTTCTGAAATACGGTTTAAATATCCTATATATGGTGCTCTTGTTTAAACAAATCCTCTAATCTCACACTTAGTACTAAATTAAAGAAGATTCTGCGCTCTATTCTCCGCATATCCTGACGTCGTCAGTAGATGACTATCGGTCCTGGTGACGCTGTAAAAGCCGGTTAAAAGTTCGAAAAAAATGAATCAAAATTTTTTTATGCACTTATCTCACTAAACTACGTACTACAAGAAACGACTTATGAAAATGTGAGAGTTTTTAATCTTTAACACGCAGAGATATTATGTGGCCCTGAAAAACGGAACACGATTTTCGACTTGACGGGGTACCTAAACGCTGATTTTCAGTGACCTCTTATAAGTGTAATAAAAACTCACAAGACTTGGAACTCCCTAGTTTATTTATACACTCCTTAAAACCAACCGCTTCGAGCGCCCGCTGCGTTCCGAATGACCGTACCATGGCTGACAGTAGTCTTACTTCATCATCACATTTTCTGCCCTTATCTCACTGCAAATGCGGTCGGCTCAACATGTTACAAACTTGTTGTCATATGATTCAGCTACGTATTTTACTAACAGCCGCCTGCCAAACGTCAACTTATCTTAGTCGTATTATTATTATTACGACCCCTCGACAAGAAATGAGGGTGGTCTATTCTACTCAACCGGATACCACACGGCGGGTCGACTTACCTTAGTCGCTTACCTTACCTTAGTTAGCGGAGGGGGACTTCTCTTTCGAGGGGTCCCTACCCAGAGGAGGCGTTCTCTGGGATCAGAGCTGTCGGCGGGGATGGGGGTAATGTGTATAACGATACCCTGTCCTTGCCAACGGCAGCGTGGTGGAGCACACAGGTCGTTTTAGTCAGTGCGAGTCCGACATAGCCGTTGCCTGTCCCCGGTCCGGGGTATTTTTCCTGTATATAAAAAAAATACCTTGGTCGCCTATTACGACACCTCGGTAAGAAATGAGGTTGGTCTATTCCAACTCAGCCGGATACCACACGGCGGGAAGGTCTTATCGCTTTATATTATAGAAAAGCTAATATAAGCGAAATCATTTGTTTTCAGACGATGTTAAAGATCGGGGGTGGCGCGGTGCTCCTGGCGGCAATAGTGGCGGTGTTCGTTGTCGCCACACAGGGCCGGGATCCAGATCTGGAGGTGTTGGAGCAGGAGGGCCGCGAGTACATCATGCACCTGGACAAGAGGGCAGGCCTCAGGAAGAACAGAGCAAGCCTCGCAGAGTGGGCATACACTTCTAACATCACTGAGGAAAACGAGGAGAGAAGGGTGCGTATAATTGTATTACTAAAACTTGCTAAAGTCCACTTAAAATACTTGGCTAAATGATACTTCTTTTTTCTCCACAAGGTATTTCTAAGGTATGGTCTACCGACATCTATACTTATTATAAAACAAAGTCCCAAAGCTATCTGTCTGTTTGTAAAAAATCTAGAAACCTATTGACCGAGTAAACCTTTTGCTCTATAAATTTGTCGGTTGTTATACGTAATCTTATGTATTTCTGGCTGACTATACATTCTCGATATTGTCCTTTATATTTTCTCATCAAGGGACGAACGCTCTTAAATCTTCTTTAACTAAGTTGTACTCGAAACTTCATTCGCGCTAACTGGTTTAAATACCCTTATTTTTTTTTGAAAAACGGGATTTTTTTTATCCTATATAAGCTTCAGTTGTACTAAATTTTATGAATATTTCTCTAGTGGATTATGAAAGCGTAACAGACAGACAGACTGACAGAATTTTGCATTTATAACAGTAGTATGGATATATGCAATACACGTGTTTGACGTAATAGCCAACTACGGATATGTTATAATTAGCTTACACACAACCGTATGTAATCATGGTAATTTGAGAGAAATGAGCAATCTGGTTTGTTACGGATTAAATGACTGATCGTTGAACACAATTTTATGATGTAAAAACTGGATCTGTGTACTGTGACATACATTAACTTGGAAATCCAAACACAGAAACTATCACAGAACTACAACACTTTTTTATAATCCGCACGGATTAAGCAAATGCATGCAAAGCTAATGTATATGAAGCAGGCAAAATTCACGTGCGTGTGTATAATACTTTGCTATAATCGTAATGCATTACGATGTGTCGTGGAGCCTATCCTCCTTATGATGCTTAGGTTTTGGGGCGAAACGATCGTAGAGATTTTTGTGGTGGTTGTGTGTATTGCTTGTATGCGTTGTTGCTAGTGGAGGGGTCTTGGGATACGTGCGGTGACTTGTCCCGCATGTGTAACGTACGTAAATGTTGCCTGCTTCATACACTTAGCATTATATTCACGCTTAACACACGCGGATTATAGCAAAGTAGTTCTTTATAGTTTCTGTAATATGGAATTCCGCAAAGTAACACCTGCAGGCCTACCATGAACTCTTATTGCGACTCAATTGAAGACGTAAATGAAATTGTTTTGCTTTTTCATACCACGACGTTTTAAAGACGCACACTTGAAGTCGTTGCCGAATGAGCGTTCGGAATTCGTCCTAAGAACATGTGAGTAAAAGAGAGAGTTATCTATTGTTCATATAACGTTAACTTTTCAAACATTACAACCCTAATGCAATTCACACTTCATGGTACGAGAAGAAAGCGGTTCGCGGTCGTCGTTTACGTCTTCAATTGAGTTGCAATAAGAGATCATGATAGGCCTGCTGCTTCTATAAATCATAACTTCATTACTATTATTGCAATCTAGCAATCATTCATTCATTCAATTTTCAGATACAAGTCCAACTGGAACTCTCAAAGCAGGAGAAACAAGCATGGGAGGAAACGAAGATGTACAGGTGGCAGGATTTCCAAGACTTCTCATTAAGAAGAATGTTCAAGAAGTACAGTCAGTTGGGTGTTTCGGCGCTACCTGATGAGAAATACAAGTTGTTGATGCAAAGTGTGTCCGGAATGGAATCCAACTATGCAACGTCGAAAATTTGCGATTATAAGAACGCTAGCAAATGCGATCTGTCCTTGGAACCCGGTAAGTCTGTTTCCATTTAGCAAATTGCCCCTGTGATAGTCCAACTGTGGCACCATGCACCTCTTTTCAGGTGTTCACGGATTCAAGCCCCTGGCAAGCGCTAATGAGTTCTATTAAAAACTTATGTGAACTTGATATTTGTAATTTACCACACACTTTTCGGTGAAGGAAAACATCGTGATTACATATCCACATCTCTAGAGAATTCTAGATTTGTGTAACCTACCAATCCGCAGGAGCTGCGTGTTGGGTATTAGCTCCAACCCTTCTCTCCAAAAACGGAGAGAGGAAGCCTATGCCCAGCAGTGGGATAATAAGAGGCTGTTATAATTAATGTTTGACTTTAGAAACCGTAAAATACAGTCGTGCTTAACGGCAAACATATGACATTTAATGTAATAAGCTTAAATTCGCTTCGTACAAGGACCAAACTTACGAGTAATATACTTATGCTTACTTTTTATTGCACATTATTTTATTGCACTAAATACCCGCGCCTCTTAGTCTGATCAAGAAACTCTTGTCAATAATTTACGTCAATATATCTTCATTCCACTATCCATAAGATATAGGGGTTCAGTTTCTCGAGTGGTCATAGCACATCTCTCTCCATAGCAATGCCACTGTTCCGGTGTATAAGCCTTAATTTTACCGAATTTTATCAATATATCAATATTAATAAGGATTAGCATTTTATTGAAATGCATTCATCATTCTCCTTATCTTTATCCTACTCTAACTGGGGTTGGCACAACATATTTGAAACATGTTGTTAGGTGATTGGCTAGGTATTTTACGATCAGCCGCCTGCCTGACGTCAACTTACCTTAGTCGCTTTTTACGACACCTCTCTAAGAAGTGAGAGAGGTCTATTCAATTCAGCCGAATACCATTGAAATGGATGCTGCTTAATTATTAAAATTGCATACTATTCAGTTATTTAATATCAAATGTATAATTTTAGAAATAACGGAGATCTTCGCAAAGAGCCAGGACCCTGAAGAGCTGAAGCATGCGTGGGTGGAGTGGCACAACGCAGCTGGAGCGAAAGCGAAACAGAACTTTACGCAGTATGTGCAACTGGATAATGAAGCGGCTATCCTTAATGGTAAGTAACTATATCTCTTAAGTTTGGATTTAACGCAATAGGTTGCCTAGGTGCATGATTTTTCATGGATCTTTTTTCCAAAATTTGAATAAAGAGCTAACCTTGTAACAGCAAATGCCTTACTTATGGTCTTATAGTTATGGATCGAATTATATATACCGGAAAAGTAAAAAATACATCAGATAAAGGTACATAATAAAGTACTCTTTAATCCTTAAATCCATATATATATCTTAAAAGCGTGTCAACTTTTTATCGGATATAGGATGTGGCTTAGATCTATAAATACCTTACTCTTGCTTTCCATAAGTGCTCCTCACTTGCTTACTCGAAATCATTCAGCTTTCAAGCTTTCAAGCTTTCAATGTACAAGTTATATCTATCTTAAATTACTTACACGCTACTACTATACAAATCATGCCCACGGGGAACGTCTTAAGTTATTATATATTGTAGTATCTGTATTCATTTAATTAATTAACTAAGATTAATTAATGATTAAATAGTTAAATTTACTATTATCTATATGGCATAATGATTTTCTATCTTTTGGATTACCTCAAGTGCAAATATTAATCTAGGCATATAGTTTTCGTTAATTTAATTTTGTTTTCCCGTTTATTTTTCTTTTATTACCCGTATTTCACTTCTTGTCTATTTTTCTTCTGTTACTCAAAGGTTGACTTGAAGCGGTACCTTGTAGAGATAAGTTCGCCAGTTCGCCATTGTACATGTGCTATTTTCTTTTCTTTTCTAACTATATGTATGTGCAATATAAAATAAATAAATAGGGTCCTAAAATATTGTTACGTACGTTAAGTGAATTTGAACTCTATTACATTTATTTAACGAACCCTTTTTGCATGTTTATAAACTACCCCCGTCCAATTTGAACTTTATGACCTATGCATTACGAACTCTTTTCGCATGCTCATAACACTGCCACTGTCAAATTCGAATTCTATGACATACGCATTACGAACTCTTTTCGCATGTTCGTAACTTATTCGCATATTATTTGTAATCATTCTAGGATTCAGGGATGTGGCTGAGTGGTGGCAATCTGAGTATGAAGTGCCTGATTTTGAGCAGCAGTTGGCGAAATTGTGGGAGGACGTGAAGCCTTTATACCAACAGTTGCATGCGTATGTCAGAAAGCGTCTCAGAGACAAGTATGGAGAACATATAGTCTCTGCCAGAGGGCCGATTCCTGCGCATCTGTTAGGTAAGTCTGAATGACAAAATGTGCAAATCTGCAAATTTTTTTTTTAGTAACAATAATTCGAACTAAATATTAATGCGTTTGCGTTATATTTAATTAACACTTCCATAAATCGTGTAATATACATTTTAAATATTAATTTCATTAATGCAAAGACGAGGTCTTGCTTTCTGCGTATAGCTATGACATGACGTTGATAGTTGTGGAAAAGTTCAAATATACTTCACAACATTCGCTTTAAGCCGAGAGTCCAAGATGTTAATTCTTTTCCAGGTGTTCAATCTCGCAAAATCATTTTTTACCCAGCTATGTTTATTTAAAAATAATTTTAATTTTAAAAATTTAAAAATTATTAATTCGCGACTCACTTGTTTTTTAGAGACACATAATCTATTATCCGTCAAACAATTTGGTTTCAGGAAAAATATGTCCACTGCAGACGCTGTTCACAATTTGGTAGATTGCATTGTTTCAAAACTGGATAAAAGTCAAAAATGTGTTGCAATATTCCTAGATATTGCAAAGGCGTTTGACACAGTTTCTATTCCTATCTTAATATCCAAACTCGAGTCTCTGGGTATAAGAGGAATCCCCTTGTCACTGTTTCAGAGTTATCTTACTGGAAGAATGCAAATGGTGCGGATTGAACAATTTCTAAGCTCTGAACTGCAAATTGCGTATGGCGTTCCTCAAGGAAGCATACTTGGCCCAAGCCTGTTTCTGATTTATATAAACGACTTATGCAACTTGAGTCTTGGAAATGGCACTATTTTCTCTTATGCAGATGATACAGCGCTTGTATTTGCCTCAGAAACCTGGACTGAGACTTACCAGTCCGCTCAGGTTGGATTTGATACCGTGAGGAAGTGGTTAAAGTATAATTTATTAACACTTAACTTGTCCAAAACTAAGGTCCTTAACTTTTCAATTCGCAACCCTTCGTTAGCGTCGTTCTTTCAAATATCCTCTGAGACCAATCAAAATAGAAATAATATATCTAGTAGTTCTGATTATATTGAAAGCGTCACATCTATTAATTATTTAGGCATAATAATTGACTGCAACTTAACATTTAAAAATCATATTGAGCATTTATCTAGTCGTGTCCGCAAGTTGATCTATATATTTAAGCAGTTACGTCAGTCTGCTGATGCAGATACTGTAAAATTAGTATATGTTGCTTTATGCCAATCTATTCTCAGCTATTGTTTATCTACCTGGGGTGGTGCGGCCAAAAGCCATCTCATAGCAATTGAGCGCGCTCAAAGAGCAGTACTTAAGGTGTGTTGTTCTAAGCCTCGTTTATTTCCAACTGATCAACTTTATGAATACTGTCAAGTTCTTACCGTCAGACAACTATATATATTGGCGGCTGCTCTTAGACAACATTCCGCAACTCAATATAGTCCTGAAAGTAAACGCCGTAACCACCTTTGTGCTTTATCCACTCATCTAAAAACTTCGTTTAGTCACCGATTTTTCATTTTCCTTGGTCCCTATCTTTATAACAAATTACATAAAATCCTCTCACTACATAGCCTAAATAGATTTAAATACAAAATAATATTGGAGAATTGGCTTCTACAGCAATCCTATACTATTACGGAAGGTCTACTAGATGTAGTCAAATAAACATAGGTCCATAAGCAGAAAGAATCCCACTCATTAGGTCCTTTCATACTTTTCTCAATCTCATACATCAACAAAGTAACATACACTAATAAACAAACAAACACACTCACACACACACACACTTCTACACACAAAAGCGCGCGCGCACGCACACACGCATCCACACTCAACACGCGCGTGCCACACAATCATATGCATGCATTTTCTTATATACTACGCATCACACATAACGCAAAAATAAGTTGATTGTAACGCATGCGAGGGGTGGAGACCTGGTGACCTGTAATACGGGTTTTTAACCTACCATAGGCACCAGCAATCCACAACCATCATTCTTGTACTATTAAATTAAGTTAGTTAAGATTATTAAATGTATGGTTTGTGGTGCGAAATAAAGATTTTATTATTATTATTATTATTATTATTATTATTTAGTAAAAGCCGTAAGGGTTAACAGCAAAAGTCAATCCGAAAAAAAAGAGTCCCTATTTGTCCATCTTTTTTTTCCTAGAGGACGGGAAATCCTTTATGAACTTCCTGCGGACTTTTCCACAGGGGAGTGTCCCACTCCCACAAACTAAAAGCCCTTCTCATTTCCTCTCCCTTCTACGGATGGACCACCTTTCGGCATTGCTTTACTTTAGCCGATGTCTATTTTATGGCTTTTCTTGCCCGTTCCTCCGTTTTTTTCTCCCATTTTGTTCGACACAAACTTTATAATAAAAGTCCATCTATCCCTGTCGCGGACTATTCTTATATCACTGACTTATAAACTTTTGAAATCATGGTTCTTGTCATATTAACTCCAGGTAATATGTGGGCTCAAACATGGAACAATATTGAATCTTTCACTCGCCCGTACCCAGACAAGAAGGAAATGGACATAACGAAAACAATGAGAGATCAGAACTACACGCCGCTTAAGATGTTCCAAATGTCGGACGAGTTCTTCAGATCCTTAAACTTGACAGCAATGCCTGAGAAGTTCTGGAAGAATTCCATTATTGAGAAACCTACCGACAGGGAGATTGTTTGCCACGCTTCTGCATGGGACTTCTATGATGGTGAAGATTTTAGGTAAGTCATCGTGGATTTTGTAGTAATAGGATAGTCTTTAAAACTACAAAGCGTATCCGATGATTGCGATGCAATTGTTCGAGCGTAAAGATTTCCGATTAACTTAACATCAATTTTGTGTCTTGTTATTTAAGTTAGTTGATTTTACAACAAACCTTTGTTATGAATTTAGCAGTTCTTATCTTATTTCCATATTATCTAACTTACTCACCTTGTCTATAACTTGTAGAAACTCAATATTTGGAGTTGTGCGAAATTTATGTCAATATCCATTATTTATAGTGGTGTAAGGGAAACTTTTCAGGGAAGCATTTTTTAAATTTTCTCGTTTTAAATATGTTTAGAAAGTAATATTAAGTCTTTAAAAGATCTGATTAAATTTGTTTTGTACATTATAAAATACACTGCCTTTTAAAACGTACTGATATCGATGTTATGTATACAAATTATAAAAATATACTCCAATAAACATAGTGATAATATTTTTAAATTTATTATAATTGTTATTACTCATGCTATGGATGGATGACTAATCTTAATATTTTTATATCGCCTTAAGTAAACCAATGATTGTGTTTCTCATTTTGGTGCAACTGATTTGATGGAAAAATATGGTGGTAGCCTCTATTCCAAATTCATACCTAACATTTTGGCTTAATTTGAAGGATCAAACAGTGCACAACAGTTGATTATGAGTATTTCCAAACGACACACCACGAAATGGGCCACATACAGTACTTCCTACAGTACAAACATCAGCCGGTGGTGTTCCGCGATGGAGCGAATCCAGGTAATTATTAACAGTATTTTTATATCCAGGATCAAAATGTGTACGACTGTCAATATGGAGCACTTGAGGGTAGTCCATCATGAGATGGGGCACGTGCAGTATTATCTGCAATACAGGGATAAGCCTTTTGTGTTCCGTGCTGGTGCGAATCCAGGTGATTTTCGACGTATCTCTTCAATTGTTACTAACCGCCTTGATTGTTGTTTGTTATAGTTTTAAGACATGTTGTAATTAGCTGGATCCTTTAATTTCCATTAATGTGTTATAATATTAAAAGAAAAATGTTCAAATTCAAATTCAAATAAGTTTATTTGTGATCTTATACGAACAGAAATAAGAAAGAACAATACAAAGAAATATAACAAATTAAAAAAAAACAAAAACACAGGATATTAAGAGTAAGAACAATATACTAAATTCAATTAAATACAGGTCACAAAATGGTAGATCACTCAGCTTTAAGCTAGGGCTGGGACCCTAACACTGATTTTCAGTGGTTATCATTATGCGAAAACGAAAAGAAAGTGACAGCATAGAACAATACAGAAGTAGAAAATAAAATATACTATAGCTTATATATACATATATATAACATAAAACTATACTGGTAAAGAACATATTAATAATTGAAAAAATTCGTACTTATATTACAGCAACAATTATTAACAGCAATTTATCAAATATCATCTTCATTCTTCAGTATAATTCTAACACTTAAGTTATCACTCGCTGCTCCCTGAAATTCAGCTCATGGAGTAAAAGTTTTATTCAGAGTAATATGTTTAAGTAAAATCTGATGATTATTATTATCAAGTGTATATCTCTTGAGTGTGTCTTTGTTTTTATCTTAAGCTAAATTGTTTCTCATTCTAATTAATTTGTATTGATTCATTTATTTTAGAACTTCATCTGTATGTACATTATCTCGTAAATAACCGAATGAAACCAGTATTTGCACAACTTATTAAGTTCTGTTTAACTTTTCCATTTTCATGGTATTTTAACTAATATACTAGGGCCAATCGAGCCAGAATATTTTGAATATATTTTGTGATTATTACCTCCTAGACATTTACGAATACAAAATCTTGTTTAGCACTTAACGTGAAAAAACATTTCGTCACGTAAAATGTTTGCGCAATGCTTAGTTATTTTTAAATATGGTCCAAATCCAGTATTAACGATTTCTTTTATTAAATTCATTGTGTTAAAGTTGTCCCCTTAGTAAAGCAGTAGTTTAACGTCATGTTCTTAGAATGTCTTGTCGTCAGCACAATACTAATTAAGACTTACAACTATATTTTGGATATATTAATATCTAGTATATTTTGAATGAGGTTGTACTATCTCGAACTTAAATGGTTAAATACGCTCAATTATGTACTGTGAAGGAGAAACTTGATTTTTTTCCAATTGTATCAATGTTGTGCCAGCGGATTAGCCGTGAAAGTATTAAACACAGACAGACGCACTGACAAACAGACTTGCATTTGTAATAAGTATGGATAAATAATAATAAATTAATTAATTGGACACTTACACACACGGTCGTCCGTCCCCAAAGTAAGCAACTTAATACTTGTGTTAATGACGGACAAATGGTAAATATACAACATACATATATAATTTTAAATACGTACTTAAATACAAATATACACCCAGGCTCAAAGAGCCAACAAATTGTTTAAAGAAAATGTTGGTCTGTAATGAGCTGAAAGCAGGGTCACTACCAGGCCAGTCAAATCAGTCAAATGGATGGTTGTATATAACTGTAAGCTGTGATAGCTTAGCGGTGAGACCGTGCGACTCTCTAGAGGCGACATAGGTTCAAACCCCCGGCAGGCACCAATGAGTTTTTCTATTAAAACTTATGTGTCTAATTGATAATTGCAATTTAACACACGCTTTTCGGTGAAGGAAAACATCGTGAGGAAACCTACATATCTCTAGAGAATTCTAGGGATATGTGTAACCTACCAATCCGCATTGGAGCAGCGTGGTCAACCCTCCAATCCTTCTCTCCAAAAACGGAGCGAGGAGGCCTTAGCCCAGCAGTGGGCATAGTAACAGGCCGTTACTTTATTTTTATGTATAACTGTATATGACTGTAATTATAAATTGTATTGATTTATTTAATTTAATTTTTTGTACCAATTAATGTTATTACTGGTTTTAATTTAAGCGAAATGCTTTTAAGGTTTCCACGAAGCTGTAGGCGACACGATCGCCTTGTCCGTATCATCGCCTAAACACTTGCGACGTGTTGGCTTGATTAGTGGCGACGCTGAGGATGAGCAAACTGAAACCAATCAGCTGTATAAAATGGTACATATTTTAATAATTATTCTCCTGTCCTTATCTCATTCTTTTTTTTTAATTTTATAAAAATAAATTATTTATAAAAGTATCACCATGGGATATTTTTATTTTTTATTTTAGTTTGCTCTTACATTTAAAACTATTAATTTATTAACTATTTATAATAACATATTGTTTGTAATAATTGTAATAAAATAAGTACAGAAAGAATTCAATCAAGTGTAAAAAATATGCTTATACGTAAAGCATATTACGAAATTGAAGATTATTTGGATGATAAGGAAGCCTGGATTTGAAAATCCTTTCAGCTTCATACAAGACAGCGGTTTAATAATGTATAATTGAAAATATTTAAAAGATTGACCGCCGAGTTTCTTGCTGGTTCTTCTCGGTAAGAGCAACATTCCGAACCAGTTGTAGCTTCATTAGTCATATTGATGCTTGACGATTCAAAAGTGCCTGAAATGCTTTATTTGAATAAAGATTATTTTGATTTGATTTGATAATATAATATTTAATTTATGGGACAGCGACAAAAACGGTCGTCCATCCCCAAAGTAAGTAACTTATTACTTGTGTTTAAAAGTGACGGACAACTGGTAAATATACTACATATATAATTTTAAATACATACTTAAATACACACACACCCAGGCTCGAAGAACCAACAAATTTGGCAAAATTGAGCTGGCACAACGTTTTTTTTCTTCAATTCTCTGCTATCATTCATCACCTCTAGCGCTACTCCGTTTATATGCATCATACTTCACACAAACCATCCATATCTTTTCAGACCTTTCTCTAATCACTTATCCATCCACATTCATATTTAATGCATGTCCATGCCATATTGATCTTGCACTATTCGTCTTTTCTATGATGGACGCAACTTCCAGACTCCTTTATATACATCTTTCGTATTTGATCTAGTCTTGTCACACTACATATTACACTTCACATAGGAATAGAGGATTAAGGAGAGCTGTGATGGCCCATCGGTAAGACCAGGGCAGCAATAAGGGCAGTTACCAATTAGGTTTTCTTTTAAAACTTATTGGTCGAATTTTATGACACGCTTTTCAGTGAAGGAAAATATTTTGACGATACTTGCGTATGGTCTTGGGAGCTGTGATAGCCCAGCGGTGAGACTTTTGAGGGTAACACAAGTTCAAACCCGGGCAGACACCAATGAGTTTTTCTATTAAAACTCATGTGACTAATTGATAATTTCAATTAATCACACGCTTTTCGGTGAAGGAAAACATCGTGAGGAAACCTGCATATCTCTAGAGAGTTCTGGAGATATGTGTAAAATCCGCATTGGAAGAGCGTGGTAGGTCTTAGCTCCAACCATTCTCTCCTGAAACGGAGAGAGGAGGCCTATTCCCAGCTGTGGGATTGTAACAGGCCGCTACTTTACTTGTGTATCACTAGAGGTAGAGATCAGTAGGTTACACATATCCCAAGGACACTTGCGTATTCTGTGTGGTGACTGGTCCTGTGTGTATAAGGTATGTGAAAGTTGCCTGCTTCATACACTTTGCGTTACATAGATTCCCTCAATAAATGCTGATTAAAGCAAAATAATATAATAACTTAAACTTTAAAGAGTCACACGGTCTTTCGGTTCGGCTAACACAGGTTTAAATGAAATAACAGCATATATATTTCTATTAGAGCATAGACAAGGTCGTGTTCTTGCCGTACGCGTATGTCTTGGATCTGTACCGTTATGGTGTCTTCCGAGGGACCACCGATCCCGAGGACTACAACTGCCACTACTGGTGGCTAAGGGAGCTGTTGCAAGGTGTTGAGCCTCCCGTGAACAGAACTGAAGAGCACTTTGACGCTGCCGCCAAGTACCATGTTTCTGCTGACGTGGAATATGCGAGGTAAAAAGACGTAAAATATTATCGTTATAAAGAAAAAGTTGAGTTTAAAAAAATACACGAAACTATTAAATTAAAAGTGAAAAATAACGGACAATTAGTACAAAGTAAAATTATGTTCGAGAAATAAATTCGTTATATATTTATTTATTTTAAAAGGCCATCAACAGTATACACTCCATACAGAACAACAGGACACAATATAAAACTATTTTTAGACTAACTGCTATATTAATTATAGATGGCAACAACCTGCACAATTTGACAACAAATATTTGGACATTTCATAGATATCATGAAAAAGCAAAAATCAATACTTTAAAAAGAAAATTAAAATATATGAAGTAGATAAAGAAATTTCATTATGAAAAAAGCGTTAAGTGCTCGATATATATCCGAAAAAGGCACAAAAAACATCAAATTTGCTTCAGCAAAGTCTTCTTCAGATAAGATTCGGATTTTTGTTATAAACGATTATATGTAATATTCGAACTTGAATTCAGATATTCTTTATTAAAAAAGAGCAAATACTTTAAAATTTACAACTTACTGCAGGTTTAGCGTAGATCCAGCAAGAAACTGGGTGATATTTCTTATTACTAGTAACGTTTCGTCATTCATCATCCTCCTGCCCTTATCCCACTCTAAATGGGGTCGGCACAACATGTTAAAAACATGTCACATGATTCGGCTACGTATTTTACGACCAGCCGCCTGCCTGACGTCAACTTACCATAGTTGTATTTTTTGACCCCTCGATAAGAAAGAGGGTGGTCTATTTTACTCAACCGGATACCACACTGTGAGTCAACTTACCTTAGTCGCCTTTTACGACACCTTGGTAAGAAATGAGGGTGGTCTATTCTACTCAGTCCGATACCACACGGTGGGTCCCCTTACCTCAGTCGCCTTTTACGACATCTCGGTAAGAAATGAGGGTGGTCTATTCTACTCAGTCGGATGTTGTCATTGTGATCCTAAACGATGTCGGTAGACCGTTAGAACCACGGTTTTTATGAAAGTATTTCATATACTGAAATACTTTTATGCATAGTGTTTATGTATAGAAGCCGGATAAACTCACATCTTATTTTATATGATGAGCAAAACTTATTTCGACCCTATCCGGAGCCCTTATTCATGAGCTCTTCATACGGCGTTGTTGCGGCGGGAACTGTATTAGCTATATCTATACTTATGATAAAATAAAGTCCCCAAAGCTGTCTGTCTGTATGTAATCGATTTTCCCAAAATCTACTGAACGGATTTTTTTACGGTTTTTTACTAAAAAATAGTGCAATTCTTCCGAAAGGTTTAGGTTAATAGTACATAACGGTTTTATGTAAATTGAGTTAAAGAGGTCGTTTTACAACAATCTTTAGTGGGGGTAGCAACAAACCGGTGTCGATTGTAGTTTAGAGTTGGAATAGGTATAAAAAGCGGTGTAGCATATTAGAGAGCCAGTCTCCTGCTGAGACTCGAGCGACTATAACGTGCCAAATATGTCTCGCGGGCGAAGCCGCACGTATTTCTAGTTTCTGTATATTTTATATTCTGAAATATCATCAAGAGATAGAGTCAACGACAAAATGGAAAGTTTAGATGTATTTTAGACCCAGTATTGGCTCAGTATGTGAGGTGGAGATAATTAATCGGAAAGCTTGGATATATTCAACTAGGTCTACAATATATTGTAGACCTAGTTATTGACTACCTCAGTTCGTCAAAGAGGGGGCGAAAATTATATCAAACACTATGGTTTATTTCGCAGGTACTACGTGTCATTCATAATCCAATTCCAATTCCATCGAGCGCTATGTCAGTTGGCCGGGGAGTATGTGCCAGAAGATCTCACTAAAAAACTGGTGGACTGCGATATCTACCAGAGTGTCAACGCCGGTAACGCGTTAGCGTAAGTATATTATATTGAAAAAAATGTTCGTATTATGTTACTGATAGGTCATATGTTCGTATTAAGGTACGATTCCACCGGTGTGCTGAACTGTGCAGCACTGTGAACGCACAGTGTTCGGCACAAATGTTTACTCTGGTGGACTCACTCACGCAAACATTAACAATTTGTGCTCGAACATTCTAGAAATGTTCGCGCACACCTATATACATTTGTGCGCGTGCACAGTGGACAGTACAGTACATACAGTAGACTCGCGTCGACGCCTACGCACTCGTTGTTCGCGAACACAGTCTTGCTTCCGCTACTAGACCGAAAATATCTGTTTGTACGCGCACATCTTTAATGAGGAGTGGACGAATGAAAAAAATATTAATAATTTTATAGTAAATGTCTAAAGATATAATGTAAAATTGTATATAATTTAAAAATAAGTGAAATAATAATAATAAAGATTATAAAATAGTCCTAAATGAACATGTTCGCGCACGTATATGCGTCACTGTGCGCTTACACAAGTTACACACAACGTTGCCGGTGAAGACAGAAGCTAAACGCGATACCAGCTCAGTACGTGCAGTGCGAGAACTTTGTACGCAATCTTTGTAAACAAATGTGCTGCACACTATTTTGGTGGAATCGTACCTTTACGTTACTAATAGGTCATAAGTTGCTATGACTTAGTTCTTTTTGTCCTGATATATTGACGTGACCGTCTCGAAACAGTCACACGGTCTCACCAAGGGGCTATCACAGCTCTATTTCGTATTAGTGAACCTTAATTTGCAGTAGTTAAAATGTACTATTGCACATCCCAAGGAATATGTTGAAAATGGGCTCGTCGAAGCCGTGGCCTGACGCGATGGAGGCTCTGACTGGCCAACGGGCTATGAGGGCGGACGGTCTTCTGGAGTACTTCAGACCCCTGCACGACTGGCTCCAGGCCGAGAACCAACGCACCGGAGAATATATCGGATGGGAGCCCAGTAAAATGCGTAAGTATATATCTTCATCTTCTTCTTCTGAGAGTAGTGGCTATTCAGGACCTGAAGGCCCAGTATGACTTTGACCATTACTGATCAATATCGGTCCCGGTACACGTTTTCATAATAAAATTCCACAACAATATCTAGACTTGCCTTTACATAAGTTTAGAAATTATCTTAAAACGATGCTGCTACATAAAGATTACTATACAATTGAAGATTATTTGAGTGATAGTAGCATATCTTAACTGCAGTCAGCTACGCACCAAGCTGCAACGATTAATTTGTAACCATCAATCGAATTGTAAAAAAAATATATTTAACAAAAGAATAGCCGCCGAGTTTCTTGCTGGTTCTTCTCGGTAGGAGCAAACTTCCGAATCAGTGGTAGCTTCTTGAAAACATTTGAGGATTCAAAAGTACTGTAAAGTCTACTTGAATAAAGAATATTTTCAGTTTGAGTTTGATCTATTGTGATCGCCACTACTTATTCGCTACCAATCCTTGAAGAATTCCAGGATATTCTTGGTGACGAGTTCTTTCACTTCTGTTGGGCGTAAAATATGGGACCCAAGGAGAGAATATCGATTTGCGATTTTTTCGTGGAGGCATCATCAGGAGATAGGACTCCTGATGATGCCTCGATTGCGGGGCGAAACGATTGTTGAGTTTGTGATAGTGAACGTGTATAGTGCTTGTGTATTGCGGTGGCAGTGGTGGAGTTTGTGCATATGTTTTTACGAATCCTGCATGTAACGGGTATGAAAAAACGGATAAACCACTATACATTTAGCACTATATATATTTTCTATTTACTGTATCACGGACTATAGCAAAAAAAATTATACTTTACCTTATAAAGAGTGTGATAAGGGCTTTAGAATGATGATACATTTAAATTGAATTGAGCTGTGATAGCCCAGCGGTGAGACCGTGCGACTCTTTCGAGGGGAACACGAGTTCAAAACCGGGCAGGCACCAATGAGTTTTTCTATCAAAACTCATGTGTCTAATTGATAATTGCAATTTATCACACGCTTTTCGGTGAAGGAAAACATCGTGAGGAAACCTGCATATCTCTAGAGAATTCTGTTGATATGTGTAACCTACCAATCCGCATTGGAGCAGCGTGGTAGGTCTTAGCTCCAACCCCTCTGTCTCCAAAAACGGAGAGTGGAAGCCTATTCCCAGCAGTGGGATTGTAACAGGCCGCTACTTTACTTTTACATTTGAATTAATGTATATATCGATGATTCCAGAATATTGCACGGAAGAGCAACGCGCCGCCCTAGAGGCTAGATCTCGGCCGGAGCACGCGCACGAAACGTGACGCACCGTACTTACTGCTTAGGATAATTTGTTGTAATAGGAACAGTATTCGTAATAAATGTTTTATAATAACTTATTTCATTGACAATATCCTTTTTTTATTTATTCGATAGGCCAACGAAACAATACATACTGTTAAAGAATTTTCAGAAGTGAGTATTAATGAATTCTCAATCTATAATTCAACTTGTGCTTCCTTATTCGCAATTAATACAATAATACAAAACACGCGTCATATTACACAAGATGGCTCCTTGTTATTCCGTAACCATGGCAACCAACTGCCTTGACAAAGCCATCGGTTGTGTTCGTTATTCATCCACGCAGCTCCAATGCGGATTAGTAGGTTACACATATCTCCAGAATTCTCTAGAAATATGCAGGTTTCCTCACGATGTTTTCCTTCACCGAAAAGCGTGTGATAAATTGCAATTATCAATTAGACACATGAGTTTTAATAGAAAAACTCATTGGTGCCTGCCCGGGTTTGAACTCGTGTTCCCCTCGAACGAGTTGCACGGTCTCACCGCTGGGCTATCACAGCTTCACTATATAGTACCCGGCATTACATAGTGCACATCGATGTTTACAACGAAACAGTCGGCCAGTTCGGTTTCGTATAGCGCTGTCACTGTCACTCAGTATGTGACGTTTCACACGGGTTCGTCAGTTTGTTCGACAGAGACGATGCTCTATGAAGCAGTATCTAGCCGATTTCTCTCTCTAAGCCTCGATATGCATTATTTATTACCACGTACTATACTTATATTAATTCTTATACTGCTATATTTATCCATTACAGGGGTACTCAGCATTGTCTTATAATGTTAACTCTTAAATATATATTATAATTACATCATCAATTAAAAGCATCAAGTCAAAATTGAATAAAAATATGTCAAAAATAAAAACAAAAAATAAAAAAGAAAATTGCCTAAAAAATAATATATAGTAATTAAATCGATGTCATAAATGTCCTTACATGTATATCTTATTCCTAAAGCTGTTAAAAGTATCGTGAAGCTGTTAAATGTATCCTTCTTTTAATAAAGAAATATTGAGTTATAGTTAGTTTAAACGGGCAAACGAGCTTCTTGTGAAATGTTTTTACACGATAACAAGTCAAGTTAAAAAACTTTTTACAAATTTCAATGTCCCTTCTGTTAACCGTTGAGCATTTGCCTCGTCTGGAGCCAATCCTGGCAGCAGCATAGGTGATGCTTATCATAAACATCCATTGTCATTGGGACTGGACCAATATATAAAATTATAGTTCAATCCTACCCCGGAAAGTGGAAAAAATTTAACTTGCAAGATTCCGCCTATTGAATAAAAGATTGATTAAAGCTTTTAAAAAAGTAATCTTTATACAAAAGTGTTAAAAAAGCGCAAGTTTTCATAAGAAAATCACAGGAGTTCTAAACTTTTGAATCGTCGGTACTTAAATACCACTTCTAACCCTGATCCTGCGACCAACTTTACAAGGAAATGTTTGTAGGTAAGCAACGTGCTTGTAGAATATTAATGAGCAGTAATAAACAACATTAGAAATAGTAAACCTTACAGATACCTAAAGTGAATATATAATAAACTAACTGTTAAAACATTTACAGTCAGCAACTAATATTTTGATGTCTATATCATAGTGAGGAAATCTGTAAAAAAAAGTAAAGTAAAAGCCCGTTACAATCCCACTGCTAGGCAAACGGCCTCCTCTCCGTTTCTGGAGAGAAGGATTGGAGCTAAGACCTATCACGCAGCTCCAATGTGGATTGGTAGGTTACACATATCCCTAGAATTCTCTAGAGATATGAAGGTTTCCTCACGATGTTTTCCTTCACCGAAAAGCGTGTGATAAATTGCAATTATCAATTAGACACATAAGTTTTACTAGAAAAACTCATTGGTGCCTGCCCGGGGTTTGAAACCTCGAAAGAGTCGCACGGTCTTACCGTTGGGCTAACACAGCTCTCAGAGGAAATCTGTACATCCTACTTTTTATTCTCCGAACCTCTAAACATTAGGGTATTCCTGGGAATCTGTCAATCACTTATACGGTGTATATAAACACCAATTTTCTCTTATTTGATTTCACCAATTAGTTTATAATAAAGTATAATTTTTTCATTTTTTTTTGGTGAGAAATAAAAAGATTTTACTTTTATTTATTTATTTAAGTATCTTAGAACGCCGGTGTAATATACTAAAAAAAGATAAGTGTTTAAGCTCAAACCTGTCTTCTGATATATCGCGTCGACCAGATAATGTTCTTGATATAATACATTCTATACTATAATTGAGAGATACGTCCCAGTTTCAACAGTACTTATGGAGTAACGAAGCTGAGAGTACGTCGGTATAAGTGAAGAAGTTATAGGCATCGGTAAGAAATTTAATTATAGCAATTAATAGTTTAAAATTAAATGAGATACTGCGAGTTAAATCGTCTAAAAATACAATCGCTTGGCAAATATGCAGATATCTAATGCAATACATTTAAGAGAAAATGTCAGAATTTAATTTATGTAAAGAATTCATTTTATGTAATACAACCTGTGCCAGCGGCTTTGCCTAGAAATGAGTGTGTAAAAATTTTTGCCAAATTGGAATTCTGAACGTAAAGTACTTACTGTGAGTTAACCATAAGAGATAGAGACATACTGTCACGGAATTTTTTGTAGTGTATTCGGAGATCTACTATTCTCTAATATATTACATTAATGTATCTCTGCTGATTAACACTTGAATTGACGTTGAGTTTTTACGAATTCTGTTTCAGGTATAAGAACGTATATTTTCTTTAATCTTGGATTATAGCAAAATAATATTTTCAGTATTTTTATATTAAGGACCTCAAACAAACAAAGCAAAGTAACGCCTAAGTTTATAAATTACTAGCTTAGAAGCGCAACTTCGTTAGCGTGGACTGCTCTTATTATTTGAGTAAACAATAACACATATTAACTATGTGTTATTGTTTACTCAAATAATGGATTAATCATAGTGTGTTTATCTTAAAAGCTAGACATATGCTGTCGCGGACTTTTATTAAGAACCTTTGGAGGGCAACAATTCTGTATTACATGATTTTTTAATAACTTTCACCGTTTACTTAGCGCATGCACGGAAAGCTTTAAGTTTTGCCGTTTTCGCAATATTTCTTATTGCTGCTCCTCTCCTATTCATCTTAGCGTGATGGTATAGCCTATAGCCCTCCTCGATAAATGGACTATCTTACACTCAAATAATTTTTCAAATCGGTCCAGTGGTTCCAGATTAGCGCGTTCAAACAATCAATCAATCAAACAAACAAACAATCTCTTCAGATTTATATACTAGTATAGATAACGATATAACCTATGTGCAAACGATACTGTGGGGCAAATCTAGTATTGAAATACAAACGACGCAGCCTTATAGTAGACGGATAAAAAGATGTCACGTACTAAAGCAAGGGCACTTGACGCTATAATATGACTAGTTAGTATCCGACTGTATTATTCGTGAAAATACTTCAACAAACGGCACATATCTGCTGGTAAGCCAATTGAATTTACATTATTAGTATTTCGCCCCATTCGAAGAATGTTGAAGAATTATTAATACGATTATTAAAATCAGAAGATGTAACGAATTTAAAAAAGGCAATCTCAAGCGAATAATGCCATAACAAATTCATTGTAGCGACCTTTATACAGGGCCTGCAACTGGTGAGTTAGCTCTTATTCCAAGAACACCGATGATGTGCACGGATATAGCTATACCTTTTTAAAAGAATTCAATATTGAAAAAATTCAATCTTCTTTCTTTCTCCTACCCTTATCCCACTCTAAGTGGGGTCGGTACAACATGTTTTTCTCTTCCATTCTCTTCTATCATTCGTCAACTCTGGCGCTACTCCTTTTATATGCATGTCATACTTCACACAGTCCAACCATCTCTTTATAGGCCTTCCTCTAGTCACATATCCATCCACATTCATACTCAACACTCGTTTGGTCACATGATTTTCATCCCTCCTCATTACATGTCCATACCATCCCAATCTTGCACCTCTCATCTTTTCTATAATGGGCGCAACTTTCAGACTTCCCCTTATATACTCATTTCTTATTTTATCAAGTCTTGTCACATCCACCTTAACATCCTCATCTCATTTGCATGTACTCTTCTTTCATCCATCTTTTTCATTGCTCAACATTCTGATCCATACATTACGACAGGTCTTATGACCGATGTGTAAATTTTTCCCTTTAGTTTAGGGGGCATTCGGGGGCACATATTGTGCCTGAGACCTGTCGCCACTTCATCCATCCTGCATTCATTCTATTCCTCACATCGCGATCAATTTCACCGTTCTTTTGGAAAAGCGAACCAAGGTACCGGAAGTCGGAGCAGACTGGCAAAATTCAATATAACTATTAATTACATAACATTGAAAAAATTCAATATAACTATTAATAAGTCCAATGGCAAACGTTAAATTTTCAAAAAAGTCTATAGTACTAGATCGATAGATAGTAATAGATCGGTATGTACGCGAGTGAAACCGCGGGGCATTGCTAGTTATATAATTAAGCGTTAATTATTTTTGTTTTACATTATAGTTGAGCTATTACCTAATGACAAAAATCTGGTTGCAAAGAGAATTATTTTTAAAGTCTACAACCTGATATCGGAAAACAGATCATATTTTTTACCTTGCTTTTATATGTTTTAAAATGGACATAGAAACACTAAAAATTATAAAAATACAAACAAGAAATTCTACTTTAGCAATAAAATACTAGTTTTATAAAAGTTCATTGATTCTGTTTTAAAGGGTGATCTATAAATAATGTGACATTTAATTACTTTTTTTATGTATATATAAATATCCCACTCTAAGTAGGGTCGGCACAACATGTTACAGACATGTTGACACATAATTTGGCTAGGTACTTTACGACCGGCCGCCTGCCTGACGTCGACTTACCTTAGTCGTATTTTACGACCCGTCGGTAAGAAAGAGGGTGGTCTATTCTATTCAACCGGATACCACACCGTGGGTCAATTTACCTTAGTCGCCTTTTACGACACCTCGGTAAGAAATTTCTCTCTATTGTAATATGATACATTGTAAATTGGCTTACTTATCTAGTATAATAACTCTATAGCAATTGCTTGACATTTAGTTACATTGTCATTGAAAGTGAGATCTTATTGCTTTCGTGTATGCAAAATATTACTGTGTCTACCCACATTTTACAGATTGTTTTATTAAGGATTACCCTACCTTATATTAAGAGACAAAGTAACTACCAACCTACTATCTAATGAGACATTTGCGAAGTGCTTTTTGGCATAGCATTCGAGAAATATACTTTTTTATGCAGAACGATTTTTGAAGTTAAAATTAATTGGACATACTTTGACGTAGTTAAATTAGTGTATTCGTTTCGCCTTATATATAAATGACAAAAGACCGAATTTCTTAAAGCATGAGTGACAGTTTAAATCATTTGCATATAAACAAATGCCCCCAGTTTGGAAAAATATTTTGTTAGTTTGTGTTTGGTGTTTGACAATAGGAGTGCTAAGTTTTAATATTAACCAAAATGCCTTGTGGATATTTTTCGGACACTACTAAGAAGGTTTTATTTGTAAGTTTGCATACTTTTTTAACTATTTTAATTTTTGGGGATTCAAACTTGATAATCGGGTGAAACAAGTTATATCCGCGACTTTGTTGGCTCCTATTGAATTAACGAGCAGATAAACGTTTCTAGTTCAAGCTTGTTGCACGTGTTCAGAGGTAAAATAAAGGGTGGGGATGAACCAAGTACTATATAACGTTGCTTGTTCATATAATGCTTCGCTTTGCGATTTTGTCGTGGAGTCTATCTCCTGATGATGCTTCGGTTGCGGGGCGAAGTGAACGTGTGTAGTGCTTGAGGTGGAAGAAGTGGAGGTTTGTGCATGTGTTTTTACGAATCGTACACGTATCGGGTATGGAACATACATTTAACAGTATATGTATTTTCTATTTACTCTATCGCGGCTTATAGCAAAATAATTTTATTATTACTTTTGTATTAGGGATCTCCGCAAAGTAACGCCTAATTCTATAAATTATCCTATTGAATTATTAAAATACTCTCGCTTAGTTACCGTGTTTTTATCTTGTTCCAGAAAAAAGCGACTTTTTAGCATGTATTCCCTGTATATTAGCTTCAACTGTATCGATTTTTATAGATGTTGCTGCAGACAGGTAGCTTCATTCGCGTCAACTTAAGTGTTCCAATACCCTCAAATAGGTACTGGGTTTTTTCGATTGTTTTTGCTGTTTCCTAAGATAAAGGATTTTTATAATCATAAACGTTGGCCCAGAAAATAAGCTTCAATTGTATCAAATTTCATCAATATCGTTTCGGAGATTGACATGCATGCGCCGCTTAAACCAGCAGAGATATACTAAAGTAATATATTAGAGAATTCAAAATTAAAATTCTACAAAAAAGGTACCGATACCATTTTTCTATCATGAGATAGAAAAATGGCATATGAATGCATTTCATATGATTTAAGACGAAAATTAAGCTGTGATAGCCCAGCTGTGAGACCGTGTGACGAATTTAGAGACGACATGGGTTCAAACCCCGGGCAGGCACCAATGAGTTTTTCTATTAAAACTTATGTGTCTAATTGATTGCAATTTATCACACGCTTTTCGGTGAAGGAAAACATCGTGAGGTAACCTGCATATCTCTAGAGAATTCTAGGGATATGTGTAACCTACCAATCCGCATTGGAGCAGCGTGGTAGGTCTTAGCTCCAATCCTTTTCACCAAAAACGGAGAGAGGAGGCCTTAGCCCAGCAGTGGGCACGGTAACAGGCCGTTACGTTTTTTTTTAAGACGAACATTGGGTGTTTTATCGTTAACTAGACAGAAAATAGATGATCATAACTGAAGATTTTTGAATAATTGTAATTCGGCCCGTATGCCTCTCGAGTACCGAAATATAACCCGATAAAATACCACTTTGCTGATACTACTATCTAAATAGTTTGGAAGTATCTGTCACTCAGAATATATCAATGGGAACGTATTGATGATAGCATGTTTGATAAATAGTTTATATATTATTATCACACGTTTATACTAAATAAGTATGACACGTTTATTTCAACATTGCTCTCGTTTTCGCTGAATGTAAATCGTTCAATTATCGTTTTGAAATCTCTATATATTTTAAGAATTGGTTTTGACATATGTAACCTACCGTATTGTATAAAATTCTTTTTCTCAGCATTGCCATGGTGACGTGCCGTGTGGTATTCGGCTGAGTAGAATAGACCACCCTCATTTCTTACCGAGGTGTATTAAAAGGCAACTAAGGTAAGTTGACCCACCGTGTGGTATCCGGTTGAGTAAAACAGACCACCCTCTTACTTACCGAGGGGTCGTAAAATAAGACTAAGGTAAGTTGACGTCAGGCAGGCGGCCGGTCGTAAAATACGTAGCCAAATCATGTGACAACATGTTGTATCATGTTGTGCCGACCCCACTTAGAGTGGGATAGGGGCAGGAGAATGTATGTATTCCAAATGCCATTTATCCCGGGAGCTTTAGTTGTGTGCGCCGCGTCAACCAACAGAGATACACGTAAGTAAAGTACTAGGGAATTGTAGATCTACAAATATACTGCAAAAAAGTCCGCAACAGCATGTATCTATCTCTTATAGTTAACGTGTTCGTGAGAGGCAAGTCCGCGATTTCGAGGAACAGGGTAAAGCTGATCACGACTACAAGCGCGATGAGTTAAATGCTCGCCCACCCGCTGCCATTAATTTATTTTCGTATTTATGTATGCTGCAAGTTTGCTGCAAAGATTGGCTACGTACGCCATATCCGGGCGCATCAGCGCCAATCCGACGCGGAGCCAAAGTGGTCGCCGTGACCGAAATTGGTCAGACTATTCATCATCGTTAGATAACTAACAATAACTACTTTTATGTTCAAAATTTCAATTACATCCACTGATAATCACTAGGGCAAAGTCAGGCACAGCTTTATATATATTACACTACAGCAGTACAGTATTAAACTGCAGCAAGTATGCTTATTTCCTTGAACTTTTCGCGATGTGTATATGTAAAGAAGTTTTATACTCACCTAATGTTCAAAAGTCAATAAATGCAGTCATCCTTAGTCATAACTAATAAAAATAACGACCTACAGTTCCAATAAAAACATTAGGTCAAGGTTTCTACATAAAAACGGCATGCAGAAGCGTGTCAAATAACTGGATACAATAAAAAAAAACAATTTATTGAAACGTTTTTGTTTTAAATAAATAAATATATAGGACACAGGTAATACTTGTATTATGGGTGACAGACTTGTAGATATACTACATATATGTATAATTTAAGAATACATACTTAAATAATAAATAATAATAAATATAAATATATGGGACACTTACACACACGGTCGTCCGTCCCCAAAGTAAGTAACGTAATACTTGTGTTATGGGTGATGGATAAGTGTTAAATATACTACACATATAATTTTAAATACATACTTAAATACAAATACACACCCAGGCTCGAAGAACCACCAAATTGTTTATAGAAAATGATGGCCTTCGGCGGGAATCGAACCCGCGACCCGCGGAGCTGAAGGCAGGGTCACTACCCACTGCACCAACGGGCCAGTCCGTTAAATCCAATAAAAATATACACCCAGGCTCCAAGAACCAACAAATTGTTTATAGAAAGAGTCGCTGACCGCAGAGCTGGAGGCAGGGTCACTACCCACTGCGCCAAGAGGCCAGTCAAAATACAAAAGATTTACAATATACATACTTAAAACTATGACTGCATTTCACTATTAGCGATGTTCATAGATCGTCTGATTGTCTATAATTGGCACGATTATCGTGCGAGTGCCCTCATGATTTGCATTATCATATGATTTATACGATTATACGTATCACCCAGCGATTCCCTTTGAGGCGTGTCAGAAAAACCGACAACTGCTGGGCTGTAGGTAAATGTAAATAAACCTGTAGATAACCCAATAGAATACGGACCGGTTTGTTTGCTAGATTTTTTTATTAAGTTAACTGAAAGAATTCTTCTAAAATGGTCGAGGATCTACTGCCAGAACATTGAGGTTTCTCTGACAGCCGATATACGTTTAGACGAGAGCGTTTAACTTTCATGGCTATAGACAAGGTCGTAGGAATAGCTAGTTTGGCAAGACAAGGCACGCGCAAAACTAGCAAGTTTTGTTCACTAATCTCTGATTTTCACTTCACTTTTGTTCAATAATCTGAGTGGAAATGAAAAACGCTTTTACCTCGGCTTCCATGAGATAAATTCTGATAGAGATACGACAAAAGAGTTTTTCTGGTTACTTAGTCAATTTAATCAGGTAATTGTAGGCGATCGTCGACGATGATTGACGAGTACAGCTGACTACGCCCTCTACACGATCGTACTCGTTTGTAATCGCCGATGTCTGTTTGTCTCTTACGCTCTCGCATTAATCACATTAACAGGTTGTTTAAATATTGCTTCAGATGATGTTGAAGATTGTCGTGGAGTTGGCCCTTGTGGGCGCAATCGCCTCCGTGTTCATCGTGGCAGCACAAGGTCGGGCTCAAGAGAGAGCTGCTGAAGAGGCTGCAGGTCGGCTATACATGCGCACCTTGGATGAGCTGACTTCGAAGGCGAAGAACCGACTCACATTAGCCTCCTGGGACTATGAGTCTAATATTACTGACTATAACCAGGAGAGACAGGTTCTATCTCACTTTTCTCTTAATCAATTAACATTTACTGATAGACAGGTCTCTTTCTGCCGACGAACAGCACTCTTAAATTTTGAGGTTACATGTCCAAAAGTAGTGTTAAGATATCTTACCATAAGCCTTTTTTCAAGTAATCAAATATGTAGGATTGTCAATCCATTTTTATACCCCATACATACAGGATGAGTAAGAATTAGATCAAAATGGTCTAATTCTGCTAAAGTATGGAATGAATTCGTCATTTTGAGTCGATGTTTGACTATGTTCTTGTAACAAAATACAATAAAAAAATGACAACTCTTCAGTACAACGTTTGAACAGATGAACGTTTATTTCTGGAAATAAGTATTTTGAAAAGAATTCCACAGTTCGGCTTTTATGTATAAATTTCGCGTTTAACCGATATCTCATTAGGAGGTTAGTTAAAGTCCGTTCTAACATCAAATCTAGAAGAATGGACTCTTTTCCATTCTCTAGATAACATTGTACCGCATTACGGTATCTGTTTCCAGTAGGCATATTCAGTTATTTGTAATATTTGCTATATTTATATTAAATCTAAATTCTTGCTTGTTTTAGGTACAAGTGGCTCTAGAGGTGGCGGAGGCAGAGAAAGAGTATTGGAAGGAAACAATGACGTACCTCTGGCGGGAGTTTGACGATGACGATCTCAGAAGGATGTTCGAGAAGTATTCTAAGTTAGGGACTTCAGCTCTTCCAGAGGATTTGAACCAGAGACTGATAACCGCTATTAACAATATGCAGGCGACGTATGCCAAAGCGACCATTTGTGATTATAAGAATAGGAGTAAATGTGATTTATATCTCGAACCAGGTACATATTTTGCAAATCCTTTAATCCACATTAGGGTTCATCTTTATTCTTTAAATCTTCTCGTATCTTGACGTTATTGCAACGGGTTTAGAAGACCAGAGATTTGATACAGGCAGTAGCTCTTTGATGTTACCGAAAAAAGAGCTATGTTTAAAAGTTTTCTATAGCCCTAATGAAGAAATAAATAAATTATAATTTCAGATGTGACTGAGATATTTAGTCAAAGCAGTGACCCTGAGGAACTAAAATACACTTGGCTGGAGTGGCATAAGGCGGCCGGGGCGGCTTCAAAGGCGGACTTCATTGAATATGTTAATATGAACAATGAAGCTGCAAAATTGAATGGTAATGGTAACATTTAATAATATAACTTTACTATAGGATGCAGAAGACAGTATTACTTGAAACGGCACGTATTGTGAGTAATTTTCACACTCTGGAGCCCTAACCACCAGTAGCTTGGGATATTGCCCCGCTTCCAGTGTACGACGATTTTTTATAATTTGAAATATTTTTTCAATTTTTTTTAGGAATTAGATATATTAAAGAATCTAAAAATTTACTTTTGAGAAAAGTAAAGTAGTAATTACGTTTATATATTATTTATTTATTTAAAACGAAGCTTTTTCTCCCGACTCATTATTTTAAATCAAAATAATTAAGATGAAATTTTTGAATTAAGGTGTTTCAAGCACTTTTCGTCAAGGATCAATATAGAAGTCACAACTGGTTCGGAACGTTGCTCTTACCAAGGAGAACCAGAAAGAAACTCGGCGGTCATTCTTTTAAACATTTTCAATGTCACAATTTTCACAGTCGTGTATGAAACTGAAAGGATTTTCAAATGCAGACATTTTTGTCATCCAAATAATCTTCAATATTGTAATATGCTTTACGTATAAGCATATCTATTGTAATCTATTTTAAGCATACTTTGCTAAAAACGGTAAAAATATTTTAAGTATAGATTCTATTAATAAAATACTAAATCTTTCAGGCTATGACTCTGTGGCGGAGTGGTGGTTGAGTGAATACGAAGAACCAGACAGCGAGGAGCAGTTTGCCGAATTATGGAATCAAGTCAAGCCTTTGTACCAGCAAATCCACGCATATGTACGGAGGCATTTGAGACTTCGGTATGGGGAAGACGTTGTATCTGCTAAAGGGCCGATTCCCGCTCATTTATTAGGCAAGTGTATTGTTACGAACATACGAAAAGAGTTCGTAATGCATATGTCATAGAATTTAAATTGGACGGGGGCAGTTTACGAACGTGCAAACAGAGTTCGTAAACTGGGTTACAGGGTTCAAATTCGCTTGACGCTAATTCTCTGGAAAATTCAGGTGTTTACGAAAGGTTGTTTACGCTCCTCAAGGACTCGTGGACCTTACCCTCCTGATACTACTATAGCATTACTATAGCGCGGAGTAAAATACTAGTGGTGCCATCTGTTACTTCAGTGAAGAAGATACATGCGTAAACCATATAACTAGTACGTTATGTTACATTTATGAGAATGTCAATATTTTTCAGGTAACATGTGGGCCCAGACTTGGAATAATGTGGTAAAGTTCACTAGACCTTATCCCGATAACCCTGATGTGGACGTGACTGCAGCACTCGTCAGTCAGGTTTGTTATCTATCAATAAAAGTAGTAAAAAAAGTAACAGCCTGTTACTATGCCCACTGCTGGGCTAAGGCCTCCTCTCTCCGTTATTGGAGAGAAGGATTGGAGCTAAGACCTACCACGCTGCTCCAATGCGGATTGGTAGGTTACACATATCCCTAGAATTCTCTAGAGATATGCAGGTTTCCTCACGATGTTTTCCTTCACCGAAAAGCGTGTGATAAATTGCAATTATCAATTACACACATAAGTTTTTAATAGAAAAACTCATTGGTGCCTGCCCAGGGTTTGAACCTATGTCGTCTCTAGAGAGTCGCACCGTCTCACCGCTAGACTAGCACAGCTTTTCATCAGCAAATTAGTAATCCTCTTTCTATTTTCTTTCTATCCCACTGCAGGGCAAAGGTCTCCTGCACGAAAACACAGAAAATTAGACCCAAAACCTTCCTCCGGTGCTGATAAGTTTACGCATATCACAAAAACTCTTTAGATAGATGTGCGCATATATTTTCTTTTCTCTGTCACTAATACGAATAGACAAAGTCCTCCGTCTGTCTGTTCATAATAAATTCAAAAATACTAACGGTTTTTTAAGCGTCATTCAATAATATGCAAAGTGATATCCGACGAAGGTTTTAACATATAATTTATTTAAACTTTGTGTATTAATTTTATTATGTCGAAAATTATGAAAAAGGCAAGCTACCTGAAAGTGACTTATAAAATATTTTATGGTTGGGATATCCTTCTTAAATTGGACTATAAAATTCCATGATGACAAAAAATTGTAAGAAGTGGGAATCTTGAAAATACTTATGTCCAGCATTGGACTTCGCACAGTGGAAATAAATAAAGAGAAAAAGTTCTTTTGAAAACTTATGTTATATTTATATTAGGTTTTTTGTATTTTAGAACTATACAGCTTTAAAGATTTTCAAGAAATCCGAGGAATTTTTCAAATCTCTCAACCTCAGCGGCATGCCAGACTTGTTCTGGGAAAGATCTATAATTGAAAAACCCAACGATGGCCGTGAGATGATATGCCATGCTTCAGCATGGGACTTTTATGATGGAGAGGATTTTAGGTATAACAAATTTTTATTTATTTGAAGTACTTTTCAATAATACTGCGCACACTTTTCTCCAAAAATTTAAATTTTGGTATTTCTTTTGATATTAAGTTTAACTTAGTCCACCATATGTTTAGTTTTAAATAATGAAATTACAATTGCTTCATGTTAGTATTTTATTTTCGGAGTATAAATATCCTTACATATAACGAAAACATTATCCCACAATGCGTATAAAATTGCTTCTTATAATCTTTTAAATTATTACCGCATCGATGATATTTTACAAAACTAAGTCAACCTTATCGTAAAATATCTTACAACAGACAGAGAGATATATCAGAATCATTATCTATACTTATTATAAAACAAAGTCCAAAAAACTGTCAGTCTGTATGTAATCGATTTACACAAAATATACTAAACGGATTTTTGTACGGTTTTCACCAAAAGATAGTGCAATACTTCCGGATGGGTTAGGTAAATAGTATATATCGGTATTATGTAAATTGTGTTGAAGAGATCGAGCAGTTGTTAAAAAAACTTGCTTGCTGGGAGCTTTGGTCGCGTGTGCTGCGTAAACCATCAGAGTTACGCAAAAGTAATCTAGTAGAGAATTGTAGATCTATAAAAATACTACAAAAAAGTCCGTGATAGCATTGTAGCGGATATAATTTGTACAGCGAGTAATAAAACACGTGTGGATTCTTGAGTGTGGCGGCGTGCGCGCGCTATCGTGCCGGCGAGCGAAGTGACCGTTACGGCTCGGGTGGGGCGCTTTTATACACGCGTAGCGCTTGCACTCGCACTATCTTTATTTAACAATAACTATTTACAAAGGTTCTTAGCTTAGCAACTTACGTATACGCCTTATAACTATTACGTATGTCTTATTAACTAACTTAACCATTTACGAATAAAAGACGATTATTCTAAATGTTTATTCTAAAATACTCTATTCTACAACCTATCTTATTAATTAATCTTTATTATTAAGTACAAAATGGAGACATAGTTAGTATTATATACAAAACGGAGAAATCGTCGTCTACATTCCCCCCTCCGTGCGAGAGTGCTTCGAGCACTAACTCGATGCTGCTGACGGCGATTTGGATATCACTACCAGCTTCGGAGTAGACCTCTTGAGGATTCCGGCAGCGGAGGATTTGCATAGTGGTGTTGTCCGGTGCCGTATCTTGGGGCGATGGTAGAAAGGTACTCTCTTAGCCATCTTTTCCAAAAATGATCGGTCAGGGGCTGTACGGCGCTTCCAGGGGGCAGATCCGATCAATTCATGATCGTTGAATTCGCCAAATCGTTGCGTACCGCTCGATCGTCCGATTAAGAAATGGTTCGGCATGAGGCTTTCTTCCTCTTCTAGTTCCATTGAAACGTCGGTGAATGGACGAGAATTAATTGGATGTTCCGCTTCTAACAACAAGGTGAGAAGTATTTCTTCGCGAGGGTGTCTCGTCGCGAGGGTGGCGGAGAGCGCGATTTTGACAGACCGCACCAACCGTTCCCATGCTCCTCCCATGTGTGGTGTTCCAGGAGGGATGAATTTCCATTTTATGCCTCGTTGCGTTGCTTTCTCGGTCATTTTTTCGAATTCTTTTCTATGTTCTTTATTGGCGCCTACAAAGTTGGTGCCGTTATCGCTGTATATGATTTTGGGAGTGCCTCTGCGGGCTATCGCGCGTCTTAACGTGAGCAACATGCTATCGGCTGATAGCAACGTGGCCATTTCGAGGTGTACGGCTCTGTTTTTTATGTAAATCGCTGAACATGGAGATGAAGTTGCCCCAAATATGAAGGTCTTCATCCTATATTCCCGCGGTTCTGTGTCGGAGTCATTTTTCCACAAAAAACGAAGATTGTCTTTATCTTCATCACGTATCTGAACGCGTAGGAACATTTCCTTAATATCTGCCGCTATAGCTATGGGACCTTGCTGGAATCTTGTCAATACGCCGAAAAGCGATTGCAGCAGATCGGGCCCAGGCAGCAAGGCGTCGTTCAGGTTTTTACCATTCGTGCGCTCGGCTGCGTCGAACACTAATCTCATTTTTTGTTTTTGAGGGTGTACGACGGCAAAATGTGGCAGGTACCGTGTTCTAGTAGAGGTAGGATGACTGTTCGCCAATTCAGCGTAGCCACTCTTTAATAAATTTTCTATTTGCTCAGTGTATTTCGCTTTAAATCTTTCGTCCTTGGTTAATTTTTTCATAATAGCAGCTAGACGGCGAACTACGCTGTTTCTGTTTGATGGTAAAGTTTCGTTGTCGCTTCGCCATAATAAGCCGCATTTGAATTTCCCTTCGGGGAGTCGTCTCGTGGTATTCTCCAATAACATCAGCGCTCTTTGTTCGGGGTCATTCATCGGCTTTTTGGGTGCTATTCCCAACGATTCTAATTCGAAGTGTGATTTGATCAGGTTTTCTATTTCACTTTCATTGCTTTGTCGTATGTGGTTTATAAGCAACACGGGTTTCGTCGTGTCAGTCTTGCAACCGTGCAATATCCAGCCAAGCCGTGTGAATGAAGCCACTGGTCGGTTCGGTTCACCGATTTTCAATTCTCTCGAAACAATCAGATGCCAATTGTCTTGGCCTATTAGGAGAGAAGGTCGTGTTTCTTCGTATAATAACTGATCTTCGATGTCGACTAGATGAGGGCAGTTCTCGATGTCTTCCATCTTGATCGATTGTGATGCCAAATTTAATTGTTGTATGGTGTACGCTTTCATGTGTGCGTACTCTCTTCCAAACATACCTCTAATTTGCAGCTTCAAACATCTCGATTGTCCCGTCTCTATCTTGTGACCGCTTACGCCCTCTATCGAGAGATCGTGTCGCGATCCCGTGGCGCCTAGTTGATCGGCCACTTCTTCTAGTAGTAGCGTGACGGTCGAGCCCTCGTCTAACAAGGCCGAGACGGTTGCTGTGCCGTTCGGTCCGCTTAATTCGACCGGCACGATCTTTAGGTAGGATCTCGACGTGCCCACATGGTTCACGGAAACGATTTTGTTCTGCTCAATATTTTCTTCGGTGGTTGCATGGAGCATAGCATGATGGTTTCTAGAGCAGCCGTCTTTGCCACAACGTTTAGATCTGCATGCTTGGTGGCGGTGATTTGTTTTAAGGCACTTGAAACACACTTTTAAGTTTTTCACTATCACCCACCTCTGCTCCACGGATTCCTTGGTGAACTGTGCGCAACCATCCAGTTCATGTTCACTTTTGCACAATAAACACTTTTTTTCTTTTCGTATGACACTTAATACGATATTCTTTTCAGTTTCAAATTCGTCGTTATCACTATCATCTGGTCCCGATTCCGCGCTTCTACATGTATTGTGTTTAGCAGCGTGTACTTTTGCGTTTCGAAATGATCTTCTGAACGGTTCTGATTTTACGCGTGGTGAGGGTTGAGTGTCGTATGTCCCAAACTGGTCCGCGATCGTGTTCAAGAATTTTGACAGTGCGACCAACACCGGTTCCTCTTCTCTAGTGGATCGGTATTCATACCATCTAAACTTTACTAGCATGTTCATTTTATCGATGATCTTTTCGGCTATGTCGTTCGAGTACAAGTAATCTACTCTATTCATTTGCCGTATTGCGTTTACGCTGTTGCTTACACTCGTAGCGAATACACCTATGCCCTTTATATCGTGTGACATAGGTGGTATTCTTTCTAGTAAAGCCACCTCGCTTTTAACTAAGTGAGTGGGTCTACCAAATCTTCTTGCCAATGTTTCTAGTATCTCTACAGTATTTGTATTTGTGTATAATAGAGATCTTACGGCTTCTCTCGCCTGTCCCTGTAGGGATCTTCTCAGGCGAGCTATATTCTCGATTTCACTAAAATACAACTTCGTGTCTTTGTACGTTGCGGTAAACGCAATCCAATCTCTCGGGTTGCCGTCAAAATACGGTAATTCACTAATGTACCTCGGCGGAGCTTTCATTGTGTTTTCTTTAGAGCCATTTATGGCGGCTATTAGGGCGGACGTAAGTTCGCATAGCCCATTGTTCTCACCCGGCCCGGTGCCTTTTGTACTTTGCTGTGGCGGCGGCGATGTTTCGATCCATTCGGATACCGGTTCGTTATCTTCGTCACTCAGGTCCGAATGATCGGCGTCTAGGCGTAATAATTCAAGTTTTGTTCGCGCTAGAGCTGCTGCGGCCTCGGCTCGTTCTAGCTCCAAACGCGCCTGTAATTCTGCGCGCCGGCTAATTGAACTGCGTGACGCCGTTGTCCTCTTTCCTGTTGCCGCCGGTGCAGTCGGTTCGGTGCACGTGGTGTTTTCTGGGAGCGTGGTGTTGTCCGGGCATGTGTTATTTTCGGTGCTTGTACCGACGCTCTCTTCATTCAGCGACTTCTTGCTTCGCGTTCTTATGGTACTCATCTTGAGTTCTTTTCCTTCTTATTTCCCTATCTTTCCCTAGCGGCCCTAACAATCTCGTTCGAGGGCCCCGAGGGACACGCTCTCCCGAGGATGGAGATTTAGGATAAGAAAGGTAGGAGTCGCCCGCCAGAGGGCACCGTGTGAAATTAGAGTGCTCGGGTATCGAGAGGAACGCTCAACACCTTCGGCGTGCCCACCAGGAGGCCACTAAATCACACGAGCCTTATCGGCGCGACCGGACTGGTACAGACTAACAGCCTCGAAAAAGGCTAGCTGGCGGTGTCGTCCGTTACACCACTTCCGCCTCAAGAGGGCGTTCACTCACTGTCCACCGTTTGACACCGTTAGGTGGTGGGCAAGTGAGCCGCGGCGAACCGCTTTGTGTGCCTTCGGGCACGGAATGACTTCGTACTTGCCGACGAGTTCTTGAAGCGATCTTCGGTAGTGCTTTCACGGTCCGATTCGTCGGTGGCCTGCCGCGTGAACGATTCGTCGAACAATGCTTCTCAGGGCTTCCCGTTGCACTTGTGAGATTCCTCTTCTTTATTTCTTCGATAGCTTCCTTAATCTTGAACGCCAAATTCTTGTAATCCGGAATCGAAGGACCAAACACTGTAGCGGATATAATTTGTACAGCGAGTAATAAAACACGTGTGGATTCTTGAGTGTGGCGGCGTGCGCGCGCTATCGTGCCGGCGAGCGAAGTGACCGTTACGGCTCGGGTGGGGCGCTTTTATACACGCGTAGCGCTTGCACTCGCACTATCTTTATTTAACAATAACTATTTACAAAGGTTCTTAGCTTAGCAACTTACGTATACGCCTTATAACTATTACGTATGTCTTATTAACTAACTTAACCATTTACGAATAAAAGACGATTATTCTAAATGTTTATTCTAAAATACTCTATTCTACAACCTATCTTATTAATTAATCTTTATTATTAAGTACAAAATGGAGACATAGTTAGTATTATATACAAAACGGAGAAATCGTCGTCTACAAGCATGTTTCTTTCTCTTACGGTTAATTCACAATTACTACTTTTATGTTCAAAATTGCAATTCATTGATTTACACGCGGACGAAGCCGCAAGCAGAGCTAGTATTTAATAAAAAACGTACTTAAACACTTACATCTCTCAGGTGCAAAATTATAAAAACAAATATATTTACAGGATAAAGCAATGTACTACAATAACTAGCGCCTTTTTCAAAACGACCCACCACGAAATGGGCCACATCCAGTATTACCTGCAGTACAAAGATCTGCCTGTTATATACAGGAGAGGAGCAAATCCAGGTAAGTCATTTATATGAAACTCTATAATATATCTAGGGTATAATAGGGTATAAAGTTTCGAAACGTTACAGACTATGGGCGCCATAAGCTTAATATACAAGCGGGTAATGGAACACGCTGTATATAAAATAGATTAGAATTAGGGATAAATAAAATACCTATCGAGTTTATAGATGTACTTCGTGCGGAGTGGAATACTATCCTGCCTATGTCGAAAAGTGGATTTTCATCATCATGATTCTCCTGCCCTTATCCCGCTTTAAGTGGGGTCGGCACAACATGTTATAAACATGTTGACATTACTCGGCTATGTATTTTACGACCGACCTGACGTCAACTTACGTTAATCGTATTTCACGACCCCTCGGTAAGAAAGAGGGTGGTCTATTCTACTCAGCCGGATACCACACGGTGGGTCGACTTACCTTAGTCGCCTTTTACGACACCTCGTTAAGAAATGAGGTTGGTCTATTCTACTCAGCCGAATACAACATGGCGTTTGAATTTTAACGGGGCGAAAAAGATAAATAGATTATAAAGCATATTAGTGGTGGGTACAACTTCATTCGCGTCGACTTTAGGGTGAAAATACCCTCGATCATGTGTTGTGTATCATTATATATACCGGTATGTAAAAATTAATGTTATTTAACTTCGTCAATATCGGTCCAGGCCATCAGCTGTGAAAGCGTAACCAACAGAAAGACCTTCGCTATCATATAAAATATTATCATATCAGAATAGTTATGTATAGAAACCTGCTATTAAAGAGCTCATGAATAACCCGGATAAGCTCGAAACTAATCGGGTTAACCCGAAAGAATAAGACGTGGGTATAGCAGGTTTCTATAGATAATAAACTATAAATAGTAAACGATGGTTTAAATATATTACAATGGTAGGCTCAATATCACGTGTATATACGATTTTGCTATAGAAATTTTATGTTTAAGTTTTATAAAACTCGAATTTGATTTTTTAAAAATGTTTTTCTGCTAGGATTCCATGAAGCTGTCGGCGATGTGATCTCCCTCTCAGTGGACACTCCCAAACATTTGAGACTCATGGGATTGCTAGAGGATGGTCCAGATGACCAGGAGTCCAATATGAACCAATTATATAAGATGGTGATATATATTAACTCTTTATTCAAATTATTTGTCAACCACTTAGTATGCTTACTGTGATAGCCCAGCAGTGAGAACGTTCGACTCTTCAAAGGGTCACAGTTTAAACTTTGGGCAGGCACCAATGAGTTTTTCTGTTAAAACTTATATGTTCGATTTATATTTGCAATTTATCACACGCTTTTCGGAAAACATCGTAGGTATACCTGCATATCCGTAATGCTGGGGATATGTGTAACCTTCTAATTCGGATTGGAGCAGCGTGTTAGGTCTAAACTCCAACCCTTCTCTCTACAAACGGATAGGAGAAGCCCAGCAGTGAGATATTAAGAGTAACTTTAAGTATTCTTACACCGAAAAATTATTTAAATACCTTTTTTAGTATAAAAGATTGTAAGGGTTACAGGCGATTTACAAGATCCTGAACATTTAAAGTTTCTTATATAACGTGTGCTTTAAAAGCCCAAGAAACCATAGTTTTAACAAATAGGGTTACAAGTAACTTAAGAGTTTAATGCTCATTACTTCTTCATACTTTAACTTTTCATGACCAATACGTAATTACTTTTTAGAAATGATTTTTTATCTTCTAGGGTTTGGATAAAATCGTCTTCCTACCCTTCGCTTACCTACTTGATGTGTACCGTTATGGCGTTTTCCGTGGAACTACTGGTGAGGGAGATTTGAACTGCCACTTCTGGCAGCTCAGGGAGTTGTTGCAAGGCGTTGAACCGCCCGCGACGAGGACTGAGGAGGATTTCGACCCTGCAGCGAAGTATCATATTTCTGCTGACGTTGAGTACATGAGGTAAGAAATAAACTGTCTCTAGTGATGTAGAAAGGCATGAAATCCAGCTTGGTCAGTGGCTACCAGCTTACTTCACTTAACTGCTCTAGTAGCAAAGATAAAATCGATTGCGGGATTTTATTATAGAATCTTATACCCAAACCTACAAATGAGTTATTTACTTTTGCAAGGCGCAAAGCAGGAACCGCAAGCTTATGTCGGTTCCTACTTCCTACTTTGTCTATTATATACATCGCCAATCCTTTTAGTAATTTTGCAAGGCGCAAAGCAGGAACCGCAAGCTTATGGCGGTTCCTACTTTGTCTAATCATCGCCAATCCTTTTAGAATTATGTATATTCTTATCCACGAACATTAGATTGCTAAAAATATAGAATAATCTAGTCATCAATCTTAAGAATTTCTGTCGTGACTTTTGTATTACTAACAAAGATGTTTCTGACACGTTTTATTTTCCAGATACTATATTTCTTACATAATCCAATTCCAATTCCACCGGTCGCTTTGCGAATTGGCCGGCGAATACACGACGGGGGATACTGAGAGGCTTTTGTCGAACTGCGATATCTACAACAGCAGTGTTGCTGGAAATGCTTTAGGGTGAGATGATGATTACAAACCTATAATAAACGAAGCGGAGGATTGAGTGCACAGATTGAAATTGTATTAAGCATTTGATTTTTGACTTTTACCACACCGGCTCTTTTTAAACTGTGTAAGAGTTGTTAGCTTTTGACGATAGATGGCAGCACTGACATTTTGTGTCGCCCTATTGATTGTCATTTTAATTTCATATAAGCGGATGCGTATATTATGCCCAGCTGATGCTTGTGTCAAGCGGCCACAACCCTCTGCCGCGGCCGCGATAATGCAGACTTCTTCAAAGTCAATGTTCTAGATACAATCCTTCAAAATGCGCCGCTTTAAGCCGAGGTTCGGTCTCACAGCTCCCAATAAGTTGATCCCTAAAAACACTCGATGACTTATCAATTTTACTGGCGAAGTTTCTGCGCTCGCCCATCCCGCCGGTGACGCTGTAAAAGCCTTTCAGGCTAACAGTATAAGACACATTCGAAAAAAAAATGCCCAGCTGAGAAAGTGGTAAGCTCGTGTGGTGTGGTCGTGTTAGGTCGTTCTTTCGAGACTTAGGTTGGCTTTAGTACGTTTAATAGTATATTATTGTTTAAATGTGATAATTTGCGGTTTGGTGTCTAACTAAGAGTTTATAGTCTATCGAGTCTTATCTTTTATTTAACTTGCGTATATGGAAGGATTATAATAAAGTATTGATCTTATCTATTGGTAATCTTGCAAGTTAAATTTGAGCCGTTTCCCAATGTCCGAATGAGCTGAAATTTTCCATACTGGTCCATTCTCGCACACTGCATGATAAGCATAGCTTGATGTTTATCATAAACGTCTAGTGTTTACGATTGATTGGCTCCAGATGAGGGAACTCCTCAACGGTTGACAGTAGGGAATTGAAATTTTGTCTAACTTACCATAGTCGTATTTTACGACACCTGGGTAAGAGATGAGGGTGGTCTAGTCTACTCAGCCGGATACCACACGGCGGGTATTTTACGATATCTCGGTAAGATATGAAGGTGGTCTATTCTACTCAGCTAGCTAAAAGCTTTTGTAAAAAAAATCTTTTTTAATTAACTTGTTATATCTATTTCCCATTTAAACTAAAAGTCAAGCCAATTTGTTTCAAGGTTATGTGCATTAAAAATTGTTGTAACTACATGTAAATTTTCATTGTTTTATACGAGATGCGTTGAATATGTGTTAGATAGACAATTTGTATTACAGTAAAATGTTACAACTGGGTTCGTCAAAACCGTGGCCGGACGCGATGGAAGCGCTCACAGGCCAACGTAAGATGGACGCCAGTGGGGTGCTGGAATACTTCCAGCCTCTGTACCAATGGTTGAAGGAAGAGAATGAACGGTCAGGGGAATATATTGGATGGGAATCTAGTACTGTTCGTGAGTAATTTACCTATAGTTTTAAAGATTTTTTCAAGATTTTAGTTCTTAATTTTACTAACAGATGGCGTTAGTAAAAATTGTAATTTCTAGCAAATGTCGTTGGAAGCTTAATAGCATTCTAATCATTTAAGTTTCCCCTCACTTAGAACATACCAGTATTATGTAAATTATGTTGAAGAGATAGAGCAGTTGTAAAAAACTTGCTCGCAGGGAGCAACCAGCAGATTTATGCTAAAGTAATGTACTAGAGAATTGTAGATCTATAAAAATACTACAAAAAGTCACCCACAGCATGTCATCTCTTACGGTTAACTCACAATAACTTTTTATGTTCAAAATTCAATTTGGATTATTTTTGTGACAACTGACTTCGACGGGCGAAGCTGCTGGCACAGCTAGTATAATATATATAAACAGATTATAATAATTATAATTATGCAAACTTATTTCGTTCGCCATTTTATCGACTAAGTAATCCTCAATAGTATAGTAGGCTTTCTGTATTAGCCTTTTTTAATGGTGTTTCTAAATTGTAATGGCGAAGTTAAAATCATTGCGGTATTTTATTATAGAATCTTATACCCAAACCCACATACGACTTACATAATTTTGGCACAAGCTTAAATCAGTTCGTACTTTGTCTATTATATAAATCGCAAATCTTTTTGTAATTATGTTTATTCTTATTACAAAAATTAAATTACTAAAAATATATAAAGGATTATGCTCCAACTAAGACTATATTTTATATAGTTACTATATAATCACTTTTTTCGTTTACAGAATATTGCACACCGGAACAAAGAAGAAACATGGAAAACTCTGAATTCAGCCAGACGTTACGTAAACTCTCTGGTCATTAATTCAATGAGGTTACATAATAAATTGTTATATTTGTTTCGGATTTTATTCCCCCCACATGTTTAGATTTCCCCCCTTAGATTAAAATGGCTACATTTTAAGTTGTATAAAGGTTAGAGTGGATGCCTGTAGTTTCGTTTCATCTTATTAGATACAAAATATTGATTTATTTGATTATTAATTAATTTATTAATACAAAGAATTCATAGACGCATGCACAAATAAATAATAATGATAATAAATATATGGGACACACACACGGTCGTCTGTCCCCAAAGTTAGTAACTAAAATATTGTGTTATGAGTGACGGACAACTGGTAGATATACTACATATATAATTTTAAATACGTACTTAAATACAAATATATACTCAGGCTCGAAGAACCAACAAATTGTTTATAGAAAATATTGGCTCTCGGCGGGAATCGAACCCGCGATCCGCGGAGCTGTAGCCAGGGTCACTACCCACTGCGCCAACGGGCCAGTCAATGTTCTAAATCATTCCCATAATGCATCACGTATATAAAAAGAATCAAATCCATACTAATATTGTAAATTTGGATGTCAGACTGTTGCAATTTAAGGTTTTCACATAATCGGGTGTATTTTAACAATTGAGTTGAAGCCAAGCAGTCGTGAATTAAGGCTTTCTTTTATAAAATAAATATATAAAAGAAGTATTAAACATTCCTTCCTTCCTATTCCTTCGAGACTTCATTTCATACAAAGTGGTGACCGTTAATAATAAGCTCTGATGATGAATATTAAATAATAAATCTTAAATTCAAATTCAAATTCAAATAATTCTTTATTCAACTTGGTTTTTACTAGCACTTTTAATCCGAGAAGAATCTGCAAGAAACTCGTCGTTAACTCTATTAAAATAATTATTTAAACAATATATCCGGCGTGTGGTATCCGGCTGAGTAAACTACACCCTCATTTCTTACCGAGGTGTCGTAAAAGGCCAGTCGACCCGCCATGTGGTATAAGGCAGAGTAGAATAGACCACCCTGTTTCTTACCGAGGGGTCGAAAATATTAAGGTAAGTTGACGTCAGGCAGGCGGCCGGTCGCAAAATACGTAGCCAAATCATGTGACAACATGCTGTAACATGTTGTACCGCTCCGCTTAGAGTGGGATAAGGGCATGAGGATGATATTTTTAGGCAAATCAAAACTTGCAATTGATCAAAATTAACTTAAGTTAAATTTTCATTTGATATAAGATGATACTTCGACACATAAAAAGTGAGTGAATAAAATAAATAATGGAAAATCCGTGAGAAAATACATTTCAATTTGATGCTGTTAAATGATAATTACGATTCATCACTAATTAAACGTGCGTCAGATATATTAACGAGTAATGAGTAATTAATGTTACTTACAAAAAATATGCCGCGCTTTAACTAATAAATATTAGAGGACATATTTCTTTAAACTAAATTGACAAATATATATAAGATTGATATTTCAGAAAGTAGTTGTGTTAGGAGTTTTAGCTTCTCTATGACCGCTACGACACGACAAAGTCGTAAAGTATGCATTACGATTTTGCCGTGTCGTGGCGGTGTTTTATGATACGTGCAGTAACTAATCCTGCATGCAAAAGTAATAATAAAATTATTTTGCTCTAATCCGCGATACAGTAAATAGAAAATATATATAGTGCTAAATGTATAGTGGACTATCCGTTTTCTCATACCCGATACATGCAGGATTCGTAAAAACACATGCACAAACCTCCACCACTGCCACCACAATACACAAGCACTACACACGTTCACTATCACAAACTTCACTATCACTTGTTCATATTTTTATTCGCGAAACGCTTCTTGTTGGTTCTTCTCAACAATCGTTTCGCCCCGCAACCGAAGCATCATCAGGAGATAGACTCCACGTTGTATGACAATTTAAATGATTTATAGAAGCAGGCGTTACTTTGGGGAATTCTGTATTACAGAAGCTATAACAGAAGTACTTTGCTATAATCCGCCCGGGTTAAGCGAATGCAATGCTAATGTGTATGACGCCTCCACCAATAACAATGCACACAAGCAATACACACAACCACCACCACAATCTCTACGATCGTTTCGCCCCGAAACCGAAGCATCATCAGGAGGATAGGCTCCACGATAAAAATTACATTACGTGAATTTTGCTGCTTCATACACATTAGCGATGCATGCATTCGTTTAACCTGCGCGGATTTAAGTACCCTCAATAATTTAATGTGTCTATCCCTTTTCCCGAAAGAAATTCGAGTTTTTTTTATCCTATATCTTAGACTGGTCGATGCTTTGATAAAGCGAAATTACATCGATAACGGCCCAGCGTAATAGCAGTGAAATAGAACTGACAAAAAGACAGTCAGAAAGACTTTCGCTTGTGCAACATTAATATGTATTCAGCCAGCAAAGTAGTTCTGTTATTGTTTCTGTAATATGACATTTGGGAAAAATTTACCCACAGGCCGTTCGTGTATAATGAACTGCAGTATGCTTTAAAGAGCGTAATTTTAACTTCTTTGGAACAAACCTACGGCCGATCATGTTAGTTCTAATTGACAACGCCCTTCTTTCTCTTACCAAATCTTCATTGTCTTTGAGGTCATTGGTAACGACGTGTCCTAGACATTGAAATTGGGAAACTGTTTCAGAAGTATCTCTCAGATTTTAATGGATGGTATATGAGGCATGTTCTTACCACTAGCCTTAAAGACTATGACCACTTTTTTTATGTGCATTTGGTAATTAATACAGGTCCCATTAAAATGGAATCCTCGAAAACCTCCCAGAAAGTCCATTTCAAGAGTTTTCTTTATACCAAAAGCTCGAACTAATGTCGGAAAAAACTCGCACATATCCCGAATGTGTTCTGAATACCATTGCTTGAGCTCAATTTTACCAGAAATTCATATATTTTGTGATAGTTTAGTAAACTTTTAAAGTATTATATATATCACTTAGCTTAGCGTTTTAATATTAGTTTTCATTTATTCTTTTTTCATTTTGAGTTTTTGTTTTTCATTTTAAGTTTTTTGTATTTGTTTTTATTAATAGTAGACAGTGAACCGTCGAAAAAATGCTGTGTACATCTATAATTGGTGCATGTATCAGATGTTTTCTTATTTTTGTATCTAGCCTAATCAATTTTTAATACGTGTGCTGTTGATGTTCCTTAATAAATAAATAAAAAAAATAAATAAAAGAATCAACTGTTGCGGAAATTAGTCTTGATTGATCAGTTAAAGAAAGGATTTCGTGGAAAAAGGAATACTGATACAATTTAAAAAAAAAATTCTTTAGTATAGCACCTGTAAAGCAATCGTCAGGTGACGTAAAATCATAGTTTTAGGAGCCCATTAAACAGAATTCAGTTCACAACTTCCTTCGGCTTGTGTCACGCCCTATTTGGTGACGTTATCGCCTCGCTTTCGCTAAATTATCGCTTGCTTTATCAACTTTCAGGTGAGGCGTTGACCACTTAAGTTAGTGATTACATCTGTTACGGAACTACTTGAGTTTTTTAAAGTTTTTATTTAATTTGCCTTGTATGAATGTGTAGGTGGAATCTTGCAATTTAAATTTCACCCATTTCCCGGTGTTCCATTGAGCTCAAATTTTACATAGTGGTCCAGTTCTGATGACAATGCATCTTAATGATAAGCATGACCCGATGCTGTTGCCAGGATTGGCTCCAACCAAGGGCTCCTTGACGGTTAATAGTAAAAAAAAGTCAAGTAAAATAACGGCCTGTTACTATGCCCACTACTGGGCTGAGGCCTCCTCTCTCCGTTTTTGGAGAGAAGGATTGGAGCTAAGATCTACCACGCTGCTCCAATGCGGATTGGTAGGTTACACATATCCCCAGAATTCTCTAGAAATATGCACCTTTCCTCACGATTTTTTCCTTCACCGAAAAGCGTGTGATATCAATTAGACACATAAGTTTAAATAGAAAAACTCATTGATGCAAGCCCGGGGTTTGAATCCATGGAGAGTCATACGGTCTCACCGCTGGTCTATCACAGGTTGGTTAATAGTAGATGCATGAAATTCAGTTTAAAAACATTTTTTTTGTCGAAAAACAGAAATTATCTCATTAATAAACTCATGAAGTCATAACACTTAATAAATCTCACCAAACAATATCGTGATTTTATGTATGTGTGTTAGGTGAAAAAGAACTAATAATATTGATCGGATTTTACAATATCATGTCCAATGTTACTGTTAAATATAAAAGTTTTCGGAACAATTACTAAACATTTGTTTTGAATTTTTCAATTTTGGCTAATAGATAGGTGTTAATGTGAAATAACTTCTTCTTCTTCTTCAGCCGATGGACGTCCACTGCTGGACATAGGCCTCTTCAAGGGATCGTCACACCACACGATCTTGTGCCGCCTGGATCCAGTGGTTCCCTGCGACCTTTTTGAGGTCGTCTGTCCAATGAAAAACTTATACTTATACTTCTGTGAAATAACCTAAATTGGTCCAGAGAGAAACGAAATACTGTCTGTAAAAAGGTAACCTGCAGCTTATTTTGCATAATCTTTGAGTCACATGTTAAAACTCATGTCGCACAGTATCTCATCTTAGTATTTCAACTTAAATTTTTTCGAAATACGTATTTTCCAACTCTTAAAAAGCGTATTAACGAGATAAATTATGCAAAGTGTTACAACAACAGGCGCGGTCGGGTTTTCAACATCGTAAGACAATTAGTGTTTGGATTTATTTACAAGAACAAAGTCAAGGAGTCCTATAAGTAGGTCATAAAGTAGTAGCAAAAGTCTCCTAATATCCCACTGCTGGACTTAGGCCACCTCTCTCCATTTTGGAGTAAATGTGGTGCTAAGACCCACTATTTTGCACCATTGAGGATTGGTAGGTTACACATGTCCATAGTATTCTAGAGATACCCAAGTTCTCACAATATTTTCCTTCACCGATAATCGTATGATAGCAAATATCAATTAGACACAAAAGTTTTACCTGAAAATTCATTAGAAATTCGGATACTTTAAAATAAATTTAATTACTTTTCTATAATCCCCAATAAAAGAAGATATTTCGGAAATATTGGAAACATCATCGTCAAAAGTGTTTCTTCTGAAGATGGTAGATCAGCTATTATGGGATAATACACTATGCTATTTTTGTTCTCTCATTTAGTTAGTCATAATTATAAATTATTCCTTAGTTTAATTTAAGCATACCCTATTTTAATTATGTGTTACTTTCTGTTTCTTCTAGGTAGGAACAGATTTCCTACTTAACTACTTAACTAGCAGTAGAGTTGACAAGTCATAAACAATTGGTTAAGATTTTACTAAAATACGAAATAAGTTTGAATAGTTATTAATTAATAAAGAAAGATAACATTAGTGTCTCTTGAGATACTTTTGGAAATGTATACAAATTGCCAAATTCTTAGTAATAGCGTAAAAGTACCCTATTTTCTTCTCTCAGAGGAGGCTCATGCTTAAAGAAAGATATAAACGGGTTACCACTGTACTGTAAGTTTGAACCAACCGTTAATACATTTTTGAACAACGTTTTAGCCTGCCTGTGACGCGGTTCGCAAGGTCTTCTTTACTCAGTACTTAGCGTACGGAAAACAATGCCGATTCACACGGCCCAAGCATTGCGAACCTAAGAACAGTTGTTGACGCGAGCGCACTCAAACACCACGCACCATTAGGCGCTTCACTCAACTAATAAACTTTAAGGCAAACAACCATGGCCTGTGTTAACAAAAGAACTATTTCAATACTGTTTAAATTTACTGTAATATCAATGTGTTACGCTATACCCCAGCTAGATCTTCCACCGTTGCCACAAGTGTCAACTCAAAGGAACCCCTACTTCGGAATATCAAGCACTCAGCCCTCCTTCAATTCGCAAGGAAACCAGTACGATTTGAACCGTAACTTTCAGTTCACAACCAGCAGACCTCAAGGGTCTAGTACGCCTGGTGTTTACCCGATATCCTCAACCCCTATAAGCAGAATTAATCCCGATGTAAGCAGCAACGGTTATCCAAGTCTGGATTACGGTAATGGAAGGAATGTACAATCAACGCTGCGCCCGTTTGATGATAGGACCCGCGATGATCGTATTGACGTAAACAACGATGCAAACTTCCGTCGGAATGATCCGAATTTCGCCCGCAACGATCCTAATTACGTTGGCACAAATCCTTTTAACTTTAATGGTGATGTGAATACGAATCGCCTTGATGATAGATTCAATCATGCAAGTTTGCAGCAAGTGAGGGATTTCCTTCTGCAAGCGGATGATCAGGCTTCTAAGGAATGTACCAATAATGTTGCGGCGCAGTGGAATTTCGAAACTGACGTCAATGACGTAACGCAGCACGCAGCCGTGAGTATCCACGATTTTTCTTTTGTCATTTCTCTGCTTATTGTAGTATCCATAACTGTTTAATATCTGTTTGTTTGTCTATTAAGCTTTCACAGATAAACAGCTTAACCAATATTGATAAAATTAAGTACAATTGAGCCTTGTATATCGGGTTAATATATGGGATAAGGAAAATCCGGTATTTCTTTTGGGGACTGGGAGTTTTTTTAAAGCAAAGATATCTAAATGCTTACTTTGCGTGAAGTTGCTCGTAACACTAGTTGTTATATAATTTGACTTTAATCCCGTCGTCGGGCTGTAGGTTCAAAGGGCAGTGGGGTTCGACTCTGGGGAAGATCAAAAAGATTGCTTCACAATATTTTGCTTTTTTAAAGACGTATACCAGGATTTTTATCTTCTATCTTAGCCTGGTATTATATAGTGTATCTAATTTCATAAAATTGTTCTAAACAAATTGGTTGTGAAAGCGTAAAAGTCAGAAAGAGGGACAGACTTTGGTATATGCAATATAAGTGTGGATTTCAGAATTTCCAATATTAAGGTAGATTTGACAATCAAAACGATTCAAAACTCTCGAAAACTTTGATTTTGTTTGAATAACGGATTTCATTTCTGATTTGATCACGCAGAGAGACATTTTTTTGCCATATATCCGTGTACGCTTCAAAATGCGTATGTTGTCTTATTAATCTCTGGCATATAATAATGTCTGTCGTGTACATCAGATCGTTATCTGATAAACAATGTGGCCGGCCACTGAATAAAACCATAAAAAACCTCGTGAGAAATACGAAGTGTTCTAACAATTTTATATCTTATAATAATTCTTTTATATAGCTCTTTGTGTATGTGGTTAAGAAGAATATGTTTCTTTTGACCATAACACAATGCATTTCAACTCTACATTCGCTGAATATGCAATATAGTATAGAAAAACTAAAAAAATATGCTTTCATAATATTGAACTAAAAAGTGAAAAATAATGCTCAATATAAATAAATATAAGAAAATATTTATTTATATTTAATAAATAAATCTATAATATAAAAATGAATCGCTGAATGTGTTGCTAAGCGCAAAGCTCGAGAACAGCTGAGTCGATTTCGCTAATTCTTTTTTATAATTTTCCTTTGAGTATGAGAATGGTTCTAACGGAAAGAAAATTAAAAAAAAAGCCGAAAAACAACAGTTTTCTATATTCCCATAAATAGTATTGTCACTTTGAACTTTAATACCATACCATAAAGTTTAGACGTTACTGGAGGGGTTCCAGGAAGAAAACAATTGTGTGACGTTAGTATCGTATAAATATTAAATTTGTTATGTATTTGTAAACAAATAATAGGACATTTACACATATAGATATCCCAAAGTATGTAACTCAATAGTTATGTTATGGGTGACAGATAACTGATAAAAAAATACATTCAAAAATAAACACCAAGACTGAAAGAACCAGCACAGAACAAAAATGCATTATTAAAAATGGAAGCGCTTCGAGCCATAGTTTTCGTATATATATTTTGACGGGTAACTTTGAAGAGTTAGCATTTTAAATTTTATTATAATTGTTTGTTTGCCTACAATAAATAAATAACTAAATAAAATAAGAGGTCAAGAATAACTCTAGATCGTAAAACAATCAAAGTTTTCAAAGTTAACCTTTAAACAAGTCAAGTTAAAAAGCTTTTTTCCAAAATTTCATGTCCCTACTGTGAATTGTTGAGGAGTTCCTTCTTCTGGAGCCAAACCTGGTAGCAGCATGAGGTCATGCTTATCATAAACATGCATTGTCATTGAGACTTGACCAGTATGTACAATTTCAGCTTAATCTAAATGCCCCAATATTTATAGATATTTCCTACAGCGTATTCCATATTTCTATAAAGTTTATGACAAAACTAACATCATATGACGTGCTTTGGACCTATACCTATATTTCCCAATAAGATTTCTCAATGAGATAGTCATTTCTATAACAAAAAAGGGTAGAGATATCTCGCGATGAGCACCATTGAATTTTATTGTTAGTTTATGTGAGAACTTCTATCCGGAAGCTTTCGAAACCCATGATTATTTATGTGGGACAATATTACTACGATTAGGAGTTATGTATTAAGAAAAAAAACGTATCAGTAATCTAGAATGGATAATAATTACTAGCAACTAAAATAGGATAATTTTACTTTAATTTGTAAGCAAATCAACATAATCTTTATTTATAAATCTTTTTCAAGCACGTCAAGGATTAATATGATTAATGAAGCGATAACTGTTTTGGAATCTTGCTCTTAACGGGAAGAACCAGCAAGAAACTCGGCAGTCAATCTTTTAAACCTTTCTAATTTATATAAATAAAGTTACAGATTTGGACGCAGCTGGAAGAATTTTCAATTCCAAGAATTTTTATCATTTAAGTAATAGTCAAATTATTTTGCTATAATCCGTGATAGAGTAAATAGAAAATATATATAAGGCTGAATTTACAGTGGACTATCCGTTTTCAAACATACATACATGTAGGATTCTGTGCAAAAATTCTGCTTCGCAATTTTGTCGTGGAGTTTATCATCTGATATGCTTCGGTTGCGGGGCGAAACGATTATTAAATTTGTGACTGTGAACGTGTGTATTGCTTGTGTATTGTTGTGGAGGTGTTTTACGAATCCTGCACATATCAGGTATGAAAACTGATAGTCCACTTTACATTAAGCATTAAATATATTTTCTATTTACTTTATCGTCGATTATAGCAAAACAATTTTATTATTACTTTTGTATTATTGATCTCCGCAAAGGCTCATTCTATAAATTACAAATAAAATCGCTGATTGCCTTTGAATTATACTTTGATTTAACTACCGACCATAAACAATAGCCTACTTTGATAATGTCGATAACCCTCAGGTTAGATATGATATGCGTACTTGCGTCTATGAGGAAGTAATCTACATGAATCTAAGAAACAATTCCCACGATAATCGATAATAATAGAGATATCGATTCTAATAATTATTATATTCTTAGAATGATCTAACTTGTTATATGAATTAAGTTTTTAACTGCTTTTATTTAATTGTCGTGTGAAGGTGGAATCTTGCAAGTTAAATTTGACCCACTTCCCGGTGTCCGAATGAGCTGAAATTTTACGTACTGTTTAAGTCCTGATGACAATGCATGTTTATGAAAAGCATAACCTGATGCAGCTGCAAGGACTGGCCAGGCAAATGTCATAGATTAGTTATAAAAAAGCGATCGAATCGGTCAATATACACAAAAATGTCACGTCTTGCATTATAAAATGTAAATCAAATCAAATCAAAATAATCTTTATTCAAATAAACCATTTCAGGCACTTTTGAATCGTCAAGCATCAATATGATTAATGAAGCTACAACTGGTTCGCAATGTTGCTCTTACCGAGAAGAACCAGCAAGAAACTCGACGGTTAATCTTTTAAATATTTTCAATTATACATTATTAAACCGCTGTCTTGTATGAAGCTGAAAGGATTTTCAAATCCAGGCTTTCTTATCATCCAAATAATCTTCAATTTTGTAATATTCTTTACGTATAAGTAATTACGTATAAGTTGACATCATATTTAGTAATTCATACACTGAATAGCTAATTATCCGGCCGTGTGGTATCCGGCTGAGTAGAATAGACCACCCACATTTCTTACTGAGGTGTCGTAAAAGGCGACTAAAGTGGACGTCAGGCAAGCGGCCGGTCGTAAAATACCTAGCCAAACCATGTAACAACATGGTCAATACATGTTGTGCCGACCCCATTTAGAATGGGATAAGGGCAGGAGAATGATGACTAGCTAATCATCCGGCTTGAATATTACCTAACAGTACGTTCAATAGACTTTTCCTCTATTACAGGAATTGAATTCGATTGTTGATTTAACACAATAACCAGCGTGTCTATATTGTTTCATACACAATATTATAATGTAATAGATTGTCAACTCTTGTAATCGTTAAGGCATTATTTTCTCTAAATTGTATAGTTGTATTATACAGAATTGTATATTATGTTTGTAATGTATAAAATTTGCACACAAAATAATTGTATAGAAAAACGCAATTATAAACAGTTATAAGAGGTCTATAAATATGAAAATAAGGAAATATAGTTGGAACCTTTTTATTTTCTAGACGGATAGAGGGTTTGAATATGGGGGTTATCTAGTGGGTTGTAAAGAGGGTTTATAGCTCAGACTTGTAACACTGTTCCAATGAGGATTTGCAGATTATATTTTTTTCAGGAATTGTCTAGAGATATGCATGAACCTAAGCTGTGATAGCCTAGCGGTGAGACCGTGCGACTCTCTAGAGACGACGTAGTTTCAAACCCCAGGCTGGCACCAATGAGTTTTTCTATTAAAACTTATGTGTCTAATTGATAATTGCAATTTATCACACGCTTTTCGGTGAAGGAAAACATCGTGAGGAAACCTGCATATCTCTAGAGAATTCTAGGAATATGTGTAACCTACCAATCCGCATTGGAGCAGCGTGGTAGGTCTTAGCTCCAATCCTTCTCTCTAAAAACGGAGAGAGGAGGCCTTAGCCCAGCATTGGGCATAGTAACGGGCTGTTACTTTACTTTTGTTTTATGCATGAACCCTCAAAGTGAGGGTGAGGTGTGTCTTTACCGAAAAGTGCAGTTTTAATGTTAAATATCAATTAAGGTCTACCATTTAATAGAAATTTATAATTTACAGATAGTCCGATCGTCAAGCATGTGCGATTTTTCCTAATACATAAACAAAATTAAAATAATTCAAAACAAAATTGTTTTTCTAGTTGCTATAACTAATATGTGAGCTAGATATCTGCAGAGCTGTCTCTCTGTGCTCTGTTATTGTCGGTATTCGCTTCTACAGTAAAATTCCGCAATCCATACTACATAGACCTGTCTACAGAAAGGTTTAAACTGAGCGTAAGAAATATGCTTATTTGTAAAGTTTATTACAAAATAAAAAAATATTTGGATGATAAAAATGTCTGGGTTTGAAAATCCTTTCAGCGCCATACAAGATAGCGATTTCATAATGTATAATTGAAAAAATTTAAAAGATTGACCGCCGAGTTTCTTGCTAGTTCTTCTCGGTAAGAGCAACATTGCGAACCGATTGTAGCTTCATAAAATGTAATTAATTAATTTCATTAATTCATTGTCACGCCTGTTAATATGAATCGACATGGAGGTAGCAAATTTATTAATCATTGCAAATCAAAATCATTTTCCTGCCCTTATCCCACTCTAAGTAGGATCGTCAAAAAATGTTTTAACATGTTGTCACATGATTTGGCTAGGTATTTAACGACCGGCCGCCTGCCTGACGTCAACTTACCTTAATCGCCTTTACGACAACTTGGTAAGAAATAAAGGTGGTCTATTCTACTCAGCCGGATACCACACGGCACTTACCTCAGTCGCCTCTTACGACACCTCGGTATGAAATGTGGATGGTCTATTCTAACCAGCCGGACACCACACGGTACTTACCTTAGTCGCCTTTACGACACCTGGGTATGAAATTAGGATGATCTATTCTACTCAGCCGGATACCACACGGCACTAGCATTGCAAATCAAAATGGCGGAACTAAATTATATCCTCGACCAATAAAGGGGGCTCATGACCTATAAGGCCTGAGACCAGTATACAATGAGATAATTCATTACACCAAGGCTCTCTATTGTGTTTAGTAGGCCATAAAGTTTTCAGAGGCGCCATTATCAGATACGGTCGGCAATTTGACGTGTGCATCTCATACAATTTAATATTATTCCAATGTTGTTGTATTATTCAGTATTCAGCTATTAGAGTGGCGTATTTTGGTTAATATATTGCTCTATCCCAGCGTTCCCAAACTTTTTTGTGTCGGTAGACCCCTTGCCATGTTTTCCGTGTTGGGTAGACCCCCTACTTACTTGATATTGATTTCCTGTAAATTTCTAACTGTTGTGAAGTTTAGTGTTAAAAACTTAAAGTAAAAACACGTGTTGATTTATACATTTATTAATTGAATTTAAATTAAAACTAATCAAAATAAAATTTTGTGCAAGGTATAGCGAAGCTCTGAGACTCAGGTTTTTACAAGTTCAAAATGTATTGCGACCACAAAGCGAATACCAACATCCTACAACTTACACAATTTTATAAACATATATAATAAATTTTTTACTTCATAGGTACTTTTATAAATAATGTATATGTTTTGATATTATAAGATAGTATGATGTAAGTAAATAGGTGCTATCAGTGTATGTGTTGAGATCCACTATCGTGGACCCCCATTTTCATTTCATGGACCCCCAAATTTTTTTTCGTTGACGTAGAGCCCTTGCAGGTTGTCACAGACCCCTAGGGGTCGATATAGACCGCTTTGGGAATCACTGCTCTGTTGGAAGAATAATGTTACATTACCTATGTTTTAAGTTGTGATAGCCGAATGAGACCGTGCTACTCTCTAGAGACGAACACGGGTTCAAACCCCGGGCAGGCACCAAGGAGTTTTTCTATTAAAACTTATGTGTCTAATTGATATTTAAAATTTATCACATGCTTTTCGGTGAAGGAAAACATCGTGAGGAAACCTGCATTTCTCTAGAGAATTCTAGTAAATATGTGTAACCTACCAATCCGCATTGGAGCAGCGTGGTAGGTCTTAGCTCCAATCCTTCTCTCCAATAAACGGAGAGAGGAGGCCTATTCCCAGCAGTGGGATATTAACAGGCTGTTCTTTACTTTTTTTTACTTTTTTTACATATGTTTAACAAAGGACATCATCATCCTCCTGCTCTTATCCCACACTAAGTGGGGTCGGCACAACATATAACAAACATGTTGTCACATGATTTGACTACATTTTTTACGACCGGCCGCATGCCTGACGTCAACTTACCTTAGTCGTATTTTACGACCCCTCGGTAAGAAAGAGGGTGGTCTATTCTACTCAACCGGATACTACACGGTGGATCGACTTACCTTAGTCGCCTTTTACGACACCTCAGTAAGAACTAAGGGTGGTCTATTCTACTCAGGCGGATACCACATGGCTATGTATAACAAAGGACGTTTAACTTTATTCTATGTATGGGGCAAATTATCCTATCTGGCGGTTATTTTTTACTGGCCCGTTCACGCAGATGGCAGTATACCCTGCCTCCAACTCTGGGGGTCACGGGTTCGATTCCCAACATTTACTAATTAAAATTTGTTGGCTTTTCGATTTCGAGTGTACTGATGTATTAAAAGTTACATATGTATATATTTATCAGTTGTCTATCACTCATAATACAAGTATTGTTACTTATTTTGGGGACGGATGACGTTGTGTGTAAATGTCCCATATATTTATCTTTTAAACATAAAAAAATAAACAATCAATATTTATTATATAAATTAACTATTGTCGAACCGTTACTATAAACTAAGTATTGCAACGCGTATGTCTTATTATAGACCCAACGCGCAAAATAATTGAAGCTCCTAAAAAATTGTGGTTATTTACTGAGAGTGCTGCAAATAAGCTGATACAATAGATAAGAGATTTATCCAAATTTAAAAATTCTAAAAAAAATCACTATCAGTTTTCATAACCCAATGGTCATCCGGTCAAATTATATACTTATGTTTGTAATTTTTTTAGGGATCGTTAAATTTCTGGTTTGATTTTTGGTGATGTAAATGGTAATGTGAGGTAAGGTAAACCGAAATCATTATTGACGATTATAACTTTTTTCCTTTCATATGTGAATGAGATATAATATAACACTGAAGTCATTTCAGTAATTATATGATCGGTTATATGGCCTTACGTGAAAATATTTTTTTGAAGGTGTAATAACAATAAATCTACAACAAATAAGTTATCTTCTTTAAGTTATAAGGCTTATTTAGTAAAATGTTTGCTATACTTACAGTGTTAATGGAATATAAAAATACTTTACTCTGACAGCAACAAAAACGTAGCCTAGATTACTTAAGGTTCAAAACATCAACTAATTTGTACAAAAAATGTACTCCTATCGACGTTTTGTTCGGTCGACTACGTGTTGTTGTATATTCTTTTATTTTGTGACAAGGACAGCTTTTTTATGCTAGAATTAATGAATCATTCAAAAACATAATACGAAAATCTGTTATTGAATGTTTTAATGCTCTCCTAAACAACTGTAACAATCTTTCTATCTTATCTTTGCTATAAACTAACATTAGCAGAAACTATAACAGAACTACTTCGCTATAATCCGCATGGGTTAAGCGAATACATGCAATGCTAAGTATATGAAGCAGGCAAAATTCACGTACCTTACACATGCAGGAAAAGTCACCACACGTATCCCAAGATGCCACCACCAACAATGCACATAAGCAATACACACAATCACCACCAAAATCTCTACGATCGTTTCGCCCCGAAAGCGAAGCAGCGGAGGCGTCTTGGGACACGTGTGGTGACTTATCCTGCATGTGTAAGGTACGTGAATATTGCCTGCTTCATACACTTAGCTTTGCATGCATTCACTTAACCCGTGCGGATTATAGCGAGGTAGTTCTGTTATAGTTTCTGTAATATGGAATTCCGCAAAGTAACGCCTGCTTCTATAAACCAACATTAGCCATGATCGGCATAAGGGATTACGCTATTAGCGGATTTCAACTCTTCGCGAATTTATTCGTAGTTTTCTTTAAAAACCTGTGTGCCTTATAATTTTGTACTTTACAGTTAAGAAACAAAGAAATCTAAGATTCCGTTTAGCACCAAACCTAAAAATAAATAGCATAAAAACTAGCAATTTAGAAATTCATATATGATTTAGATAATAATTGAATAATTGTAAATGATTTATGGTAATTATATAAAACGTATATTTTAATACTATTGTACGATAATTTAAAATATTTCAATCTACGTATTTCCCGGTAAATTTTAATGCCAAAATATCTCCGTTTCTTTCTCTGTTTCGTTTTCGCTTACTGCCAACGCTAAAATGCCTACAAATTTAAAGCAGAAATACAGGACTTGCATTTAGGACAAAAAATTAACAGGACATTTTAACGCATAAGTCCACGCAAACAAAGTCGCGGTTACACATGTATGTACATAATTGTTTCACTTGTATAGTCTGAAAAAAATATCCTCCACTTAAGTTTATTGACAGAGGTCGTAAAACTATGCTTATCTTTAGTAAAGTATCATGACAGTAGTTATGATATCAACCAATTATACATAACTAATCATATCTAGGAAATACGTCTTCCGAATTCAATGTTTTTGCTCCAGTTGTAATTATTTTGCTCCAGATGTAATTTATCTGATAGTTTTGTATGACCATTAGCAACAAATAGTCTTCAAGAATCATTATATCATGTTTTCTAAGAACTTTGGTATTTGACACAATTAATCGCAAAAAAGGGCAGCCTGCGATATGATTATGAATTGTGATTTTTTGTACACCATTTTGGCGGACAATGGTGATAAATGTTAGCCTGGCACCTTCACCTTGAGCTCAGTTCTCACGGTCATGACACTGTACCAGTTTTTACTTGACTTACTCATTGCTTAACTATAACTCTGTAAGAAATTGTGGGCGTTATTTGGGGACGAATGTACAAGTTGGAGGTAAAGTTTTAAGGTGTTTATGCATAGAGTTATTATACGAGGGTAAGGAAGCCAGCATAAAATGTGTCCATGGAAAGAAAGAGGAAGCAAATGAGGCTACCTATGTCTTTATTTTTTATGTGTGATTAGATTTAGATAAGTATGGTTCACTTATCTTCCGTTGTATTATTTATTAGCTCCCTATACTATATTTATTTATGGAAATGAGATTCTTTTAACAGATATAACCCCTTTTGTTGATAATATATTATATGATAAAATTTTATCTATATAACCGTGATTTAAGAAAAATAAAGGGAAGTTTTGAAAACTTTGGATTTAATATTATATATTTTTTGACGGAAATATTCGTATTAAAGTCATTTAAGCTTTTTAGGCTGGGATAGCCTAGCGGTGAGATCTCGTGACTCTCTAGAGGCGACATAGGTTCAAACCCCGGGCAGGCACCAATGAGTTTTTCTATTAAAACTCATGTGTCTAATTGATAATGCAATTTATCACACGCTTTTCTGTGAAGGAAAACATCGTGAGGAAACCTGCATATCTCTAGAGAATTCTAGGGATATGTGAAACATTGTATGTTGTATGTATTTTTTTATACAACTTGAACAATATACCCTTATTTTGCGAAGGTGACTTTGCAATATAAAGCAATAAATAAACTTTATATGCCATTCCCACGTTGCTATTGATATAAAATGATTATGATATTCAAAATTACGTTTCAAAATATGAAAAAAAGATGGACAGAAGTGTCTTTTCAAACTGTATTATAATAGATGGTTTTTATTACAACTGTACAATCAGACAGCCCACGTTGTTTTAGCCAAGTGTTAATTGCTGCAAATTTGATTATGACCTTTTAGTTGTAACTCACATGTCTCTGTTATTCTTATTACTGTGGTTTAAAGCTGAAAATCTCTAAAGATTTTGAAAATAGTACGATAGTGGTTTAGGAAGGTGCTAAATATCGTGCTGCATTGAATGATTTTCTGTCAAATTTTTTACAACCTTAACTTTTAATTGAACCTTAGTTAGGGTCTATATTTTTGTTCTTTGCAATTTCGTGGTCAAGTTTCCTTGCTTCCTTTCCTTGCAAGGTCAATGCTTCGAAGCGAAATTTGTTTAGAGTATGAGCCCTTAGCCCTGATTGTACAATGTTACTGAGACAAGGGTGTTTATTAAATTAGTAAACTAGTTGTTAACGCGACTTCGCTCACGTCAATTTTACTGTTGAATATACCCTCATTTATGTACTATATTTAAGTCCAGTTCCGGAAGGAAAAACGGGAAATTTTCTTTTTGATAAGTTAGGCCGATGTATAAGCTTCAAATTAAATTTAATCAATACTCGTTCAGCAGTTAAGATGAGAAAGCGTAACAGATAGACCCACAGACAGATTTTTTTCAGGCAAATGAACTGCTGTTAGTATTTTTAGATTTTTTTTCTTTTTTCATTATTTTTTGGTCTAAATCTGTAAGTTACATTACTTAAATGATGTGGTATTAAACGTGTTAACAGTTGTTCTCTCGACTTCTTCTGTATGTAAACTTGAACTCGTTTCATGTTATGAATGAATTACGATTTCAGTTAAGTAATTATGGCATTTTTTGAAATAAAAACAACCAGATAGGGTTCAATATTAAATATTTATATCTAAATGTAAGAAACCTTAGTAAAAACCTAATTCAACATATAACATAACATTAGTTTTGAAAGAATATCGAATATTTGAGTTTTTAAGTCTGTTGGACAAAATTGAGATGCTTAATTGAATGTTTAAAAGCTATTAAAGGTATATGATGTACCTATTTCAGACTCTAAAATCATAAACTGTGGTAGAAACGAGCTTCCACTGTCTAATGTGGCACTGTCACTGTCTAATAACTAGCCCGTTGGCGCAGTGGGTAGTGACGCTGCCTTCAGCGCCGCGGGTCTCGGGTTCGATTCCCGCCGAGGACCAACATTTTCTATAAACAATTTGTTGGTTCTTCGAGCTTGGGTGTACATTTGTATTAAGTATGTATTTAAGCCTATATATGTAGTATATGTAGTATATAGGAGTTGTGATAGCCCAGCGGTGTGACTCTTTCGAGGGAAACACGAGTTCAAACCCAAGCAGGCACCAATGAGTTTTCTATTAAGACTCATGTGTCTAATTGATAATTGCAATTTATCACACGCTTTTCGGTAAAGGAAAACATCGTGAGGAAAACTTTCATATCTCTAGAGAATTCTGGGGATATTTGTAACCTACCAATCCGCATTGGAGCAGCGTGGTAGTTCTTAGCTCCAACCCTTCTCTCCAGAATCGGAGAGAGGAGGCCTATTCCCAGCAGTGGGATTGTAACAAGCCGCTACTTATATGTAGTATATCTACCAGTTGTCCGTCACCCATAACACAAGTATTAAGTTAAGTACTTACTTTTGGAGACCGACGACCGTGTGTATAAATGTCCCATATATTTATATTTTTTTAATGTCCGTCAGTTGTGGCTTCCTTCTTTTCTCCATGCAGTCCCCTCTATTATTAATAATAAGTAAATAAAGACCTGTTATTATCCTACTGTGTATAGGCCCCCTCTCCATTTTTGGATAGAAGAATTCAAGTTAAGACCTCCCACGATGCTCCCATACGGATTGTTAGGTTAGATATAATAAAATAATACCCATTCCATATTAGTTCGTTTTTATTCCTGAACAAACTCGGTTCCTTTTACAATTCACCATTCTCTTTATCAAATACTAGCTATGCCAGCGGCTTCGCCCGCGTGGAAACCTGCGTTTTATAAATTTTTCACATAATAGTTCACATTTTTAACTTAAAAATAATTATTGTGAGTACACCATAAGAGATAGAGACATGCTATTGCGGAATTTTTATAGTAGTTTTATAGATCTACAATTGTCTAGTACATTACTTTAGCACATCTCTGCTGGTTTACGCAGCGCTCGCGACTAAAGCTCCCAGTAAGCAAGCTTTTTAACAACTGCGCGATCTCTTCAACACAATTTACATAATACTAATATGTACTATTTACTTAAACCATCCGAAAGTATTTCACTATCTTTAGGTGAAAACCGTACGGAAATCAGTTCAGTAGATTTTGAGAAAATCGATTACATACAGACAGACTTTGCGACTTTGTTTTATAATAAGTATAGATAAGTATAGATATCGAATTTACACATCTGACACCATCTTATTTTTCTTAAATGCCAGCACTAATACTTAATCTCAATAAATACTTTTATATAATTCAACCTTATTTTACGAGATATTTATTCCATTATAGGAATAAACAAAGTACAAGAGAACATTTAAATTAGAATATTTAACACAAATCAATAGTAGTGTTCGGGCAATTTTTTTCCGCCGAGGGTAGTTGGGACTTGCTGCACCTGAGGCGGTGAGGGTAGGTCGTTAAAAAATGTCACAAAAAAACCAGAGTATGTCGGTCGGCCGCGCAACACGGTGAAGTCGGAACTCACTGAATTGTTGTAAATATCGGTGTACTCTCGTATAAATATACGCGAAATACTAAAGATAATTCTTTTATTCCTATTAAAGTTAAGTGGACTTTAGTGCCGAGATATAAAATAGCCAATGTCATTTGCTAAGTCGTAAATTTTAATTGTTCTTCGAGTTTTATATTGTAAATTACTGTGCTGGTCTCTGCATTTCGCAATCTCGACGATGCTTCTGCGCTCGCCCGTCCCGCCCGGTGACGCTGTAAAAGCTATTAGGGCTTGTTAGCCCTATGTTAGCCCATACAGTCAGTTCGAAAAAAAAGTAAGTAACTTAATACTTGTGTTATGGGTGACGGACAACTGGTAGATATACTACATATATAATTATAAATACATACTTAAATACAAATACCTTACCAAAAATGCCATACCTTACGAAAAAGCCTCTCATTTAAGGTCAGTATCCTTTGACTATTCGGGGTGGGGAAATTGCCGGTTGTCTGCCTATCCTAGTTACACTCACCAACTGTGGTTATCGAAGGGCACTCAGTAGGCGCGTACAAGTAATATATAGAGATATGCAGATTTTGTAACGATGTTTTCCTTCGAAGACTCCTTGACTCTCGTCAATTCATCTGCGCTCGTCTGTGAAGCCGTTAGAAATCAATCACACCCTTCCGACGTTGCAATGACTAATCAAAGTCATACATCAACCCTCCACTACGCGTCGCCCTAAGCCGTGGTCCGGCCTCACAGGAGGCACCCTTAGGACGACGTTTCCCGACCCCAGTAGAGCTTCTGCGCTTTACTCTTTGCATTTCGCAACCCCGGCGATGCTTCTGCGCTCGCCCGTCCCGCCCGGTGACTCTGTTAAAGCCGTTAGGGCTAACAGCATACAGTCAGTTGGAAAAAAAAGTTTACTTTAGGGTTTTACCAAAAAATCAGCGAAATTTTATTTCATTATAGCATGATTTATAGAAGCAGACGTCACTTTGCCGAATTCCATAGCTATAATAGAATTTTGCTATATGTATAATATATAGAATGTATGTAATGCTTAGTGTATGAAGGAGGCAAAATTCATGTACCTTACACATGCGGGACAAGTCACCACACGTATTTTAAAATTCCGCCACCAGCAACGATGCACCCAAGCAACGTCACATAACAAAATCGTAATCGTAACAATATTCATTATAATAATTGTAATTTTAGTCTAAACAAGCTGTGCCTGCGGCTTCGCCCGCGTGGCGAAGGCGAAAGGAGTAATTATGTTGTGTTTAGTATAAACACAACATAATGTACACGTAGATCTTAATCAGGAATTTGACATAGGCTTCTTTTTATTTCCGAATATGTTTGTATTAGTTAAGTCAAAATTATCTGGATTTTCCTACTAACAACCTTTGCACCGCGGATATAGCTATTAATTTACAAAATCCCTTAGTCATTTATGACATGTAAACAGCGTTGCCGTCAGCACCGTACACAATGCGATGACAATTCACACAGATGGCATTGTCGGACACAGAGGACGTTCGCACGACGCGGTGTTGCCCAATCGTACCGTGACTTGACACTCTGATGCATTGCTGGAAAACTGAAAGGATAATTTTTTTGTCGATAACAACTCTAAAGGGAAAATTTATAAATCGGTCATAAGACCTGTCGTAATGTATGGATCAGAAAGTTGGACAATGAAAAAGATGGATGAAAGAAGAGTGCATGCAAATGAGATGAGAATGTTAAGGTGGATGTGTGGTGTGACAATATTGGATAAAATAAGAAATTAGTATATAAGGGGAAGTATGAAAGTTGCGCCCATTGTAGAAAAGATGAGAGGTACAAGATTGGGATGGTATGGACATGTAATGAGGAGAAATGAAAATCATGTGACTAAACGAGTGTTGGATATGAATGTGGATGGATATGTGACTAGAGGAAGGCCTAAAAAGAGATGGTTGGAATGTGTGAAGTATGACATGCATATAAAAGGAGTAGCGCCAGAGTTGACGAATGATAGAAGAGAATGGAAGAGGAAAACATGTTGTGCCGACCCCACTTAGAGTGGGATAAGGGTAGGAGAAAGAAGAACAACTCTGTATGTCAAACAAATTCACGTAACGCATTATTCATAATCACAATCTTTATTTACTGCAATCTGGTCGATGCAATTATATCGCGAGAAAACTATTAATTTCCTGACATTAAACTAACTTAATAGTATGCAAATAATTTGAATATTGTTTGAAAACAAGTTTTTGAACTTTATAAACATTGTAAAATTTATGTAGTTTTGAATAACACTATATTTTAAATTTTTCGATAGTTAATGATAAAAAATATATAGTTGTAAGCACGTCAGAAGTTAAGTAGTCATTATCAATTTTATTTGATTAATCATAAAAAAGTATATAACTAATGTTTAGCACACAGATATTGTTAATTAATATTATTATATATTTTAGGTCCATCAACGATTACAATAATCAAAGTATGCGTCTAATTAAAACATTGCAAGTGTACCTTGGGTATTAAATAAAGAAGTTGATTGATATTGATATTTTGACTATTTCGCCAATAATTACAAAGTCACCATTTTGTATGGGTCATCTATAATCTAATTAGACATTTGTTTAGAGATAAAAGCACATTGATTCGCATAGAGGTACGTCTGCCATGCTCTAGGCTATAGGGTATCTCATTGTCGGCGTCGTTTTTGCTAAGCTACAATAGATGGAGCTTGTGCCGCGCATAGAAGTTCTTTTGTAGAACTATAGATAACCGGTACATATTTTCAAATGAGTCGGGTCCGGGGCATCCAGCACCGACCGTTAAGACATCAGGACTTATCCGCATGTCCGATACAGTTCACCACAGCGTGTCGCTTTAAGCCTAGGTCCGGCTTTACAGAAGGCACTTTTAAGGCGACGCTCCCAGGATGCTGCGAGACTCGCTATCCCAACTTTAAACCCCGACGATGCTTATACGCTCGTCCACTCTCTAGGTGACGCTGTGAAAGTCATTAGAGCTAATAACATTAGTAAGTGTTTGGAAAAAAATTCACATTAGCGGTCGAATTTAGCGGTCACATATCGTTAATTGCTCGTTATGTAATAATTATCATGGTGTTGCATTGGCCTCTTCTTCGTCGTTGTAATAATATACATTATACACACATTATTTTGAAGAGACGGACTAGAATTTTGACCCACTACGTCGCTCCTATAGTAGGATGGTGATCAATAATAAAATCAAATTAACCAATCAACAGTAAAAAACAAAAATGTTTTTTATTGATAATCCAGCAGTATCTCCAAGCTGAGGTAATACAATATATTGTTTAATCTCGAATGTAATTCAATTTATCAAAGTCATGGTTGCTTTAAGGAAATATATTTTCCCACGACAGTAACTTTGCACTTGAAACCGACTTAACTATCAATTATTGTGTTAAAAAGAGCATTGTACTCGAGGATAAGCAACAGATTATATTTAAATATTTGGCAATGAAACCTTTGTTTTTATACGAACATAAAACATAGAAGAAGAGCATCATTATTTTTCGGCACTTTCTGTTGCCAATGACAACTAACTTTTCTCGAAATTATAGGAAAATCTTTTATCAGAAGCACCTACGATAAATATTTTTACGCCATTAACGATGCTATCACACTCATCACTGCATCACCAGTACGTTATAAAAGCCGAGCCCATATATAGGGTGAGGTTGAAGACCAAAGTCTTCGGACAATCCGAGTTGACAGTGATGACATACGGATTTGAAATGTGGTCCTAGACTATAGGCTTAATAAGAAAGTTCTAAATAAGTCAGCGTAAGAGCGACTATGCTTGGAGTATTTCTACGTGATCAAATCAGAAATGAGGAAACCCATAGAAGAAATTAAAATTTGTACTACTAAATTTATACTACTTTTAATAAGTACTTTATCTTGTTCCTGAATATATTTTCATCATATATTTTAACCCGGTATAAAATCAATCATACTAAATGTCATCATTATTGGTCTAGCGATTTAGCCGTGGAATATTTGCATACATATTAAGATTTTAAATTTGATTGTGGTGATAGTGTTTTGAACTTTGTATGTAGAAAATTGGCATACAGATCTCCTTGATAACAAAATAATTTTATAGTTCTCTGTGAATCACATGATCACAATCATTAGCGACACGCCACATCTGAGTCATTTTAATTACACCCCAAGCCACCTGTAATCTCATTGTTTCCTCCCGATGATCTTGTACAATTGAGATTCGTCATCACATTGTCATCATTGTACCTATTAGCTTGAAAGACAAAAAGTTATGTCGAGGATTAAACTATTAAAAATTGACTGGCCTGTTGGCAGTACCGTGCCTTCAATTCCAGGGATCGCAGGTTTGATTACTGCCGAGGAACAACATTTTGTTAAAACAAAAAAAAGATTTGGTTTTTCGAGCCTGGCTACGTTTAAAAATTGATAAATGTTTATTTACGTTGTCTTACACCCATAACACATGCTTAGAGTTACATTAGAGACGGACGGCTGTGTGTGTAATTGTCCCATATAATAAAGTATTAAAAAAAGCTTTGATAGCCTAGAAGTGAGACCGAGTAACTATTTCGAAGGTATCACGGGTTCATACCCCGGGCACCTATGAGTTTTTCTATTACAACGTATGTGTCTAATTGATATTTGTAATTTATCTCACGCTCTTCGCTGTAAAAATTAAATTCAAATCCAAAATATTCTTTATTCAAGCAAACTTGTAAACACGAGCTTTTGAATCGTGAATTCTACTGCTGGTTCGGAAAGCTGTTGCCACTAGCTAGAAGATCCAACAAGAAACTCGGCGATTGCTCTTTCAAAGTATTATTCTTATCACTTGTTACATTTAGTAATTACTGTCTTGTACAGGGTCAAAGAGTAGCTCTGTCCGCGCATTCTTATCCTCTAAGTAATCCTCAACAGTATAAGCTTTCTGTATTAGCCTTTTTGTTATAGTGTTTTTAAACTGCAATCACAAAGCTAATAAAATCGATTGATACTCAAACGCAAACGAAAGCTTATGTCGGTTACTTTGTCTATTATATACATAACGCCAATCTTTTAATAATTATGTATATTCTTATGCACAATGCCCTGTGTTATCCGGCTGAATAGAATAGACCAGCCTCATTTCTTACAGAGGTGTCGTAAAAGGCGATTAAGGTAAGTTGACCAACCGTGTGGTATCCGGTTGAGAAGAATAGACCACCCTCTTTCTTACCGAGGGGTCGTAAAATACGACTAAGGTAAGTTGACGTCAGGTAGGCGGCCGGTCGTAAAATACGTAGCCGAATCATGTGACATCATCAGGATGCTGCGAGACTCGCTATCCCAACTTTTAACCCAGGCGATGCTTATCGCCCACTTTCTCGGTGACGCTGTAAAAGCTATTAGTTAGTGTTTGAAAAAAAATTCACATCGGTCGAATTTAGCGGTCGAATATCTTTCGTCAATTCGTCACCCTCATTTCTTACCGAGGTGTCGTAAAAGGCGACTAAGGTAAGTTGACCCATCGTGTGGTATCCGGTTGATTAGAATAGACCACCCTCTTTCTTACCGAGGGGTCGTAAAATACGACTAAGGTAAGTTGACGTCAGGCAGGCGGCCAGTCGTGAAATACATAGCCGAATCATGTGTAATCATGTTATAACATGTTGTGCCGACCCCACTTAGAGTAGGATAAGGGCAGGAGGATAATATGTATATTCTTATGTACAAAAATTAAATTGCTTTAAATATACTGTGAAACCAATGTCCTTTTTGCTCAAGCGGGGAATCACGCGAGGAAACTTTCATATCTCTAGAGAATTCCGTGGACATGTGTAGCCTATGAACCAGTTTGGAGCAACGTGGTGGATCTTAGCTCCAAATTTTCTCTGTAAAAACGGAAAGAAGACGCCTATGCCCAGCAGTGGTAATGTGTAAAGTGGTAAACAATGGTATCAGGCCATTACTTTACCATATAATATTATAAATCCACAAATAATCCACCATTCAAATACTACCAAAGCAAGGATACTGTTTTTATCATGCAAAACTATTACCTTGCAGTTCCAATTAAGGAGGTGTTAAACGATCTACGTGCGACGTCTAGTTGTCCGTCACGCGTCATGGCTTCAACCTGACCCTGAGTTTATAACCCATTATGTTGACGAAAACAGTGCCCTGCAGTCACTTTACTGACCTTAACATCTGATTTATTGGGATCGTTATACTGTTTTGCTTCGCTTATACTTAGAAAAAAAAAAACTTTATTTATGACGTACACTGCATACATGAAATAATACAAAAAAATATATTTTTAAAGGCGTGGTGTGACGTCACAAAATAGGAACCACTCGGCATTGGTTCGAAAACTCGAATACCGAATATTGTAAGATAAACTAAATTAATATACCTATATTTTCTATATAGGTATATAGTGTAAATGTATTTATATATGGTATAGGGTTAGGTTACTGCATGCCGTGTGGTATCCGGCAGAGTAGAATAGACCACCCTCATTTCTTACCGAGGTGTCGTAAAAGGCGACTAAGGTAAGTCGACCCGCCGTGTGGTATTCGGCTGAGTAAAATAAATCACTCTCATTTTTTACCGAGGTGTCGTAAAAGGTGACAAAGGTAAGTTGACCCACCGTGTGGTATCCGGTTGATACCACACGGTGGTACGTTGACGTCAGGCTGGCGGCTGGTCGTAAAATAGTTAGCCATATCATGTTTGTAGCATGTTGCGCCGACCCCACTTAGAGTGGGATAAGGGCAGGAGGATGATAATGGGGTTAGGTTACTGCATAAATTGTAAAGTTTTAATTAATTACTATTTTAAACTTAATATTTACTTTTTATATTTTTTATTCGTAAACACCTATTTATAAAACTAATGCACAGTGTTGCGTGGGTTCTTATATTTTATTAAATCAAATATTTGCTTATCTACTAAGTATAATTTGTATTTTTTTAAAAATTATTGTATTTTGTTCAGATTGCGCTACTGCGTATTGATGGTTGAAGTGTTAACGCTTATATATCCTAGTTATGGAACTCTTTGCCGACATATCTTTACTTATAAAATCAAGTCCCAAAAAACTGACTGTATGTGATCCATTTTCTCAATTTGTAATTTACGGATTTTCGTACACTTTTTAATAAAAGATAGTGCTATTCTTCCGGAACGTTGACGTTAATAGTAATTATATTTCGGTTCTCCGTAAATTGTGTAAAAGAGGTCGCCCAGTTGTTAAAAAACTTGCGTTCTGGGAGCTTTAGTCGCGTGCGTTGCATAAACCAGCAGGGATACGCTAAAGTAATGTACTAGAGAACTGTAGATCTATAACAATACCACAAAAAAGTCCGGGACAGCATTTATCTTTCACGGTTAATTTACAACAACTATTTGTATATAGCTAATCGGCTGGAGCATTATTGATAATACTTGATACAATTATAGCTTAAATTCCTGGCTAAAGTCTGCGATCCGGGTTTAACTAATCGCGGGTTAACCAATCCAATATTATCTTTACCTACAACGTTTCGGCAAATTTGTATCTAGCACTGAAGGAGACATTAATTGATTTGGTAACTACCTTGCTGTAACTAATATAGTTATTAATTATTTACAGTTGGACGCCCAACAGCGTTACACCCTCTTCCAGCGAGGGCTGTGGGAAGCGGCGCAGCAGTTACCTCGTGGGGCCATCAGAGATTTCAGCACATTCAGGCAGCTGAGTTTGCTGTCTATCATAGGCCCTGCTGCACTACCTCCAGACCAGCTGGATAGAGTAAGTCCCTAAGTAGAATATCTACTTCATGTTCTCATTCACCTGCCCTTATCCCACTCTAAGTAGGGTCGGAACAACATGCTTTTCCCTTCCATTCTCTCCTATCATTCGTCAACTCTAGCGTTAGTCCTTTTATATCATTCTTCTCACAATCCAACCAACTTAGGCCTACCTCTAGTCACATATGCATCCACGTTCATAATTAACGCTCGTTTGGTCACATGATTTTCATCCCTCCTTATTATATTCCCATATCGTCTTAATTATTCTTCTTACCTGGATACCTGATTTTTTACAAGTGGAAGTACTTCAAGCCTTTACGATGTTTTTGGCTCGAAAATGCTAGAAAAATGTTCGCTTACCAGACACTTCTAAGCACTAAGGTTTTATGCCTCATGATTTAATATTTGGTAATTCTAGTATTATTTTATAAAGCAATTTACAATTTATTTTAAACTATTAATTTCCATCTCCCAAACCGAGTAGCCAAATTTAAAATTTCCGATAGCCAAATACAAATCTACATTGAAGCAACATGATAGATTTAAGCTCTGATTCTATCCAAGGAGAGGCAAGACTTTTTACCAGCAAACGGATTTACAAACGGCTACTTCTATTCGTCATAATAAAGTAACGGCCTGTTAATGTAATCCCTACTGCTGGGAATAGGACTCCTCTCTCCGTTTTTTGGAGAGAAGGATTGGAGCTAAGACCTACAACGCTGCTCTAATGCGGATTGGTAGGTTATACATATCCATAGAATTCTCTAGAGATATGTAGATTTCCTCACGATGATTCCTTCACCGAAAAGCGTGTGTTAAATTCCAAATATCAATCAGACACATAAGTTTTAATAGAAAAACTCATTGGTGCCTGTCCGGATTTGAACCCATGTTCGTCTCTAGAGAGTCGCACGGTCTCACCACTGGGCTATCACAGCTTAATATCAGCAGTCCATATGAACACATAAGCTGTGATGACTCGTCATAGATGGCGCAATTTAAAGAACAATTTTTTAATTTGCAGTACAACCGCATCATTAACGACATGCTGGCAGTCTACAATACGGCGGAAATATGTGCATACAACGAACCCTTCAAGTGTGGTCTACATCTTCAGCCGGAGTTACAGTACATCATGTCCCACTCGAGGGACTGGGACGAGCTGCAGCACGTCTGGACCGAGTGGAGACGGAACACTGGCAGGCGGATCCGGGACCTTTACGAGCAGTTGGTGGACCTGACCAATCAGGCTGCGCGGCTTAACAGTACGTTGTAAAATTGAGATTTTTTATCGCTTCGGGGCGAAACGACTGTAGAGATTTTGGTGTTGGTTGTGTGGATTGCTTGTGTTCATTGTTGCTGGTGGAGGCGTCTCGGAATACAAATGGTGAGATACGTGAATTTTGCCTGTTTCGCACACATTAGCATTGCATGCATTATCCTATTCCACGCGGATTATAGCAAACTAGTTCTGTTATAGTTTCTGCAAATGAGGGTGATTTATCTGTCTCTCTTTTTTTATGAGTGATTAGACAAAGACGTAGTATTTGAGTGTCATCTTCCCTCTCATTACTTATTCCGTCACTGTCACTTAAAGGGCTGCATATGGCTCCCCTATTCTTCTATCCTCCTGCCCTTATCCCACTCTAAGTTGGGTCAGCATATGTTACCAACATGTGTCACATGATTTGGCTACGTATTTCACGACGGGCCGCCTGCCTGACTTTGATTTACCTTAGTCCCCTTTTACGACCCCTTGGTTAGAAATGAGAGTGGTTTATTTTACTCTGCCGGATGACTACATGATATCATGCAGTTAAAACTTGCTGTAGGACGCCTGATATTTTATAAAAGCAATCTTGAGTAAGACAGTAATAATAAAAAGGTTTACGCAGGATTTTTTCAGGACATTTATTATTATTTATAGACTTTAGAATTAGGCGTTATGGCAGAGGTCCGTAATACAAAAGTATTGAAAGTATTATTTTGCAATAATCCGTAATAAAGGAAAATATATTTAACGCTAAATGTAGAGTGTACCGTTCTTATAATGGACAAATGCGTAAAATGTATAAATAAACTCACATTACATACATTTATCGTAGAGTCCATATCCTGATGATGCTCCAGTTACAAGGCGAAACGATTGATCCAAGTTTTTTTGAGATGTTTTCCAAGTTTTTTAGGGGCATAAGTTTTAATTAAAAGACGCATTGGTGCCTGGGCGGGGTTCGAACTCATTAAAAAGCATTTGCTAATCTCATGAGCTAGATCCAAATATTTTAGTCCCACAACTTTCATGAGATTATGGTCATGTTCGCAATAATTGCTCGATGCGCTGATCGATCTGCCAAAACTATATCAGGTTTATTAGCGGCGATATACCTATCAGTGATGATAGATCGGTTTTTTTTGTTATTGATATGAATTAACATCATTCATTTCATATTGTTGCAGATTTCACAGACGCTTCAGCATATTGGATGTTCCCGTATGAAACTCTGAGTTTGAGACAGGAAATGGAGGAAGTCTGGGAACAGGTGCGTGATTCCTTAATAAATATTCAATGCCCGCATGTGGCCCTAAATCATCATCTTGCCTCACAGGAGGCATTCCTACAGCGAGGTTCATACTAGTAGGGTTTTTAGGCTCTTCTTTCCATATTTCACGCTAATTATTGTCCCGTTGGCGTAGGTAACAAGTAGCCCGTTGATCTTGCCTTCAACTCCGGAGGTCACGGGTTTGATTGCCACCGAGAGTTAACATTTTCTAAAAATAATTTTGAGAAAACAACCGCCGAGCTTCTATGGTCCTAACCAGAAGAAAGTGCTCTACTCTACGTTCTACTCTCTCTAAAGTATTCATTAAAAAGTGATATTTTAAATTCTAATTTATATCTAATTTTAAATGTCTTTTATATGAATGTTATTAACAAAGCGATTCTGGTATCCACGTCAACCTGTGGTACTACATTATTCCAACTGACGTTTTTTCTCGTTAGGACCAATTTTCCGACAGTAGATAAGACAAAAAAAACTTATCAAGCTTAAAATACTTACCAAGCTTATTTGAATAAAGAATAATCTAATTTTCGAACTAAAACAACGTTGTTACATTTCTAGGTCAAACCTTTATACGACCTCCTTCATGCTTACGTCCGCCGTCGTCTTCGGGAAGCGTACGGACCAGAGAGAATATCCAGATCTGCACCCCTCCCTGCTCATATCCTTGGGGATATGTGGAGCCAGAGCTGGTCTGGGATAGTTCCGTTCACCCTGCCCTATCCTGGCAAGAAACTAGTGGACGTTACGCCAGAAATGGTGCAACAGGTAAATTCTTTTTATCGATCTTAGAGTATTGGAACTTTGTATCTTGCAGTTTGGTGTAGTTATAATAGCTTTGAAGATGTGATAGTCCAGTGGTGAGAGCGTGCGAATCTCTAGAGACGAACGTTGGTTCGAACCCGGGCAGGCACGAATGAGTTTTTTTATTAAAACTTATGTGTCTAATGGGTATTCGCAATTTATCACACGCTTTTCGGTGAAGGAAAACATCGTGAGGAAACCTGCATATCTCTAGAGAATTCTGGAGATACTTGTAACCTACCAATCCGCATTGGAGCAGCGTGGTAGGCCTTAGCTCCAATCCTTCTCTCCAGAAACGGAGAGAGGAGGCCTATTCCCAGCAGTGGGATTGTAACAGGCTGCTACTTCGTATTTAGATTTCTTTAATTTTTTAGAAGATTTTGGGATTGCTACCCAATTTGTAAACAAAAGAACAGATTTCTTAGAAAATTCGCTATGTGTAATGCCGACAGTCGAATTTATTATGGGCTAGGATAATAAAGCGACAAGAAAACGTACACAGCTGCGCAGTTTTTACTAATTTTGGCAACTTAAAAAGTTCTTAATTCACTTATATTATTAAATTGCTGAGAGTGGGTGTAAAGCTATATAGAGTGTATTTTTGTATGGGAAACAAGCTAAACTAACCAAAGCCAAGTGATATCGCCGCTTTAGGGGGTTTGTCGTTAAATCCAGTGACGTTACATGGAGATTACAGCGCATTTTGAGATTAAAATAGTATTTTTGAACCACAAATTTAAATTGTTAACGAAAAGACTAGTACCCAAAGGTAATAATAAAATTATTTTGCTATAATCCGCGATACAGTACATAGAAAATATATATAGTGCTAAATGTATAGTGGACTATCCGTTTTTTCATACCCGTTATATGCAGGATAAAACGTAAAAACACATGCACAAACCACCACTGCCACCACAATACACAAGCACTACACACGTTCACTATCACAAACTCAACAATCGTTTCGCCCCGCAACCGAAGCATCATCAGGAGATAGACTCCACGACAAAATCGCAAAGCGAAGCATTATCCAAGCAAGCATTGTTATATAGTAATCGGTTCAACCCCACCATCTATTTTATCTATGAACACGTGTAACAAGCTTGAACTTGAAACATTTATCTGATCGTTAATGAGGGTGCCATTATTATACTTAATAATTTCTAATTGTTCCAAAATACAATGTTTGGGACAATAATTTGGAACTTTTGTATTATGTATCTCCGCAAAGTAACGCCTAATTCTATAAATTACTGGTACCCAATATTTGCTGCGTTCATACCGGGAAAATATGTACAATATCGTGCATGTATATGTAAATAAAAATATATAAATAACTTTTACTTTATCAGGGTTTCACTCCGTTAACAATCTTCCAATTGGCTGAGGAGTTCTTCGTATCAATGAACATGTCAACAATGCCTCAAGACTTCTGGGCCCTGAGTTTGTTCGAACAACCGGCCAATAGGCATATCCACTGCCAACCATCGGCTTGGGACTTCTGTAATGGCCATGACTATCGGTAAGTAATGGTTTGCTTCCAGCGTATTCTTAAATACTTTGGACATATTGCTAGGAGAAACCCTGAAAGCCTGGAGAAGCTGATGGTTGTTGGTCGACGGGAAAAGACCACGCGTTCGCTCACCTACCCGTTGGTCACACCAAGTTAAAACGCTCACAGGCCTGCCAATTACCAAAGCTATAAAAACTACCGAGTCTAGAAAAACATGGAAAACCATAGTGCGTTAAGTGGGCAGAAATAATGATTCCATCTAGACACGACCTTCAGAAACCGAACCAGCAGTAGATGTTATCGATTCAAAAGCACTTGTTTACAAGTTTACTTGAATAAAGAATATTTTGAATTTGAATTTGAATTTGAGAAATGAAGATGCCGACTATGATGAAAAATGGTACTTGTATGGTGGGACGTCTTGACGGATCAAATCATTAATAAGAGAACCTGTAGAAGCAAAATCTATGTAAATTAAATTATCAGGGACTGCAGTTAATCGCTCTTCACGAAAACAAATCCTTAAGTATCTCTCCTTCTAGAAAAAAAAACAGTTCTAGATCCAACTTAAAGATTTTATTATTTTATAACAATTAGTTGGCATTAACAAAGTCACAGATACTCATAAACTGTGTTAAATGACTGGCTGTTATTATAATAAGTATATGAAAAACGCTATAAGGGGCATAACATAATGAACGTTTTTATTGTGAATTACGGCCCAAAATCTTGTCCTTTAAGCCCTATTGACTGGCCCGTTGTCACAGGTGATAATTACCTTGCTTTAAGCTCGGCGGGTCGTTGGTTCGATTCTGGGTGTATTTACTAATTTTAAAGTAACCAGTTGAGAAAGCTACTTAAACTTACTTGTTAAGCTTTTTGAACGGACGAGGGTATGTGTAATTATCCCATATACTTATGTGTCAATTCATATTATAATTTTTCTAGAACCTACTAAATTTAATAGTAGAAGTGGTGTCCGAGATTTCATTCGCGTTAACTTAAGCGCTTATATACCTTCAATATTGAATTACGTGTTTTCTTCCGTGTACAAATAAAATTTTCCCGAAATATCCTATATGAATATTTATGCTATATAATAGGTCCAGCGAACTAGTCATTAGACAAAGGGATGAGCAGACTTTTGCATTTATAATATTCTCTTCTTTCTTTCTTTACGTCGGGTGGTATCCGGCATAGAATAGACCACCCTCCTTTCTTACCGAGGTGTCGTGAGAGGAGACTAAAGTATGTGCCGAGTGGTATCTGGCTGTATAGAATAGACCACCCTCATTTCTTACCAAGGTGTCGTAAGGTAAGTTGACGTCAGGCAGGCGGCCGGTCGTAAAATACGTAGCCAAATCATGTGACAACATGTTTGTAACATGTTGTGCCGACCCCACTTAGAGTGGGATAAGGGCAGGACAATGATGATGATGAAATCTTTTCTTTCTTTTTCTAACAGCATCAAGATGTGCACGCACCCAGACATGAAAGATCTCATAACCGCTCACCACGAGATGGCGCATATAGAATACTTCTTGGCTTACAAAAACCTGCCGAAGGTGTTTCGAGATGGCGCTAACCCTGGTAAGTCAAATAATGTGCATAATCTTAGTTTTTCCTGCCATACATTTTATCTACCAAGCCGTATCAAAGTGCTTGGTTTATGCACCAATGCTAATGAGGAGAATAGCGGAATTTTATTTTTAAAACGTCTAACCCACAGATGAGCTTCGATCTTTTTATAGCTTCACTACTTCCTAGTTCTCTTAGTAAAGTAAGTAAAGTTACGGCCTCTTATATCCCACGGCTGGGCATAGGCCTCCTCTCTCCGTTTTGGTGAGAAGTATTAGAGCTAAGACCTACCACGCTGCTTCAATCCGGATTGGTAAGTTACACATATCCCTAGAATTCTCTAGAGATATACAGGTTTCCTCACGATGTTTTCATTAACCGAAAAGCGTGTGATATATTGCAATTATCAATTAGACACATAAGTTTGAATAGAAAAACTCATAAGTGTCTGACCGGGGTTTCACCTTTGATGGTCTTTAGAGAGTCCTATCCTATCATATCCTATCCTAGTTTTTTTACATAAACATGTCATTAGCACATTAATTATGTTGTTCCACCACAAGTTTTTCGATGGTCGGACCTAACTGGGTAGGTAGAAGCAACTGAATTAAAGGGGTTCGGGTGTACCTCAGATTTCTCAAAGTAAGATTTCGAAAAACGTTTAAAGAGGTGAGTAATGGTAGGGATATCGAGGTCTCTATGGAGGTCAACGTTTCGCATGAACCACGGACAACCAGTGGCTGTCCGCATGAATCGGTTCTGTAGTCATTGGAGCCTGAGCAATCTGACCTCTGAAACGTGCGCGAACGCAACGCTCGCATAGGACATTATTGGTCTTGTGCAAGTTTTGTAGAGTGTCACTTTGTTGCGGAGCGACATCTTACTTTTCTTGCATAACATCGGATAAAATTTCGGACATCAAATGAGTATTCCGCTTTGGTGGTTGGAAGAAAAAAGAATGGTAATGCATAATAATTTAATTCATAGATACATACAGTTAGATATATAATAAACATATGGCAGTTCTATCGCAATATACATTTTAATATAATAAATTAATTTTTAAAAATTAATCACACTGAAATCAGGTAATGTTCTTCAAATCGATGATCCCGTATAAAGCTAAAGTTAATATTAAAGCAGTGTTGAAACCAAGACTGGTGCCGGTGTTGCAGAGATCAGTATCACAAGTGCAGTACGTGACGAAAAGGTCCCCATTACCCGTCTGTCGTTTGCACGTGTGCTCGCCCTTTTCTTCTTCGATGTACCCGCAGTTACGAACAATTCGTAATTTGCCGAAAACTGAGACGATAAAGTATAGTTACCTTAAATCTATTCATTCACTCTAAGTAGGGTCAGCACAACATATTAAAAACATGTTGTCAAATGACTTGGCTACGTATATTACAACCGGCCGCCTGCCTGACGTCAACTTACCTTAGTCGTATTTTACAACGCCTCGGTAAGAAAGAGGGTGGTCTATTCTACTCAACCGGATACCACACGGTGGGTCAACTTAGCTTACTCGCCTTTTACGACATATCGGTAAGAAATGAGGGTGGTCTATTCTACTCAACGGGACACCACACGGTGGGTCAACTTACCTTACTCGCTTTTTACGACATATCGGTAAGAAATGAGAGTGGTCTATTTTACTCAACCGGCATTTACATTTAACCTATTATTAATGCATAAAACTGAACGGTCCTTTAACAATCCAGAGGTAATTTTTTTTAAACTTATTTAACTGACAATTGCAATTGAGCTGGCCTTTATAAAAAAACATCGCGAAGAAACTTGCATATCTCTAAAGAATTCTGGTGTACCCTGCCAATCCGCAATGGAGCAGCATGGTGGGTACCTAGAAACAACCCGTCTGCATTGACTGGCCCGTTGGCGCAGTGGGTAGTGATCCTGCCATCAGCTCCGCGGGTCGCGGGTTCGATTCCCGCCGAGGGCCAACATTTTCTATAAACAATTTGTTGATTCTTCGAGCCTGGGTGTGTATTTGTATTTAAGTATGTATTCAAAATTATATATGTAATATATTTATACCATATGTACACCAGTTGTCCGTCACCCATAACACAAGTATTAAGTTATTTACTTTGGGGATGGTAATATGTATCCACAGTCTCGACAGAGACCGTGCGACTCTCTAGAGACGAACATGGGTTCAAACCCGAGCAGGCACCAATGAGTTTTTCTATTTAAACTTATGTGTCTAATTGATATTTGCAATTTATCACACGCTTTTCGGTGAAGGAAAACATCGTGAGGAAACGAGCATATCTCTAGAGAATTCTGGAGATACTATGTGTAACCTATCAGCATTGGAGCAGCGTGGTAGGTCTTAGCTCCAACCTTTCTCTCCAGTAACGGAGAGAGAAGGCCTACTCCCAGCAGTGGGATATTAACAGGCCGTTACTTTACTTTTTTTTTGGGAATGGACGACCGTGTGTGTAATTGTCCTGTATATTTATTATTTTATTTATTTATTATAAGAATGGAGAGAGGTGGCCCCTGTGTGATGTATATACCCACGGGTATAAGCCTAAGGCAGATAGTTTTAATAGGCTATAGGCCTAACAAAATCGCGATTTTTTGCGTCAATTTAAAATTGTTAAAATAAGGGTGAAATACTTACTTTCCATCTTAATGACCCGGCAAAAGGTGGGTTCCATTGGTTCTAAATGTTCTGGTGGATCCCTTAATGAGCAGTTGACTACGCCTAGGCTGAAGGAGTCGAACTGCTCCCCACATCGAGGGTCATAAGCGCTGTTGCAGTCATAGCAGAATATAGAGGAGGCTGGGAAATTAAAAATATCAAATTATTTTATACTAAGTAGGGTTTTTTAGAGAAAATTATAAAATTCTAAAACCAGTTTTTAGAAGAAAATATCGGTTTTCAATATATGAATAACAATAATTTATAGAATTAAGCGCTACTTTCCGGAGATCCATAATACAAAAGTAATAATAAAAATTTTTTTTTCTACAATCCGCGATAAAGTAAAAAGAAAATATATATAATGTTAAATGTACAGTATAGACTATCCATTTTTTACATGCAAGTTTCTTACCGATACATGCAGGTTTCTTAAAAACATATGCACAAACCTCCACCACGCCACTACAATACACAAGCTTTACATACGTTCACTATCACAAACTCAACAATCGTTTCGCCCCGCAACCGAAGCATCATCTCTGTATCGCGGATTATAGCAAAATGGTTTTTATTATTACTTTTCGTAATAAGAAAAACCATATAGAACATAATTGAGGAACCTAACGCTTAACATGACGTGAACGAAGTTGCACTGATACAACTGGTTTTAAATTATTATAATCCCAAGTTAGTTTAACTAAATATATATTTAGCAGGAACAAACGCCGTGTGGTATCCGGCAGAGGTGTCGTAAGAGGCGACTAAGGTAAATGGCATGTGGTATCCGGCTGCATAGAATAGACCATCCTCATTTCTTACCGAGGTGTCGTGAAAGGCGACTTAGGTAAGTTGACGTCGGGCAGGTCGTAAAAACCGTAGCCAAATCATGTGACAACATGTTTGTAACATGTTGTGCCGACCCCACTTAGTGTGGGATAAGGGCTTAAGAATGATGACATTTAGCAGGAACAACTAAATAAGGTCATTAGACCTATTCTTTAATTTGAATACAAAATTTCGCAAGGCTTTGCGATTTTGTCGTGGAGTCTATCTCCTGATGATGGTTGCGGGGCGAAACGATTGTTGAGTTTGTGATAGTGAACGTGTGTAGTGCTTGTGTATTGTAGTTGAAGTGGTGGAGGTTTGTGCATGTGTTTTCACGAATCCTGCACGTAACGGGTATGAAAAAACGGATAGTCCACTATACATTTAACACTATATATATTTTCTATTTACTGTATCGCGGATTTGCAAAATAATTTGATTATTACTTTTGTAACATTAAATTTTTTAGCTTTTTTAACTTGACTTGTCTTATGATAGTGCTATTGTACTTAATTAAGTCTGGATTGTTCGCCCTTTTTTTAATGAACTGAACCATTACTCACACTCTTGGAAAATAAACGTTTTTTTCGATGATTCAACTTTTATTATAGCAATTTATTGAAATAGTGTTTTTGCTGTTCTGATTTGGGTATTTACGGAATAGGAAACTATCGTGTTAGTAGAAACCTTACGTTCACTTTGTTCGCAATTGGATTACTTGTGTTGAACTTGGCTTGAATTTACTACCGCTTCGGAAGGACGCCTGTAATTGAATATTGTAACCTTTCTTCTAAATAACCTTTTAACATCGAATCAAATATAATCCTACTTCCTACTTCCTACTAATATTATAAATGCGAAAGTTTGTGAGTATGGATGGATGTTTGTTACTCTTTCACGAAAAAACTATAAGACGGATTTTGATGAAACTTTACAGTTATATAGGTAATACATCGGAATAGCATATAGGCTACAATTTGATTTTATGTAATATAACGATACATGTCAATAAAGACGGAAAAAATCTGGACTCTGGAGCTATCTCGGTGTACGCTGCCTAAACCATTAGAGTTACACAAAGATGATGTACCGTAGTATTGTTTGTCTTGAATACTCCTAAATAAAAGTCCGCGACAGCATACATCTACCTTTTATGTGCAAGCCACTATGACCAAAATTGTAAATCATAAATTTAATTTAATTAGTTATTGTGGCAAACCAAATTCCATGCAAGCGAAGCCGCGGGCAAAGTCTAGTACTTTATAAACATAGGCGTAACTTAGCGGAAAAGCATAATCCATAACACAAAAGTTATGAGTTATTTTGCTTTAATCCACGTTTGTTAGGAAAATCTATGTTATGCTAAGTGTAGGAAGCAGAAACCGTTCTCGTACCTTACACATGCAGAATTAGTTACCGCACATATCACAAGACACTACCACCAACAAGTCGAGGTGAATATGCGTAACACTTGTGTAGTGTACACGAGTACTACACACATTCACTTCGACAATTTCAAAGATTGTTTCGCCCTGTACCCTGTAACATCATTAGAAAATAGGCGCCGCGATAAAATCGCAAGACTTTGCAAATAAAGTACTTTTAACAACACTTTAACTTTCAGCACTAGGTTTTATTGCTTATATAAATTCACTATACAAATTCATAATAATTCTCGCCCCCCTTAGTCTTTAGTCTAAGTGGGGTCGACACAATATGGTTTTCTCGGCGAATATCTCCTATCATTCGTCACCTCTGACGCTACTCCTTTAAATATGTATATGATACTTTACACAATCCAAGACCTTTTTTTCGAACTGACTGTATGCTGTTAGCCCTAACGGCTTTTACAGCGGCACCGGGTGGGACGGGCGAGCGCAGAAGCATCGTCCAGGACCGATATTGTGCTGACCCCACTCAGAGTGGAATAAGGGAAGAAGAATGATGATTTAATACATTAATTGTAACTGCGATTTCGTGTGAAGCTCCTCAAAATTATGCAGTGTGTTATTTTTAATGTTCTTAAAGGAAAACTGTATTGTTTATTTTTGTTTTAATTTAAATCTGCGGTACCAACTAGAGATTTCGAATACTTAATTTAAATCCTACTTTAGAGGTATTTTTATCAGACTTACCGTATTTGAAACAAAGCGACAAAACGAACAGAAGACCTACTAAACTTGATATTGATGACATATTAACTGGTAGCACTAAGCGAAGAATGCCCTCTTACTGAATTACCTTGACGGTTCGCGGTCTATAATCTAATTACAGAACCTAATAGTCCACTGACTAGCCATGCTATAATAATCATCTGAAGACGGTATATTGTTGCCTAAAACAAAACATAGTTGTAGTGAATCGGTCAGCGCGTCGGGCAATTATTGTTCATATCACTGTCCTAGGTGCCTAGATGTCACCTTTCAACCTTCCATGACCTTCCACGAGCACATACACATAGTCTGCAATAAGGCTGCGTATGTCATGGGACGACTTTATCCGATGTTATGCAAGAAAAGTAAGATGTCGCTTCGCAACAAAGTGATACTCTACAAAACTTGCATCAGACCAATAATGTCCTATGCGAGCGTTTCAAAGGTCAGATTGCTCAGGCTCCAAAGACTACAGAACCGATTCATGCGGACAGCCACTGGTTGTCCGTGGTTCATGCGAAACGTTGACCTCCATAGAGACCTCGATCTCCCTACCATTACTCACCTCTTTAAACGGTTTTCGAAATCTTACTTCGAGAAATCTGAGGTACACTCGAACCCCCTTATTTCAGTAGCGTCTACCTACATCCCAGTTAGGTCCGACCATCGAAAATATAGGCGTCCAAAAAGCGTCCTGTATGACCCCGACGATCAAATAACGATCGCCAACACAGATACACGTAATACACACACACAGCGTCTTCGCCGGCGAAGACGAGGTCCCAGTTTTCTGACGTCGGTCGTTCGTGGCTTCTCGCCACCCTTCCGACGCCACAATGACTAATCTAAGTCATACCATCAACCCTCCACTACACGTCGCCCTAAGCCGTGGTCCGGCCTCACAGGAGGCACCCTTAGGACGACGTTCCCCGACTTAAGTAAAGCTTCTGCGCTCTTCTCTCTGCATTTCACAACCTCGACGATGCTTCTGCGCTCGCCCGTCCCACCCGGTGACGCTGTAAAATTAGGGCTAACAGCATACAGTCAGTTCGGAAAAAAAAATTCGTTCTAAGCATCGATGTGCATTATTTAAAGGAAAAATGGGGTGGGGTGTTACTCTCCACCCCCTTTTCTTACATACCTATCAAATAATATTGAATGTAATTAAATTGGTATTTTATAGCTATAGGTATAACGAAACTTTATCTCACCTTATTAATAAATTGAATAAAACGATTATCGTATTTATCAAAATAAGCTAACGTAAATAGACCATATTCTTACATATTTTAAAACAAGTTGCTGCGTCTTTCTGTCTGTTGTCTTGCGATATTTACTAATTGACAGAACGAATCGTGATTTTGCTGTCCAAATTGTCAATTTAACCAAATCAGTTAATGCATCGGGTTGGGTCCTCGAAAAGGTCGCGGGCAGATCCAAGAAGCACAGGATCTTGTAAAGTAAAAAGTAAAGTAACGGCCCGTTACAATCCCACTGCTGGGACTATTCCCAGCAGTGGGATTGTAACGGGCCGTTAGGCCTCCTCTCTCCGTTTCTGGAGAGAAGGGTTGGAGCTAAGACCTGCCACGCTGCTCCAATGCGGATTGGTAGGTAACACATATCTCCAGAATTCTCTAGAGATATGCAGGTTTCCTCACAACGTTTTCCTTCACCGAAAAGCGTGTGATAAATTGCAATTATCAATTAGACACATGAGTTTTAATAGAAAAACTCATTGGTGCCTGCTCGGGTTTGAACTCGTGTTCCCCTCGAAAGAGTCGCACGGTCTTACCACTAGGCTATCACAGTTCATGGTTTCTTGGTTTACTTAATTAATTTCTCAAGTAGCAGTAGTAATTAATAATCGAGGACTTTAGAAAATTTTGGAGTCTGTCTTTCCGCATCGTCCACGGCCCGCGCCCCACCACGTTTGGTTCTTGTGTTAACAGATGTGGAGGTGTCTAAGGGGGGTGTGTGGGGAACCCGATGTGGGGTCACCATTCCAGTACCTTAAGACCCCAATGCCTATCGGTTCACTGCACTATGTCCCCCCCCCCATCGCCACTTCAACTTCGCAACACGCTGAGCTATATTAGTGACTCTAGTTCTTCTACGGGTCTCCTCATTTCTGATTTGATCCCTGAGACCCATAGTCCGATGCAATTACCATTTGCGATTTATGTATAAATAGGGCGCTTCTCATTACATTTTCAGTCACATCGATCTTAAGTATTTTTATTACCAGTACGCGCGTACTATCTGAATGAAGCTTTGGGAAAATGTTAAAACGCATTATTTCGGTTTAGGTTTACATAATTTAATCCGAAACTCCAAGTTCCCCGTATTGCGAAATTTAGAACACGCTGCGTGTCAAGAAACTGTAAGCTAGTGTTCCATTACGAATTCATTCGACTAATAAAAGTGCGTAGTATTTAAATGGGAATTATTTATTTATATTCTTACTAGCTGACGGAGAAAAAGTTGTTTTGTCATATAAATTATTTCTAGGCATTTTCTAGTAATACACCTAATATTATAAAAAAAAATTTAAACCAAAAAACAAAACACATATTTGAGGCGGACAACCACTTAGGGATAAAAAATAGATAGCCAATTCTCAGATCTAATGAATATGTATATAATATTTCATAAAAATCGATCAAAGCCGTTTCGGAAAAGTATGGATACTAAAATTGTGACACGAGAATTTTATATATAAGATAAAAGTGTCAAACTGGGTAATCCTTTCTGAAATCATCACTCTCCTGCCCTTATCCCACTCTAAGTGGGGTCGGCACACATGTTACAAACATGTTGTCACATGATTTGGCTGCGTATTTTACGACCGGCCTCCTGCCTGACGTCAAGTTACCTTAGTCGTATTTTACGACACCGCGGTAAGAAATGAGAGTGATCTATTCTATGCAGCCGGATACCACACGGCACATACCTTAGTCGCCTCTTACGACACCTCGGAAAGAAAGGAGGGTGGTCTATTCTATTCTGCCGGAACCACACGGCGTTAATCCTTTCTGCAATGTGTAAGAGAATAATTTTTTAGTCGAACTGACAATATCCTTTTAGCATGTAGCTTTTAAAGCGTCACTGAGTAAACGGGTTTGGACACCTGCATCGGTACGAAATACGGAAAGTAGAGGGCTTCTACCGCTCTAATAGAAGATCGTTTTAAGGTTGTTGCTGTCAGACCGGTTTTCGGCTTAGGTTGAGTGTATTGCTTAGGGCTTGAAGTATGACTGTTACCTTAGTACCTAGTAGTAATAAGATAAAAGTCATACTTTTCGCGCGTTAAGTCGCAACTTGAATTGAAACTAAAAAAGCCAAAAAACTGCGATTTCGTCTTTGTCGGCGCAGACGTCGTTTGTATGTGTGTTTGTATGTACCTATAATATTCGTTTGTATTTTCGATTTCGATTAATAATCAAATTTTCTTAAGTTTCCTTGAGTTGAGCTTGAACTGCTTGAGTTGAGTTTTCTTGATTTTGCCGAGTTTCTTGCTGGTTCATCTCGGTAAGAGCAACATTCCGAACCAGTTGTAGCTTCATTCACCATATTGATCCTTGACGAATCAAAAGTGCTCGAAAGAACTTACTTGAATAAAGATTAATTTGATTTTAAATACACAAATATATAATAATATATAAGTGGATAAGAATATATCTAATGTATTTTTGATCGATTTGATATATATCACATGAATTTTTGTATAAAATCAAAAGTGCATATTCCTTTTTAGTTAAATTTCTTAAACGCAGTCTATTTAGTTGAAGAGGCAATAGAAAATTCACGGAAATTAATAGAAGTGATTACGGTGTTGCGTTATGTAACTTACGAACATCTCGGCTGCGTCTACAAAGATTCCGCGATGTCAGCGAGATCATGACATCAGTGGATGCGCTTGTAAATTTAATGCAAATATATTAACATGATGCTATTTATAGTGAGGTTTACGGTCTAAATAACACTTGATTATGTAAAATTAAAACGTAATATACGATTTATAGAAGCAGGCGTTACTTTGCGGAATTCCATATTACAAGCAATATAACAGAACTAACTACTTTGCTATAATCCGCACGGGTTAAGTGAATGCATGCAAAGCCAATGTGTATGAAGCAGGCAAAATCTACGCACCTTATACATGCAGGACCAGCCACCACATGCACCCCAAGGCGCAATTCACCAGCAACAACGAACACAAAAGCAGCACACACACCCACCACCACAATCTCGACGATCGTTTCGCCCCGAAACCGAAGCATCATCAGGAGGATAGGCTTCACGACAAAAATCGTACTGCATTGGCAGTTTAGTTAGTTAGTTCTGTTATATTGCTTGTAACGTAATATACGTTTACTTTAAATATTAAATAATATAAAAAAGAAATAATATCGTTAATTTGAATACACTGTCATTATACAAGGGCAAATATTAAAAGAATTGAGATTTCTAAATTGCGTGTATTTTTGTTAATTTAACTTGCAAATATACCCAAGATCAAACGGTAAAAGCGCGTCGTTTGCTTTTACCATAGCTTAGTTTCACGAGTTCAAATACTAAAGTTGCATAAAAAAGTTAAGTAACGGCCTGTTACTATCACACTGCTGGGCATAGATCTCCTTTCTCGGTTTTTACAGAGAAGGGTTGGAGCTAAGAAGTACCTCGCTGATCCAATGCGGGTTAAAATTGTAGATAACTTTTTAGAGTAGAACAAATCAACAAAGTATTTGTATTAGTTTATACTTCAGTGACACGTCGTTAGTTTATTTCGCATATTGAGTATTACTGCAAAACTGTGATAGCCCAGCGGCGAGACCGTGCGACTCTTTCGAGGTTCGGGCTCGAACTCGTGTTCTGAGTTCAAATCCGGGCAGGCACCAATGAGTTTTTCTATTAAAATTCATGTGTCTAATTAATAATTGGAATATATCACACGCCTTTCGGTGAAGGAAAACATCGCGAGGAAACCTGCATATCTCTAGAGAATTCTGGGGATATGTGTAACCTACCAATCCGCATTGGAGCAGCGTGGTAGGTCTTAGCTCTAATCCTTTTCTCCAAATAAATGGAGAAAGGAGGCCTATTCCCAGCAGGGATTGTAATAGGCCGCTACTTTACTTACTGCAAAACAGAACTGAGGAAATTTGTTACTTACGTCAACTGTGATAATTGTATAACTAAAATTCTAAGTATAATATCAAAGTATTTGATGCTGTTTTACGTATTAAAATTCAAATCAAATCAAATCAAAATATTCTTTATTCAAGTAAACTTGTAAACAAGTGCTTTTGAATCGTCAACTTTACTGCTGGTTCGGAAAGCTGTTCCTGCCGAGAAGAGCCAGCAAGAAACTCGGCGGTTGCTCTTTTTTAAAATATAAATCTTAGAACTAGTTACATTTATTTATTACTGTCTTGTACAGGGTAGAAGTGCACCTATATCTACACATCCTTATCATCTAAGTAATCTTCAACAGTATAGTAGGCTTTCTGTATCAGCCTCTTTTTAACAGTGTTTTTAAACTGCTGTAATGGCATGACCAAAATTGATTTCGGAATTTTATTATAGAATCTTATACCCAAACCCACAAACGATTTACGTACTTTTGCTAGGCGCAAAGCAGGAGTCGCAAGCTTATGTCGGTTCCTACTTTGTCTATTATATACATCACCTATCGTTTTATAATTCTTTATATTTTTATGTACAAAAATTACGTTATTTAAAATATACTGTGAAGCAAATGTTAGAATACCTGTTTCCTTAAACTTCTCTCGCAGGGAATCACGCGGACTTAAATTGTAGATGCCACAAAAAATTGAATGCCACATCCAAAATTAATTTATCGATGTCGATTAAACTCTTTTAGTGCTCGTCCACAGAGCGCATAACTGGGTCAAGTTTATTTGTAACCAGTTTATTTGAGTTTAGCACAAACTGCGATTGGTATAACAAACAAACTTGTTTTGTTTTTGTTTTCACTATCTTTTATGGCGTGCTTGTTTTTATTACGTCATTGTGTTTCCTTTATTTGATAAACGGCGTTTTTTACATCATTTCTCATCATCATCATTCTCCTGCCCTTATCCCACTCTAAGTGGGGTCGGCACAACATATTACAAACATGTTGTCACATGATTTGGCTGCGTATTTTACGACCGGCCGCCTGCCTGACGTCAACTTACCTTAGTCGCCTTTTACGACACCTCGGTAAGAAAGGAGGGTGGTCTATTCTATGCAGCCGGATACCACACGGCACATACCTTAGTCGCCTCTTACGACACCTCGGTAAGAAAGGAGGGTGGTCTATTCTATGCAGCCGGATACCACACGGCACATACCTTAGTCGCCTCTTACGACACTTCGGTAAGAAAGGAGGGTGGTCTATTCTATGTAGCCGGATACCACACGGCACATACCTTATTCGCTTCTTACGACACCTCGGTAAGAAAGGATGGTGGTCTATTCTATTCTGCCGGATACCACACGGCACATACCTTAGTCGCCTCTTACGACACCTCGGTAAGAAAGGAGGGTGGTCTATTCTATGCAGCCGGATACCACACGGCACATACCTTAGTCGCCTCTTACGACACCTCGGTAAGAAAGGAGGGTGGTCTATTCTATGCAGCCGGATACCACACGGCACATACCTTAGTCGCCTCTTACGACACTTCGGTAAGAAAGGAGGGTGGTCTATTCTATGTAGCCGGATACCACACGGCACATACCTTATTCGCTTCTTACGACACCTCGGTAAGAAAGGATGGTGGTCTATTCTATTCTGCCGGATACCACACGGCACATACCTTAGTCGCCTCTTACGACACCTCGGTAAGAAAGGAGGGCGGTCTATTCTATTCTGCCGGATACCAAACGGCGTCTTTATACATAATTGCTAACAATCAAAAATATGGGTAATCTGGCACTATTTATACGAATTCAGTATCATTCTGCATCAGCTTAAATACGATAGTTATTTTGATTTTTACGATATAGTTTTAATGAACGCCTTATGACAAAATGGAAACTGACACGCGCGAAAATTAATTAATGGCGTGTCTGAGGTCGTGAAAGGTTCTATCCATATGAAACCGGGGCGGTGCGTCTACTAAATAATATTTTAAACTAAAATAAGGTGTGACTCTGACTCTGATGTGATTTTTTCTGTTTTCGCAGCATAAACAGCAATTTTCTATCCTGTTTGTATATTAGCTTCAGGTATAACAAATTTCATCGATAATGCTTCAGCAATTTAAACATGAAACAGACAAAAAGTAAAGTGTTCTTATTATCCCACTGCTGGGCATAGGCCTCCTCTTTCCATTTTTGGAGATTAGGATTGGAGCTAAGACCTACCACGCTGCTCCAATGCGGATTGGTAAAGTAAATACCAATTAGACACAAGTTTTAACGTGATATTTTAAATAACGTTTAAGATACTATTGAAAATAATAAAATTCTATTTTAATTAGTCAAATGATATATAGATATAGATTTGACTGGCCTTCAGCTCCGCGGGTCGCGGGTTCGATTCCCGCCGAGGGCCAACATTTTCTTGGCTCTTCGAGTCTGGGTGTGTATTTGTATTTAAGTATGTATTTAAAATTATATATGTAGTATATCTACCAGTTGTCCGTCTAATAATATTTCATTGATTGTAAATTCTCTCCAATAACAGAGAGAAGAGAATATTCCCAGCAGTGGGATACTAACAGATCGTTACTTTAATCGTTATACTATATATAAGTCAAGTATCCCTTATATTTATACTTATTTATATAAAGAACCATATAAAATACGTGCAATACAAATGCAATCAACCGGCGCGTGTCTGGTGTCTTAGCACCAACTTGTGGTACAAGATTTTTCCAACGAGCTGTCTCGTTTCCGGCTTTGAACGCCGGAGTATCAATCGGGAGTAGGTTGGCCTTCCGCGTTCACTTTCTCTTTATTGGCATCTCCTAGAATGATCTTTTGTAATGTATCTGTGCGAATTGTACTCCTAAACGGGCTTTATAAAATTCTGTACTTTTGGGTAAAGAAAGGAATATTGGTAGTTTTAATTTTGTATATTTCTTATATAGACACCGCCGCGTGGTATCCGGCAGAATAGAATAGATCACCCTCCTTTCTTACCGAGGTGTCGTAAGAAACGACTAAGGTATGTGCCGTGTGGTATCCGGCTGCATAGAATAGACCGCCCTCATTTCTTACCGAGGTGTCGTAAAAGGCGACTAAGGTATGTGCCGTGTGGTATCCGGCTGCATAGAATAGACCACCCTCATTTCCTACCGAGGTGTCGTAAAAGGGGACTAAGGTAATTTGACGTCAGGCAGGCAGCCGGTCGTAAAATACGTAGCCAAATCATGTGACAGCATGTTTGTAACATGTTGTTCCGACCCCACTCAGAGTGGGATAAGGGCAGGAGAATGATGAATGATATTACTTATCTAGACACCGCCGCGTAGTATCCGGCTGCCTAGAATGGACCACCCTCATTTCTTTTTTTAGTTTATTTAAATATTACAAAATATTACAAAAATTACAGACCAAAAATGAAAGAAATTTGTCTGGTGAGCTATAGCTTAGTTAGTGGGACTTTTACTTATTATAATTGAGTACTTATACGCGCATAACATCTCAAGCCAACTGACTCCATTAACCACATACTAGTAAAAATAGTATTGAATTATGAACAAATCGAATTGAATTATGAACAATGAATTATGAACAAATCGAATGAATAGCTACCAACAGAGTTAGCGTCGATGTGTCATTAACAAAGTGAAGTTCGCGAGCTTTGCCGAGGTGTCGTAAAAGACGACTAAGGTAAGTCGACCTACTGTGTGGTATCCGGTTGAGTATAATAGACCACCCTCTTTCTTACCGAGGTGTCGTAAAAGACGACTAAGGTATGTCGACCCACCGTGTGTTATCCGGTTGAGTAGAATAGACCACCCTCTTTCTTACCGAGGTGTTGTAAAAGACAACTAAGGTAAGTCGACCCACCGTGTGGTATCCGGTTGAGTAGAATAGACCACCCTCTTTCTTACCGAGGGGTTGTAAGATACGACCAAGGTAAGTCGACCCACCGTGTGGTATCCGGTTGAGTAGAATATACCACCCTCTTTCTTACCGAGGGGTCGTAAGATACGAATAAGGTATGTGGACCTACCGTGTGGTATCCGATTGAGTAGAATAGACCACCCACTTTCTTGCCGAGATGTCGTAAAAGACGACTAAGGTAAGTCGACCCACCGTGTGGTATCCGGTTGAGTAGAATAGACCACCCTCTTTCTTACCGAGGGGTTGTAAAAGACGACTAAGGTAAGTTGACGTCAGGTAGGCGGTCGGTCGTAAAATACGTAGGCAAATCATGTGACAACATGTGTATAACATGTTGTGCCGACCCCACTTAGAGTGGAATAAGGGCAGGAGGGTGATGGTGATATTACTCATCTAGACAAAAACACATGTACGGATCAGGTTTTGAATTCCGTTTAAAAAAAACGGATATTTATAGTGAAGTAATACAATGTCATTATTATTTCATAGAATTCCACAAAGTAAAACCTTTTATAAACCATTTTGAATAAACTTTTAAAAATGATAAACACCAAAATAAAAATCCTGTAATAATCAACTTTTATAATGAATTTTCCTCTAAATAAATATTGTTAATGCGTTTAGAATAAGTTGAGTTAGTTATAACATTTTTTATGTTTTGAAAATAATAATTCTACTCACTTTCAAAGCAATTAAATGATACACGTCTTTCGAGTCCAAAAATTTTACGTATGTATTACGTAACATTTTTTGTGTTAGAAAATTGATGTTGTTATCTTTCATAACGGTTAGATGCATAATTAACTTAAGAAATAACAGTTATTTTGAGAAGGCGTTAGAGTTTTTTCTTTAAGAACCACACTCTGTTTAAAATAAATTGCAAATTGTCTATTTGTTTTGAATATTCATTTCATAAAACACGTGTTTTTTTTTGAATTTAATAACTTTTCTCTCTACAACATCTATCCACGTATCTCTCTTAGAACAAACAAAACGAGTAAGAAATTAATTAACTTTTACAAATTAAGTAAATTTTACAAATTAATTAACTTTTACAAATTAATTACCTTTATTAAATTAATTAACTCTTACAAATTAATTAACTTTTACAAATTCATTAAACTTTTACAAATTAATTAACTTTTGCAAATTAATTAACTCTAACATATTACTTTCTTATATCGAGCATTTCGAGCTTCTCGTAGTTACAAAAATAATTTTGTTGATATAGATTTTACAACTTGTTCTCTTGAGATATTTAAAAAAATAATTCGAGTAAAAACTGTAAAAACTAAATAGGAATATCTCAAGTAATACATTATGTAATATTTTTATTTTCGTTAGTGTCATTCTTGTTTAAATTTTGTATTTTAATATTTGTGTATTTTTTTTGTCTTTGTTATTTAAATTCTGCAATATACTTTTTTTATGCTGTAAAGTCTTTTCATATTTTTGTTAAGTAGTTTGTGGAACAAAAGTATATTGCTATAATCCGCGATACAGTAAATAGAAAATATATATAGTGTTTAATGTATAGTGGACTATCAGTATTTTCATACCCGATACGTGCAGGATTCGTAAAAACACATGCACAAACCTCCACCACTTCCACCACAATACACAAGCACTACACAGGTTCACTATCACAAACTCAACAATCGTTTCGCCGATTGTTGAAAATACTGATAGTCCACTATACATTAAACACTATATATATTTTCTATTTACTGTATCGCGGATTATAGCAATATAATTTTATTATTACTTTTGTATTATGGATCTCCGCAAAGTAACGCCTAATTCTATAAATTAGTTTGTGGAAATTTTGCTGGTTTTTGTATTATTTGTAAACTTCTTTTAGATTTATTATACTGTTTGTTTCCCTTAAATAAATAAAATAAAATATTAAGGAGCTTGAGCAATTACAAATAGCTCAACTTATTTATGTTGTTCTACAGGTTTCCATGAAGCGATTGGCGAGACGATCGCATTATCGGTGTCTTCCCCACGCCACCTTCAAACCCTGGGCCTCATCCAACGTTCAGTCGATGACACGGCCCACGACATGAACTACCTGTACACCCAGGCCATGGACAAGATCGCCTTCTTACCATTCGCCTTGGTGATGGACAGGTGGCGGTGGGATGTCTTCACAGGCGACGTGAGGAAGGAGCAGTACAATTGCCACTGGTGGAGACTGAGGTTTGTACACTATATAAAATTAATTAATTAATTAATACATGGGACCAACACACACACGGTCAAATCATACATCATACTCGAAGAACCAAGACAAATCGTATTTAAAAAATTGACCCTCGCCGCAATAAAGCCCGAAACTCTCGGAGGCTGGGTCAATGCGATATGCGCTAATGGGTGGTCCATTAATCCAATACAATAAACGGCCTGTTGCTATTTCACTGCTGGGCATAGTTCTCCTCTCTCCTTTTGAAGAGAAGTTTTGAAGCACAGACCAAGCTGCTCCAATACCGACTGGTAGATTATACATTCCCTAGGGTTTCTTCAAAGCTAGCCGGTTTCCGCATGACATTTTTCCTCAGTGAAACACGTGCGATAAATTGCGTATAGTAATTGGGCTAAAAAGTTTTAAGTAAAGAACCTAACGGTACCTGCCTGGTAGACTTGAACACGTGACTTCCGACGTGACGTGGTAAGATTCGAACGGTGTCATCGTTCAGCTGCAAGTCCATGTGAGCTTTCATAAAATAGAGTATCTATATTAGGAATTTTTAACTTTACCATTACAGCAGTTAAAAAACACAATTGAAAAAAATCTAACACAGAAAACCCACTATACTATTGAGGATTACTTAGACGATAAGAATGCGTGGATATAGCTACTCTTCGACCCTGTACAAGACATCAATAACTATATGTAACTAGTAATAAGAATCATTCTATGAAAAGAGCAACCGTCAAACTAGCAGTAGGTGTTGGCGATTCAAAAGCACTTCAAAACTTGTAAACAACAAGTTTATAATACTAAAGTTTATAATAGTAAAGTTTAACATACTAAAGTATGGCTGTTACTATTCTACTGCTGACAAAGGCTGATATAATATAATAAATAGCAGATAGAAGTATACATACAATATTCCTATAACAAATATAATGCAGAACACAATCATAAAATTATTTCATGTACGGGTATCTATTGACAGGGATGTGATAATTCCTCCAACACTGAATTGTGCCAGAATGCTTTCACTCTAGGACAAATTCTAAATGTACTTTTTATATAATTTCTGGTTGTTGTCCTTAACTGTTATTAGTTTACTGCGCGTAAACTGTTTGCATTGTGTGAATGAATATAGCTACACTATTCTATTCTATTTACAAATATCTTCCATCTTCTCAAAGATGAAGTAACTGATCACTCGTGACCTAGTCCACGCATTATTTCTGTGCAACGGAGCGTGTGCGTATGTAACCGCGTTACGCTATAACTACGTTATTAGTAATTATCATTATCTAATGTATATAATCGGTGCTGGCGATTTGCTCAATGATAGTTTTTTTTAAATTAATGACATTATATACCACAGACTTTATTACCGTGATATGAGGTTGCTCAATTCTACTCAACCGGATAGCACACGGTGGGTCAACTTACCTAAGTCACCTTTTATGACAACTCGGCAAGAAATGAGGGTGGTCTATTCTAATCAGGCGCCATACCACACGGTGGGTCATCTTACCTTAGTCCTCCCACCACCTCCCATCACCTCCTGCTGAGTAAATTAGACCACCCTCATTTCTATGAGGGTGGTCTAATTTACTCAGCAGGGGATCACATAGTGGGCAAACTTCCCTTCGTCGCCTTTTAAGGCATATCCGTAAGAATTGAGGGTGGTCTATTCTACTCATTCGGATAGCACATTGCGAGATTTATTGTAATATTGTATATATAAATGTCCAAGTATCCTCACAAACAAATCATCATAAGTGCGAAAACTTGTTTCCTATGAGATTTCGTAGCGCCGTAACCATTTCGCAAAACCCATAATTTAATCGTGAGACATCTCATTCAGTTACGGATTTGGAAAGCGAAAGTGATTGAACAAATAGTTATTTCCTTAACAGTTGGTAATAGAAAGTTTTCCCAATAAGAGGGTAGATATTTACTAAATTTATGTATTTGATCGTTAGCATAAGACGTTAATGATCTGCCTGTAGTCATTAAATTACCAATTAAGAAGTGAATACACTCCTTTAATCCAAAGTGAATTTAGAACATATAAAAAATAATCAAAAAGTCTTAGAATAACTGACTTGTACATTTTTTTTATGCAACACTTTAAATAAATTCATTTACACATATTTAAAAGCTGTGATAGCGGGTTCAGACCCCGGGCATGCATAAATTATCGACTAGCTGTGCCAGCGGCTTCGCCCGCGTCGAAATCAGTTGTCACAAAAACATCTAAATTGAAATTTTGAACATAAAAGTATGTTGTGAGTCAATTGTGAGTTAGCCGTAAGAGATAGAGATATGCTATTGCGGACTTTTTGTAGTATTTTTATGTACAACTCTCTAGTACATTACTTTAGCGTTACTCTGCTGGTTTACGCAGCGCATGCGACTAAAGCTCCCAGCAAGCAAGTTTCTTAACAATTGAGCGATCTCTTCATACACAATTTACATAATACCGATATGTACTATAGATCTAAAACATCCGGAAGTATTACACTATCTTTTTGTGAAAACCGCACAAATATCCGTTCGGTAGATTTTGAGAAAATCGATTACATACAGAAAGACAGCTTTTTGGGACTTTGTTTTATAATAAGTATATATTAAAACTAAATCTGTCTACTTGATAATTGCAATTTCTCAGAGGCTTTTCCAGTTAATTTCTAGAGTAATTTGGGGACATGTGTAACCCACCAATCCCCATTGGAGTAGTGTGGTAGGTCTTAGGTCTAATCCTTCTATCAAAAAACAGGGAGAGGAGGCCTATATCTAGAAGTGGGGTAGTAATAGTCCGTTACTTTACTTTTTTATATTTATTGATATACCTACTTTATGTAGAGTTTAATAAAAGTAAGTTTATTGTTTAGTTCGTCGTGCGCACGGGTCTTAACCTGACTAATTAGTTTCTTTAACGTAAAATCTTTTTCATAGCATTATGTCGTACGATATCTTGCTATGGGGTAGCTGATAAAAAAAATTGTCCTTCAAAAACGAGCTGCTTCCATTACCTTACCTTAGCTGAGCTATTAACATCCGTAACAATATAAAACTTTTGAATTAATATTGAAATAAAACACACCGTCGATAGGCGCCAAATCAAAAAATCCTTTTTTGCAAATGCTCTAGGCAGGAATCGACCCCTAGTGCTAAAACTATGGTTGCTTCCACCTACGCCATGGGCTAGTGGGCTAGTTAATTATATAATGTAACTAATAAAAAGATATTTTCGGAAAGAACCACCGCATTTCTCGTTTGCTCAATAGCTCCTGCTACTTGCTTGCTGAAGGCAGCATCACTGTCGCTTGCGCCAACGGGCGGACAATAATTAATGATAGAGTTATTATGCTATACACAAAGTAGGAACCGACATAAGCTTGCGGATCCTGCTTTGCGCCTTGCAAAAGCTCGTAATTCGTTTGTGGGTTTGGGTATAAGATTCTATAATAAAATTCCACAATCTACTTTAACTTTACCATAACAGCAGTTTAAAAATACTATTAAAAAAAGGTTAATTCAGAAAGCGTATTATACTATTGAAGATTACCTAGACGATAAGAATTCGTGGATATAGCTTCTCTTCAACCCTGTACAAGACATTAATAACTATATGTAACCAGTGATAAGAATTGTTGTTTGAAAAGGGCAACTGTCGAGTTTCTTGCTAGTTCTTCTCGATAGGAACAACTTTCCGAACCAGCAGTAGATGTTGACCATTCAAAAGCACTTGTTTACAAGTTTACTTGAATAAATAATATTTTGAATTTGAATTTGAATATATTAGGTCCTTACATATGAAATTGGCGTTTTGTCGTACTGGCCACTTTGATCTCAAATATTACCTTTATGGTTAGGAATTCCAGATTCAAATTCATACAGCTATTTACTCATGCATTTGTGTTTCAAACCCCCTAATTCTTTTGTTTTTTCTTCTTTTGTTTTTTTCTTTGTGTCACTCTGTTTACAAAATGGAAAACATGAAATATCGCGTTATTTACGAGTATGAGTTCCACCGTGGCACCAGTGCTGCAGAAACGGCTCGAAGGATTAATGATGTGTATGGTGACGGTGTCGCAAAAGAAAACACAGTGCGTTTTTGGTTCCAACGTTTTCGTTCTGGAAATTTCGACCTGCAGAACAAGCCTCGTGGACGGCCGGAGACCAAAGTTGATAATGAAGAATTGAAGGCTATTGTGGAAGCGGATCCATCGCAAACCACGTCCGAGTTAGCTGCAGGTTCCGGCGTTAGTGATAAAACTATTCTAATCCACTCGAAGTAAATTGGGAAGGTGAAAAGGCTTGAAAAGTGGGTACCTCATGAATTGAGTGAAGCAAACCGACAAACGCGCGTCGACTGCTGCGTTACGTCACTCAACCGGCACAATAATGAAGGAATTTTAAATCGAATCATTACCTGTGATGAAAAGTGGATCCTCTACGATAATCGGAAGCGCTCATCGCAATATCTGAACCCTGGCGAACCAGCCAAATCCTGCCCTAAGCGAAAATTGACTAAAAAAAAGTTGCTTGTAAGTGTTTGGTGGACTAGTGCCGGTGTCGTTCACTACAGCTTTCTTAAATCTGGCCAGACGATTACGGCAGATATCTATTGTCAGCAACTGCAAACCATGATGGAATAGCTAGCTGCTAAACAACCGAGGCTGGTCAATCGCTTTAGGCCACTGCTGCTTCAGGACAACGCTAGACCACACACTGCACAACAGACGGCTACCAAATCAGAGGAGCTTCAATTAGAATGTCTTAGACATCCACCGTACTCTCCGGACCTTGCTCCAACAGGTTACTATTTTTTTCGCAATTTGGATAACTACTTGCAAGGAAAAAAATTCAACTCCGATGGGGCAGTCCAAACCGCCTTCAAAGATTTTATTGATTCCCGCCCGAATGGTTTTTTTAGTAAGGGGATCAATGAACTACCTATGAGATGGCAAAAGTGCATACATAGCAATGGTACATACTTTGATTAATTAAATATATTTCATTTAAAAAAAAACGACTTTATGTTCCTCCCATAGAAAACGCCAATTTCATATGTAAGGACCTAATAATCCGCGTTTGTTATTACTGCTCATTTCCTGGAATCATTGCCTAATCGATGTCAACTGGGTGCTCTATCACAACTATGCCTTTCGACCCCGTCACCTATGCCTATTAGAAACGGCGTTGTGAAGGCGGATGAATTAGCAAGTATGATCCAAACGCAATTCATCTTAATGCTGTAACATGTGATTGCGTGTATTCGGAAGGCATTTGTAATATATATACACAATATATAATATATATTCGCAACTTTGCTCGGGACTACTTAAATGTTTAAATGCCCTTCGTTATATACTGTCTTTCTTGTCCTCGAAAGAAAAATTTTTTGAATCACGCGTGGGTAAAAAATCTTTCGTTACAAAGAAATTATTGGCTTGTATTGTGATGATCACAGTCCACATTTCTTTATATAATGATATACTAATGATAGTTGCGTGTGGTATCCGGCTGGATAGAATAGACCACCCTCATTTCTCACCGAGGTGTCGTTAAAGGCGACTAAGGTAAGTTGACCCCCGGTGTGGTATCCGGTTGAGTAGAATAGACCACCCTCCTTTCTTACCCTCGGTAACGTAAAAGGCGATCAAGTTAAGTTGACCCGCCGTGTGGTATCGGGCTGGATAGAATAGACCACCCTCATTTCTTACCGAAGTGTTGTAAAGGGCGACCAAGGTAAGTTGACGTCTGGGAGGCGGCTGGTTGTAAAATACCTACCCAAATTATGTAACAACATGTTGTGCCGACCTCTCTTAGAGTGGGATAAGGACAGGAGAACGATGATGATACATTAATGATAGATATATTTTGTCAACCTAAGTGTTAAAATACCCTTAATTATATGTTTATTCCTGTAAAGAAAAGATTTTACTAACCGAAATGTTATCCCTCAACACTACTTCAGCGGCTTTGATAGAAAGACAGAAATTTGCATTTACAATATAAGTAGTATATATTATAATATTTCTATTTATGTAACGATAAATTTTTTGACAGCCACTTTAAACTTATGTTCATTAATTCTTATCAGTTTATGATCTCATAAATATGAAATTAAATTTTAGATAAGAATCAACTTATAGTTTGAAATATAATATTCATATATTTTTTAATTGCAAGTCAATTGCGTAATTAAAAATTAGTTATATGTGCTTTATTCAAAGATTTATTTTTTTCACTTTATATATCACTAAAAACTAAGATATTAAATTATTCCAGACTTCGTCTTGGAATTATCAAGTGAGCGCGGAAGCATCGTTAGTTAGCGGTTGGAACAAGAGCGATATCTCTTTTCTGTCTGTTTGTGGTCCTAGGCTTAGGAAGATGTTGAGGTGGGATCTTACAAATTATAGAACAAAGTCCGTCACTGTTTCTATCATCATTCTCCTGCTCTTATCCCACTCTAAGTGGGGTCGGCACAACATGTTGCAAACATGCTGTCATATGATTTGGCTACGTATTTTATAACCGGCCGCTTGCCTGACGTCAACTTACCTTAGTCGCCTTTTACGACACCTCGGTAAGAAATGAGGATGGTCTATTCTATGCAGCCGGATACCACACGACATTTACCTTATTCGCCTCTTACGACACCTCGGTAAGAAAGGAGGGTGTCTATTCTATGCAGCCGGATACCACACGGCATTTACCTTAGTCGCCTCTTACGAAACCTCGGTAAGAAAGCAGGGTGGTCTATTCTATGCAGCCGGATATCACACGGCATTTACCTTAGTTGCCTCTTACGACACCTTGGTAAGAAAGGAGGGTGTCTATTCTATGCAGCCGGATACCACACGGCATTTACCTTAGTTGCCTCTTACGACACCTTGGTAAGAAAGGAGGGTGTCTATTCTATGCAGCCGGATATCACACGGCATTTACCTTAGTTGCCTCTTACGACACCTTGGTAAGAAAGGAGGGTGTCTATTCTATGCAGCCGGATATCACACGGCATTTACCTTAGTTGCCTCATACGACACCTTGGTAAGAAAGGAGGGTGTCTATTCTATGCAGCCGGATATCACACGGCATTTACCTTAGTTGCCTCTTACGACACCTTGGTAAGAAAGGAGGGTGGTCTATTCTATTCTGCTGGATACCACACGGCATTTACCTTAGTTGCCTCTTACGACACCTCGGTAAGAAAGGAGGGTGGACCTTTTTTTACATGTTTACCTTTTAGAATTCCACTCATCATACTCTTGCCCTTACCCCACTCTAAGCGGGGTTGGCACAACATGTTACAAACATGTTTTCACATGATTAGGCTACGTATTTTACGACCGTCCGCCTGCCAGACGTCAACTTACCTTAGTCGCCGCTTACGACACCTCGGTAAGAAATGAGGGTGGTCTATTCTATTGTGCCGGATACCATTTGGCCATGCCATTACAGCAGTTTAAAACCACTGTTAAAAAGAGGCTGATACAGAAAGCCTACTATACTGTTGAAGATTACTTCGATGATAAGGATGTGTGGATATAGGTGCACTTCTACCCTGTACAAGACAGTAATAATAAATGTAACTAGTTCTAAGATTTATATTTTAAAAAGAGCAACCGCCGAGGTTCTTGCTGGCTCTTCTCGGTAGGAACAGCTTTCCGAACCAGCAGTAAAGTTGACGATTCAAAAGCACTTGTTTACAAGTTTACTTGTATAAAGAATATTTTGAATTTGAATTTGAATTTACCACACGGCAAAACCTTTTAGAATTCCACTATCGTTTATTAACTGTATAATCAGTTCAGGAAGTTTAAGAAAAACGATCACATACATATAGACAGCTTTTGGGGTTTTTTTCTTACTATATGTATAGATATTGATCACGAAATAATAACAGCAATATAAAACTTACAACACAAACTTTAAAATTATAAAACAATTATAACAATCTTTATTTGTATCGCAAAAATAGTGTTGTAACAACATGTAATTTATACTTTAATAAAAAGTATCGATCCGATCTATCATATTATTATATACTAGCAATGCCCCGCGGTTTCACCCGCGTCCATACCGATCACGTGGTAGTGGAAAGTCTATGAAGTTGGACTATAGATTTATTTTATAGATTATTTCGTTATAAAAATGGGTATCATTCTTGGAATAAGAGCTAACTCACCAAATGCAGGCCCTGCTATAACGGTCCCTACAATGAATTTGTTATAGCATTATTTGCTTTCGATTTACATTCTTAAATTCGTAATATCTTTTGACTGGGATGTCGGATTTTAATAATTTAAAAAGTATTTTGTAGGTATTGAAACATTTTTTATAAAATATCATTTAATGGGATAAGGATTAATACAGAGATTTGAATAAAATGGTTTGATTATTGTCAGCACTTTTATTAACTTTTACAATGTAAAAAAGTAGTTATATTGTCATAACTATAATAGTTAGACATATGGTATCGCGGACTTTTTTGTGGATATTGATATGTTTTATAATACTGTAGAACATTTTTTTTCACACCTTATTACAATTTTGTTACGGATCCCTATTTTTTTTGAAATTGTAATATAGCCTATGTTGCTCAGTGAAGAAGCAGCTTTCTAGTGGTAAAAGAATTTTTGAAATCAGTCCAGTAGTTTTAGCGTGAAAACGTAACAAACATACATACATACATACAAACAAACAAACAAACATACAAATCTTTCCTCCTTATAATATTAGTATAGATTTACTTTTACTTATTCTAATATATGTAATAAATAATTTGCTTACATTTACACTACGTTCTGTATAAAGGCGGATTGCGGTCGATATCCGGCCTTGACTCTTGAAAATTTAGATGTACAGAATCTTTCTTGTTTGGCCTTTTTGATAAGCGGGAGCGTTTTTATAACAGTAAAATAATGTCAGATTTACTATCCAAAAAAAAAATTATTCCTGAATAAGATAAAAAACTTATTAACGCTTATGACAGATACAGTTTTTTAAGGTGAATAGCGTATATAGTAAATAAGGAATTTCGTGAATGACAGTCTACAGTATACTTATACATAGATAAAGCAGCATAAATAACAATTAATTGCAGAATAAGAATCAACTATGAATTTCATTTCTTTATCATTTAAAATATTTAATAATAAAACATTTCACTTATTTATAGAACAGGCGTTACTTTCCGGAACGCCATAGTACAGAAGTTACAATAGAATGATTTTGCTACAATCAACGTTTGTTAAGTTGTGTAGGCAATGTACAAATACCTTATACAAGCAAGACGAGTCACCGTCATCACGTCACAGTATCGCAACATGCCACCACCAGCAACGATCCGTAACGATCCGATCGTTTCGGCATTTAACAGCATAAATAAATATATAAATCGCTTTACGCTTATCACTTAATTTGTTATATTAAGTACACTTGCAGCATCTGTATCTTTGTAATACTTGATTACATATATTCATATTATTATGACACAGATTTGTATGATTGACTAAGCGACTAGATTTACTATAACTAAAACTGCCATACTAATGTTTTAGTATAGTAGTAACTATTAAGAGTGATTTTATGTTTAGTTAGTTGTATTTGCGATATAGTTAAAATAAAATTGATATTTTCAAGGATAAAAAAAGCTGTGACAGCCCAGTGGTGAGACCGTGCGACTCTCTAGAGACGATGATGGGTTCAAACCCCGGGCAGGCACCGATGACTTTTTCTAATACAACTTGTGTCTAATTAACAATTGAAATTTATCACACGCTTTCCGGTGAAGGAAAACATCGTGAGGAAACCTGCATATCTCTAAAGAGTTTTTAGGATATGTGTAACCAACTAATCCACATTGGGGCAGCGTGGTAGCTCCAATCCCTTCTCTCCAAAAACGGAGAGAGGAGACCTATGCCCAGCAATGGGATAGTATTAGGTCGTTACTTCACTTCTTTACTTCATGCATACTATACCATAAACTTTTAAACAAAAAATAAATACCAATTAATTTGGCACAGACCCTACATTTTTCAAAAAAGAAAATAAGTATAATTGACCATCGGTAATTTTTAATAATACTGTTTTTATTTTGGATTATTTGCTTATTTTATTCTACATGGTGAGTTAGCCTACATATACATATAATAGAAAACTGTAATTTATAAATGTATATTAGTATAAATTAAACCAAATTGTATAGCACATTGGCTATTTAGACCAAATCCATTCTAGACCAGTGTACAGAAAGATTCAAATTAAGTGTAAAAAATATGCTTATACGTAAAGCATATTACAAAATTTAAGATTATTTGGATGATAAGGAAGCCTGGATTTGAAAATCCTTTCAGCTTCATACAAGACAGCGGTTGAATAATGTATAGTTAAAATTAATTAATTATAGTTAAAAATATTTAAAAGATTGACCGCCGAGTTACTTGCTGGTTCTTCTCGGTAAGAGCAACATTCCGAACCAGTTGTAGCTTCATTAATCATATTGATGCTTGACGATTCAAAAGTGCCTGAAATGGTTTATTTGAATAAAGATTATTTTGATTTGATTTGATTGGCTCCCTCATAAATAAATAAAGTCCTCAAAGACTGTCTGTCTGTATATAATCTATTTTCTCAAAATCTACTGAACCGATATTCGTACAATTTTTATTACAAGATAGTGTAATTCCAGAAGGTTTAGGTTAATAGTACATTACCGTCTGTTTATCTGTTGAACGTATTTTTGTACGATAAAGATACTGCTATTCTTGAGAAAGGTTTAGATTAATAGTACTTTACGGTTTAATTTCTGCATGTCGGAATTTACAGGCAAAGACGTTGGCATAGCTAGTTTTTAATTCTTTTCACATTTGTGCTTTTGATTATTGTCCACAGAGAGCAGTACGGAGGTATCAAGCCACCAGTGTTGCGGTCCGAACTAGATTTTGATCCCGGCTCCAAATATCACATTCCGGCCAACATTCCCTATATAAGGTAAGCACGAAATCTATACTTATTATAAAACAATGTTCCAAAAGCTGTCTGTCTGTCTGTAATCGAGTTTCTCAAAATATACTGAACAGATTTTGTACGGTTTTCACCAAAAGAGAGCAATACTTCCGGATGATTTTAGTAAATAGTACATATCGGTTTTATGTAAATTGTGTTGAAGAGGTCGCACAGTTGTTAAAAAACTTGCTTTCTGGGAGTTTTAGTCGCGTGTGCAGCGTAAAAAAGAAGAGGTACGCTAATGTAATGTAATAGAGAATTGTAGATCTATAAAAATACTACAAAAAAGTCCGCGACAGCATGTCTCTATCTCTAACGGTTAACTCAATAACTACTTTTATGCTTAAAATTCGCGAAAAGTTTCGTAAATCACTGGATTTCACGCGAGCGAAACCGTCGTTGGCACGGCTAGTTAATAATAAAATTACTCGTTATTCAATGCGTATTAATTTTTTTTTACTTATCAAAATATGTATGAAGTATTTTACGACCCCTCAAAACAAGACACTGTTTTTAGAAAATTTTGGCACTACTCGTACTCGGAGTAAATCGAACGCGTGAACCCCACAGCCGAACCCAAGGTCATTGCCTGCGCCAACGTGTCATATAAATAACTAGAAAATAAAAATAAACTTGCTTGCCTGCTTTAAGTTGTTAAGTTTTAGTAATAGTTTTTATCAAAATTTTCCTTAACGTATAACTTGATTTGACTCCTTTTAGTTATATAAATAACTTTTGTACCTACGATAACGCTGTACTCGCCTTAAAAAGTGTTTTACCTAGAACTTACCGTATGAAAATGTGTATTAATAAGTATGTGTAAAATACTATTGGCTTGTCATAATAATAAATAAATAAATAAATAAATAAATAAATAAATAGACATATGCTGTCAAGGACTTTTATTAAGAACTTTTAGAGGGGAACAATTTTGAAGGACATGATTTTTGAATAACTTTCACCGTTTACTTGGCGCACGCAAGGAAAGCTTTAGATTCTGCCGTTTTCGCAATATTTTTAATTGCTGCTCCTCGCCTATTCATCTAAGTGTGATGTTATATAGTCTATAGCCTTCCTCGATAAATGGACTATCTTACACTCAAATAATTTTTCAAATCGAACCATTAGTTCCTGAGATTAGCGCGTTCAAAGACACAAACTCTTCAGCGTTATATATTAGTATAGATATAGATTCGGTTTCAAAATTAATGCGGTTGATATGTAACGCGACAGTTATGTACGTAAATCGCATTCACCAGAACTAGCCGTTTGTTTTCTAACTCACACACATTTGTATAGCAATGTCGTAACAATTATTAGCACACTAAAACACGTAATGTAATACGCGTAGTGCTAGAAACTTGCATATTAAGTGCATAGTAATACCCAGTACGATTTTATTTTCTAAATCGCAGACGAAGTTGCAAGTGGAACCTTCAATTTCTCTGTCTTAACGCTTTACGTCCGAATTTAGCTACAGGTCAATATGGGTTAATATATAAATAAATAAATATATAGGACACTTAGAGGTACGGCCGTCCATCCCCAAAATAAGTAACGTAATACTTGTGTTATGGGTGACGGACAACTGGTAGATATACCTCATATATAATTTTAAATATATACTTAAATACAAATACACCTCCAGGCTCGAAGAACCAACCAATTGTTTATACAAAATGTTGGCCCTCGGCGGGAATCTAACCCGCGATCCGCGGAGCTAAAGATGGCAGCACTACCCACTGCGCCAACGGGCCAATCAAATCTATATTTATTATAAAACGAAGTCCCATAAAGCTGTCTGTCTGTATGTAATCGATTTTCTCAAAATCTACTGAACGGATTTTTATATGGTTTTCGCCAAAAGCTAGTGCAATACTTCCGGATGGTTAAAGTAAATAGTAAATATCGTTATTAAGTAAATTGTTGCAGTTGTTAAAAAACTTACTTGCTGGGGGCTTACGAGATACGCTAAAGTAATGTAGTAGAGAATAGTAGATCTATAAAACTATTACAAAAAAGTCCGCAACAGCATGTCTCTATCTCTAAAGGTTAACTCACAATAACTACTTTTATGTTCAAAATTTCGAAAATTCGAGAAAAGTTTCGTAAAACACTGAATGACACGCGTTCGTAGCTGTTGTTGGCACAAATAGTATAGTATATAACTGCAAGAATAAGCAAGTGTAATGTACAGAAGGTGATATGAATAAAAAATTTAACTGACACTTCATGTATCTATCTTCTTATAACTATAACTATATCTAATATAAAGGATCTAATCTTGTATATATATAATCTAAATTGCGAAAACGGCTTCAACGATTTTCATGAAACTTAGTATAGTATCCGGCAATAAGTAATGCACATAGATGTTTGGAACGAAACAGCCGGCCAATTCGGTTTCGTAGAGCGCTGTTACTGTCACACACGGGTTCGTCAGTCTTTGCGACAGAGACAATTCTCTATGAAGCAGCATCTAGCCGATTTCTCTTTCTAAGCCTCGATGTGCATTATTTATTGCCGCGTACTATATATTGTTAGAAACGAGCACAAAAATAGCATACACAAAGGCGAACTTATCTCTAAACGGGATCTCTTCAGCAAACCTTTGACTAACAGAAGGAAAAAGACAACTGAAATACGAGTAATATATAAGAAAGAAAAAGAATGAAGTACAATATTTTTAAATTTAAACTATCGTGAATAGTAATCATAGTTAATATATAGATTCTAGCTTCGCTTCGCTAATATATACTAGTTTCGCGGCGATAACGTCGTGTAAAGAGCTCATGAATAAGTACCCCGGATGGGTTCGAAACTAGTCGGGCTAATCCGATAAAATTAGACGTAAGTATAGCCGGTATCTATAAATTAACTAGAAATACTATGTACCTAGAAGAATAGTTGCACTCGAGTTGCAAAAATGGAAAAAGTGAAAAAAGATGCAACTAGATAAAATGCAAATGCAAATAGGTGAGAGTGAACTATATAAATTAATTACCTAAATTTTGGCATGAACAAGAATTAATAGTTTTCTTTCATCTCAGTAGGAAGAGACTTAATGTATCTAGTTCTATAAATTATGAAAATCCAACAGATTACGTTCACATATTGCGCGATTATATTTATAACTTCCGTCATAAACGTTTGCTTTTTATACTTAGAATTTATAAATCTAACGATCAATGTATCGGAATTACTAGTTGTGCCACGCTGTTTCGTTTGCGGAGAAAAGCATATGCAAAATTAATACTTAGTTTGCTAATTCTAAAAAAAAAATGTTAAAAGTCTAGTTAGATAGTTCTTAGTTATAAACGTTAAAAAGTTTTTTATAGCTTTTAGTTCCATCCATTTTTCGAATTCCAATCCATTTTGTAAGAAAACCTGAAATAGTTTGGCTTAGAAATACGAGTATGCAAGTTTTCAATACATCTACTAGATAGCAGCAATTCTCGGTTTCGCCGTATCAAGAGCTGATGAATAAGGGCGCCGGATGGGCTTGAAATTAGTCGGGCTCACCCGATATAATAAGACACGAGTATAGCCTGGTTCTATACAATAATCAAAACATTCCATATTCAAGTAACCTTGTAAACAAGTGATTTTGAATCGTCAATTATACCGCTGGTTCGGAAAGCTATTCCTACCGAGAAGAGCCAGCAAGAAACTTGGTTATTCTTTTCTTAATATGATTCTTATAACTGTGTAGTTACAATTTGTCATTGCTATCTTGTGCAAGGCAAGCCAAATCCTCGCATTCTTCTCATCTGTTCTGTATTTTGCCTCCTTTTAATTGCTGCAATGGTAAAGTTGAAATTAATATTAATTAGAATTGATTTATATGAATAATATATATCTGTCGTGTTATCATAATGTATGAATAATAATAAAAAAAAATAGTGATATTCTATACTAATATTATAAAGAGGAAATATTTGTATGTTTGTGTAGACCGATTTCAAAAATTCTTTCACCATTGGAAAGCTGCTTCTTCACTAAGCAACATAGGCAATATATTACAATAAAAAATATTGTTATAAAGAAAATGCCATAAATTGAGTTATTATCAAATAAATATAAATAAATAAATATTGGACACTTACACACACGGTTGTCCATCCCCAAAGTAAGTAACTTAATACTTGTGTTATGGGCGACGGACAACTGGTAGATATACTACATATATAATTTTAAATACATACTTAAATACAAATATACACAGGCTCGAAGAACCAACAAATGTTTATAGAAAATGTAGGGCCCAATGTTTGTCAGTTTGATCAAAGGATACCCAATGATACCCATGGATATAGCTAAGCCTCTTTAAAAAATTCAATTTCCAGTTAACTATTTATTTGCTTTAACTATTATAAGAGTCAGGGCCAAACTTCTAACAAAAAATCTACAGTCCGAATCAGTAGACTTTCCACAACCACAAGATCGGTATGTACGCGGGTGAAACCGCGGGCTAGCTAGTAAGTATATTATTAATGTAAGATTAAATTAAGCAAGATTACACATAAGTGGTCCATATTTTTATCGTTCTATCTTTTATCGGATCACTGGTTCCTGTCTATTGCACTTTATAGCTCGCTAAATTCCTGTTTAACTATATTACTTCCAGTAGCAGATAAACCACAATCTTTATGATGGATTATATAAACGTTTACATAACACTTTACTAGAACGATATAGTACTGCGCAATACATATTAGTTTGAATTGTAATGCATATTGTGTTTGAGTAACATTTGTGTGGGTGGTGTGAAGAAATTTCAATATTCTACTTTGGGGAAATGATTTCTTCTCTTCTTAGATAAAATAGTAAGATATGGAACTAATATTCTACAATAAGATCCAAATTTTAAGCTATTTTCTTCTCTGTTTGATGGAAATTAGAGCGTATTACAACAGTGTTACATATAAGTGGGTTACACATATCTAAGTATATCTTGAGGAAGTCTCGCAATGTTTTTTGTTACACATAAAGCAATTCTTTGTAAATAAAAAACACTAAATTTGTTACCAAGATGGCCGGATTAATTCGACAATTTTTTAAATCATTTATCAGGAAGTCTCTCTGTTTTTGTTACAACTAAAGCAATTATTTGTAATAAAACACTAAATTTGAAGATGACCGTAATAATTAGGCAATATTTTTTCAAATATCCGTTAAATCCGAAGACTGTTATGGAGACAAAAATTGGATCAATTGCAAGGAAATAGGAAAACATTTAACCGTTACTGAAAAGATTCTCCAAGATGGTGTTTCGCCCGATAATGCAATTTACGCAATGTAATTTCTTCAAACAAATTAAATAGCATTACATGCTTTCTCATGGCTGACTCTCTATGACATTTCGTAAAGATCGCTTCTTTTAATTGTTGTGGTATAACTTTTATTTGTATTCTTGTTATTGTTTTAAATACCGTTGTCATTCAATATTAAATATTGTAGGGGATTATAGCTTGAGCAAAATAATTTCTTGTCTTATGTTTATCGAAATTGCGTAAGAGCGCCAACGGAAAAATCGTAAATATTTTGCACTGTGTATAACTTACGACAGAATATATGAATAACTTTTTCATATTATGTAAATGAGAATAATGAAAAAACATTTTAAAAAATTATATTGTAATACTTTCGGTAGTATATTTACATATCCAGTCCTGCAATTAAAATAAAATAAAAATACTTAATAAATTTCTAAACACAAATCAACATTTAAAGCTATCTAAAAAAACAAAGAGATCAGTCCTCAGTGATGGTATTCGTGACCACTTTCGAAGTTGTCATAGTGACCTCCTCCGAAACCTCCCTCGTTGCTTTCACCTCCGTGATACTCGTGTTTCTCCTCGTGGATGATAGGAACTGGGATCTTCACTGGGTAAGGAACGTGTTTTTCAACTTTGTAGGGTATATGCTTCTCGATATGCACAGGGTAAGGCCTGTCTACTGGAATATGCACTGGGATCGGAACTTTCTTCTCGACTGGGTAAGGAATGACTTTCTCTACCGGGTAAGGCACAGGGTACGGTACTTTGACGGGCACTGGCACTTTTTTCTCGACATGGACTGGCACTGGGTTATCCACGTGCACCTTCACTGGGTAAGGAACAGGCTTCTCTACTGGATAAGGCACTGGCTTCTCAACTGGCACGGGGACTGGCTTTTCTACATGGACAGGTACTGGATGATCGACTGGCACTGGAACAGGGTAATGGACGATCTTCTCGACTGGGTAAGGTACGTGGACTTTGACTGGGACCTTGACCGGGAAGTGTACTTCCTTTTCGACTGGGTAGGGGTGCGGTACGTGCACTTTCACTGGTACGGGGATGTGTTTCTCCACTGGATACGGAACGTGTTCGTAGACTTTGACTGGTACGGGTCTGTCTACGTGCACCTTCACTGGTACTGGTACGTGTTTCGTCACTGGGTACGGCTTGGGGATGTACTCTGCCACTTTGATTGTTTCCTTGACTGGGAAGTGTACTGTCTTCACCACTGGGTACGGTTGGGGTACGTGAACTTTGTATGGCACGTGGACAGTTTTCTCGACTGGTACTGGTATATGTTTCTCCACTGGATAAGGAACTGCTACTTTCTTTATTACAGTGATGGTCTTTTCGTGATGCTCGTGTCCATAGCCACCGTCTGAACCACCTTCGTAACCACCGAAGTCCCCACCGAAGCTTCCATGGTCGCCGTTTCCACCATCTCCGAAACCATGGTCACCGTAGTATTCTGAGAGCCCTCTTTTGTCCTGTTTCTTGTTTTCTTCTACCTGTTGTGATTCAGCCTTTGAATCTTTCTCCACCTTCTCCTCTGCCGTGGCCAGGCTTATAGCCACGGCCAGGATTAAGGAAGACCTCTAGAAAAAAAAATCATTGATAAAATCATGTCGTTTCAATCCACTTAAGACAAAACAAACATGTATTATGCAAACATAAAAAGATCGTTCTTAATTCAATTATAGTTAAAAAATAAATTTAATTAAATCAATGAAAAATAATTATTAATATTTACAATTAATTAATTAATTATAAATGTTAATTAATTATAAAAGATAAATTCAACTAGAAGAGTTGAATAAAAAATCAAACGAATAATCGTTCTTATTTGACTGTTTGTTGTTTGTTAATAATTAATTTCTCACTAGTTGTTTTTGTAATTAATTTCTCACAAGCTGTTGTTATAATTAATTTATTTTGTTGTTTTTACTAACCAATAGCCTCATGTCGCTTGTTTGATGGTCAGCGAAGGCTGTGAAGGAGTGTGTTGTGTGAGACGGGGCCCGTGGTTTTATACTGGGAGTAAGTTGTTTCGTCGTTCAATGAGGCAAACACTTTCGCTCATGCAGCCATGCACGTGTGTGTGTGGTGGTGTTACAATTTTTTTTAAGATGGTCACGAATTATAGTAAATTTGGATTGTTAATGAGATTGCTTAATATTGTTGTGTTTAAGAAGATGCTAATTAATGTATGTGTATATGCGGTAAATATAGAAGGAATGGTGTAACGAGACGTGGTTAAACAAACATTCCAAACTGGTTTTCTTCGTGAGCGTAGTTTGTTAAATTTGCCCATACAAACGTTTATATTTGTCAAATATATCTATACATATTTAAGTATATATTTATTGAATAGCTGTAATAGCCCACTGATGAGACTGGGCGACTCTTACGGTGTCACGAGTTTAATCTCCGGGCAGGGGTACCAATAAGTTTTTTTTATTAAAACTCATGTGTCCAATTGATAATTGCAATTTATCACACGGTTCATGTCAAAAGTTCATGCTTGAAAAGACCAACTGGAATATAGAATTATTTGAATTTGAATTAAGAGGTTGTCTCTTAGATATCATTTTAATTTTGATACCGCCCTTGCACATCCTAATTTCTTTTATTTTATCTTGTCAATTATTTTATTGGTTATGCAATTAAAAAAAAACGGTTTACGGTGGTGGCAGTGGTGAAGGTTTGTGCATGTGTTTTTACGAATCCTCCATGTAACGGGTATGATAAACGGTTATTCCACTATATATTTTGCACTATATATATTTTCTATTTACTGTATCGCGAATTATAGCAAAATACTTTTATTATTACTTTTGTCTATAGTCCTACTCAGTAGCCTTTCCACTATGGTATGTGTAGTGGCCTTTCGGTATGTACGCGGTTGAAACCGCGGGGAATGACTAGTTAGTTATAAAAGCGTAACATTCTGACGAAAAAGACTTTCGCATTTATAATATTGATAAGGATATTGCCATTGAAATTGCGATACGCAATCAGACCAATAATAGTAGTAAGCACAATAAACGTGTGTAAAAAGCATATCTTAATGTGTAATATAAAATATGGTAAGCGTTTAATTAACCACTCTCATAACAGCTGTTATAAAGCCATTACCCGAATCGAACATTGGACCAATTAAGCAAGTTATGTGCTGTGCCTCAGAGAGTATGTTAAACCGTCAACTGCCTGCCCTCCTCAGCTCTAAGGTCGCGGGTTCGATTTCTACTAAGGGTCTCGCCTTTTACGACACCTTGGTCAGAAATGAGGGTCTATTCTACTCAGCCGGATACCACACTCTAGCTTCACAATACATTTATTATAATATATTGATTGTGAGACATAATACACATCTTTTTAATAAAAAAAGCGATATTAACCAAGAACTGAAATAAATTAACAATATCAAGACTATGGTCTCAGAAAGTTCGAAGATCGTTAAGGGGCTTCGGTATACATTTTTATCTTCTATACTGTCTGTATTTAATCGATTTTCTCAAAATCTACTGAACAGATTTTGGTACGGTTTTCACCAAAGGATAGTGCAATACTTCCAGATGGTTTAAGTCAATAGTACATATCGGTATTATGTAAATTGTGTTGAAGAAGTCTTGCAGTTGTTAAAAACTTGCTCTCTGGGAGGTTTAGTCGCGTGCGCTGCTTAAACCAGCAGAGATACGCTAAAGTAATGTACTAGAGAATTGTAGATCTATAAGTCTACTACAAAAAAGTCCAGAATAGTATGTTTCTATCTCTTATGGGTAACTCACAATAACTGCCTTTATGTTTAACATTTGAATTCTAGAAAAAATTCTGACACGCTGATTTCCACGCGGGCGAAGCCGCTGACGTAGCTAGTTTATAATAAAATTGTACAATCTATTTTGGATTTGCCTTTTACACAAGTTCAAAAAAGCAATTAAACAGACACTTATTCAAAAAGCTTATTATATTGTTGAGGAATATGTTAAAGATAAGAAAGCTTGGATTTAAATTGCGACCAGCTATACGCACTAGATTATGTAATAATTTTTGATTTGTGAACAAATTACAAATACATTATTGTAATATTTATTTTTAAAAAGAGAGACCGTTGAGTTTCGTGCTGGTTCTTCTCGGTTAGAGAACCTTCCTGAACCAGTCGTAGCTTCATTGTAATTGGACGATTTAACAGTGCTTGTAAAAGCTAGTTTGAATACAGAATTATTAGAATTCAAACATTTGCAAATTGCTAAATTATTTTGCTATAATCCGCGATACTATATTATATTATAGTATTGCGGATTATAGCTTATATATATTATATATTCACTATATAACCATATTATAGCAAAATAATTTTTATTATTAATTTTGTATTATGGATCTCCGCAAATTAACGCCTGCTGGGAAAAAAAAGTAGCGGCCTGTTACAATCCCACTTCTGGGAATAGGCCTCCACTCTCCGTTTCTGAAGAGAAGGGTTGGAGCTAAGACCTACCACGCTGCTCCAATGCGGATTGGTACGTTACACATATTCCTATAATTCTCTGATATCAAAGATATGCAGGTTTCCTCACGATGTTTTCCTTCACCGAAAAGCGTGTGATAAATTGTAACTATCATTTAGACACATGAGTTTTAATAGAAAAAGTCATTGGTGCCTGCCCGAGTTTGAACTCGTGTTCCCCTCGAAAGAGTCGCACGGTCTCACCGCTGCGACTGCGACATCACAGCTCTAACGCCTGATTCTATAAATTATTTAAATACCCGAGGATTGAACCCGTTATACAGTGACACAGTCTTATTGTTCGTCTATCACATAGCTTTTGTGAAGCGTGACATGCTATCAGTACTAAAACATTCGTAATTCATTCCGTTACTATTATATTTCGTAGCTATTTCCTACGTTTTAACACATAAATCAGCTAATTATGTCCTTAATCTTGACATATCGTAGGTCAGGTGGGATATTAAAAACCAGCCTAGTCAGGTAAGTTTTGTTGGCCAAAGGCCTGGCAGCATAAATGAATGTATAATCGACCGAACCAAACGTTAGGAATGGGGGCCAAGTTCGTAACTTGATACAGTTTTGAAAGAAAAAGATATTGTATAACCGTCCATTAATGTTGCCACATTTTTATTTAAAACGGGCTCAGCCCGTGTAGAATTCAGTGATTTATGAAAGTTTTTCAGAATTTTCGAAATTTTGAGTCAACCGTGAGAGATAGAGACATGCTATTACGGATTTTTTTGTAGTATTTTTATAGATTTACACTTCTCTCTTACATTACTTTAACGTATCTCTGCTGCTTTACGTAGCGCACGCGACTCAAGGTCCCAGTAAGCAAGTTTTTTACCAACTGCGCGATCTCTTCAACACAATTTACATACCGATGCGTACTATTTACCTAAACCATCCGGAAGTATGCACTATCTTTTGGTGACAACTGTACAAAAATCTGTTCAGTAGATTTGGAGAAAATCGATTATATACAGACAGACAGCTTTTTGGGCCTTTTTTTATAATAAGTATAGATGAGAGGAAACAGTGACTATACTAATTTAATATATTAACACTTCCTTTGTCTTATTCTATCGAGTGAGCCCGACTAGTTTCGACTCCATACGGGGCCCTTCCTTTATCCGCCCCCCCCTTATATTTTATATAAAATTCCATATTTTTCCACAGTTAATAAATTTTATTTATAGGCTGTTACTTTTATATTGAAATAATATTATCGTTACCTTTTACTTTTTTATAGTTTTGTATCTTTGTTATTGTATTGTAATAAGGTTAGTCTAATGTGGGTAATTGCAGAAAATTATTTTAAGCCCAGTGAATTTAGTTTAAGTTATCTCATGTAAGTGAATAATATTATTAAAAATATCTCAAACCTGATAGTAAATCATTAAGTAAACAAATCACTTTGTACGTATTTTCGTGTATTCATCGTAAATTTTAAATCGTAATAGGCGAGTCTCGGTCTAGAATGGCGATTGATTCACCTTATTCTAGTCGTGTCTGATCCACTTTGGTCGTCACTTTCGTTTTTTAGTCTAAACTACTTTATTCAAATATTTAAATCATTCTATTTGAAAATGGCGATGGTCTAGATATATGCTTCTAGGACTATACTTATAGATTAAGAAGTCACACTCATTTTGTCAAATTTTCGAATCAAATCAAATCAAAATAATCTTTATTCAAGTAAGCTCTTTTGAGCACTTTGAATTAATGAAGCTACAATTGGTTCGGAATGTTGCTCTTACCGAGAAGAACCAGCAAGAAACTCGCCGGTCAATCTTTTAAACATTTTCAATTCTACATAATTAAACCGCAGTCTTGTATGAAGCTGAAAGGATTTTCAAATCCGGGTATTTTTATTGTGAAAATAACCTCCAATTTTGTAATATTCTATACATACAAGCGTATCTCTTACACTTAATTTAAACCTTTCTGTAGGCTGGTCTAGTATGAATTGCGGAATTTTATCGTAAAAGCGAATACCAAGCTGAGTGGCGACACAGGAATCACAAACCTATTGTGACCTCTTTTACTATTATGACTATTTATTTAATTTGAGTTTCAAAGTTTAAGGAGATATAAATCTAAAATAACTCCTTCGTATCCCTAAAGTATTTTACAATATTAATAATAGTGTCGATATGTTATTTTACTTTTGACATGAATATTATCTAATAGCAAGTCTAGTTATAACAGTTTTAACAAAAATCATTTCCATACTGTTAACTGTCGGTAAACACCCTAAGCAGTGAACTGCAGACCTCAAAAAGGTCGCAGGGAGATCGTGTGGTGTGGAGATCCCTTAATTATACCTATGTACAGCAGTAAGCATCCATCGGTTGAAGCAGTCGAGTTAAAAAAGCTTTCACAAAATTTCATGTCCCTTCTGTTAACCGTTCAAGAGTGCCAAAGTCTGATGCCAATCCTGGCAGCAGCATCAGGTCATACTATTTATAAAGATGCCGGGACTAGACCAGTATGTAAAGTTTAATTTCAATCGGACACCTGGAAGTAGGTCAAATTTACGTTTACTTAAGAACGTTTATTTAAGAAACTTGCATATTAAGTGTATACCCAGTACGATTTTATTTTCTAAATCGCAGACGAAGTTGCAAGCGGAACCTAGAATTCCTCTGTTTTAACGCTTTACGTCCGAATGTAGCTACAGATCAATACGGGTTAATATATAAATAAATAAATATATGGGACACTTACAGACACGGCCGTCCATCCCCAAAATAAGTAACCTAATACTTGTGTTATGGGTGACGGACAACTGGTAGATATACTACGTATATAATTTTAAATAGATACTTAAATACAAATACACACCCAGGCTCGAAAAACCAACAAATTGTTTATAGAAAATGTTGTCCCGCGGAGCTGGAGGGTCACTTTCTACATTGCAAGTTAAATAAAGGTTTTTAATAAGACGTTTTCTCACTAAATTATACATCAAAGTTAGAATAAGATAGTGTAATGTTGTGTTATTTACGTAATAGAGTAATAGTGACAAACCATTACATGTTATATAACTTTATAGTATTTATCAGTTGCAATAAGTGAATCGTAGAGATCATAATCTATTTAACTTTATCTAGTCGTGTTCAATCTAATTGTTTGTTATTTTTGGTGTTGTTTTAGCCTTATTTGTAATAATTCAACAATAAAATTTATTAAGCGTGAGAATTATATTTCGACTAATTGTAATCGATGTCATTATATTTAACTTTAAATGTCCTTCAAGGGATTGCTCTTAAGTTACAAACGTAACGTATACTCTCTCTACTCATCGTCATCCTCCTGCCATTATCCCACTAAATGGGGACGGCACAACATGTTAAAAATATATAGGCACATGATTCGGCTATTTATTTTACGACCGGCCGCCTGCCTGACGTCAAATTACCTTAGTCGTATTTTACGACACCTTGGTAAAAAGGAGGGTGGTCTATTCTACTCAACCGGATACCCCACGGTCGGTTAACTTACCTTAGTCGTCTTTTGCGACACCTCGGTAAGAAGTGATGGTAGTTTATTCTACTCAGCCGGATACCACACAACATGTCTAGTTCTTCTTCTCTCTTTTTATGATTAAAATACTTATAAGCCACGACTTTATTTACGCCAAATTAAGCGTTAAAGTACCTACAATATCACAATATATTTTTTCACCTGTCTCCGAAAGAAAGGGATTTTTTTAATTGTTATATAAATGTGTTAAAGTGGAGTATGAACTTTAATTGTGCTAAAATTTAAATAGAAACACTCATTTCCTTCTGCCCAGGGTTTGAAACTGTGACGCCCCTGATCGTGAATTGATCGTCTCCTATATATTAACGTAAACTCACTAGATTAATTTATAGAATTAGGCGTTACTTTGCGGAGATCCATAATACAAAAGTTCCAAATTATTGTTCCAAAATATTTTGTAATAATTAGAAATTATTAAGCATAATAATGGCACCCTCACTAACGATAGATGTTAAATAGTAGTAGAACAGATAAATGTTTCAAGTTCAAGCTTGTTGCACGTGTTCAGAGGTAAAATAAACGGTGAGGTTGAACCGATTATTATTACTTTTGTCACTCGATTCACTCAAATTAACAGCATAGTTCAACGTAGTAAGTAAAACCGATGGGCAACATTACACCTTCAGACACATACATTGCAAGTTGAATAAAATCTTTAAAAAAAAAGGAAAGCCTTTACAAAAAGGCTCCAGTTGTTCCTTTTTGTTATTCTAAAGTTGCAGTAAATATTTGGTTATACCGCCACCGAAGACTGATCTCTTATATCAAAGTAATGGGCATTGCCCAACCGTCGTCCAACTGTCTCAAATAGTATTTCCTAACTATTGCGTTAGGCTATTCACGTTTATGGCCATAAATTGCGTGGAACAATACATTGATATTAATAGTTATTAAAGTATTATTGCTCAATATTGGATTTGTTGATTAAACGCTTTTCTTGCCCTTGGCTTGAGTTCCCAGCTTAAAACTTGGTCACATCTTTGGCGTAAATATAACATTCTGAATCAACGCTTTATATGGACGCAATGCGAGGTCTTCGCTTTTCCTTAGCCAAAAATATTGAAGCTAAAGTCCACCACGTTTCTTTAATGCGGAATAGCTAGTTATAACCACGTATTTCGCATTGTATTCGTATCCTATCATTTTGAGATGGACAGGATTCTTCGCCACGCTGCTCCAAAACAATTGCCTGCGTTTACTTTGCAATTTTATAATATGTGCTGCATATGCTGTCGGTACCTAGCTAGGATAGTAGCAAAAAAGATAGAAAAACTACTTTTATAGTTTAACTAGCTGTGCCAGCGTCTTCGCCCGTCGAAATCAGTTGTCACAAAAAAAATCCAAATTGTAAATTTTGAACATAAAAGTAGTTATTGTGAATAATTTATAGAATTTATAGAATTAGGCGTTACTTTGCGGAGATCCATAATACAAAAGTAATAATAAAATTCGCAAAGCTTTGCGATTTTGTCGTGTAGTCTATCTCCTGATGATGCTTCGGTTGCGGGGCGAAACGATTGTTGAGTTTGTGATAGTGAACCTGTGTAGTGCTTGTGTATTGTGGTGGAAGTGGTGGAGGTTTGTGCATGTGTTTTTACGAATCCTGCACGTATCGGGTATGAAAATACTGATAGTCCACTATACATTAAACACTATATATATTTTCTATTTACTGTATCGCGGATTATAGCAAAATAATTTTATTATTACTTTTGTAGTTATTGTGAGTTAACCGTTACTGATAGAAACATGATATCGCGGACTTTTCTGTAGTATTTTTATAGATCTACAATTCTTTTGTACATTTAGGGTAACTCTACTTTACGCAGCGCACGCGACTACAGCTCCCAGCAAGCAAGTTTCTCAACAACTGCGCGATCTCTTTAACACAATTTACATAATACCGATATGTACAATTTAAGTAAACCATCCAGAAGTATTTCACTATCTATTGGTGAAAACCGTAAAAAAATCCGTTCAGTAGATTTTGAGGAAATCGATTACATACAGACAGACAGCTTTTTGGGACTTAGTTTTATAGTAAGTATAGATATTCTTTTAATTGAAAATTTACTTCGCATACCACAAGGTATCAGAGTTATTTGGTATGGTCATATGAAAATCGTTTGACAAAAAGAGTTTCAAATATAAATGTGGTTGGATTGTGTGAAGTATGACTTGTATATAAAAGGAGTTACGCCAGAGTTGATGAATGATAGGAAAGATTGGAAGATGAAGGCATAATTTGCCGACCCCACTTAGAATGGGATAAAAGTAAGAAAATGATGATGATCAGAAGGTATCAGAGTTATCTCACTTTCAATTTTTTTTCCAGAGATGTTGATTAAAAAAAGCAATTCATAACTATTAAATTTCTTTACCATATTAAAATTATTTTAATGATCAGGATACATCGTTGAGATCCTTTCAGTTTAATACACATCTGCGGTTCAATAATGTATGAAATATTTAAAGATTGACCGCCGAGTTTCTTGCTGGTTCTTCTCAGTAAGAGCAACATTCCGAACCAGTAGCTTCAATAGGTCTAACTGATCCTTGACGAGTTAGAAGTCGTTGAATAAAGATAACTTTTATTTGATTTTTTAGATAAATTGATTGAAAATTTGAACGAAAAAGTCTGTATCTGTTCCGAATTTATTTGGTAATTAAGAAAATTCTTTACCCCTTTTTGCTGATTTCATAGCATTACGATTTTTACGACTTTAGAAATACACTTAAACCATAATTGCTTCAATGGGACCCATAAAAATACGCACGTAAGGTGTGATCTGTTGTTCATCATCATCATTATTCGCCTGCCCTTATCCCACTATAAGTGGGGTCGGCACAACATGTTCAAACATGTTGTCACATAATTTGGCTGAGTATTTTGCGATCTGCCGCCTGCCTGGCGTCAACTTATCTTAGTCGCCTTTTAAAACACCTCGGTAAGAAATGAGGGTGGTCTATTCTATGCAGCCGGATACCACACGGCACATACCTTAGTCGCCTCTTACGACACCTCAGTAACAAAGGAGGGTGGTCTATTCTATGCAGTCGGATACCACACGGCACATACCTTAGTCGCCTCTTACAACACCTCGGTAAGAAAGGAGGGTGGTCTATTCTATTCAGCCGGATACCACACGGCACATAGCTTAGTCGCCTCTTACAACACCTCGGTAAGAAAGGAGGGTGGTCTATTCTATTCAGCCGGATACCACACGGCACATAGCTTAGTCGCCTCTTACAACACCTCGGTAAGAAAGGAGGGTGGTCTATTCTATTCTGCCGGATACCACACGGCACATACCTTAGTCGCCTCTTACGACACCTCGGTAAGAAAGGAGGGTGGTCTATTCTATTCTGCCGGATACCACACGGTATATACTTTAGTCGCCTCTTACGACACCTCGGTAAGAAAGGAGGGTGGTCTATTCTATTCTGCCGGATACCACACGGCATATACCTTAGTCGCCTCTTACGACACCTCGGTAAGAAAGGAGGGTGGTCTATTCTATTCTGCCGGATACCACACGGTATATACTTTAGTCGCCTCTTACGACACCTCGGTAAGAAAGGAGGGTGGTCTATTCTATTCTGCCGGATACCACACGGCGTATAAGGTGTGATCTGTTGTTACGCGACAAAAATACAAACGATATTTTCTATAAAACCTATTTAATCACACAACTACCTTCCCGTAACTTACAACAATTATGCCGACTTGTAAAATGTTGAACAATGCGGTTAGGTAACACAATTACGTGTTTTGTTATGCATTATAATCTAATCTTGGTTTATGTATCACACACTGTTATTTAAAACTTAATTCAATTAAAGCTATATAGTATTTTATTACTGATAGCTATAACGGCGAGATCGCATAACGATTTATTAAGAAATAAATTGAGATTTTGAAGTGCTGTGTGGTACCCGGCCTGACGGCAGGCGGCCGGTCGTAAAATACGTAGCCAAATCATGTGACAACATGTTTATAACATGTTGTGCCGACCCCACTTAGAGTGGGATAAGGGCAGGATAATGATGATGAAATTGAGATTTTGAAAATCTAGTAATATTTAACTCATATTGACATACCCCAGCTCTAAAAGGTCATTGCCTATGAGTGGGATACAACAAGTCAAGTTATAAAGAATCTTTTAATAAAGAAAAGCGCTTGTGTATTGTGGTGGAAGTGGTGGAGGTTTGTGCATGTGTTTTTACGAATTCTGCACGTATCGGGTATGAAAATACAGATAGTCCACTATACATTAAACACTATATATATTTTCTATTTACTGTATCGCGGATTATAGCGAAATAATTTTGTTATTACTTTTGTAAAATTCAAATTATTAATACTTAAAAGTTTTCAGTTTGACTGTACGTCGTTATATTTGCTATGAACTCTTGCAATATCGATGCATTTCCCCTGTTCTTATCGACACAAAATTTTCTCACACCACGCGCCTTCCTCATTGGCTGGTTGGATGGTTACAGTAACCTAGCTAATTACTACAGGCGGAGATTAGAACTAAGGAGTAAAGTGAGTACTTTAGGGTTTAATATCCTGAACAAACTAAACATTGTTTATCATATAATAATGAACGCTTCGGTAAAAATTTTTGCATTCATATAATGAACATCGTCGCATAAAAATGCATAATTACACTTACCGCCGAATTTCTTGCTGGTTCTTCCCGGTAGTAATATTTTTCTAAGCCAGTGGTACCTTCATTATAATTTGACGCTTTAAAAACAATATTCAGCCTTTTACATAATTTTCTTTTTCCTAAGCTTATGTTCAGTGTTTACTCTGTTCTTCTTCTTCTTCGTCAACCGATGGACGTCCACTGCTGGACGTAGGTCTCTTCGCGGGATCTCCACACCATACGATCTTGCGCCGCTTGGATCCAGCGGCTCCCTGCGACCTTTTTGAGGTCGTCTGTCCACCTCGTTGGGGGTTTACTCTGTTATCTATACGTTATTATAAAACAATGTCCGCTAAAACTGTCTGTCTGTATGTAATCGATTTTTTCAAAATCTACAGAAGCGATTTTTGTACGATTTTTACTAAAAGGTACTGCGATTCTTCAAGAAGGTTTAGAAGTCCATTACTTTAGAAGTCAGGATTTATACACTTATTTCCAAGCAGGTGGGGCCGTCGACACAGCTAGTTATATCCATATAATAAATGCGAAAGTCTGTTTGTCTGTCCTTTATTTCCGCGGCATGGACGAAACGGTTACTGATAAAAAATTGGTTAAAATAGTACTCTACCCATTTGAGAGCATTTCTCACAATACTTAGACGATAAGAATTTGTAGATATAGCTACTCTTTAACCTTGTACGAGACATAAATAACTATATGTAACTAGTAATAAGAATTATTCTTTGATAAGAGCAACCACCGAGTTTCTTGCAGGCTCTTCTCGGTAGGAACAGCTTTCCGAACCAGCAGTAGATTCAAAAGCATTTACGAGTTTACTTGAATAAACAATATTTTGAATTTAATTGAATTGAAAATATTTTTTTTCCTGTATTAAATTGCATTCTATGGATATAGTTGTTCCTTTTGTCACAAAATATATGCTGGGAAATAGATTGTATTTGATTAGATTTCGATTTAAATGTTATTTTTACTAGTTTATTGAATTATTTTTGCCGCATTCTATCTAAATATCTTGTATGTTTTTTTTCCAAACACACAGTATTTATATATTTATCTGTTTTGTAGTATGAATAAGAAAGAGACGAATATTATGGTGTGGGAGATTTGAAAGGCATTTTAATTCGTAATGAATAGGCTTAGATAACTACGTTAGTCAGGAAATAATTCCGTTGGTAGATTTACGTTTCTGTAACATGTCAAGCTTGACTTCTATTGCACTTGGTGTTGATTGGTGATATAACTTGGTAGAGTAAGTAAGTTTGATACATTCTTCATTTAAGTAAACTTGTAAAGAAGTGCTTTTGAATCGTCAACATCTACTGCTGGTTCGGAAAGCTGTTCCTACCGAGAACAACCAGCAAGAAACTCGGCGGTTGCTCTTGTCAAAATATAGTTCTTATTACTAGTTATATTTTATTATTACTGTCTCGTACCGGGTTGAAGAGTAGCTATATCGACGCATACTTATGATCTAAGTATTCCTCAACAGTATGGTAGGCTTTCTGTATCAGCCTCTTTTTAACAGTGTTTTTAAACTGCTGTAATGGCAAGGTCAATAATTATAAACTCTGTCTTTTACGTTTTCGTGATTATTTCGCTGAACTATTCCTAATGAAATGTGTCACAATTACGTGAAATGTATGGCATTACATAGGATTTTTGATTAATTGCTTTAATTATCAGTATAAAAGCACTAACATGTGTTAAAAAAAATATTTATTGAGATATCTTACACATGATAATTTATATTACATTAAAATGTGTACTCCGGAACTATTAGAATTAATTTGACATTAAAAAGTTTATTTCTTAGAAAAAACAACATCCGTCCGTAATTTCAAAGAAATGAATACTGTTGAGGATTACTTAGATGAGAAGAATTTGTGGATATAGCTGCACTTCTACCCAGTACAAGTGTAGCTATAATGAGACAGTAATGATTAAATGTAACTAGTTATAAGATTTATATTTTAAAAAGGGCAACTGCCTAGTTTCTTGCTGGCTTTTCTCGGTAGGAACAGCTTTCCGAATCAGCAGTAAAGTTGACGATTCAAAAGCACTTGTTCACAAGTTTACTTGAATAAAGAATATTTTGGATTTAAAAAAAAACTAAAAACATTTATAATATTAGTTGGATTAAGCTACTACACAGTTAGTGTTTGAAACAATGCGTAGTTGCAATATTAATATTGGACTTTAAATGTTGCGCTTTGCTTTAAAATGATGTAACATCTTGCGACTGGATGTGGCCTGGATATCGATAACATTTGCATAATATTTGCGGTCCAGTTAGAAGTAAAATGCACTTATTGCAAGGAAGAATGTGTAATTGATAGCACCACTGGGCACTGGGGGCGATATACGTAACAGCGATTATTGCCGTAAATACTAATTAGTATAAAAAAAGTAAAGTAGCAGCCTGTTACTATGCCCACTGCTGGGCTAAGGCCTCCTCTCTCCGTTTTTGGAGAGAAGGATTGGAGCTAAGACCTACCATGCTACTCCAATGCGGATTTGTAGGTTACACATATCCCTGGAATTCTCTAGAGATATGCATATGTAAAGCGTGTGATAAATTTCAATTATCAATTAGATACATAAGTTTTATTTAAAAAACTCATTCACTAGAGAGTCGCATGGTCTCACCGCTAGGCTATCACAGCTTCTAGTTACTATGGTTAATCCTAATTTAATAAAGGCACAAATGTGTGTATTTGTTTAAATACGCGTATATGTGTATGTGTGTTTGTTATGGAAACTAATGCATCCTTTTGATACATCATAGTGGGTGTAAAAGAACACTACACTACGGACACTACGGAAAGTTGGCAATATAAACAGCGATTATTGCTGCAATGACTAATTACAATGGCTAATCCATAATTTTATAAAGACAAGTGTATCCATTTGTGTAAATATGCGTATGTGTGTATGTGTGTGTCTTCTGGAAACTGATGCATCCTTCTGATACATCATATTGGGTGTAAAAGAACTACGGAAAGTTGGCGATATAAACATAAATAATGACAATTTCCGGGATACCAACATCATCCTGCTGCCCTTATCCTACTCTAAGTTGGTTCGACCCAGTATGTTAAAAATATGTTGTCACATGATTCGGCTATGTATTTTATGACCTTGCCTAACGTCAACTTATCTTAGTCGTATTTTACGACCTCTCGGTAAGAAAGAGGGTGGTTTATTCTACTCAACCAAATACCACACGGCTAAGATACCGAAGTAAAAAGCCATGACAGAATGATTTTGATTTTTTTTTGCATATAACGCACGAAAATGTCTGTCATGAGAAAAATATGGTAGCCCGCTGTGTAAGTTTTAATATGCAAAATTTCATCAATATCGGTCAAGCGAATTAACCTTAAAAACATAGCAGACAGAGACAGACAGAAAGATTTTCGCTTGTATAATATAAGTAAGGATTATCAAAAAACCACATACAAAGGTAGTGATAGAATTATTTTGCTATAATCCGCGATAAAGTAAATAGAAAATATATACACTTAATTCCAAATATAGGGTGGACTATCTGTTCTCATAATTGATACACGCAGGATTCGCAAAAACACACATGCACTATAAACCTCCACCACCATCACAATATAAAAGCACTACACACGTTCACTATTACAAATTCAATAATCATTCTGCCCCGCAACCTTCAGGATAGACTCCGCGACAAAATCGTAAAGCTTTGCGATTTTGTCTGATATATTTTCTATTCACTTTATCGCGGATCATAGCAAAATAATTTTAGTATTACTTTTGTATTATGGATGTCCGCAAAGTACTAATTCTGTAAATTATTAAAAAAAACTATATACCCAAGCGGTAAATTAGCCGTTAAAACAGTACTAGAACATTCGATTCTAAACAAGCCGGTTCCATCATAATAACCGGAAATATTAACACGTATACAGACGAAATCAATCATTTTTAATTATATATTAAGCATAAGTTAACTTCGTTAGCATTTAATTACTTGCAAAATTCATAATATCTGGTTATAAGTATGCCATCTTTGATATATACATTTTAACTACTGCAATTTAATTCGTTCAATATAAAGTAATTTTTATGAAATTTAAATTTAAATACGATTATTTTGTTTATATGTTCCGATAGGAAAAACAAGATTTTACAATAAATAAAGGCCTTTATTATATACTAGCGATGCCCCGCGGTTTCACCCGCGTACATACTGATCTCGTGGTAGTGGAAAGTTTACTAAGTCAGACTATAGACTTTTTTTGTAAATTGAAAGTTTGTTCCTGGGACTTATCAATAGTTTATTTATTTATTTATTTATTTATTTTGTAAGACCATCGACGACAAATACATCTTTACGTTGCATAAAACATACTAAGAATTAAAAGGATTACAGTTGAATGTATCGTCAATTATAGATGGTGACGACATGAGCAATACAGTTAACCAGTATAAAAGTAAAAATGGTATTAAAAGCGTAGAACAAAATAAAAAGATTATAATAATAGGAGGCTACGAAACTCCATATAAGTAAATAATATATAAATAATAGTATATATACACATACATATACATAAGCACTTACATACACATATGCACATAATTATGAAAAAATACGATCGACGAAGTTGTCAGAACTAATATCGGGGTGAGTAACTTTTGTAAGTATTAGAAATGGATTTTTTAAATGTGTGTAAGGGGTCTGAAAAAATGTCGGCGGGAGCATTTTTGATAGTACGGTTATATGAGCGCACCAGTCTGTTAATCGGAGAGTGCTGACCCAGATTAGTTCTGGCCCTATTTTCCAAAAAAACTTTTCTAATGACACCACGAGGAAATCGTCCAGGAACGGAAATATTTATTAGGCTAAGCAGGTAGGAACAGTCGATGGCTCCCCTCAATAGTTTAAAGAGAAAAATGCAATCAGTTACATGTCGGCGGTTCTCCAAAGTATCTACTTCAAAATAAAATAGTTAAGGCAAAATAAATTTTTAACGGAAGGTATACAAATACAATACGCTACAATTGTTATGGCATTATTTTTTTAAATTGACATTTTTAAATTCGTTTCATCTTTTGATTGGAATGTCCGATTTTAATAATATAAAAAGTATTTTACAGGTATTGAAACAGTTTTGAATAAAATATCATTTAGTGGGATAACAATTAATACGGAGATGTAAATATTACGGTTTGATTATTGTCGCCACTTTTATCAACGAGATAAAAAATCGGCTAGATTCTGCGTCATACTTCGGCTGCGCGGCAAAACGATTGTTGAGTTTGTCGTAGTGGAGGTTTGTGCATGTGTTTTAAAGAATCCTGCATGTATTGGGTAAGAAAAAACGGATAGTCCACTATACATTTGGCATTATATATATTTTCTATTTACTTTATAGCGGATTAGAGAAAAATAATTTTACTACTACTTTTGTATTATGAATCTCCGCAAGGTAACGCCTAATTCTATAAATTTTTCTAATGTTTAATGAATGCATCGTGCAGAGTAGTTTTCATTCACAGAATCTGGGCCGTTCCATGGTTTAGTTCGCTTAATAATAGACAATTTTTTATACGTATCTGCATTGCAAAATACATAATTATATGTATTTAGTAATAATATAAATTCGGCACGAATATACAATGTGTAAGAATACGATCGTGGGATCGGGGTTACGTTCTCTAATAAATGGTTGTTTTCCCCGAGATACAGAGTTCCATACAATCAGATTAAAAAACTTGACATGGCATGAAAAATAAATACAAATTTCGGCAAAATAGAAACAAAAATGGACCTTAACTGTATCTTTAAATTTCTACTATCGTGAGTAGTTTTCATAAGTAATATGTAGACACCGGCTAAACTCACGTCTAATTTTATCGGGTTAGCCCGACTAGTTTCGAGCAAGTGCCGCACAAAGCAATTTAGTGCCGCGGATGGGCTCGAAACTAGTCAGGCTAACCCGATAAAATTAGACGTGAGTATAGCCTGTGTCTACATATTAACTTAACTGTATCAAATAATGTTCATTTTTATTAAATCTTATTCATATTTAACGTCATCTATCGACCGATTTACAATCGAGTATTTGTCGACCAAATTTAAAAAACAAATACAAAAGGTGACTATTACGTCGCTGTTTAAAATAGTCGAACTATACCAGTACATTTAAATTTGAAAATGAATAAAATTGAAAATAATAAAGTATATTGTATGTGAAATATTGTATGCCGTGTGGTATCCGGCAGAATAGAATAGACCACCCTCCGTTCTTACCGCGATGTCGTAAGAGGCGACTAAGGTATGTGCCGTGTGGTATCCGGCAGAATAGAATAGACCACCCTCCGTTCTTACCGAGATGTCGTAAGAGGCGACTAAGGTATGTGCCGTGTGGTATCCGGCAGAATAGAATAGACCACCCTCCGTTCTTACCGAGATGTCGTAAGAGGCGACTAAGGTATGTGCCGTGTGGTATCCGGCAGAATAGAATAGACCACCCTCCGTTCTTACCGAGATGTCGTAAGAGGCGACTAAGGTATGTGCCGTGTGGTATCCGGCAGAATAGAATAGACCACCCCCCAGTTCTTACCGAGATGTCGTAAGAGGCGACTAAGGTATGTGCCGTGTGGTATCCGGCAGAATAGAATAGACCACCCCCCAGTTCTTACCGAGATGTCGTAAGAGGCGACTAAGGTATGTGCCGTGTGGTATCCGGCAGAATAGAATAGACCACCCTCCGTTCTTACCGAGATGTCGTAAGAGGCGACTAAGGTATGTGCCGTGTGGTATCCGGCAGAATAGAATAGACCACCCCCCAGTTCTTACCGAGATGTCGTAAGAGGCGACTAAGGTATGTGCCGTGTGGTATCCGGCAGAATAGAATAGACCACCCTCCGTTCTTACCGCGATGTCGTAAGAGGCGACTAAGGTATGTGCCGTGTGGTATCCGGCAGAATAGAATAGACCACCCTCCGTTCTTACCGAGATGTCGTAAGAGGCGACTAAGGTATGTGCCGTGTGGTATCCGGCAGAATAGAATAGACCACCCTCCGTTCTTACCGAGATGTCGTAAGAGGCGACTAAGGTATGTGCCGTGTGGTATCCGGCAGAATAGAATAGACCACCCCCCAGTTCTTACCGAGATGTCGTAAGAGGCGACTAAGGTATGTGCCGTGTGGTATCCAGCAGAATAGAATAGACCACCCTCCGTTCTTACCGAGATGTCGTAAGAGGCGACTAAGGTATGTGCCGTGTGGTATCCGGCAGAATAGAATAGACCACCCCCCAGTTCTTACCGAGATGTCGTAAGAGGCGACTAAGGTATGTGCCGTGTGGTATCCAGCAGAATAGAATAGACTACCCTCCGTTCTTACCGAGATGTCGTAAAAGGCGACTAAAGTAAGTTGACGTCAGGCAGGCGGCCGGTCGTAAAATACGTAACCTAATCATGTGACAACATGTTTGTAACATGTTGTGCCGATCCCACTTAAAGTGGGATAAGGGCAGGAGAATGATCATGTGAGATATTGTAGGTAATAGGTATTGTAGGTAAATATTATAATACCTAATTATAGTTTAAGATTTTGTTTACATCAATAAATAAATAAAAAATAAGTGTATCATGTCTTAATATGCAAATATATGCATACGTTAATCCTATAAGCCGACAAAAGAAACAGACCGAGACTGAGTATGCACTAGATCAGTGTTTCGCAAAGTGTGGCCCACGCCCCACAAGGGGGTAATTTGATTCTTAAGGGGGGCAATTCGAAAATGGACTCGACATGAGTTTAATGTCGGTTGAAAAGTATTCAGAAAGAAGACACCCTGAGACATGCCGAGTGCGAGAATGCACAGAGTAGCTCTCGCTTCGCCTCTGTATGCTTCGGGGTGTCTCCCCTGCTCTGGCCCGTATTGTTTTTTCTGCCCGAGTGAAATCTGCGAGCGCGTCACTTGGTCACTCCGAGCTACATGTCTTGGTCGAGGCATCTTGGGCGCGATATATCAAATCAAATCAAATCAAATCAAAATATTCTTTATTCAAGTAAACTTGTAAACAAGTCCTTTTGAATCGTCAACTCTACTGCTGGTTCGGAAAGCTGTTCCTGCCGAGAAGAGCCAGCAAGAAACTTGGCGGTTGCTCTTTTTTAAAATATAAATCTTAGAACTACTTACATTTATTTATTACTGTCTTGTGCAGGGTAGAAGTGCACCTATATCCACACATCCTTATCATCTAAGTAATCTTCAACAGTATAGTAGGCTTTCTGTATCAGCCTCTTTTTAACAGTGTTTTTAAACTGCTGTAATGGCATGACCAAAATTGATTTCAGAATTTTATTATAGAATCTTATACCCAAACCCACAAACGATTTACGTACTTTTGCTAGGCGCAAAGCAGGAGTCGCAAGCTTATGTCGGTTCCTACTCTGTCTATTATATACATCACCTATCGTTTTATAATTTTTTATATTTTTATATACAAAAATTACGTTATTTAAAATATACTGTGAAGCAAATGTTAGAATACATGTTTCCTTAAACTTCTCTCGCAGGGAATCACGCGGACTTAAATTGTAGATGCCACGAGCGAGTGCTCTCGGACAAGAGTGTAGCCGCCTTAATCCTTTTACTCCATTTTTATGCAACGCTAGATTTCAGTGCCAAATTAAACGATTAAAAAATTCTTCCTGAAACCTATCATTTAAATTTTTCTAGTAAACAATTACCAATTTTTTAATATTAAAAGTTACGTATTACATAGGGTGCTATAAGAATTTCAGAAAGGCTAAAGGTGGGCATTTGAAAAAATGGTTGGGAGACTCTGCATTAGATTGTCTGTATTCTTCATTAGCAATATGACCCCTTAAAATTAGAATGCACTTGTGTGAATATCTAAAAAAGGCATAAAAAAAATAACTTAGAATTTTAATTGTATACATTCCAATTATACAACCCTTCACTGCACGTGATCCGAAACACTCTAGACCCTATTTTTTAAACCGATTTCCTTTTGTGTTAACAATTAAATTAACATTACCAATTTACTCTCATCTCTTACTAAATTACTTTAAATTATTTTACTGTAAAATTAAATATTTGCTACTAATGATATGATTATAAAAAAATCCATATTTATACTAAGTATTAGTATGGAATACAAGTAAGTGAGTTTGTAGCTGGTTCTTCTCGGTAAGAGCAACATTCCGAACCAGTTGTAGCTTCATTAATTATATAGATCCTTGACGATTCAAAAGTGCTCGAAAGAGCTTACCTGAATAAAAAATATTTTGATTTGATTGATTAATTTTCGTTATTGTTGCAGGTAAGTTTTACGTGTTGGCTGCATGCAGATTTGTAAGTACATTTAATATTTCAATTTATTTCTTGTCTTTAACCTTCACTGAAAATAGCTGCCTTTTTTGATGTCATCTTGTTCCTGTTGAATTCACAGGATAGCCTATTTACTCCCGTGTATAAGCATTAATTGTGCCAAATTTTATCGATATAGGTTCAGAGAATTCGCCTTGAAAACGTAACAGACAGACGGAATTTTGCATTTTTAATATCAGTAAGGATACTCGGTTCTGAAACGTTGAACAATATTCGTAGACAGTGCTGCAAAAAGTAATAGAACGGTTAAAAGTTAAACCAAGTAGTATGTAAGAGGTATCACCTTTCACGTTGTTTTTTATACAAGCGGTCAGTTTGCCTTATAAATTTCACGTGTGATTCATAGATGGCGGTAGGTTTTTTTCTTTATAAGATTTTTTTGTTTTCTTTATTGTAAGTTTTCGATCATCTAATCATGACTATGAAAAAGACGGATAAAAGAAAAGTGCATACGAATGTGATATTCCTACTGATAAAGTAGCGACCTGTTACAATCCCACTGCTGGGAATAGGCCTCCTCTCTCCGTTTCTGGAGAGAAGAGTTGGAGCTAAAACCTACCACGCTGCTCCAATGCGGATTGGTAGGTTACACATATCTCCAGAATTCTCTAGAGATATACAGGTTTTCTCACGATGTTTTCCTTCACCTAAAAGCGTGTGATAGATTGCAATTATCAATTAGACACATGAGTTTTAATAGAAAGACTCACTGGTGCCTGCCCGGTGCCGTGTTCCCCTCGTCTCACCGCTGGACTATAACGGCTTCCTACTAGTATTATTATACCATTATTATATATATAAATTATAAATGCGGAAGTGGATATGGATGGATGTTTGTTACTCTTTCACGAAAAAACTATTGGACGGATTTGGATGAAACTTTACCGTAATAAAGTTTATACATCGGAATAACCTTATTAGGCATTAAAATTTGTAATGATTATATGTAATGCAACGATACATGTCAATAGAGACGGAAAAAAGAGCTATAAGATAAGATAAGATAAGAAACTCTTTATTACAACACAACATAAAAAAAAACAAATAATTAAAAATAAAATGTATAAGGGCGGCCTTATCACTAAGTAAGTCTGTAAGTGATCTCTAACAGGCAACCCATATGCCTAAGGACATCATTATTAAGAAGTGCACATAGATGGTGGTTGAGTGTGAGTAAAAAGACGACAGAATAAACATACATAATGAGTAATGGAATTACTATATACTATTTATGTAATATAAATAAATATTAATATTGTATAGACTTTACATCATAAAAGAATAAATAGATAGTACCCATAAGTTTATATAAATAAAATCAATAAGTAAGATAAGAAATAGTTTTTTAAATGACGTTTAAAAATATATATTGATTTTATTTTATTTTTTTTTTCTTGTCAGGAAAACCCGTTATGGGTCGTCACCGCCCGACGGGGACGAGCGGTGGGTATGTCGGACTCTCACCGACTAAAAACCTGACAGTGCTCCTCCACGCTGCTGGTGGCGGGGACAGGGTACCGTTGTACACATTGCCCCCATACCCGCCAGCAGCGGCTCTGTACCCCGGAGAGCGCCACCTCCGGGTCGGGGCCTCTCTAAGCAGTGGCCCCTCCCACCGCTAATCGATGCATCGGGAGCACCAGATGCATCGACCACCTCGGGGACCTAATTTCAGCGAGCGTCCGATGAACCCCGTTCGGAACGCTCGCAGGTCCCCGTTAGGGCGGCATGCGATGGACTTCGGCGAGTCGCCTGCGCCCCGCTCGCCTGCGGCGGATCGGATCCAAAGACTCGACTTCCCGGATCCGTCCCGCCGCCTCCTTCCGCAAGATAACATCCTCGCAGAAGGAGGCCATCGCTGCCCACGATGCCTCCCTGTCCACCATGGCACGAACCACAGTGGGCAGGGAGAGATCGTGCCCCACCTCTGCCACGAGCTTCGCCCGCTGAACCGCCCAAGCAGGGCAGTCCGCGAGCGTGTGCTGCGCCGTATCGAACTCGGCGCCGCACTCGTGGCACTCACCAGACGCTTCGCGCTGGGCCACCCTCCACAGATACCTCCCGAAACAACCATGTCCAGAAAGTACCTGCGTAAGGCGGAAGGTGAGGACCCCGTGCCTCCTGGCGACCCAGCCCTGGAGAATGGGCTGGATGGCTGAAATCGTCCTGAATCCTGCGCTGGGCGATTCCAGCCGCCGCCTCCATTGGCGGAGAAGCCCCATCTGAGCTGTCCTCTGCCAATCCACCTCCACCGCCGTAGAGTTTCCCCCCGAAAGACGGGCTTCAACTTTACGGCGGTAGGCCTGAGCAAGCCCCTTGGCCTCTAGATCCCACGGAGGGGAACCGGCCAAGGCGCAGGCCGCCTCACCAGAGATAGTCCGGTAGCCTCGCACTAGCCTGATCGCCATAATCCTCTGCGCCCCGCGCAAAAGGAGCAGGGATTTGGCGGTCAGCCGCTCCGCCCAGATGGGAGCGCCGTACAAGGCCATTGACCGGACCACTCCAGCGTAAAGGCGCCGGCAGCCTGCATTAGGCCCCCCCCCCCACATTCGGGAGGAGCCTGCTCAGGGCTCCGGCGGTCGCCTTCAATCTTGGGGCGAGCCGCCGGAAGTGGGCCTCGAACGTCCATCGGCTGTCGAGAATCAATCCCAGGTACTGCATAGTACCTGAGATTCCGATGGACGTCCCGTCCACCACCAACCGGGAGCCCGCTGGGGGCGCCATCCGAGGCCTGTGGAAACAAATAGCCTCGGATTTCTCCAAGGCCACCCCCAGACCTAACCGACGAATCCGGGCCACGACGTGAGCTACGGCCGCGGTCGCCAGTATGCGGGCCTCCCGGTGGGTGCTCGCGCGGGCAGTCACGAGAGTGTCGTCTGCATAACAGAACAAACGCACTCCCGGGAGCATCTGACCGCGCAGCACCCAGTCGTAGCCAATGTTCCACAGGAGGGGACCTAAGACCGACCCCTGCGGAACACCGCACGACATCCTCCGCTCCTTCCACCTACCCCCAGCCGTCGGGTATCTGACAGCGCGGTCGGCCAAATAGTTGCCGATAACGCGTTGCAGATACAAGGGGATACGGTGGAAGCGTAGGGCCTCCCTGATCACGCTCCAAGGCAAGGTGTTGAACGCATTGGCGATGTCTAATGAAACCGCCAACACCACCTCGCGCTTGGCTGTCGCCTCCTCCACCAGGACTCTCACACCCTCAATACAATCGAGAGTGGACTTGCCCCGGCGGAATCCGCACTGGAGGCGACTGAGATCAGGCCCCACCTCCTGGAGGTGCTGGACAATGCGGGAAGCCACGATACGCTCAAGTAGCTTTCCCGCCTCGTCCAACAAAACAATCGGCCGATACGCGGAGGGTGTATCGGGCGGTTTTCCCTCCTTCCTGAGCAGGACCAGTCTCCCCGTTTTCCACCTACGGGGAAACAGTCCTCGCTCGAGGCAGGCACTGTACGTCGCCCTGAGCCCAGACTCCAATAGGCCCAGGGCAAGCGCCCAGGCGCGGCCAGGGATGCCATCAGGGCCAGGGGCGGTGTTTTTCGCCCTCATGCGATTCACCGCCCCGGCTAACTCCCACTCTGACACCTCCGGCGCACCATACACAGTGCCTTCATTCTCATCGAGAGGCGCCATCCAAGGCGGCTCAACTTCGCCTCCCTGTGGGAACAGGGCTTCCACGACGGAATCAAGGAATTCCGGCCGAAGGCTTTCGGTAAGGGGTGGGGCGCGGGTGCGAAGTTTTTTCCGCACCGCTCTGAACGGCCTCCCCCACGGATCCCGGTTGAGCTCTTCGGCCTGCTCCTTGTGGGCCCTGTCCTTGGCAATGCGAATGGCCGTCCGCAAGGAGACGCGGGTAGCCTTATATGCCTCGTAGCGGCGCCTCTCCTCTTCGATGTCGCGTCTTCTGCGACGTCTGTACCGAGTGTACCGACGGCGCATGGCTACGCATTGTTCGCGCAGCCGTGGCAGCTCTTCAGACCACCAGTACACCCCGCATGCCGGTCCTGTGCTACCCACCCTCGGCATACTGGCATCGCAGATGAGCGACATCCGCCGCTGCAGGTCTTCTACCTCCACGGCGACATCCCCGCCCGTGGGCCCTGCCACCCACGCCTGGACGGTTGCGGCCTCAAGGAGAAGCTCGGGATCCATCTTTCTGACGGACCACCGAGGGCCGCCGCCTCTTGATCGGGGGGAAATGGGAGTAGGGCAAGTGGAGACCTCGAACCATATATAACGATGGTCCGAGAGTGACTCCCCATTGACAATTACCTCCCAATTGCTAACACAGCGTGACATGGCGGCGTCGACAAAGGTAACGTCGACTTTGGAGCCGCCATTCCATCGCACGCATGTGTCAGCCGTCCCCCGATTCATCACGACCATCCCGGCCGAGGCCAACCAACCGTCCATATAACCCCCCCTGACGTCAGTGACAGGAGACCCCCACGCAGCGGATTTTGCGTTGAGGTCTCCAGCCAGGAGCACCTTTCCGGGGCGTAACCTACTCACCAAATCGCCGACTTCAGCCATAAAAAGCTCGAAATCAGAGAAAGATTTGTTTGGCGAGTAGTACACCCTGACTACGGATACGTCTCCAATCTTAACGGAGACGTAGCCGTGTCCCCTCTCCACGCACTCCAGGGCTGGGGAGCCGACTGCAGTCCTGGACGCGACCGCCACCAACCCATCATAGTCACCGACCCACTCTTCACCCGACGGAACGAAGTATGGTTCGGCGACCACAGCCACGTGCACCAACCGCTCCGCTAAGGCTTGAAAGAATAGGTCCTGAGCAGCGGCACAGTGGTTTAGGTTCGCCTGAAGGAATCTTATGGAGGCCATTAATTATTGGGTGACCTCCATAGACTCCTCCATCGCCCGATTCGTTGTGGCTTGAGCCGGGCCGGCGGTGGGTGGTGAGGGGACCCTCGGGCCATCACCCCCCCTTCCCTTCCTCCTAGGAACGGGCGGTGCCTTACACTGCCCGCTCCCCGCCCGATGATCAGCCTTCAGTCCCGCTCGTTGGCAACTCCCACAATGCGGAGTTGCCGAGCAGGACTGGGCCTTGTGGCCGTTTTGACCGCAGCGATAACACTCATCACTGCGATCAACTTCTGACGTGCACTCGGCTCGCAGGTGCCCCCTTTCAAGGCACCTGAAACAGCGGCGTGGGTGAGCCTCCAGCAAGTGAACTCGGGCGGACACCCAACCCACCAGGATTCTTCCCAATGCCACCACCTTCTTGGCCGTCGCTACGGGTACTCTTAACCAGAGTTAAAGTCCGCGACAGCATATATCCTTCCTTGTATGTGGAAGCCAATATGACCAAAATTTTTATTTCATAAATTAAATTAAATTATACTATGTTTTTTACAATGCATATTTTAGTATATTTATCAAACCATTATCAAAATCAATACATTCGTCGCTTTTAATTATTTCATGTCACTTTGTCTTTCACACTAAGTAATTTGGCTGAATAGATTAAAAGATATCACGAAAGGATTTACTTGAATGGAACGTCATAGAGCGCCTAAAATGGGCGGCGCGCGAGTCTGGAGTCCGTCAGTTTCAAAGTTAGACATCAGTTCAATTTCAGATGAACGAGTAACTAAATGAATATATATTATAAAATATTTTTAATATTAAGTAATAAAAAAATATTTAGGTATTTAAAATGATCTGTCACGAAATTTAATCATCATCATTCTGCTGCCCTTATCCCACTCTAAGTGGGATCGGCACAATATGTTACAAACATGCTGTCACACAATTTGGCTACGTATTTTACGACCAGCCGCCTGCCTGACGTCATCTTACCTTAGTCGCCTTTTACGACACCTGGGTAAGAAATGAGGGTGGTCTATTCTATGCAGCCGGATACCACATGGCATTTACCTTAGTCGCCTTTTACGACACCTCGATAAAAAAGGAGGGTGGTTTATTCTATTCTGCTGGATAATACGGCTACTGTCACGAAATTTAATGTGGCAGACCAAATTCCACGCAAACGAATCGGCGGGAATAAGCTAGTGAGTATTAACGCGGAAGTCTGAAAATTGCGCCCATTATAAAAAAGACGAGTAATGTAAGTTAAGATGCTCCTGCCCTTATCCCACTCTAAGTGGGGTCGGCAAAACATGTTACAAACATGTTGTCACAATACGACCCGTTTCAAGTAATACTTCCTTCTGCATCCGACAATTAAGTGAAAGAATTCACTTTAACCCCTGAAACCTCTGGTGAGCACCTGAGCAAAAATTCAATTTTGAAAAATCAAAATGTTTTCGTCACCAACTAAAAACGTAAGTTATTATTATAAAATGATTTATTTTATCAATGGGGAATTATATAACAAAGAAAATGGTATACAAATCATAGGTATAATTATTATACAGTAAATAACATGATTAAAAAATGAAGGTATATAAAAATTCTTACACGTCCCCGCTTATTGACGGTCAAATGGAAGGATGCAACTAGTTAACGATATAACGCTGAGCTGTGACCTATTCGGTATGGTGTCACAGACAGGTATGTCATTAGTTTAAGTATCTGTTTGTAACACCATATCTGAATAAATGATTATTATTATTATTATTATTATTATATAGTATACCCAAGCTCAATAGTTATTCCTAAAACGAAACCTAACGCGTTCATTTATCTGTCAAGAAGTTTCCTATATTGCTTATTACGTATTGTAAATGAGAGGCCCGTATTGCATTAGGAATTCTAATTGTGACCTGATTCCGTAACGTGCTACTAAAAACAAAAGAAACCAACGAATTACTTATATTACATAAGACATTCATATGAGAAATTGTTAAAATTGCGTACATCGTTGCGCACAACACACAAAAAGCACATTAGGATCTTTCCCGATTAATTTTTAAGCCTTATTACGACTTTGTTAAAGCTTATATATAAATAAAAGAATTATGGTGTCTTGATCAAGAAGTGAATTTCTTGAACCGTAGTATAACTGATATTGAACTTTATATATCACTAATGATATTAACCAATTCATTCGCGCCGATCGCGTCTATATTTTTATCCTATAAGTTACACAAGGTCTAAAAATGACGTCAGGTGGCCGGTCGTAAAATTCGTAGCCAAATCATGTGACGACATGTTTGTAGCAGCTTTCCGAACCAGCAGTAGAGTTGACAATTCAAAAGCACTTGTTTACAAGTTTACCTGAATGAAGAATATTTTGAATTGAATTTCAATTAAATGAAGCTACCACTGGTTCGAAATGTTGCTCTTACCGAGAAGAACCAGCAAATAACTCTTTAATTTTTTTAAATATTTTCTATTTCCGATAGTAAACCGCTTCGATCTTTACTTTCATTTTTAGTCTAAACTACTTTATTTAAATATTTAAATCAATCTGTTTGTTTAAGAAGTCATTTTATTTTGTCAAATTTCCAAATCAAATCAAAATAATCTTTATTCAAGTAAGCTCTTTCGAGTAATTTTGAATCTTCAAGGATCAATATTATTAATGAAGCTACAACTGGTTTGGAATGTTGCTCTTAACGAGAAGAATTAGCAAGAAACTTATTCAATCTTTTAAATATGTCCAATTGATTTATAGAAGCAGGCGTTACTTTGCGGAATTCCATATTACTAATATGTCTACTTTTAATATGTCCAATTTCCAATATTAAACCGAAGTCCTGTATGAAACTGAAAGGATTTTCAAATGCAAGCATTTTATCAACAATAATCCTGAATTGTGTAATATATTTCTTTTACTTAATATATGTTACATTCACAACTTTCCGATATAACGAATGCCACTTTCGTTACTATCACTGGCAATGACCTAGTTACCAGAATACAGTGGTTTTACTTTCGTTTACGCACTCACGTTTTCGTTGTGGCAGTTGATGGAATCTTGTTTAACCGTAATATGTCAACAAAGCGAGTTAATATACTATGGATTTATTTCTTACTAGCAATGCCCCACGGTTTCACCCGCGTCTATACCGATCTCGTGGTAGTGGAAAGTGTACAAAGTTGGCCTATAGATTTATTTAGAAATTATTTAATTACAAAAAATGGGTATCATTAGTATTCTTGGAATAAGAGCTAACTCACCAAATGCAGGTCCTGCTATAACAGTCGCTACAATGAATTTGTAACGGTATTATTTTCTATCGATTTACAGTCTTAAATTGGTAATATCTTTTGATTGGGATGTCGGCTTTTAATAATTTAAAAAGTATTTTACAGGTATTGAAACAGTTATTAATAAAATATCATTTAAGGGGATAAGGATTAATACAGAGATATGAATAAAATGGTTTGATTATTGTGGGCACTTTTACCAACTTTTATAATGTAAAAAAGTAGTTATATTGGCATAACTATAATAGAAAGACATATAGTATTGCGGACTTTTTTGTGGATATTGATACGTTCTATAATACTGTAGAACATTTTTTTGTTCTATCATCAATAGTTTCCGCAGCGCACGTGATGAAAGTTGTTTACGACTAAATTTTTTATTAGGGATCCCTATTTTTTTTGAAAATGACATATAGCCTATGTTGCTCACTAAAAAAACAGCTTTCCAATGGTGAAAGAATTTTTGAAATCGGTCCAGTAGTTTTTGCGTGAAAACGTAACAAACATACATACAAACAAACAAACAAACATACAAATCTTTCCTCTTTTTAATATTAGTATAGATTCAAAAACTTTTATTCAAGTTGCCGTGTATCTATGTAAAGGTGAAATCTTGCAAGTTAAATTTGACCCACTTCCCGGTGTCCGATTGAGCTGAAATTTTACATAGGTACTGTTCCAATCCCGATGACAATGCATGTTTATCATAAGCATGACGTGATGCTGCTTCCAGAATTGGCTCCAGACGAGTGAACTTCTCAACGGTTAACAGTAGGAACATGAAAACTTTTAAAAAGCTTTTTTTTCTTGACTTTTTTATTTGTTTTCGGGTCCTATGTTGAGTTATGTTGCAGTATATTAGCTATTTTAATTATTGATTCTGGACTATATGACTAGAGGGAGGCCGAAAAAAGTTGGATGGATGGTAAAGAATGATATATCTATAAAAGTTGTTTCATAATATTTGCGACATTGTACTGTTTGCTGATGACACATCTTTAATATTTAAAGTAAATAGGAATAACGCTAATAATATTGACGAAGTAAACAGTGGATTGTCGCAGGTAGCTCAATGGTTCAGACTAAATAATTTGGTACTAAACTCAAATAAAACGAAATGTTTAGAATTTGCATTACCTAATACAGCTAAAAAAGCAAATGAGCTCTTAATAGACAATGTACCACTAAAAACAGAAAATACAACTGTATTTTTGGGAATGACGTTGGATACAAAACTCCAATGGAGCACACACATAACAGCTCTCGCAGGGAAACTCAGTTCAGCAGCCTATGCTATTCGAAAGATAAGACAGTTTACAGACGTCGAAACAGCAAAACTAGTTTATTTTGCTTACTTCTGATAAATAAAATAATTATTATACTGATTAGAAAAACTATTTATTAAAATAAGATCAAACAACGAACGTATATCGCGTGACATCCAAGGCGTGAGAGTGAGAGAAAAAAAAAGAATATATAGAATACCACATTTCCACAGAGTAGTAAAAGATAAGGCTAGGTACAAATTTTAAAGATATCAACACTCCCTCTAAATTTGAGCCTCTTTAAAAAAAAAACATACAACATTAAAGAAAACTGGAATCTGTTACTCTACAACATATTAACAACTTTAGATGAAGATGAAATACAATAATTTTCAGAGTATGTGAATTACATACATACATTAATGAGATAAATAGAAAATGTTCATACACATTACTGAATTACAAATGAGACATGCCTAACTTATCTCTCAAATATATAAATGTATCTCTAGACAATGCTTTTGTAAATATATCTGCCAGTTGGTTTTTACTACATACATATTTTAAATCAATTATTTTTAGGTAATATTTTTCTTTCACAAAATGGTATTTAATATCTATGTGTTTACATCGCTTGTGAAAATTAATATTTTTAATAACACTTATTGCACTTTGATTGTCTAAGTTTAAACACAGAGATTCTTGGTTAAATTCACTAATATCACACAGTAACTGCTTGATCCACATGGCTTCTTTGGTAGCTGCACAAGCAGCCATGAACTCTGCTTCAGTTGTCGAGAGGGCAACTGTCTGCTGACGTTGACTCGACCAGGTGATTGCAGCATCATTTTTGATAAACACATAGCCTGTTACAGATCTTCTGGTATTAGGATCATTTGCATAATCAGCATCACTGTACCCAATGACAGAGGGGTCTGGTGTTTTATAATAACATAATCCATAGGTTTTAGTATCCTTGAGATATTTAAAGATTTTCTTCACTGCAGTCCAGTGTGATTCTTTATAACAATTTAGGAATTTGCTCACCCGGCTCACAGAGAACATTATATCTGGTCGACTAACTGTGGCAAGATGTATAAGTGACCCCACAGCTTGGCGATATGGTATGTTCTTATCTGGCTGATCATCCTCTTTTTCCAATGTTACATGAGGATCGGCTGGAATAGTATTTGGATTAGCATTATTCATATTGAAGTCTGTTAGAAGTTGTTCAATATATTTGCACTGATGAATAAAAATAGAGTGGTCATTTTTCTCAATCTGCATACCAACAAAATTACTTAATTTACATATATTTACTTCAAAAATGGTTTGTAGCTCATTGATAAACTCTTTCAATACTGATTGACTTTTTGACAGTAACAGTCCATCGTCAACATAAATACAAAGATAGCATTTTATTCCATCAATATTTCTTACATATACACATTGATCTGCTTTACTTTGAATGAACCCAAACTTCTTCAAGACAGTATCAAATTTTGAGTTCCAGCATCTGGGTGCTTGTTTCAGACCATACAATGACTTGTTTAATTTACAAACAACATTCTCCTCACACAGTAAGCCTTCTGGAGGGAGCATATAAATGTCCTCTTCTAATTCACCATATAAAAAGGCTGTTTTGATATCAAGTTGTATTACATCAAGGTTATATTGTGCAGCTATAGATAGTAATATGCGTATAGAGTCATACCTTACTGTTGGTGAGAATGTCTCCTGGTAATCAATGCCTTTCGTTTGTGCATAACCCTTTGCACACAGACGAGATTTGTAGCGTGGACCTGTTGACTCTTCTTTAATTTTGAATACCCACTTGCTTCCAATTGTCTTTATTTCTGGGGGCTTCTTGATCAATGTCCATGTTCCATTTTTATCATGAGATTTGAACTCTTCAGCAATGGAACTTTTCCATTTTTCAGCATCAGGAGATTCTAGAGCTTCCTTGTAGGTCTGAGGGATGACATTTAGTTGCAGATCTTCTCCACAGCATAGGTATGTATTTTGTGGTTGTTTCACATTAATTTTCTTGGATCTCATTGTTACATAACTGGGTTCAGGTGATGGGATTGATTTTTCTGGTACATAATCAGGATCAGAGCTTTGATTTTCTTCTTCATGTATTGTGTCAGAAAAATAGTCATCTTCACTCACATCACTTTTGTTTTGTGGTTCAATTGTTTTTGTCTCGGACAATTCCACTGGTACATAATTTTTTTGAACTGTTGACTCTAGGAATACTGCGTCCCGGCTTTTAACAACTGTTTTAGTATTAGGTATGATAAACCTATATCCCTTGGTGTTCTCACAGTACCCAATAAACAGGAGTTTCTGAGCTTTGGAGTCCCACTTTCTGCGCTTCTCTTTAGGCAGGTGGACCATGGCTTCGCACCCAAACACTCTCATGTGATTGACTTTTGGCTTTCGTCCTGACCACATTTCTTCTGGTGTTCTGTCTGAGAGAGATCTGGTTGGAGATCTATTTATGATGTAGGCAGCTGCAAGAACTGCTTCAGCCCAATAACATTTTGATAGTTTGGCATTTAGGATCATACACTTCGCTCTCTCAACCAGTGTTCGGTTCATGCGCTCCGCTGTGCCGTTCTGTTCTGGAGTATATGGTGTGCTAGACTGGTGTATGATTCCAGAGTCCTTTAGGTACTTAGAGAATTCTTTGTTCATATACTCAAGACCATTGTCTGTTCTGAGTATTTTTATTTTACAATCTAATTGATTTTCTACTTCATTCTTGAATTCTCTAAATTTTTCTAAAACTTCAGATTTGTTGTGAATGACATAAACATGTATTTTCTTAGAGTAGTCATCCAGGAATGTTACAAAGTATTTTGCACCTCCAAGTGATTTGGTTTCCATCGGGCCACAAACGTCAGAATGGACTAGTTCAAGTAATTCCTTGGATCTTGTTCCTTGACTCTTAAAAGGTAACCTGGTAAGTTTACCTTCTTGACATGTTAAGCATGTGAATTTTTCTTTAGTTTTAGGTATATTAACATCATCTACATTTTCAGTCATTTTCTCCAGGCTTGAGAAGTTCAGATGACCCATGCGTTGATGCCACAGATAAGTATCAGTTTCAATATCGGACATGCATGCATAGCCGTCAGGCATATCTAGTCGGTACATGTTATTAATTAAACTTGCTGTAGCTACAACCTCACTTGTAGTATTAAGTATGACACAGCCTCTGCTGTTAAAGTTTACTTTGCCGCCACTATTTATTATTTGACTAACTGATATTAGGTTAGTTGCAAGCTCAGGTACATATAGAACATTTTTAAGTAATATATTGTTTTCTTGACCTTTTCCCTTATATGCACACAGAGATATTTCTCCAGATTTTTGTACGGTTAGCATTTTGTCATTTGCAACTTTAATATTTTTAATTAACGGTACTGTAGCTTTCTGAAGCAGTTGATGATGTTTAGTCATATGGGACGAGGCTCCTGAGTCAATATACCAGGCATCATTATTGTTAAAAGTTGCAACAAACACTGCAGAATAACTTGAAGAGCTATCTTTGTTTGTTGAATTCTTTTCTTTCCTTTTTGACCTGCACTCAGGGCTCTTATGTCCATACTTATTACATGTGTAGCAGCGAGGACCTTTGGACTGTTTCTGGGGTACTTTCTTATGAAATCTGTGATTAATTGCAAAAGCTGTAGAATCAGTATCATTCAGTCTGACATCTTGAAGGATTTTTGACTTAACGGAGTCAGCTGATATTTTCATACCCGAGCTTTCAATAGCAATAATCATTGGTTTATAACTTTCAGGGAGACCGGAGAGTAGCAGAGTACCCAGCCACTCATCATCTACTTTAAATCCTATATTACGAAGTTTATGCGCTGTTGTCATCATTTTGCTAACATATTCTTCAATGTTCTGGCAATCTAACAGTCTCGTGTTACACAGATCACGCAGCAGACCAACTCGGCGTGTTAGCCCGGAGTCATCGAAAGCCTTCGCTAAATTGTCCCATACTTCCCTTGCAGTCGATGCATCTTGAATATGCACGAAATTAATGGGATCAACCAGTAGTATGAGCTTTGATCTTGCTTTGATGTCGTCTTTTAATTCCGGTGTGGTTGTGCGTTCACATTGGATACAGTTCCATAATCCTTCGTGTTGTAGGTACGCTTCAACAGCAAACCGCCAGGTAGCATAGTTTTCTCGACCGTTTAATTTTTCAATTAATGTCATATGATTGCTGTTTGCCATTTTCACAAGAATTTTTGCACAATGAACCGGTGTCCGGAAGACCGCGTTGTTTGTTGAGGTTATGTTTTTCTCGTAAACTGTTTTAGCACTGAGTCTTTCAATTTCTATTTGTTCAGGGCTTACTGGGCCCATAACCTGATAAATAAAATAATTATTATACTGATTAGAAAAACTATTTATTAAAATAAGATCAAACAACGAACGTATATCGCGTGACATCCAAGGCGTGAGAGTGAGAGAAAAAAAAAGAATATATAGAATACCACATTTCCACAGAGTAGTAAAAGATAAGGCTAGGTACAAATTTTAAAGATATCAACAACTTCCATAGCATTATGTCTTATGGAATAATGTTATGGGGTAAATGTGCTGATATTGAGAAAATTTTTGTATTGCAAAAAAGAGCCATACGTGGCATTTATAATTTGAATTCGCGTGAGTCCTTGCGAGAGAAGTTTAAGGAAACAGGTATTCTTACGTTAGCTTCACAGTATATTTTTAGCAATTTGATTTTTGTGCATAAAAATATACATAATTATAAAAAGATTGGCGATGTATATAATAGACAAAGTAGGAACCGACATAAGCTTGCGGCTCCTGCTTTGCGCCTTGTAAGAGTACGTAAGTCGTTTGTGGGTTTGGGTATAAGATTCTATAATAAAATTCCACAATCAATTTTAACTTTGCCATTACAGCAATTTAAAAATACTGTTAAAAAGAGGCTGATACAGAAAGCCTATTATACCGTGGAGGCTTACATTGATGATAAGAATGCATGGATATAGCTGCTCTTCGACCTTGTGCAGGATAGCTATGACAAAATGTAATTAGTATTAAGAATCTTCTTTTTTAAAAGAGCTCCACCGAGTTTCTTGCTGGCTCTTCTCGGTAGGACGGCTTTCCGAACCAGCAGTAAAGTTGACGATTCAAAAGCACTTGTTTACAAGTTTACTTGAATAAAGAATATTTTGAATTTGAATTGAATTTGAATTTGTGATAGCCCAGCGGTGAGACCGAGTGACTGTTTCGAGATGGTCACAGGTTTGAACCCTGGGCAGGCACCAATGAGTTTTTCTATCAAAACTTGCAGTTTATCACAAGCTTTTCGGTGAAGGAAAACATCGTGAGGAAACCTGCATATCCCTAGAGAATTCTAGGAATATGTGTAACCTACCAATCCGCATTGGAGCTAGGAGCAGCGTGGTAGGTCTTAGCTCCAACCCTTCTTTCCAGAAACGCAGAGAGGAGGCCCTATGCCCAGCAGTGGGATTGTAACGGACCGTTACTTTACTACTTTTTAGTTTACATATAAAAGGAGTGGCGCCCAAGTTGACGAGTGATATGGGAGAATGGAAGATATTGTGCCGACCCCATTTAGAGCGGGATAAGGGTAAAAGAATGATGATTTTACTGTATAACTATACAGTAATATAAATGTATATTTATAAATTTTTTTAAAATAAACTCATCACATGCTTTTTTCGCAATGATATTTTTGACCTCATATAAATATATCAATTTCATAATATGTATATTACGACATTCTTTAAGAAATAACTATTTAAATTTCATAAATTCATATTTTCCTTGTCGACATAAATACAAGATTAGTGGGCGTTGATAGAAAAATTTACATTTCGCGTCATCAGATCCTTGAATCTTTTGCAATTTTTTTTAAACGTAGCTGATATCTTGTATATCTTTAATATATTGCTAATGATTATAAAACTAGGTGTTAGAATACCCTTTAATTTACATACCACAATACACAAGAACTGCATACACATTCACATCACATTCTACGCATAGTGATTTAATTGTGGAGTCTTTCTAATGATGGTGCTACCGTATACGGGGCGAAAGGATTGTGTTCTTCTCTTCAGTTGGGAATTATTTTTTCATCTTATATATTATTCAAGTATATATAAGGTTCTTATGTATCAAATTTCATCAATATTACTCCAGTGGATTAGTCGTGAAACCGTAACAGACAGACAAACGTTTACATTTGTACTAGTAAACTATGGATACTTTAACTGGTTAAATGGTTTTGTATGAAATGAGACGTAAACAGGTAACCATATTATAGTCGACTAGTTTTTGCCCGCGGCTTCACTCGCGAGGAATTTGCTCTGCCACAGTATCTAATTTAATTAAATTTATGATCATAGCGGCTTCCACATTAAAGATAGATATATGCTGTCGCAGACTTTTATTTAGAACAAGACAATACTACGGTCCACCATCATTGTGTAACTCTAACGGTTTAGGCAGCTTACGCCAACATAGCTCTTAGAAGCCAGATTTTTCCGACTTTATTGACATGTATCGTTATATTTTATAAAATCATTAAAAATTGTAGTCTATATGTTATTCCGATGTATAACCTATATAATTGTAAGGTTTCATCCAAATCCGTCCAATAGTTTTTTCGTGAAAGAGTAATAAACCTCCATACATACTCACAAACTTTCGCATTTATAATATTAGTAGGATAGTAGGAAGTAGGATAAGAATACGTGGATATAGCTACTCTTCGTCCCTGTATAAGATATTAATGACCATATGTAACAAGTAATAAGAATTATTCTTTGAAAAGAGCAACCGCCGAGTTTCTTGCTGGCTCTTCTCGGTAGGAACAGCTTTCCGAACCAGCAGTAGATGTTGACGATTCGAAAAGCACTTCTTTACAAGTTTACTTGGAGGAAGAATATTTTGAATTTGAATATTTAAATGGAATTTGAACGTTTTAACGATGGCAACGTTTCCCATCGTTAACCTATCTATGACCTTCAACAGTTACTATCATATAAGTTAACTATCAAAGGTCAATGACACAACTGAGTTCGCAACCATTGATATATTATATACTAAATGTTCGCAGACGTAATAAACTAACATCTATAAAGGCCAATTTTATGATGCGTTTCGTTATTGCCACTGATATATAAATGTAGATAAGAATAAGTTATGCTAATAAAATTCTCGTTTCGTTAGTAAAGTTAAAGGCAAATCGCGTTTACATCAGTTTTATCTCCAAAAAAAAGATACAGGCAATCTTTCTTTCTCAAAAGTAAGGCGCAAATTCAAAAGTATTTAGATATTAAATACGACAAATTCGCAAAGGCTTTGCAATATTGTTTACGAATCCTGCATGTATCGGATATGAAAAACAGATAGTCCACTATACATTTAGCGTTTTATATATTTTCTAATTATTTAATCGCGGATTATAGCAAAATAATTACTTTTGGGGAGAAGTTAATAAATATTTCAAATTATAATAAAAATATTTCAGTTTACATAAAACTGTAATTATTGTAAACCTTCCTCAACAATTGCAATATCTTTTAGCAAAAACTGCACAATAATTTGTAAATTACATTTAGAGAAACTCGACACATACGAACAGACAGCTTTTGGGGACTTTGTTTTGTAATATTTATAGATATGCTATGGATGCTGTGATAGCACAGAGTTGAGTTATGATTCAGTACCTATATATGTGCAGGTAAAATGAGTTTTTTGGTCAAAGATAGAAGATATAGATAGTAGATTTTAGATTATAGTTTTTTTAATAAAAAATAAGTTTTTTTTATTTAGATTCTTTAAGATTTTTTTTTCGTACAGCAACTTGACAGTTAAGTTGACACTTTTAAAATTTGAAGTTACTATGAAACGTCAGTGTTACAAAAATTCAAATTCAAATTCAAAATATTCTTTATTCAAGTAAACTTGTAAACAAGTGCTTTTGAATCGTCAACTTTACTGCTGGTTCGGAAAGCCGTCCTACCGAGAAGAGCCAGCAAGAAACTCGGTGGAGCTCTTTTAAAAAAGAAGATTCTTAATACTAATTACATTTTGTCATAGCTATCCTGCACAAGGTCAAAGAGCAGCTATATCCACGCATTCTTATCATCAATGTAAGCCTCCACGGTATAATAGGCTTTCTGTATCAGCCTCTTTTGAACAGTATTTTTAAATTGCTGTAATGGCAAAGTTAAAATTGATTGTGGAATTTTGTTATAGAATCTTATACCCAAACCCACAAACGACTTACGTACTCTTACAAGGCGCAAAGCAGGAGCCGCAAGCTTATGTCGGTTCCTACTTTGTCTATTATATACATCGCCAATCTTTTTATAATTATGCATATTTTTATGCACAAAAATCAAATCGCTAAAAATATACTGTGAAGCTAACGTAAGAATACCTGTTTCTTTAAACTTCTCTCGCAGGGACTCACGCGAATTCAAATTATAAATGCCACGTATGGCTCTTTTTTGCAATACAAAAATTTTCTCAATATCAGCGCATTTACCCCATAACATTATTCCATAAGACATAATGCTATGGAAATAAGCAAAATAAACTAGTTTTGCTGTTTCGACGTCTGTAAACTGTGTTATCTTTCGAATAGCATAGGCTGCTGAACTGAGTTTCCCTGCGAGAGCTGTTATGTGTGTGTACACCGCATTAGAGCAGCTTGGTAGGTCTTAACTCCATAACCGGAGAGAGTAAGCCTATTTCTATGCCCTGATGTGGGATATTAATAGACCGTAACTTTACTATTGATATGCCAATGACCTAAACATAAAGTGATATCTGTATTTTAGAATATCATGGGCCAAAACCCAAAAAGCGGTTTTGCAATTCCTGTCATAGAGAATATGATTTTATATTTCACTTGCTTATATTTCTTTAAAGATGTTGCAATGTTGTTTCGATTAAAGTATTCTTTTAGAAATTTGTAACACCTAAAACCCCCGTTTCCTTTCTGTTCAAAGAAATTGGTGGTTAAGTTGGCGGCCTGTTAATATCCCACTGTTGGGTAATGGCCTTCTCCCTCCTTTTGGAGCCAATTTTCAAATCAGTCAATCAAATTTTTTTTTTAAATATATTTCTTAGATTTTTACACACAAATTCAAAATAATCTTTATTCAAGTAAACTTTTAAACGAGTGCTTTTGAATCGTCAACATCTACTGTTGGTTCGGAAAGCTGTTCCTACAGAGAAGAACCAGCAAGAAACTCGGCGGTTGCTCTTTTCAAAATGTAATTGTTATTACTAGATACATTTAGTCATTACTGTTTTGAACACTTTCGGACGCTGTGTGGTATCCGGCTGCATAGAATAAACCACCCTCATTTCTTATCGAGGTGTCGTAAAAGGCGACTAAGGTAAGTTGACGTCAGGCAAGCGGCCGGTCGTAAAATACGTAGCCAAATCATATGACAGCATGTTTGCAACATGTTGTGCCGACCCCACTTAGAGTGGGATAAGGGCAGGAGGATGATGATGTTTTGTACACTTTCGGAGAGTACTATGTTTACGCATTCTAATCATCTAAGTTGTCAATAGTATAGTAGCTTTCTTCATTATCCTTTTTAACAGTGTTTTTAAACTGCTGTAACGGCAAAGCTAAAATTGATTGAGGAATTTTAAATGACGTATTAATGACTGCTGATCGCATGTTATAAAAAGAATTTATAATACAGTGGGCGTATTTAATTTGCTTCGCTATTTTGCAAACTTCCAAGCACATCAAAATAGTTAGATAGGTGATGGATTAAGCATGGTCTGGCATTTGACCATAAATCATTTCGCAACAAAATAACCCGTTATTTCTGCCAATATATGTCGTGTATTGAAGAAATTACTTATACTAGTGATACACGCGACATCATTCAAGACAAATGAAGCGTTTAAGTATCCTCAATAATGGAATATGACTTACAAAAGTAATAATAAAATTAATTTGCTATAATCCGCTATACAGTAAATAGAAAATATATATAGTGTTAAATGTATAGTGTTTTCCGTATTTTCATACCCGATACGTGCAGGATTCGTAAAAACACATGCACAAACCTCCACCACTTCCACCACAATACACAAGCACTACACACGTTCACTATCACAAACTCAACAATCGTTTCACAGGAGATAGACTCCACGACAAAATCGCAAAGCGTGTCGTGGAGTCTATCTCCTGATGAGGCTTCGGTTGCGGAGCGAAACGATTGTTGAGTTTGTGATAGTGAACGTGTGTAGTGCTTGTGTATGTGTATGTGTACACATCGGGTATAAAAATACGGATAGTCCACTATACATTTAACACTATATATATTTTCTATTTACTGTATCGCGGATTATAGCAAAATAATTTTATTATTACTTTTGTATTCTGGATCTCCGCAAAGTAACGCCTAGTTCTATAAAGCAATATGACTTTTTACCCGTTGCCCCTCAAAAAAAAACGGAAATTTTAATCTGTTTCATACTCTAATTATATTATAAAGATTAAAGTAACGATCTGTTAGTATCCCACTGCTGGGAATATTCTTTTCTCTTTGTTTTTGGAGAGAATTTACAATCAACAAAATTCAATATTATTAAATAAATAAATATATATATGGGACACTTACACACACGGTCGTCCGTCCACAAAGTAAGTAACTTAATACTTGTGTTACGGGTGACGGACAACTGGTAGATATACTACATATATTATTTTAAATACATACTTAAATACATATGCACACCCAGGCTCGAAGAACCAACAAATTGTTTATGGAAAATGTTTGCCCTCGGCGGGAATCGACCCGAAGGTAGGTTCACTACCCACTGCGCCAACGGGCCAGTCGATCTATCTATTACACGACAAATTAAGATCAATACTGTGATGTATGTTATCTGTCACTTGTCATCTCCTACTAAAACCATGACTACTTCACAAAAGGCAGAACCTACACCATTAGTAAAGAAAAGACCTATTAGAATTAGAAAACAAACTGATAGATTTCATATATAATAATATAATTAGTAATATACATATATATAAAATACATAATAATAAGTTTGTATGTAGTATTTTTGTTAAAACATAAAAGTAAAGAAAACTCATAAAAAAGATTTTTGTAATGTATAGTAAATAAGAAATATATATAATATCTTTACATATAATGTATGTAACTTTCAAATTAAGGAGGGGAGAGTTGTGATGTATGTTATCTGTCACTTGTCCGTGGCACTTCCCTTCTTCCGTGGACGCGATTGTAATGGCTGTGTGCTGCTGTGTGCTAATAAATTTAATAAGTTACAAGGCTACAGAATATTATTTCCCAAATAGAAAAACCCCAGACGCAACAAATACCTTGCCTATACTTAAATATTACATAACTGTCATTACTGCAGTAAAATCTCCAGTTAGGTAATCGGAATCGATTATAATATTATATTATATCGATTATGATATCGAGGTAGCTTGTAGGGTGTTTTTGTTATCAGATAAATCAAACTCCCTGATATTTAACTTCAGTTAAGTTTTAGTTATCATTAGTTGTGCCCACGGCCTGCGTGAAAATCAAAAAGGTTTTTCCGCGTTAATCTCAGCAGAAGGAATTCTAGGATAAAGGTAGATTATACGTTTCTGCACAACCTCTTCTTCTATCTTTCGGAGAACGTCCCATCAAAATCGCCATTCCGGGGAATGTAATTATGAACCTTGCTCAAAAATTGCACTACGTTTTAGTAAAAACCTTACATCACTCCGTCCAAAATCGGTGTAGTGATTTTGAGAAAATCGATAACACGCAACACACATACACACACTTCTCTGGCGCCCTTAGTATAATAAGAATACTGTTAATAAAATTAAAATCCGTTATTGGCTATATGTAGAATACAAATTAAATAAGTGTTTTGTATAAGTTATTAAGAGAGAGCTGTGATAGCCCAGCGGTGAGACCGTGCGACCCTTTCGAGGGGAACACGAGTTCAAACCCGGGCAGGCACCAATGAGTTTTTCTATTAAAACTCATGTGTCTAATTGATAATTGCAATTCATCACACGCTTTTCGGTGAAGGAAAACATCGTGAGGAAACCTGCATGTCTCTAGAGAATTCTGGAGATATGTGTAACCTACTCCCAGCAGTTTGTAACAGGCCGCTACTTTTATAAGTTATTAGATTAAGAGCTGTAGATTTTGAAAACAATAATTAATTAATTAAATAAATATAGACAACTTAGGACAAATGTAGACTTCTTTGAGAGTTAACTAGGTTTTTTATAATGGATATCGAAATGAAAGAAAATTCATACACGGGGATTGAACCCGTGAACTGTGGGGTTTGGATCATATAGCTTTGGCCGCTCCATCATCACGACCTTTAACATACAAAAATACAAAAATATTCAGTATATTTCTGTATTTTTCTTACAAAATATTTCGGTCAGTTCAAAATACATTTTAAAGATAAACTATGTTAATTATAATCATCATTATCATCATCATTCTCTTGCCCTTATCCCACTCTAAGTGGGATCGGCACAACATGTTACAAACATGTTGTCACATGATTTGGCTACGTATTTTACGACCGGCCGCCTGTCTGACGTCAACTTACCTTAGTCGCATTTTACACCTCGGTAAGAAAGGAGGGTGATCTATTTTATTCTGCCGGATATCACACGGCGGTTAATTTTAATATATAAAAAATAAACGTCTATCGGTTTGTCCTTTATAGACCTCAAAACAGCCGAACCGATTTTTATGAAATTTTTAGACAATGTTTAGAGTGACCAAGCGGATGATTCTTTAAAGATTGGTATCGATTGGAGAATTTTTAACTGTTGAGTTTTGATTTGAGGCGAATTCGAAACCAGACTGAGCACCAGCAACAAATTAAGGTGCATAAAAAAAGTATTGAATAAAATTTGTGCAAATTACATTATTAATTATTCATACTTTTACTAGAGTGATATTTATATATAAACTTCTCACTCTAATTAATTTAAGTATATTAAAAGACGAAAAAATTAGAAACTTCACTGACAATTAGGTAACTTTTACAACTGCAAATTACAGTATATGTTTCGATATCATCCTCAGTTTAACTTACCATAAACTATAATTTATAGCGTTCAGGTACGGGTTAACAAGTTACACAACAGCGAAAGCTTTAATTATACTAAAATCTCGTCGATTCTCGATATTTCATAACGAAAGCCTCAGTGGCTAGATATTTCTAAGCTATACCTACTTATAATAGTATAGTGTATGAATAGTTAAGTTATGTAGATTAAATTTGCAATAATAAAATTATTTTGCTATAATCCTCGATAAATATATAATTATTACTTTTGTTTGCAATATTCCCCGTATAAACTATTCGAGAATTTAATTGATCGTTTATTCCAATTAAATTATAAACAAGTTCTTTTGAATCTAACTCTACTGCTGGTTTGGAAAATAGCTACTGCCGACACGAGTCAGCAAGAAGTCGCTCTTTTATAAAATATAATTGTTATACATTTTGTCATTGCTGTCTTGTCGGAGAGCACAGATGCTAGACTTTATGCTTTATAAGCCTTTTTTAGTTATTTAAAATTAAAATATAAAACCTAAAAATTGAGTGTGAAATTTCAATAAGAATCGTATAGCAATACCATTCATTCATTCCAATACCATTCATTTATTCCAATACAATTCAATCATTTATTTTATAAAGAACCCTAACTTTGTCTTTACTTCGTCTATTATATACATCGCTCATTTTGTTATATTTTTTTAAATTGAAATAAATTCATCGCACCCTTTATAAATAGTATAATATTGCCTTTTAAAACATATATTATAATCCCTATAAAATATATAATATAATCCAACCCGATTATGCTTTTGTCTTTTATTAGAATAGAAAATTGTACCTTACTATTGTAAAGAAATATGGGTTCCTTCACGATATTTTTGTTTTAACAAAAAATTTTTGTTTGATATTTGGTTGGAGCTTTAAACCGCGTTTTACTCTAGTAAGGTTCAAACGGTCTATTAAGGGCCACTTTTTAATATGTAATGTATTTGACTGGCCCGTTTGCGCTGTGGATTCGATTCCCGCCGAGAGCCAACATTTTCTATAAACAAATTGTTGGTTCTCCGAGCCTGGGTGTGTATTTGTATTTAAGTATGTATTTAAACTTATATATGTAGTATATCTACCAGTTGTCCGTCACCCATAACACAAGTATTAAGTTACTGACTTTGGGGACGGACGACCGTGTGTGTAAATGTCCCATATATTTATTTATTTTATTTATTTATTAAGGGTCACTTTGTAATATGGAATTCCCCAAAGTAACGCCTGTTTCTATAAATCATTTAATATGATAGAATTTTAATAGTTACAGCTATAATCAAGTCAAATCCATTCATTCCATGCATGATCGATTGACAATAGCTACAGTTCCTACTACTTAAATCCCTATTCGAGTCATGTACGAATGGTAAACAACGTAAATATCCTACCTACCCACATAATGATTCAGCAATTATGTTATTTGATACACTTACGCAAAACAACGGTGTACATGTTTATTGTCAAACGTTTCGACACAATTTAAGTAGCGGCGATTCAAGTGGCTTGCGATGCGATACTAATCTGGGTCATATTATGTCCGATTTCGCAAACCGCGGTCTACAGCCGAATAACTAGAAACGTATCCTCTAATTACAACAACAGTGGTCAAGTAAAAACAACTGCACACATTTGGCAATGCCATATTTATTTCTTATAATGTTAATTTCTCTAAGAAAACACGTTTCGTTCTAACATAACAGGTACATCAACTCGAAATTAAAAAAAGACGCAACATTACCAATCAGTTACACAAAATAAAAAAGTAATAACAAAAATAAAATAAGAAAATTATATTGCGTGTCGATCGCGCGCCTTGGGGTATGCTAGCCAAGGATCTGGATCAAATCCACTATCCGCTCTGATAGCCGGCCCCAAGACGCCCGAGCGTTGCCTAATCTTAGATTTATATAATATCACAATACAGCATCTGCTTCCTGCAACAAATTAGTAGCTACCATGATGTCCATACTCGTGACCGTGACTGACGACAACTGGGACGGGCACCTTGACGGGGTAGGGCACTGGTTTCTCGACGTGGACTGCCACTGGCCTGTCGATGTGGACGGGGTAAGGCCTGTCCACGGGCACTTTGACGGGGAATGGCACGGGCTTCTCCACTGGGTACGGGATGTGCTTCTCGACGGGGTAAGGCGCTGGGTAGGGAACCTTGACGGGGTACGGCACGGGCTTCTCAACGTGCACGGGCACGGGGCGATCGACGTGCACTTTCACGGGGTAAGGCACGGGCTTTTCTACTGGGTAAGGCACGGGTTTCTCTACTGGGTAAGGCACTGGCTTAGGAATATGCACAGGGTAAGGCCTGTCGACGGGAACCTTCACGGGGACGGCGACCTCTTTGTAGACTGGGTAAGGAGCAGGGACATGGACGGGTACCTTGACTGGGTATGGTACCTTCTTCTCGACTGGGTAGGGGGCGGGTACGTGAACCTTGACTGGAACGTGAACGCGCTTTTCTACTGGGTATGGCTGAGGTACGAACACTTTAACGGGAACGGGCCTGTCGACGGGAACGTGTACGGGGTAAGGGACCTTCTTCTCGACTGGGTAGGGTGCAGGCACGTGTACAGGTACTTTGACGATCTCCTTCACGTGATAGGGAACGTGCTTCACCACAGGGTAAGGTTGGGGAACTGGGACCTTAACGGGCACTGGAACGTGCTTCTCAACTGGATAAGGAATGTGCTTCTCTACCGGGTAGGGAACCGGGACATTCTTGACGACAGTAATAGTTTTGTGCACTTCCTCGTGGCCTCCGTAACCGCCTCCGTAACCACCGCCATAACCACCGCCATAACCACCGCCGTAACCACCGCCGATGTCTCCTCCGAATCCACCACCGTAACCACCATGTCCTCCATAACCGAGACTAATCAGTCCACGTTTTTCGTGCTTCTTTTCGTCACCCGCCACATTGTTATCGGATACTGCCACTTCTTTTTCTGCTGCCTTGGCTTCTTCCGCGTGGGTGAAAGCCAGAACAGCCACCAGACTGGCGGCCACGAGCTGAAATCATTAAAACAGTTAATCCTGCGAAATTGATTCGTTAAGTCATTACGCGTTTATGTAATTGCTGTAACGGACTCGAAGTTACAAGTTTGTTTAAACTAGTTTAATAATCTGTCACTTTCGGTTAGGTAATTGGTAAAATTTTTAATGTTAAATTAAGAAAGTGATCTCTGTAGCTCAAGGCCTTGTTTAACGGGATGTGAAAGAGCATGTAATATTTCCGTATAACAATGAACTGAGAAAAAGGACTTGGATCCAAAGCACAAGCACTGCACAAGCACAAACACGTTCCGTAACACACCATGAGCTTCATGATGCTGCGTTTAGTTGGTTGCACTGAAGGCAGCGAGGTCCTGAATGCGAATGATGTGTGTTTGGGTTTACCACGCTATATATATGCGATTTAGCGAGTGAAGAAAAAAAAATGGCGCCGCTCAGTAGGACTACGTTACACTTTCGCTTTTGAGGGGTATCGCTGAGTGCGAAGCCTAACTGCTCCATATCGACTCCGAGCTGAGATACGGACCGGTTCTCTGGCTACGAGCGGTTCCTGAAGCAATACATGGTGCTGTCAATACAATTTGCATTTCACCGCGGTTAATTACGTTTTATAAGCCCATAAAGCTGTTGAGTGACGATATGTGGATTTTACCACTTTTTATGATAAGGTGGTCTGGTGTTAGGTATATTATAGAGAGATCGCGGATTTGATATTTTTTCATACTGAAAATTGCAATTGAAAAATCTGTAAAGTTTTAATAGTGGGTGGATTGCTGGGAATCAGGAATTTGATGTAACGATTTTTTTAATGTGCCTTTAGATAGTGGTGGCGCATGCACTCTTACGCACAGATAGCAGGTTAAAATGTATGAGTTTACGTATTTTTGTATAATTGTGATTTAATGATATGATGGAAATGCAGTAATATAGTATGTAGATCGTTTTTAAGGGATTGTAAATTTTATCTTAATAAATTTGCAATTTTAATAATTACATTAATAAATTATAAATATTTTGATGTCAAAATGGCAAACACACGGGGACATGGCGGTTTGTTTAACTAAATATACGGTCTTTTACTAGTGTGTTAACTAAATGGTGATAAATCATGGATTTTAATCTCAAGGTGTATTGAAACCTCAGATTTTGGTGTATTTTTAATAATGTTGATTATGTGACTTATCCCGAGAGTTAATTAATGCGTATGAAGAGATAAAATAAATTGTGCATTCAAGTTTTTTGACCCATAAGGGTGCTAGTAGCCAACCGCACAGATTATCTAAAAAGGTCGCAGATTTAAATCAAACACAGGTTTATATAAATAATCACAAGATAATCACAATTGTTAATAATCACAAGTGTTAAATAATCATCACTTTATATGTATAAACTTTTGTACCTTTCGTTTATAGTGTTAAATTTAAAAATTAAAAAGAAATTAAAACTGCGTTTGCGTGGACTGCAGTCTTATTATTTGAGTAAACCTTAAAGGCAAGACATATGCTGTCCCGGAATTTTATTTAAAACTTTTAAAGGGGAACAATTTTCTAGAACATAATTTTTTAATAACTTTCACTCTTTACTTAGCGCACGCAAGGAAAATTTTGCTATTTTCACAATATTATTTATAGCTGCTTATCTCCTATTCATCTTAGCGTGATGTTATATAGTCTATAGCCTTTCTCGATAGATGGACTATCTTACACTTAAAGAATTTATCAAATCCAGTAGTTCCTCAGATTAGCGCGTCAAACAATCAAACAAACAAACAAATTCTTCAGCTTTCTACATTAAGTATCTAAAGATAAAGTATAGATATTATCATAACATGATACAAATATGGCATATCACCGACATGAAATTAGAGATATGTGGATTAGATTCCTATAGTTATGAAATTTATTGAGATAAGGTAAAGTAAGTTTAGACGTAATTTTGGCCCCAACATTAAGGATAAACTAGTTTATTTTGAGGTATACAACTTTGTCACGTCTTTTTTACTAGTATGCATAAATCATGGGTATTAAGCACGTACATTAAAAATACCTTGAGGTATATCTTAGAGCAGTGTCTCCCAAAGTGGTCTATATCGACCCTTAGGGGTCTATGACAACCTGCAAGGGGTCTACATCAGCGAAAAAAAAATTGGGGGTCCACGATAGGGGATCTCAACACATACACTGATAGTACTTATTTACTTACATCATACTATCTTATAATATCAAAACATATAAATTATTTATAAAAGTACCTATGAAGTAAAAAAAATATTATATATGTTTATAAAATTGTGTAAGTTGTAGGATGTTGGTAATCGCTTTGTGGTCGCAATACATTTTGAACTTGTAAAAACCTGAGGGTCGCAGTCTCAGAGCTTCGCTACCTGGCACAAAATTTTATTTTGAGTAGTAGTAATTTAAATTCAATTAATAAATGTATAAATTAAAACGTGTTTTTAATTTAAGTTTTTAACACTTAAGTTCACTACAGTTAGAAATTTACAGGAAATCAATATCAGGTAAGTAGGGGGTCTACCCAACACGGAAAAACATGGCAAGGGGTCTAAGAGACAAAAAAGTTTGGGGAACTCTGCCTTAGAGGTACGTAGGAGGTCCTTTACACGAGTTTACCAGGTTGTCAGTTAGTAGAGATAGATGGCGAATGCTTGTAAGGCGAATAACATCTGCCCCTTGTCGGAACGGCCAAGATTAAATTACACAAACACGACTTCACTTTCACAACCTTATGATAGGTGTTCTAGCTACCCCGTTACAAAACCAGACTGCCTGCTCAGAGAACGGAATCCCCCCAAGTAAACAAGAATGGAAGGGAGCAACAACGACCCTTCGCGGTATTATGACAAAAAGTATCAATACAAGTACTAAGTATCATGACAAGCTTTATGCAATAACACTATATCCAGAATACTACGAATCCATATGAAATGATATAATAATCCTAACACCCTAAAGTCACTTCATGATGAGCACGACCGCTCTGACAAGAGCGATACAACGAAAAAGTAGAATAATATAGGGCCCCGAAGTCCATCGTTTCCTCGCACTATGTTTTGCATTCGTTACCGCTTCAGTTTCACGCCATGTTAAGCTATCTAACTAATATTATAAAGAGGAAAGATTTATATGTTTGTTTGTATGTGTGTATGTTTATATTGTTTTCACGCAAAAATTACTGCACCAATTTCAAAAGTTCTTTCACTTTTGGAAAGCTGCTTCTACACTGAGCAACATAGGCTATATGACATTAAAAAAAATAGGGATCCCTAATAAAATTGTAATAAGTTGGGAAAAATTTAGTCGTAAACATCTTTCATCGCATGCGCTGCGGAAACTATTGAGAATAGAACAAAAAAATGTTCTACAGTATTATAGAACATATCAATATCCACTAAAAAGTCCGTGATATCACATGTCTTACTATTATAGTTACACCAATATAACTACTTTTTTACATCGTAAAAGTTGATAAAATTGCCGACAATAATCAAACCATTTCATTCATATCTGTGTATTAGTCCTCATCACATTAAAACTATTTCAATACCTATAAAATACTTTTTACATTATTAAAATCCGACAGCCCAATCAAAAGATATTACGAATTTAAGAATGTAAATCGAAAGAAAATAATGCCATAACAAATTCATTGTAGTGACCGTTATAGCAGGGCCTGCATTTGGTGAGTTAGCTCCTATTCAAAGAATAATTTTAATTTTTTTATAATTAAATAATCTACGAATAAATCTGTAGTCAGTTTGTAGAGTTTTCACTATCACGACATCGGTATGGACGCGGGTGAAACCGCGGGGTATTGCTAGTAATATATATGACTCTTTAGATATCTGTATTGGGTTGGTTCTGCTATGGATTATCTCGATTCCGATTTGAACCTGTAGAGATACTACACGGCAGAGTGGCTTTTTTCTTCTTCTCCTTTTTGTCAACCGATGGAGGTCCAATGCTGGACCTAAGTCATGGGATCTCCACAACACACAATCATGTGCCGCTTGAATCTAGCGGCCCGCGACCTTTTTGAGGTCGTTAGTCCATCTGGTATGGAGTTGACCAACACTGCGTTTTCCAGTGCGGGGTCGCCGTTCTAACAACTTGTGCCACACTCATCGCCACTTCAGCTTCGCGACACACTGAGCTATATCGGTGACTCTGGTCCTTCAGATCTCCTTATTTCTGATTTTATCACGTAGAGACACTCCAAGCACAGCCCGCTCCATCGCCCGCTGAGCAACTAAGCTTTCTTATATTGTCCATATTCAGTGACCATTTTAATATTATATTCCATAATATAACATTGATATCAGTTTTCGACATGCAACATCAAGTTCCAACATGTGTAATCTGATCACCGTACAGGTTAATGAACTTATTCAATACTTTAGTTTTAGTTACTTATCTATTGACATCGTAACTTATATCCATACAACTTTGTTGTTCCAATGTTGACTGGCGCAGTGGGTAGTAACCCTGCCTTCAGTTCGCGGGTCGCGGGTTCGTTTCCCGCCGATGGCTAACATTTTCTTTAAAAACAATTTATTGGTTCTTCGAGCCTGGGTGTATTTGTATTTAAGTATGTATTTAAAATTTATATATGTAGTATATCTACCAGTTGTCCGTCATCCATAACACAAGTATTAAGTTACTTTGGGGACGGATTTATCTATTTATTGTAAACGTTTAAGTAACTTTTTTTAACTATACTAGGTGTATCAGCGACTACGACCGCATGGAAATCAGTGCGTCATAATTTTTTTCCCGAAATTGAAATTTTGAATATTAAAGTAGTAATTGTGAGTTCACTATTAGAGATAGAGATACGCCGTTGGGGATTTTTTGGCATTTTTGTTGATCTACAATTCTTTAGTACATTAATTTCGTTTATATCTGTTAGTTTACGCGGCGCATGCGACTAAATCTTCCAACAGGCGAGTTTTTTCTAACTGTGCAACCTCTTCAACACAATTTACATTACGGAATGTAATATTAATTTAAACCTTCGGGAAGCATTATATTGCATTTTAGTTAAAGCCGTACTAAAATCCGTTCAGTAGATTTTGAGAAAATCGATCAAATCACAGACATAGACAGGCTTTTGGGGACTTAGTGTATTAATATGTATTTTTACACCCCCCGGTGTAAAAACTTTTATTGTGCGAAATTTCATCAATATTGGCTGAGCTGATTAGCCGTAATCACGTAACAGACAGACAGACTTTCGCAATTGATGACATGAGTTTGGAAATTTTATATACTTTTTATATTCTTTGTGATTTATATTCCAGTAGAAATTGTATAAATAGTGAATCACACACATTCTCCTGCCCTTATCCCACTCTAAGTGGGGTCGGCACAACATGTTACAAACACGTTGTCACATGATTTGGCTACGTATTTTACGACCGGCCGCCTGCCTGACTTCAACTTACCTTAGTCGCCTTTTACGACACCTCGGTAAGAAATGACGGTGGTCTATTCTATTCTGCCAGATACCACACGGCATAAGGATAAATAGTGAACATTAGACTGAATGAAGTGATTTAATTAATTGTAAAATAATTGTTATAGTTGTTTCGGTCAATGGTCTAGCAGCCTCGACCAACTTCCCGAGACGCTCTCACTTAATTTGTGGATCAAGGGTAGAATACACTTGAGATATGAAGAACAGTGGGGAGATTCCAAACACTGGGAGTTCACTAACACCAAGTGCTTCATGTCACTAGTTGTCCGTTATTCTTGCGGAACGATGACCGTCATCATGTTCTTGGTTTCGCCAACATTGGTCATCTCTCTACTATGGGCCTTATAAGAAAGCTCAGAGTCGCTCAGCGGGCGATGGAGCGGCCTATTCTCGTAGTCTCTCTACGAGATCAAATCAGGATTGAGGAGATCCGTAGAAGAACCAGAATCACTGACATAGCTCAGCGTGTCGCGAAGCTGAAGTGGCGCTGGGCGGGGCACATAGTGCGGAGAACCGATGGGCTCTAGGGTCTTAAGGTGCTGGAATGGTAACCCCGCACCGGAAAGCGCAGCGTTGGTAGACCCCCTACGAGGTGGACAGACGACCTCAAAAAGGTCACAGGGAGCCACTGGATGCAGGCGGCGCAAGGTCGTGTGGTCTGGCGATTCCATGAAGAGGTCTATGTCCAGCAGTGGACGTCCATCGGCTAACGAAGAAGAAGAAGACGGTCATCTACATAAGCGTTGCCTCGAGAAAGCTGAAGTACACTAGAACATACTTATAACAGTGGCTTCCACCTTCATCTCTGTTAAGTCGACTCACCAAAGATATTGCTGCCCAGAAATCATGTATGACCCTGACGATCAAATAACGATCGTATGCAAAGACAGATATTATAATTTATAGAAATAGGTGTCAATTTGCGACTGCCGTGTGGTATCCGGCTGCATAGAATAGACCACCTTCATTTCTTACCGAGGTGGCGTAAGAGGCGACTAAGGTTAAGTTGACGTCAGGCAGGCGGCCGGTCGTAAAATACGTAGCCGAGTCATGTGACAACATATTTGAACATGTTGTGCCGTCCCCATTTAGAGTGGGATAAGGGCAGGAGGATGATGATGATGTTTTGTACACTTTCGGAGAGTACTATGTCCACGCATTCTAATCATCTAAGTTCTCAATAGTATAGTAGCTTTCTTCATTATCCTTTTTTAACAGTGTTTTTAAACTGCAGTGTTTTTAACTGAATGATGATGAGGAGTTGCTTCCTACTTTTAGCATTACGTAGTTTTTCTTAACAGACGCGGATTATAGAAAAATATTTCTATCGTTAATTTATACATGCACTAGCATCATATAGTATCTCTCATCTATTAGGGTCATCTGATTTATTTCGAGTCTAAGATACTTAGTTGTGAGATTTTCAATATAATGCTTTGTATTATTTTTGATTCTATTTATAAGCCCTGTATATTGACCTCAAATGTACCAAATTTAACCCTTTTATTGCTGGAATCAGATATATCGGCTCTTGCTGCAGTTGCGAGAAGAGGTTGCCCCGCGCGTTGTAATACTTTACCATTCGCATTACGGGGAACTATCTCAAAATAAATCTGAAATACGTTTTAAATTATTTTTTTTTTTTACGAGAGAATTTAAAGAAACATAAACAAAATAAAGACAGGATTTCAAATATGCCGGCGCTTAACGTGTACCTTCGAGTTACCTTTATTTTGTTATGTAGGTAATCTTATCTTATTACAAAATACATTAGAAATGCAAAGTATATACTTCATAATAGTTGGTTCATATAAAATTATGATGAAAAAATGAGTTTTTGTATATGCAATTACGTTTTGTAAGAGAGAACACAACTTTTACTTCTATAATTTTATACTACTTTTATAATTTTGTTATCTACTTCATCCTTAGTATACTGATTGAATCATGTTAATATTAACTCTCGTTTGGTTTTTATGAGCATTTTCCTAGATCCTAGTAAACCTGTGAAATTCAGCCGGTTATTTTCACATATGTACCTCTTTGTCGTCCAGTACTAAGAGGGTTAAAGATTTACAATAAATTAGCCGCGAAGCGGACAGACAGATGTCAAAATTATAATATGGTATGGATATAAATATATATCAATCATTCACATTAAACATTCCACAACAAATCATTTGTTATTGTTACTTTAAACATGTTGTATATAGTTCCTTCAACATAATAGACCTTTAACAAATTCAATTTAAATGTTTTATAGTGTGTTTGTATTTAAGTGGAATAATTTAAATGTTATTTCAAGAAACATACTTAACAGAACTTATTATGCGTTTTTAATTATGTATACAAATGATATATATCTTTTTTTATCGTATAGATATATAGCTTTGCATGCGGTTTCGACCGCATGGATACATATTTAATTTAAAATTTTGAACATAAAAGTCATAATTGTGAGTTAACCGTAAGAGATAGATACATCCTGTCTATGACTATTTTGTAGTATTTTTGTAGATCTACAATTATCTAGTACATTACTTTACTTTATCTCTGTTGGTTTAAGTGCACGCGATTAATTCTTCCCCCAGGCGGATTTTTTTACAACTGCGCCACCTCATCAACGCAATTTTTATAAAACCGTAATGTATCAACTTAAACCGTTCTGATGAATTACACTGCATTTTAGTCAAAACTGTACATAAATCCGTTCAGTAGATTAAAAAAAATCGAACACATACAGACAGATAGCTTTTGCAGACATTATTTAATAATTTGTTTATTTTTATTTATATATCTTTCTTTATAACTGTTCGAGTCAAATAATTATTACTTATTTTATATTTTACATCTTTCAATATTTTTTACTACATCGTAATGTATAGACAAATAGAGTACCAAAAATGTAATGTCAAACGTCAATAATAAAAAATGTCTGTGAAACTGAACAATACGCGTATTAATTTTTGCCTGATAAAAACTTTAAATTGATAGTCGGCTCATGTAAAATAGACCTGGTGCTAGGTAGATCATCTGGTCCATCGAGTCGGACCTAGGCTTTAAAAGATTTTAGTATATTTGTGCAAATTCGTAACTCTAATGTGAGTGTCAGTGAAGCCACGTAATGTCGTGTACAAAGTAACGGTACAATAATGGACGCTTGAAACTTTTTAGTTATTATAATATTAAAAAACTTTTGAACTTTATTTGAAAGTTATTTAGGACTTGTAATTTTTATAGTGTTCTACAAGTAAGCGGTTTATAAAGACAGTATTTTGTGTAATCTTGAACTTAAACAATATTGTGTTATTTTGGACTTTGGACTTAAATTTTGTTGTATTTAAACTGAGAAAAAGTTGTGAAATTGGGACTTTATTCTTATTATTGTATTTCAGTGGGACTTTTGTTTTCTGTAAACATCAATATATATACATATTTGTGGACTGTATTATTTTATGAAGATAGAATTTGTTAATTATTAAGATGGATGACTTGTGTGTTTTACAAGATAATAACTTATCTACAATAATCAAAACATTAACTAACTTTAAGAAATCACCAAAATCAAGATTAACAGTGAACCATGTGAGAATAAGACTTGATAATTTGGAAAAGTATTGGGAAGCTTTTCGAGTAACACACAACCAAATATTGAAAGTTGCTTCTGCAGAGCAAAGAGAGGACCATGAATATTTTGAAAAGGATATATTTTCTAAATGTGAAGAAGAGTATATTAATGCACGATGTGAAATAACAGATGCATTAGATAAATTACAACAGCTCTATTCAATAAATCCAACACAAACTTCTACGAGTCAACATTCTAATTCAGAAGTCAAATTACCCAAAATTAATATACCTCAATTCAGTGGCAATTATAATGATTGGAACACATTTCAAGATTTATATGTCTCACTGATCCATACCAATTCTTCGTTAAGTAACATACAAAAATTACACTATTTGAAAACAAGTTTGTCGCGTGAAGCAGAACAACTTCTGAAGCACATCAATATCATTGACAGAAATTATGAGATTGCTTGGAACACACTGAAACAAAGATACAATAATAAAAGAGTTATTGTCAATACAATATTTAACAGATTGTTATCGCAAAAGAAGCTTACTCAAGAAAATGCTAGAGGAATTAGAGAGTTATTAGACACAACTACAGAATGCCTAAATAATTTACAAAACAATGATGTTTATATAGAGAATTGGGATCCTATTATAATACATATCATAGTAAATAAACTTGACCAAAACTCACACAAAGAATGGGAAGAAGAATTAAAAGACTTACCTGTAGAAAATCTTCCAACCTGGAAACAATTTCAAGATTTTCTAGAAGGGAAATTTAGAGTGTTAGAAATGATGCAACCTACACATTTTAAAGACAGGCCTAGTGTAAAATCCAGAGCTTTTCATACCTCAGCACCACAGAATACTACTTCAGACACTATATGTACTTATTGTAAGGGAGATCACATAATTTTTAAATGCAAAGAGTTTACTAAGTTAGAACCGAACCAGAGATCAGAGTTTGTAAAGAATGAAAAATTATGTTTTAACTGCTTATGGCCCGGACACAGTGTGCTATATTGCAGACATAATACTGCATGCCATAAGTGTAAAAGGAAACATCATACCTTATTACATGAGCCAAAGCTGAAGACAAGAGAACAAACAGACACACAAAATAGAGCTTCGGTTACAGACAATCAAATAGTTAATCCACAGATTTTATCACACGTATCTACTAAGAGCAATGTGACACTTTTAGCTACAGCCTTAATCAATATTAAGACTAATAGAGGAGAACAAACAGTACGTGCTCTTATAGATCCATGTTCTCAGGAATCGTTCATATCAGAGTCAACAGCCCAACGATTACAACTGAGAAAGAGAGAAGTAAAGGGACAAGTTACGGGGGTTGGCAAAATGTCTTCTCCAATTAGACATGCGGTAGAGCTTGTAATCACATCTAGATTGAACAATAACTTCAAACTGGAATGTACTGCATTTGTCATACAACAAGTTACTGAGATTATGCCAGCAAATCAAATAAACAATGAACAATGGATTCACTTTACTGGACTTCAATTAGCAGATCCGACTTATTACAAACCAGGCACTATAGACCTACTGCTTGGTGTTAATATCTACACTGAAATTTTGATGAACGGTATTATTAAAGGAAAATCACAACATCAGAGTCCAATTGCTCAACAAACAAAGCTTGGGTGGATAGTCTCAGGGGGAGTGCAACAAGACAGTAATGAGAGTCGAGGAGTTGTGAGCATGCATTTGAATGTTAAGTTAGACCACATGCTACAACAATTCTGGGCATCAGAAACATTAGAAACTAACAACACTGCTCTCACTTTGCACGAGTTGAGAGCGGAAGAGATTTATGAGAAAACAGTAATGAGACAAGAGGATGGAAGATACATTGTTAGTTTACCGTTTAAAACAGACAACCCAGTTTTGCCAGATCATTCTAGAACAATTGCACTTAAAAGATTTAAGAGTTTAGAGAAGAGATTACAAAATAATAGAGAATTAAAAACAGAGTACAACAAAGTTATGAAAGAATACTTGACATTAAACCATATGGAAGAGATACAATTGGATGAGAAAATAGAGAACGCTGTCTACCTTCCACATCACGCTGTCATAAGAGAAGATAAGCAAACCACAAAACTACGAGTGGTTTTCGATGCATCGTGTAAAGGTAGTAATGGAATATCTCTCAACGATGAATTGTTGACCGGTCCATCTTTACAAGAAGAGTTAAGGGATATCATCTTAAGATGGAGAACACACAGAATATGTTTTGTGGCCGATATTGTTAAGATGTATCGACAGATAAGAGTCCGTCCAGAAGATAAAGATTTTCAAAGGATACTATATAGATTCAACTTAGAAGATGAAATAAAAGATTACCGTCTACTTACCGTAACATTCGGCACTGCTTGTGCCCCCTACCTGGCGATTAAAACACTGAAACGTATAGCCATAGATGAAGCAAAGGATGGTAACTTTCCACTAGCACAAAAAATCGTATTAAATGATTTTTATATGGATGATGTACTTTCTGGGTGTGACAATGAAACTACAGCAATAGCAATGCAAAATCAACTTACTGCACTTCTACAATTAGGTGGTTTTGAACTGCAAAAATGGTCTTCTAACAGTGAAGAGTTCCTTCAGATGTTAAAACCTGAAAAGAGGGCTCAGACACAAGAAGTTGATATGAATAGAAATGACAGTATAAAGACCTTAGGAATAGTTTGGGAAATACATAAAGATACCTTAAAAATAGCACAAAAGGATTGCATTCAGTTTACTGACAGTTTAACTAAAAGAAATGTATTAAGACAGATAGCTTCTTTATTCGATCCCATGGGCTGGCTTGCACCTGCAATAATTACAGCAAAAATATTTATGCAAAAGCTATGGCTAAGAAAGTTGGATTGGGATGATGAATTACCTGATGATCTGAAAGACGAATGGAATTCTTATCAAGATGGTTTGCCTTACCTATCACAAATCCGTATTGCTCGATGGGTTGGTAGCTGCAATAATTCTCTCGTGGAACTTCATGGATTCTCAGATGCATCGCTACTGGGATATGCAGCAGTAGTTTATTTGCGAATCTTAAACTCAGATCACACGCCAAATAGAGTATCATTGATCATAGCGAAAACTAAAGTTGCTCCTGTCAAATCAGTAACGTTGCCTCGCTTAGAGTTGTGTGAAATTAATAAAACTTACGCTTGGACCGATTCGAAAATCGTTCTTGCTTGGATACAAGGTGATCCAAATAGGTGGACTCCTTTTGTTAAGAATAGAGTAATAGAAATCAGAAATAATCTGGATACTTACTGGTCATACATAAACACAAAAGAAAATCCTGCAGATCCTGCGTCCAGAGGAATTTCCCCAAATAAATTAAAAACATGTGACCTGTGGTGGAATGGACCTTCATTTCTTCTCCAAGATGGTCTGTACTTGCCAACTGATCCAATACCTGAAACAGAAATAGAAACTAGAATTTCAGTAAAATGTGCAACAATTAATGTAAATATAGATGAAATAGAATCAAAGGTTACCTTGCTTAAGAAATACTCGTCGTTGAAGAAACTGCTACACGTTGTTGCATATTGCCGAAGATGGAAGAAGTACCTGAAAGAAAGAGACCATTTACCAAAAGATATTACGAGCCTAGAAAGAGAAGAAGCACTTACCGTATGTTTAAGGATGGCACAAGAGATAGAATTTTCTGATGAAATAATGAACCTGAAAAATAAAAAGCCAATTAAGAAAAGTAGTAGATTAATACGATTAAACCCTTACCTTGATGACAACCATGTCTTAAGAGTTGGAGGAAGGCTTAGACATGCACAGCTGGACTTCCAAAGGAAGTATCCCATAATTCTGACAAAGACTAACCTGCTCTTACCTTTACTATTACATGAGGCTCATCTTCAAACCTTGCATGGCGGTCCTCAGCTAATGACTTCGTACCTGAAAAGTAAATACTGGATAATTAAAGCAGGGCAAAGCATTAAGAGATATTACAGACAGTGTAAGCTGTGTGCACGGTATAACGCCACGACAGGCACCCAAATGATGGGAAACTTACCGGATGTTCGTGTAAATCCTTCACGTCCTTTCTCCATCAGCGGAGTAGATTTCGCTGGACCTATTTCCTGTAGAATGAGTAAGGGTCGTGGAGCAAAAACCTTCAAATCGTATATTTGCCTTTTCATTTGTATGGCGACAAAGGCCATTCATTTGGAACTGGTAAGCGACATGACAACTGATGCATTTATTGCTTCATTTAAGAGATTTGTGTCGAGAAGAGGCCATTGTAAAGAACTATGGAGTGATCATGGAACAACTTTTGTGAAATCTGAAAAGACTCTCTTAGAAATGTGGAGACAAGGGAGGAATGAATTGCCCACGGAGTTACAGCATCTTTTGGACAATAGAGGAACACGATGGAAATACATACCTCCAGGAGCGCCAAATTTTGGCGGGTTGTGGGAATCCGGTGTAAAATCAACAAAGTACCACTTGAAAAGAATACTAAAGAACTCCACCTTAACATTTGAAGAGTTGTACACCGTCTTGACCCAAATAGAGGCGTGCTTGAACTCGCGGCCTCTTACGCCCATAGGAGAAGAACTAGATTACATAACACCTGGCCATTTCCTCGTTGGTGAGCCCTTAGTTACAATCCCAGACAAAGGTTACGATACCCCTAAACTATCCAATCTGACAAGATGGCAACTGACTCAGAGGATGTTGAGAGACTTTTGGCGACATTGGCAATCTGAATGGCTATCTCGTCTACAACAGCGGCCAAAATGGTTATGCCCGCAGCCAGATCTCGATATTGATCAAATGGTTCTAATAAAAGATTCCTGCCTGCCGCCTGGTGAATGGCAATTGGGGCGAATTATAAAAAAATATCCTGGAAAGGATGGTCTCACACGCATGTACGACGTGCGCACCAGTTCCGGAGTAAAACAACGCGCAATAACGAAATTGTGTCGCTTACCAGATAACTGAACTAGCAAGGACTAGACTGTCCTTGGCGGCGGAGGATGTTCGAGTCAAATAATTATTACTTATTTTATATTTTACATCTTTCAATATTTTTTACTACATCGTAATGTATAGACAAATAGAGTACCAAAAATGTAATGTCAAACGTCAATAATAAAAAATGTCTGTGAAACTGAACAATACGCGTATTAATTTTTGCCTGATAAAAACTTTAAATTGATAGTCGGCTCATGTAAAATAGACCTGGTGCTAGGTAGATCAATAACTAAACATAGTTTTCTTAAATATTTATCCTGCCAAACTGCTAAGCAGTTTGTCGGGCAGTATACTCTCTTTCAGTAAACTATGTAAACTCTAAATAAAACAAGATAAAAAATTAGCACCCTGACACCTGCCCAGCCCTACAATATAATCTTGGATTCGGTTTATTGCTAGAATAAACTACTGTACAGGTACAGAGGTGCTCGTATGTGTTTTCGTTCTACAGAGTTTTAGAACTTAACCAATAATATGCAGTTTAAGTCACATTATAAAAATCAATAATAAAAGTCTTCACGATCAATTAATAGTCCAGTTAGTAATCTTTTCAAAGATATCTTACAACTGGCTCCGTTTATTTCTGATGGCAGACAGTTATGTATTTTAATAAGTATAAAATAAAAATAACAGTAAGAAGTAGTAAAGTTTTTGTAGGCATTTACTTTAGTAAAGATTGAAATGGTTCGTAGACTCAGCATGCTACCGCAATGCAACACAATTTGCAAATTATACAGACGTATGAAAATTTTCCCGCAACGTTTTTCTTTACCAAAAACAGCGTCATAAATTCAAATTCAAAATATTCTTTATTCAAGTAAACTTGTAAACAAGTGCTTTTGAATCGTCAACATCTACTGCTGGTTCGGAAAGCTGTTCCTATCGAGAAGAACCAGCAAGAAACTCTGCGTTTGCTCTTTTTGAAGAATAATTCTTATCACTAGCTACATATAGTTATTAATGTCTTGCACAGGGTCGAAGAGTAGCTATATCCAAGTATTCTTATCGTCTTAGTAATCTTCAATAGTATAGTAGACTTTCTGAATTAGCCTTTTTTAATAGTATTTTTAAACTGCTGTAATGGTAAAGTTAAAGTAGATTGTGGAATTTATTATAGAACCTTATACCCAAACCCACAAACGAATTACGAACTTTTGCATAGTAAATATTAATAAGGGACAACAGATTTTAAACGATCTCTATGGTAAATGTTTGAAGCTATGACTTCTAGAAGCTATCACAAGCTATCACGGGTCTTAAGGCTAAACAATTAACCCCTGAACTTGAAGACATCCCTTATATTTTTCGTTATTTTCCAAGTTTTGGGTCAAAAGCGTGGATTTAGTATTTTAAACCTTATTCATTTTTTGTTTGAAGCTTTGATGATGCTCCTGTTTTCCCATAAACTCATTCTCCATGAAAGAACTGGTTGATGATAGGCATCGTATTACATGATACACATATATAGCCTTGAAATGCGTATAAAATGATTCTTTAATGTCAATATAAATTTTATGTTACCGTAATAATTATATAATGTGCAATACATTTTATAACATTTTAACTGTTCCAACGCTCACTTCAAGACCTTTCTAAATCTACATCTACATGTACTTATAACATTCAATTTAAGGCAATGCAACGATTTACCAATCTTGCTGTTTTTTTTTCTCCCCTTCAATCGGTTAATGCTTAACCATCTTATCGAAAAGATAAAACTATTCAAGTTGGTTGCTAGAACTATAATATTTCCTGATTATTCAATAATGTAGAAACACCGACATCTTTTCCCCCCTTTAAGCTTCAACCATCAGAGTATCTTATGAAGAGTTAAGATAATAGTCGTTTACTTACTATATTATATTAAAGCTGTGATAGCCCAGTGGTGAGACCGTGCGACTCTTACGAGGGGAACACGAGTGCAAACCCGGGCAGGCACCAATGAGTTTTTCTATTAAAACTTATGTGTCTAATTGATAAGTGCAATTTATCGCACGCTTTTCGGTGAAGGAAAACATCGTGAGGAAACCTGCATATCTCTAGAGAATTCTAGAGATATGTGTAACCTACCAATCCGCATTGGAGCAGCGTGGTAGGTCTTAGCTCCAATCCTTCTCTCCAAAAAAAAAGGAGAGAGGAGGCCTATTCCCAGCAGTGGGATATTAACAGGCTGTTACTTTTACTATATTATCATAAATATTTTGATAATGTTTTGAGATATGATTTAATTTGCACTTTATTCCTTACGATATTATAAATTGTAAGTTCTCGGTGTCGTAAGAGGCGACTATGGTATGTGCCGTGTGGTATCCGGCTGCATAGAATAGACCACCATCATTTCTTACCGAGGTGTCGTAAAAGGCAACTAAGGTAAGTTGACGTCAGGCAGGCGGCCGGTCGTAAAATACAAAATCATATGACAACATGTTATGGGATAAACATATCACAAAATAAACTATTTTTATTTGGGAGAATATTTATTTATTTTTTATGACAAGCCAATAGCATTTTACGAAACATACTTATTAATAAACTTGACTATAAATCATGTTCTAGGTAAAATACTTTTTTAACATTTTCATAACAGCATTTTCATAAGTAGTTAGGTACAAAAATACACAATATTAATAAAAAAAGAGAGGAGGATTATACAGTTACATAAAAAGGAAATCAGAAAAGAAAAATATTGTAAAATATAGAAGAATTATTTTATTTTATTTCAAAGAAACTCTTTATAACAAAACAAAAGTAATAATAAAATTATTTTGCTATAATCCGCGATACATCGCGGACACATGTATCGCGGATTATAGCAAAATAATTTTATTATTACTTTTGTATTATGGATCTCCGCAAAGTAACGCCTAAAAAATATTATAAAACAAAATAATTTCTTAGTTCATTATTGAAAAAAATTGACTCAAACACACATTTCGGTACATTTCCGCAAATTTAAATAAGCTGGTCATAAACGACGTCAACTATCACGACTCTGAACGTCTTAGGGTCTTAGGGTCATTTCCGGTAACCTCCTCCCATAGTAAATCGCTGCATAGCTATCGCTCAGCCCCCCTGTGACCTTTGATTTCGTCTTTTATGTAAGGCTTATTTCCAATAAAGCGATATGGGCATCGAGATTGGGCGCAAATATTGACAGGAAACAAAACAATAAAGAAAAAAACAAAATTATTCGTTCTAATTTCCAATTTAAAGCTTTTAGATAGAATTACTATATTCATCTATATATGCTGGTGTATTTTTTAAAATTAGCATTAAAAAAGTAGTACTTTACTTTTTTATGCTGTTATGGTCCCATTGCTGGGGATAGGCCTCTTCTCTCCGGTTTTCGAGGGAAGGTTTGGAGCTAAGACCACGCTGCTCCAATGCGGATTGGTAGGTTACACATATCCCTAGAATTCTCTAGAGATATGCAGGTTTGCTCACGATGTTTTCCTTCACCGAAAAGCCTGTGATAAGTTGCAATTATCAATAAGACGCATAAGTTTTAATAAAAAAACTCATTGGTGCTTGCCCGGGGTTTGAACCCATGATTGTCTCTAGAGAATCGCACGGTCGTGTTTTGTATATATTATATACAAAGTATATTTCATATTATCACTTATTTTTCTTTATACCTAACTCCTCCTTTCGCCTTTTACGACACCTCGGTAAGAAAGGATGGTGGTCTATTCTACTCAGCCGAATACCACACGGTGGGTCAACTTACTTTAGTTGCCTTTTAAGACACCTCGGAAAGAAATGATGGTAGTCTATTCTACTCAGCCGGATACCACACGGCAGGTCAATTTACCTTAGGCTCCTTTTAAGGCACCTCGGTAAGAAATGAGGGTGGTCTATTATACTCAGCCACATTGGTTACCACACGGCTAATATACGAGTATGATCATGAACCAAATTTTATTAAAATTCAATAAAATCAATTAAAGAACCCTAAAAACCCAATATGTCCGCAATATTCCAATTATAATATAACGCGAGTACAATAAAATAATATCGGATAGAAAAAAAAAGTAATTCAGAACACTAAGTTTAGAACTTTCAAGGAAGTATGTCTAATAGATACGTGTTTTAATTTCGTTGAACCCTAGGAAACAAAAACAGGGAGGCAAAAAACACAGTTTTTCTCTCATGATTTGTGGAATTGTATATATTTAGATTGAACAATAGTTGTAAAGGTTTGACGACGTTGTGGTTGCAATACGTGCATTAACAAATTGTCATTGATTCACGAAAATTATCAGTTAATTGAAATAAAAATATTTTATTATTATAAAATTAAGTCCCCAAAAGTATGATCGATTTTCTGATAATCTAATGAACCGATTTTTGTATGGCTTTCACTAAAAGGTAGTGCAAATTCTTCCGAATAAATTGCCCATAATGCATTGCATTTGTTTACGGTGTTTTTTTATGTAATAAGTATGGAATTTCATAAGCTTGTATATGTCAAAAGATAAATAAATGGTTGGAAATACTATAGACAGACAGATTTCTATACTTATTATACAATAAAGTCCCTTGAAGCTGTTTGTATGCGATCGATTTCCTCATAATCCTAATGAATTGATTTATGTACGGTTTTTACTAAAAGATGCAGAGTGCAATTTTTCCGAAAGATTCAACTTAATAGTGCATTACAATAGTGGTTTTAATTAATTGTGTTAAAGAGGTCACGCAGTTGAAAAAGCTCCTCTGCTGGGAGCTTTAGGCGCATGGGCTGCGTAACAAACAGAGATACACTCAAGTAATGTACTAGAGAATTGTAGATGCACAAAAATACTATAAAAAAGTCAACGACAGTATGCCTCTATCTCTTACGGTTAACTCACAATAATTACTTTTTTGTTATGATTTCCACGCGGGTGAAGCCTACACAAGTAGGTATTAATCACTATTAATAACAATTAAAGTAATATACGAGTCTTATGTTATCATTCTCCTGCCCTTATCCCACTCCAGGTGGGGTCGGCACAACATGATACAAACATATTGTCACATGATTTGGCTGCGTATTTTACGACTGGCTGCCTGCCTGACGTCAACTTACCTTAGTCGTATTCTACGATCCCACGGTAAGAAAGAGGGTTGTCTATTCTACTAAACCGGATATCACACGGCAAATATATATACGAGTCTTATGTGTTTTTGCTAAAAATTATAATGAAAGTTTACAACTGGGTGAAATTATTTATAATTTTCTTTTAAATAAGTCTCAAAATAATCTTGAACGTCATTACGTAAAGTAAAACCTTTGTAGCCCTTTTTACAAAAGCGTAGATAAGTATGTAATTTTGCACAGTTATTGTTTTCTAAAAAAAAAAGTAACAGCCTGTTACTATGCCCACTGCTGGGCTAAGGCCTCCTTTCTCCGTTTTTGGAGAGAAGGATTGGAGCTAAGACCTACCACGCTGCTCCAATGCGGATTGGTAGGTAACACATATCCCTAGATTCTCTAGAGATATGCAGGTTTCCACACGATGTTTTCCTTCACCGAAAAGCGTGTGATAAATTGCAATTATCAATTATACACATAAGTTTTAATAGAAAAACTCATTGGTGCCTGCCCGGGGTTGAACCTATGTCGTCTCTAGAGAGTCGCACGTTCTCACCGCTAGGCTATCACAGCTTTATTGTTTATTTATTGTTTTCTATAGAGAAGTAAAGCGGGATGATAATGATTTTTTATTATCTTAATATAATATTAATTAAATTATATCTTTGCCATTACAGCAGTTCAAAATAACTGTTAAAGGGAGACTGGTATAGAAAGCCTACACTATTGAAGATTATATAAATAATATGAAAGGGGGTTATAGCTATTCCTCTACCCTGTAGTTATGACTAAAGGTAACTAATTCTAAGAATTACATTTGAAAAGAGCAAACGCAGAGTTTCTTGCTGGTTCTTCTCGGTAGGAACAGCATTCCGAACCAGCAGTAGAGTTGACGATTCAAAAGCACTTTGCGAGTGGAGTCTATCTCCTGATGATGCTTAGGTTGCGGGGCGAAACGATTGTTGAGTTTGTGATAGTGAACGTGTGCAGTGCTTGTGTATTGTGGTGGCAGTGGAGGTTTGTGTATGTGTTTTTACAAGTCCTGCATGTAACGGGTATGGAAAAAACGGATAGTCCACTATACATTTAGCACTATATATATTTTCTATTTACTGTATTGCGGATTATAGCAATATAATTTTATTATTTCTTTTGTATTATGGATCTCCGGAAAGTAACGCCTAATTCTATCAATCATCAAAAGCACTTGTTTACAAGTTTACTTGAATACAGATTTTTTTGAATTTGAATTTGTTTAATTAATGTATTGGCGAAAGTAAAATTGATTATGGTATAACATCTTCGTCTTCGTAAACCGTAGACGTAGACATCCACTGCTGGACATCATGGTCTCGCCATCTTTTTCCGCTTGGATCCAGCAGCTACCCACGACTTTTTTAAGTTCGTCAGTCCACCTTATAGGGGGTCTACCGACGCTGCATTTTTGGGTGCGTGTTCCCCATTCCAGCACCTTAAGACCCCTACGCCCATCATCACTTCAACTTCGGGACACACTAAGCTATATCAAATTCAAATTCAAATTATTATTTTTTCAAGTAAACTTGTAAACAAGTTCTTTTGAATTGTTAACTCTACTGCTGGTTCGGAAAGCTGTTCCTACCGAGAAGAACCAGCAAGAAACTCGGCGGTTGCTCTTTTCCAACAATAATTCTTATCACTAGTTACTTATAGTTATTAATGTCTTGTACAGGGTTGAAGAGAAGCTATATCCACGCATTCTTATCTTCCAGGTAATCCTCAATAGTATGATAGGCTTTCTGAATTAGCCCTTTTTTAAATAGTATTTTTAAACTGCTGTAAAGGTAAAGTTAATGTAGATTGTGGAATTTTATTGTAGAATCTTATACGCAAACCCACAAACGAATTACGAACTTTTGCAAGGCGCAAAGCAGGAACCGCAAGCTTATGTCGGATCCTACTTTGTCTATTAAATACATCGCCAATCCTTTTATAATTATTTATATTCATATGTACGAAAATTAAATTACTAAAAATATCGGTAACTTTGGTTCTTTTACGGATTCTGTCGTTCTGATTTGATCACGTAGAGATACTTCAAGCTTGTCGTGTGTGACCCTGAGCTTTTCCATGAGACCTATGGTTTAATATAGTAGAATATTATACTCAAGTGCACAAACATTCTATTATTGTAAGGCCAAAGCTGGTAACTTTTGTCGATTTCTAATATATTTATCGCATTTTTTGTAATATAGACGAATATTGTTTTGGAAATTATCATCATCATCCTCCTGCCCTTATCCCACTCTAAGTGGGGTCGGCACAACACGTTAACATGTTGTCACATGATTTGGCTGTGTATTTTACGACCGGCCGCCTGCCTGACGTCAACTTACATTAGTCGTACTTTAAGACCCCTCGGTAAGAGCGAGGGTGGTCTATTCTACTCTACCGGATACCACACGGTGGATCAACTTACCTTAGTCGCCTTTTACGACACCTCGGTCGGTCGGATACCATACGGCGGTTTTTTGGAAATTATATCGCTATAAATATAATATGGAGCTAGTTTAGTACACAGGTCTTTTACATTCTCTTTAAAGGGTTTACACGGTCTAATTTCAAAAATTCCAATGTCTACGGTGCTGCAATTTTACTCATTAACAATTCAATAGTTTATGAATAATTAAAAGTCATGTCACCGTAGTTTTAATTAATTTATATGGCTTAATTACATAAGCTTCTAAACAAGTCGATCAAATAATTTAGAAGGGCCAATGCGTTAGGATATTCACTGTCACTTTATATTGCATAACAAAGAGCGAGTTAACATTCAGTGTATAAAAGATGTACGATAAATTCAAATTCAAATTCAAAATTTTGTTCATTCAAGTAAACTCATAAACAAGTGCTTTTGAATCGTCAACTTTACTGTGGGTTCGAAAGTTGTCCCTATCGAGAAGAGTCAGAAACTCAGTTGCTCTTTTCAAAATATAATTCTTATAATTAGTTGCTTACAAGATAGTCATTACTATCTTGTACAGGGTCGAAGAGAAGCTTTAACCACGCATCTTTATCATCTAAGTAATCCTCAACAGTATAATTCAAATTCAAAATATTCTTTATTCAAGTAAACTTGTAAACAAGTACTTTTGAATCGTCAACATCTACTGCTGGTTCGGAAAGCTGTTCCTACCGAGAAGAACCAGCAAGAAACTCGGCGGTTGCTGTTTTCAAACGATAATTCTTATCACTAGTTACATGTAGTTATTAATGTCTTGTACAAGGTTGAAGAGAAACTATATCCACGCATTCTTATCGTCTAAGTATATATCTCAATAGTATAATAGGCTTTCTGAATTAGCCTTTTTTTAATTGTATTTTTAAACTGGTGTAATGGTAAAGTTAAAGTAGATTGTGGAATTTTATTATAAATTTAACATTTTATGAATTTTTTAACCGCAAGCTTATGCCGGTTCCTACTATGTCTATTATATACATCGCCATATAGTAAGTAGGCTTTCTGTATAAGCCTCTTCTTAACAGCGTTTTTAAACTGCTGTAATGGCAAAGCTAGAATTGATTGCGGAATTTTGTTATAGCTAACAAAGAGTTATAAATAAATAATGTTCTATTAACTATCTCCCGATTATCTATTTTTTTTTACCCTAGAACTCCTCTCGTACATTCTGGGTACGTTTCTTGCTGAATCTTCTCGATAGGAACAGCTTTCAGAACCCTTTGTAAAGTTGACGATTCAAAAGCATTTGTTTATAAGTTTACTTGAATGAAGAATATTTTGAATTTGAATTTGACCGACATGAAGCGTGGGTGTACGAATTTTGTGTTATTTACGATATAATAATTATACCAATGATTTGTACATAATTTTCTTTATTATAAATTGCCTATAACAATAATAATAACTTACATATATTGCTTACGAGTTGTGATAGCCCAGTGGCGAGAACGTGCGACTCTTTCGAGGGAAACACGAGTTCCAACCCGGGCAGGCACCAATGAGTTTTTCTATTAAAACTCATGTGTCTAATTGATAATTGCAATTTATCACACGCTTTTCGGTGAAGGAAAACATCGTGAGAAAACCTGAATATCTCTAGAGAATTCTGGAGATTTGTGTAACCTACCAATCCGCATTGGGGCAGCGTGGTAGGTCTTAGCTCCAACCCTTGTCCAGAAACGGAAAGAGGAGGCCTATTCCCAGCAGTGGGATTGTAACAGGCCGCTTCTTTACTTTTTTATATATTGCTGGTGACGACAAAATTTTGATTTTTCAAAATTGAATTTTTGCACATTGCTCACTAGACATTCGAGTGATCAAACTTTTACGCCATGGGATATTGTGCCAACGCATAAGCGATGCTTTCGTCTATTTTCGGTACCACTGGTCTATTCTATATTAAGATAGATCTGTAGTTCATGGCATTTACTTAAGTTACGTTAATGATTAATTCAACAAGTCTTCATTGCCGTATTAACTTGGTAGAATTTCAATCACCTCTTACAGCATCTAACGACCTCATCTTTACAATCAAACCAATCTCAAAATAGATGCTACGTTCTTGCGTACTTTATGTCCATATTACCATAGTTGAATTGTTTAAGACAGGCATATTTTATTAATTACCACTAGGCGATCACTAACCTATAGTGATCGCCTAGTGGTAATTAATTAACCTAATATTAAGAGAATGCACTCTTTATCAGTAAACTTAGATAACAAAAAAAAATGAATTCAAATTTCTTAGATGAAAAATTATTCCTGAATATAATCTCTTCATTATGAATGCTATTAAATTTTTTTTTACAAAAAAAAACAACATTTACACTTTTTGTTACGTGAATTATCCAAATAAGTCTAGTCCAGTTAGTGATATAGTAATAAGGGTTAAAAGGTTTTTTGCTTGAATTAAGTACTGGTAACACCCGTGACTTTGTACACGCCAACTTAAGCGGTTAACAATCTCTCAATAATGTTTTCTAATAAAATGCCACATTACCGTAATATGAATCCAAAACTAAATATTTGATAATCACTTCGTGCTTAGGTTTTTACAAAATTTTCAACCCTAAATCAATGATAATATTTCCATTTGCAATATTATTTATATTTATGTATAACTTAACTATATTTCAATAGCCTGATATATCTTAATTAGATTTTAGGATTAAGAAATACACAATTTGTATTTTAATATGTTTGATAAAGCAGTAGATCTTTCTAATTTATATTTAAGTGTTCTTATAATTAATGTCCCAATTTTCACGGACGAATGTCTCTTTCTGATAAACCTTGAATTTAATACTTATTTATCAATTCATACTAATATGAGCGCATATTTAAATGAAAGAACACATATAAGACAAAGTAAGAATCACAATACAAGTGAACTTTTCCGTGAAAATACGAGTAAAAGAAAGAATTCATAAAAGCCAGAATCTGTGAATGCGAATACTAGTGTTTACAAATTAGAGTATGATTCTTGGACAAAGTGAGATATAAAGTGGAAGTAACTTAAACGTACAAATACGATTATAACGAAGATCATGACTGTGATAGAAAAGTATAAACTTCATAAGCGATCGTTACTGTGCAAATAAGGGATACAAAAAGAGCCAAAATTTTTAGAAAACCAGAACCAGAACCATCTGAGAATCTGATGGTAAATTCAAATGAGAGTACAAATGTGAAAGTGAGAATCACAGTACAAGTGAACTTGAAATTGCAAATAAGAGTAAGCAAAAGAATTAGCATTTTTAGGGACCCAGAATCCGTGTCTACTATTGCAAATTTTAACGAGAGTAAAATTTGTAGACAAAGTGGGAATCACATTGCAATTGAACTTGCATGTGGAAATTGGATTAGGTAAAGGAAAGACCAAAAATAGGAGAAAGGCAAATCTGAGACTACTATTACAATAAGTCAAAAGCGCAGTCCAACGCGATGGTCCGACCAGATAACGAAGTCGCTTTCCTTCCCAGTCCACAAAGCCATACAAGTCGCAGGAGATTTCAAGACCTGGAAATCAATTATCCACGACAAAATGATCCGTGGAAAAGGTCTCGACCCGAAAGGTCTGAGCACTGAGGAGAATGACGAAATGACGAAAGATTGTGACAATCACATTAGTGATTGTCACAATCTTTTGAGTACACATAAGAGTAGTAAAAGAAAGAGGAAAAATTCAAGAAAGCCTCAATCTGGGAATACGATGGTAAACTACAGATGCAGTCGGTCAACTACAGATGCAGGTGCAAGACTCATAAGACACATATTTGAAGCTTGGCAGAACTCACAAAATGCTATAGGCATTTTTTGTGATTTATCTAAGGCGTTTGATTGCGTTGAACATAAGACCCTTCTTTTAAAATTAAGTTATTACGGTGTAAATGATAACTCGCTTGGTCTTATTTCCTCTTATCTTAGCGATAGATTACAAAAGGTATGCATTAGGTCATCTGGATCGTTTAATGTTATGGGTGTCCCACAGGGGTCAATCCTTGGTCCTTTTCTGTTTTTAGTATACATAAATGATTTAGCATATTGTGTTCAAAATATTTGTGATATTGTGTTGTTTGCAGATGATACCTCTTTTATTTTTAAAGTAGATCGAGATAAAGACAACTTTGTACGATGTAAACAGTGCTCTATCTCAGATTTCAAATTGGTTTTCAGTAAATAATTTACTTTTAAATGCAAATAAAACCAAATGTCTGCAATTCGTGTTACCAAACGTAATTAGGTCAGACATAAAGTTAGAGATTAATAAGCAGATACTAAAGATAGAAAATACAACTAAATTTTTGGGGCTCACTTTGGATAATAAACTCCAATGGGGCACCCATATATCTGCCCTCGCAGGAAGACTTAGTTCCGCCGCTTACGCTGTTAGAAAAATTAGACATTTAACCGATGTTGAAACAGCGCGACTTGTTTATTTTGCTTATTTCCACAGCATTATGTCATATGGAATAATGCTGTGGGGTAAAGCGGCCGATATAGAAAAGATTTTTGTTGCCCAAAAAAGAGCCATACGGGCTATCTATAATATGAAGCAAAGTGTGTCCTTTCGCAAAAAGTTCCAAGAAATAGGCATACTGACTGTAGCATCACAATATATATATAGTAATATTCTATTTGTACGGAAAATATAAGTACATATAAAACAAAATTTGATGTATATCATAGACATACGAGAGGTCACAAACAGCTTACGATACCTGCGTCGCGACTCAGCAGAGTAATCAACTCATTTGTTGGTCTCGCTATTCGCTTCTATAATAAAATTCCTCAATCCATTCTAGACCAGTGTACAGAAAGATTTTAATCAAGTGTAAAAATATGCTTATACGTAAAGCATATTACAAAATTGAAGATTATTTGGATGATAAGAAAGCCTGGATTTGAAAATCCTTTCAGCTTCATACAAGACAGTGGTTTAATAATGTATAATTGAAAATATTTAAAAGATTGACCGCCGAGTTTCTTGCTGGTTCTTCTCGGTAAGAACAACATTCCGAACCAGTTGTAGCTTCATTAATCATATTGATGCTTGACGATTACTACACTATTATAAATTTAAATGTAAGTACAAATGTAAGACAAAGTGAAAATCACTATGCAAGTGAACTTGGTGCGTAATAAAAGAAAGAACAAAAAATTGGAAACACCAGAATTTGCAAATGCAAAAGACAGTTTAATTCCTAATCAAACTCTCGCGTTTACTCCAACGCGTTTTTAAAAAATTAAACTATTATTTTAAAAAGGAAATTTAATTTATTTAATAACTAGCACAAAAATATTATAATCTAATCTGAAGTTAATGTTTATTGGTAGGAGTTGAGTTATGCACCGACTCCTCCCGATGGGCCCGCTGTTACCCGGAATCTAACTCAGCGTTTCCGCCATTATACGCGGTTATTGTTAGAAGCCTTCCAGCATGTCGTGGGATCGACATCCATAACTTCCTAGACTAAGTGAGATTCACAATGCTAAGTTAACCTGCAAATAAAACAAGAAAAATAAACAAAGATCTCAAATATGATGGAAAACCAGAATTTGTATAAGCAATCGGTATTATAATACCCGTTCACCCACACACTTATCGTATACCATTTACTATGTGGAAATATTCGTAAAGAGCAACTATTTATTAACTAAACGACACTTATCCATTAAGACACATCTTGATTTATCGTAATCATAATTATTACAACCTACTCCTCTTCAGATTTGTTTTCGTCTAGCTCATCGATTTACAAAAATTATCTTTATATCTATTGACTTAAGGGATGAAAATGCTATGTATGGTTTATATTTATGGACTTAAAGGATGAAAATGCTATGGGAATATCTCAAAATTGAAAACACGTTGATCTTATCTAGTCCTGATGCCACAAACTTAACCACTAACTTAAATATCAATAGGAGCAAAGTCGAAGGAGTAATCACTACATTTATTGTATTCATTACTTTTATTAGTATTACAAAGGAAGACTGAGTAAGCCCTATTTAATTAATTAATTTACCATCTTTAGTTCTTAAAAAATTCACATTCTTTCAGTAGGAAATGACAGAGCTATGCTCGGAATTTGTGATCAAATCAGAATCCTAATCTATAACCCAACAAAGGTGAACTTCGTTCTGATAATTGATGGTGTCATATAGAGCTAGGCAGTTAAAAGTCTCAATTACTAGTAGATTTAAAGGGTTGATGAGGTCGCTTGATGCATGAACTATGGTTGTAACTGGTAGCCTTTAGGTTAAGATGCTAGAGTGGTGAGCGCACCAGAAAACGGTAGTGTAGACCCCCCCACTGGATGGACAAACGACCTCAACAAGGTAGACGGGAGCCACCAGTTCCAAGCTGCACGATCGTGTGGTAGAGAGAGTAGTCTCTTAGAAGCGACCTCTGTCCAACACTATACGTTTGTTGATTGACGAGGGAAAAAGAGAGAGTGTGATTATTACTTTGAGGTTGCAATTCAATTCTATGAATTTCTATAAATCTTGTAATTTCCTTACATTTAAATATGTCATGCGCTGTTCGGTGAATGAAAACCTGCATATCTCTGAAGAATACTCCGCAAGTTGAATTCTTTGAATTTCTATGAAAACGTGAATGTGTTTTCGTTAAATACGACATACGCTTTTGGGTGAACGAAAACCTGCATATTGCCTGCTTACGTTGAGCCTGCAAGTACGTAATGGAGGAAAATAGGAAGTTGTAGCTTGAATCTTCTTTCCAAAGGAGATAAAGACTTTCACACAACACTTGGCTATATAAGCAATTGAAAGAAAGGTTTCAATTTAATGTAAGAGATATATTTTTAGGAGTGTTCTTATGTACACAAGCCAATTTCTATTTATTTATTAAATAAAAGTCACAAAATTCAAACGAAGAAAGATTCAAACTAAGTGTAAACAAAATTTTGTTATATACGTAAAGCATATAACAAAATTGAAGATTATTTTGATAATAAAAATGCCTGAATTAGAAAATCCTTTCAGCTTCATACAGGTTTGTGGTTTAATGATGTAAAGTTAAAAATGTTTAAAAGATTGACCGCCGAGTTTCTTGTTGGTTCTTCTCGGTAAGAGCATCATTCCAAACCGTTGTAGCTTTATTAATCATATTGACCCTTGACGATTCAAAAGTGCTCGAAAGAGCTTACTTGAATAACGATTATTGTGATTCGATTCGATTTGATTTGAATAAACGAAACAGATATTTAAGTAAACGTACGACCGTTTTCTTAAATATCTGTCTATCTTAAACATCTAAGAGAAACATTCCGAACCGAATGAATTCCGAATTTTGGTTAAGGCGGTCCACAAGCTTAAAGTCGCTCAGCGGGCTATGGAAAGAGCTATGCTCGGGGTTTCTCTGAGGGATCATATTCGTAACGAAGTAATCCGTCAGAGAACTAGGGTCACCGACATAGCCCAGCGCATAAGCAAGCTGTAGTGGCAATGGGCCAGCCATATCTGTCGAAGAACCGATGACCGTTGGGGTAGACGTGTTCTGGAGTGGAGATCGCGAATCGGAAAACGTTGTGTAGGACACCCTGAGAGTCGATGGAGTGACGACATACGTAGGACAGCGGGCAGTGGATGGAAGCAGGAAGCCCAGGATCGGGCTAAGTGGCGTAGAATTGGAGAGGCCTACGTCCAGCAGTGGACTGAAGTGGCCTGATGATGATCATATTGATTCTTGACGACCCAAAAGTGCTTGAAAGAGCTTACTTGAATGCTTATTTTGTTTCGATCTGGTTAAATTTGAGTAAACAAAAGAGATATTTAAGAAAACGGTCATACTTAACGTATTAACAAACCTATTAGACGCTATTACTATGCGTAATTGTTACTCCGAGTTTGCAGTTTACGAAATCTAGCGTATATCTGTCAACTGGGTGACATAAGTTCAATCACTGTTACTACAGTCAGAGAAATAACGTTACCTTTCAATGATAAGGAATTACGTTCTGTTGCTTCACGTTTTTAATATCGTATCGAATAATCTTGATTTAAGCAGTTGCGTAATTAAGTTATTGTATTGAACCGCCTACTGCACGTTGAGAACTTAGATCGAAGAAAATAAAGATGTAGTGCATGTCTTAGGTAATATTACTCGCGAATGAGGCACTTTTATTATATTAATACTCATTTTTATTATATAATTTATAGAATTAGGCGTTACTTTGCGGAGATCCATAATACAAAAGTAATAATAAAATTATTTTGCTATAATCCGCGATATAGTAAATAGAAAGTATATATAGTGTTAAATGTATAGTGGACTATCCGTATTTTCATACCCGATACGTGCAGGATTCGTAAAAACATATGCACAAACCTCCACCACTTCCACCACAATACACAAGCACTGCACAAGTTCACTATCACAAACTCAACAATCGCAAAGCTTTGCGATTTTGTCGTGGAGTCTATCTCCTGATGATGCTTCGGTTGCGGGGCGAAACGATTTTTGAGTTTGTGATAGTGAACGTGTGTAGTGCTTGTGTATTGTGGTGGAAGTGGTGGAGGTTTGTGCATGTGTTTTTACGAATCCTGCACGTATCGGGTATGAAAATACGGATAGTCCACTATACATTTAACACTATATATATTTTCTATTTACTGCATCGCGGATTATAGCAAAATAATTTTATTATTACTTTTGTCATTTTTATTATATTTGAATCAATTTGACTTCTATTTTGTGATATACGCGTTTTTTCACAAGCGTGCTGCTGCAGTGATGTACAGCATTACGAATACTGCTAACACCCTCCTCTAAACATTCTGGAGCAAGTTTTTTTCAAATGAAAATAATCTTTATTTAAGTAAACACTTTTAATCACATTTGAATAGTAAAGGATCAATATGATTAATGATAACTGATAAAAATAACTGATTCGGAATGTTGCTCTTACCGAGAAGAACCAACGAGAAACTCGGCGGTCAATCTTTTAAACATTTTTAACTTTACATCATTAATCCACAGTCCTGTATGAAGCTGAAAGGATTTTCTAATCCGGGCATTTTTATCATCCAAATAATCTTAGATCGCGAAGAACCAGCCAGAATTTCGGCTATATAAGCTTGAATTCGTCCAAATTTTGGCCCTGCGACTTAATCGTAAAAGCGTTATTGACAGAAAGTAGGATTTTAACGTATTGTTTTACTGTATATTATTAACTTACTCGGACTAATGTTTTATATTTCATTAGGGTTAACATATTATAATGAATATTCCGTCGTGTGGTATCGTGTAGAATAGACCACCGTTATTTCATACCGAGGTGTAGTAAAAAACAACTAAGGTAAGTTCACGTCAGGCAGGCGGCCGGTCGTAAAATAACTAGATAAAGCATGTAACAACATGTTTAAAACATGTCAGACCCACAGTGTGGGTTAAGTAAGGTGTTAGAGTGGGTTAAGGGCAGGAGAATGATGGTGATGATATCGTAATGTACATTATCAGTAGAGTAAAAAAATGGCCCCCGGGGCGAGTCTACTCAGTGACGCTATCATTTCACCCCCCCCCCCCCCGCATCTCCAGTGATTTTAAATATCGGCTTTAGCTACGAACTTCATAGTTGTTTATATAAATTCCAGTACAAAAAAACCCTGCACAATCTTCATTTGAAGCAAAAGAAGTGGCGAGCCTAGTTTTTCGTATGCTTAATTTCTTTCTGCCAATTATGCAAGACTTTCACAGCTTGACGTAAGAGAGCATCGCAATTTTTATATTAACATAAGATAATTTGACTCGCTCTACATATTTGTGCGTGCAATTCGTTTGACTACTGCACGTTAAAAAGATAAGATAAAAAAATACTGGCCAACGCGGTCATGTACAATTCCATCAGGGACGTAGTTAAATTAATTTATCTGGTAATCTACATAAATAAAATTATAAAGGTCTATCGGGTACACGCATCACGTAAAAACTTTTTCACATCCACAATTCAATTGCATTCATATTCAAAATATTCTTTATTCAAGTAAACTTGTAAACAAGTTCTTTTGAATCGTCAACTCTACGCTCGATCAGAAAGAAAACCGATAAGAATCAGCAAGAAACTCGGTGGTTGCTATTTACAAATATTATTTTTATAGCTAGTTAATGACCAATATTACTATCCTGTAAAACATAGAGGAGTAGCTTAATCCACGCATTTTTATCATCTATATAATCCTCAATAGTATAGTAGGCTTTTTGTATCACCCAATTAAGCAGAGCCACATTCATATATTATTATCTAAGAAAAATATTATGACATCTTCAATTATTGTATCATTATCAAAGTTTTAAAAATAGATATTTTTGCAAGATTTATTCTTTCACTGCTGAGTTTTTTTTGCCGTTGATAAGTGGGGAAAATGGTAGCGCTCATCTGTAAGAAAGCATAAGGAAAATAAGCGAAAATTCAAACTGACACGGCTGGTTTTATTTCTATACTATGAATTGTGTTAGCAGATCTTTGACTACATTGAATGTAGATAATAGAAGCTACATAGAATAATTACTATCGCTGACTTCCATAGAGAACATAGTTTTGTTTCTAAAATGCAAAGATCTGCTGTGATTCGTTCATAACAATAACGCATTACTTCTAACGTTCTATCATATTTTATACGAGCAGAATTTCCGAAAATTACACACTAAATATTTAAATTAAAATGATATTTAAAACGCATTCAAGTTTTTACGAAAACCTGTGTTGTTGGAAACTATAACAAAACTACTTTGCTATAATCCGCGCGAGTTAAGCGAATGCATGCAAAGCTAATGTATATGAAGCAGGCAAAATTCACGTATCTTACACATGCATATCAAGAAGCCTCCATAAGCAACAATGCACACAAGCAATACACGCAACCACCACCAAAATCTCGACGATCCCAAAAAGTTATTTACTTACGCTTTATCTAGTATGAGTAAGGAAATAAAATCATTAAAAAAATAATAATTTCAATTGCATAACGAACTATTTATTAACTATGAAAAAATAAATAATGGCAAATCAGATACAAAAGCCGTAAATATGCATTCAGTAATACAATTATTTTCCCAACTAAGCGAAACGTAATAAAGATGTAATTTTTTATTAAATACGCAATACTGAATCCGTTTAAAATTTTATAATGCACATTCCTTTCAACTATTTAAAACTTGTGTACGAGAATTGCAAAACATATTTTTATACATGTACTTATGTCAAATTGTTAATATCTAGAAAATTGATTTTTTAAAAGTATTGGTGATAAAACTAATAGAAAATAATTTAAATAAATTGTATTCACAATTGGTTAAAAATAAAATGTATTTGATTTATAGAAGCAGGCGTTACTTTGCGGAATTCCATATTACAAGCAATATAACAGAACTAACTACTATAATCCGCACGGGTTAAGTGAATGCATGCAAAGCCAATGTGTATGAAGCAGGCAAAATCTACGCACCTTATACATGCAGGACCAGCCACCACATGCACCCCAAGGCGCAATTCACCAGCAACAACGAACACAAAAGCAGCACACACACCCACCACCACAATCTCGACGATCGTTTCGCCCCGAAACCGAAGCATCATCAGGAGGATAGGCTTCACGACAAAAATCGTACTGCAGTACACATACACATACACATTGGCTTTGCATGCATTCACTTAACCCGTGCGGATTATAGCAAAGTAGTTAGTTCTGTTTTATATTGCTTGTAAAATGTATTTCATTTCATTAAAGAATTAATTTCACATTTCAGTCTAACAATTACATGTAAGTTAAACTTTAGTTTAACGTTTAATCTTTTACATAACGCTCAATAGGATATACTAGTTGGTCATGCATCAATATAGCTTAGTTAAATATTAATTATTAGTAAGTTATCTATATATATAATAATTAATATTTATCTGTATGTTCTTTATAGTCTCCGAAACGGCTGGACCGATGTAAGTGAAATTTCAGGCAATCTCTAGAATGACCCAACGGGTAATCCTGTAATGTTTCGTGGCGATCGGAGCATTTCTTTATAACTGTTGAGTTCAGTTACAAAGGGAATTCGAAACCAGACTGAGTCACAGCAATGCGTAGCCGGATAATTTGAAATAAAAATTATTGTTTAAAAAAAGCATTTTATCGTAAAAGGCTTATATAACGTAAAAGTTTAAAATCATATTCTAAATTACTTTTTGCAAAATACAAAAAAAGAAGACTTTTGTACACTTATTTTGAGGGTACTGAAACTCAATGAATAAAAAGAACTTTTACATACAATACACAATATTGATAAGATTCAGTTTAAACTGAACTTAGTTGGTAAAAGGTAAATGAATTAAGAAAGTAAGGCGCAATAACAAATATTTCCCATACAAGTACCAACAGTTGCACCTCTATCGCATCGCCTGTTACACATCTTAGTGCAGTCAGCGTTCTCGAAGCATGTAGCATAAGCCACAATGCCTTCTGGAAAAAAACAAATAAGAATTGATTTATAGAAGCAAGGGTTACTTTGTAGAATTCCATATTAAAACTATAACAGAACTACTTTGCTATAATCCGCGCGGGTTAAGCGAATGCATGCAATGCTATCGTGTATGAAGCAGGAAAAATTCACGTACCGTACACATGCAGGATAAGTCACCACATGCATCCCAAGACGCTTCAACAGGTAACAATGCACACAAGCAATACACACAACCACCACCGAAATTTCTACAATCGTTTCGCCCCGAAACCGAAGGATCATCAGGAGGATAGGCTCCACGACAAATTCGCAATGACATTACGATTTTGTCATGGAGCCTACCGTATCTGTTATACTTTCTGAAATAAGAATTGATTGACTAGAGGAATTTGATATTCCTCTAGTCAATCACAAGGGAAAAGTAATGTTTCAATGCCTAAGATCTTGTTTCTTCTTCAATCGATGGTGGTCCAATACTAGAGATGAACTCTTTTTTATGTCTCTATGTTAACTCTTGCAACCTTTTTCAGAGAGTTGGTATACAGGTCTTCAGGAACGGAGCCACCATTACAAGACATTGGGACCCAAGTACATAGCACCTTTGCCATTTAAAATTTGCCAAACAAAATATAATAGTAGATACATGTAATAGTAGTTTTTATATAAAACAATGGTTTTATATAAAATGGATACAATGGTATCCATTTTAAAAAAAATTGGTGAGGTTCTTTTTTAAGATTGATTTTAAATCTGTGTGATGATAACAATACAACTATCTAATACACTAAGATAAAGATACTAGTGATGGTGGATGGGAATAAAATCCTTTATATACTAATAGTATATACCAGCACCATTGCAAAAGTAGCAATGGTGCTGTTGAAGCAATGGTAGACAAATAAAAGTTACAGAAGAAAGCACTTTATATCACAAATAGAAGAATTAGCTGAATCAACTCAAACTATATGAAAGACAAATAGTTGATAATAAAAATAATGTTAATGAGTAAAAGTAAATGAGGTCTTAGAAGCAACAAATAATTTGATTGATTTGATGAAACTGAGGGAAAACTTAAAATGTTAAAATAACAAAATGCTGATTCTGAAATAATTTACTGGACAAACATAAGCTCATAATTTTTGTCTGGCATCCATTTGCAATGTCAATGACTAGGTGAAATGAATATTAAAAAACGAGTAACAAGTGGGTAGAAGCCACGACTATTATATTTAGTGATTTTTAATTTTTTTTAATGGTTTTGATCATGACAAAAGTAAAGCGCATATGTATACAATTTTATGTTACCTTAACAATTTTTACTTACTATTTGCTTGCACTTGAACAAATATTGTCGATATAACGAAAACAACAAAGAATATAACACCCAAAACCCTCATTATAGCTACCAATATTTTCATATGAACATAAACAATCGAGAAACAAGTTAAAATTTAAACAATGCTATTTATTGCGACGCTAACATAATGTGACGGATTCATATCATTTTCGTTGTAACGCCTGTTGAATTTCAACAGTATATAAATTTATGGTCGCAAAGCATAGTTTGACATCCGTATCTCTTACTAATCGATTTGTGATTTTGAACACAGTATCAGAACCGCTAATAGCACCTAATGACGCTCAATACTGATTTTGACATGAGCAGATTACATATCTTACGCAGTATGTGCGTCCTTAGCATGTATTTATTAGATTAATGGTACCAGTCAATCCACTGTTGGAACATTGTGTCTGTGTTGAAGGAAAAGAGGTTTATACTAGATTAAATTAAACAGATTATTATGTTTAATTTAATCTAGTTTGCATAGTATTTAGCGTATGTTAAAACAGCAATTTTTTTTATTGTTTTGAATAGCATTAGAGCTTTGTGTTGTAAAAATAAAGTGATAGGTACTTTAATCTTCATCTCAAACATCTTAGTTTCTTTAAACAGAAGTCGGATATCTTCGGGGTAAAGCCGGAATAAGGGCGAAATAAAAGTCAGTTTTGCCAAATAGTAGTAATCATTTTGTAACTTCTTCCATTGTATACAACTTTATTGTACTTACGAGTTTATTAACTCCAAACTAATAGCACGCATAGTGTTAAAGTGGCTGAATCAAAAAAGATGTTTTAGATCGAAGTCAATTACGCTAATTTTGAATTCAGTCAGTTCGGACAAAACGGTTCGGTTCATCTTTCTTCATCCGTACGGCCAATGCATGGTATTGCCTTTCTGCATCTGTGTTCCCGGATACCTACAATTTAGCCAAATTCAAAAAAAGAGTGAATAAGCACTACTTTAGCAAGCGCGGTCCACCTTAGGCTGCATCTGTCGCTTTCCATCAGGCGAGATCGTAGTCAGGCGCTTGCCTTATCTTGTTAAAAAAAAAATTAATAGTAAGCTTGCGAATCGCTTCATTAACGTTTCTACATGGATATAACACGCATACAGTAGTCATGGTTCCTTTTACATTATCGACTAATTTTGTCCTTTTACCATAACGAATACGTCACATACGTTCTCGCACATCTTTGCCATCTTTCTCTATGATATTCATACTTTTATTATTGTTATCATCATCCTTTTTCCCACTCTAAGTGGGGTCGGTACAACATTCTAGGAACATGTCACATGATTTAGCTACGTATTTTACGACCGACCGCCTGCCTGACATCAACTTACCTTAGTCGTATTTTACTACCCCTTGGTAAGATAGAGGGTGATCTATTCTACTCAACCGGATACCACACGGTGGATCAACTTACCGTAGTTGCCTTTCGACACTTCGGTAACAAATGAGGGTGGTTTATTCTACTCACCCAGATTTCGTCCTTTTATCATAACGAATACGCCACACACGTTCTCACACATCTTTGCCATCTTTATCTATGGTATTAATAAGTACTTTTACTTTATCAACTTATTCCATTATCTTAATATTTGTTATACCTTCATATTTCTTTTACCTCAAAGCACACTCCAGTGACGTTCTTATGGCTTTGATGCCTATGCCTTTGGTAGTCATGGGTCATTTAACCTTATGTTTTAACTTTACCCTGTACAAGACATTGGTAACTATATGTAACTAGTAATAAGAATTATTCTTTAAAAAGAGCAACCGCCGAGGTGTTGACGATACAAAAGCACTTGTTTACAAGTTTACTTAAATAAAGAATATTTTGAATTTGAATATTGTCCATTGTTTTAATAATTTTTGTATTTTAATATGCCTTTTATTACCGGATATTTTATTCTTCTTCTTCTTCTTCAAGTGCCTCTCCGACTAGCGAAGGTTGGCAGTTAGCGTCATAAATTCGTCCTTGTTCCTCGCTAGCCGGAACAGTTCAGCGGCGCTCGCAATCCCCGTCCACTCCCTTACGTCGCGAAGCCAGGATTTCTTTCTGCGTCCCACACCTCTTTTTCCGGCAACCTTTCCCATTAAGATGAGTTGTAGAAGTCCATATCTATCGTGCCTTAGCACATGCCCTAGATATGCGGCTTTTCTTATCTTAACGGTCTGCAAAAGTTCCCGGTTTTCATGGACGCGTCGTAGAACTTCCACATTGGAGATTTTCTGGGTCCAACTTATAGCCAACATGCGCCTGTATGCCCACATCTCGAATGCTTCTAGTCGTTTTCTGAGGTCTTCTTTGATAGTCCAGGATTTGCATCCGTATGGAACAATGGGCCAGATGTAGCAGTTTAAGATCCGAATGCGCAAATCAAGTTTAAGTCTGCGGTTGCAGAGTACTTTTTTCATTTTAGCGAAGGTTACTACGAGCTACTTCAATTCTAGTCTTAATTTCTCGATCGCTGCTCCAACCTTCGTTAAGCCAAGTACCTAAATACTTGTATTTGCTTACTCTCTCTATCTTTTGGCCAGCCACTTTGATGTCGAAGTAGCCAATGTTTTTTTTAGAAATGACCATGAACTTTGTATTTAAAATATTCATCCTAAGATATTTTATTAATAGGTATATTTAAGTTGCTTAGTATTTATTAAGTTATCTAATTAACAGTAGGAAACAATTCGGCACATTAAATACTCTCTTTACTTAATACCATATTGCAGTAAGTTACGCTCGTCTCAAAATTTCGACATACGGACGTTATTTATTACAGTGTCTTTTATGTGTCTATAATGCTTGGTTATTTGTCTTGTTAGGTAATTCCAATGGTTACCGTATAATCATAAAAAAGGGATTGAAACCAACGTCTTGGGAGATTATTACATTTTTTTATATTTGTCGAATATGTGGTAATTTATTTTGTTACATAACTGTTGAAAATTTACTTGCAAATTGAGTAGTGTCATACTAGTAGAGTTAAAATTTGTTATCTTCAATCAATGTATGATATAATTTACGCATTTTACATAATTAGTTAAATATCTTATAAGATGCTGGATTCCACCGTAAAGTATCCGGCTGAGTAGAATAGACCACCCTCATTTCTTACCGAGGTGTCGTAAAAGGCGACTACGGTAAGTTAACCCGCGCGTGTGATATCAAGCTGAGTGTGATAATACCCAGCTTGATACCACCACAGGGTGGTCTATTTACCACCCTCATTTTTTACCGAGGTGTCGTAAAAGACGACTAAGGTAAGTTGATTCGCCGTGTGGTATCCTACAGTAGAATAGACCACCCTCATTTCTTACAGTGGTGTCACAAAAGGCGACTAAGATAATTTGACCCGCCGTGTGGTATCCTACAGTAGAATAGACCACACTCATATCTTACCGAGGTGTCGTAAAAGGTAATTAGTTACCTGCCTGACTGACCTACCTCCCGCCTGACATTAACTTACCTTAGGGTAAGTTAACGTCGTGCCGGTCGTCAAATACCAAATTAAACAACATCCGCCGACCCTACTTAGAGTAGGATAGAGCAGGAGAACTATCAAATCATGTGTTGGTTAATTCAATATGCAAGGCTGTTCGAGATCCGAATAAATAAATAAAAATAAAAATTTGAGTTTGCATAAATGAATTTATTTATTATAAATAAATATATTTGCCAAAATAAATAGATTCACTATTGTGTATTAAACTTTTAATTAATCTGGTTTTGTAGTTACTTGTGTTATGGGTGACGGACAACTGGTAGATATACTACGTATATAATTTTAAATACATACTTAAACACAAATATACACCCAGGCGCGAAGAACCAACAATTTTTTTTATAGAAAATGTTGAAAGTATAATTTAGAAGCGGCCACCGTTTCCAGCCATTGCTTTATATCTATCTGATAAAGGAACACAGAAACATGAGCCGCCGCTGCAAATTCCGGCAACGGTTCCATAATTGCATCTGCTTGAGCAAATTCCGTTGCAGAACTGGTCGCTGCTGCATTGTATGAAGTAAGGCTCTAGGTCCGCTGGAAATATAAAAACAATATTATTTTTAATTAAAACTGTGCCGTGTGGTATCCGGCTGCATAGAATAGACCACCCTCATTTCTTACCGAGAAGTCGTAAGAGGCGACTAAGGTAAGTTGACGTCAGGCAGGCGGCCGGTCGTACAATACGTAGCCAAATCATGTGACATGTTTGTAACATGTGACTTCAAAAAATTCGTAGATCGTTTATGGGCATCAGTATACATTTTGATAATAAAAATCCACAATCTGTGTCGGAATTGTCTTTACACAAATTAAAAAAATCAATTAAAAATCACTTACTCATAAAGCGTATTATATTGTTGAAGAGTATGCTAATGATAATAATGTTTGCATTTAAATATTTTTTAAATTTAGGCTTTACTTTGCGGAGTTCCATAATACAAAAGTAATAATAAGATTACTTAATTTATCATCATCCTCCTTTCCCTATCCCACTCCAAGTAGGATTGGCAAAACTTGCTATAAGCATGTAATCACATGATTTGACTACGTATTTTACCACCTTGCCTTAAGTCAACTCAACTTACCTTAGTCGTATTTTACGACTTCTCGGTGAGGCATGAGGGTGGTCTATTCTACTCAGCCGGATACCACACGGCGGAATATATTTTTTTAATTTAGTTTAATTTTATTATTACTTTTGCTTGGATTTAAGTTGCAACAAATTGATTTATTAAACAATTATATATTATTTAAATAATTATTTTTGAAAAGAGTGACCGTAGAGTTTATTGCTGGTTCTTCTCGGTGAGAACACCTTTCGGAACCAGTGGTTGCTTCGTTGTAATTTGACGATTCAAAAATGCTTTTAAAAGCCGAAATGAATAAAATTTTATTTAAATACCTACTGAGAAATAAAACAAGAATGCTAGACGGTGAAACACTTTAATAATTAAATATTAGACTTACACCTAGCAGCGTTGACGTCCAAAAAACCATTTACAAAAATAATTGCAAACGTAACTAATATTATTTTCATGTTGAGTACTCGAGTACAGTTAGTCTGAAAAACAATAACTGCTTAGAGTCGAGTCATTTTATAAACATAGCTTATTGATATATTGACGTTTTTGTGACATCCGTTTAAATTCGCTATAAATGCCTGATAAAACAAATTAAAAAGATTATTACCATTGAATTTCCATAGTCAAAACGCGTGACCATAATAGATTTCGCAGATTTGAAGAGTGAAACACTACTTTATATAGCAGTTCTTAGAGATTCTAGGTTGAAATCTCTTGCCACCGTTAATGTGCCTGCTATTTTGGAACCAAATGGTTTGGCTGGTAGCGATGGCAAGAGACCTGATGGTATGACTCTCATTTCTTGGAAATTGGCGAGGTCACTTGTTTGGGATGCTACATGTGTAGACACCTTAGAAGCATCCCATATTCAAGGGACCTTTACTATGGCGGGAGCGGCAGCTAGCAGTGCAGAATATGCCAAAAGGCGCAAATATGAAGCCATAGACAGAAGCTTCATTTTTGTGCCTTTTGGTGTAGAGACCTTGGGTCCATGGGATCCGGACGCTCATACCTTCTTCAATGAGCTGTCGAGAAGGCTCGTAGAGCGTACCGGGGACCCGAGAGCTGGCAGCTACCTACCAGGGGTAACGCTGCCAGTGTTTTGGCAGCGTTACCCCTGGTTATTTTACGACCGGCCTACTGCCTGATGTCAACTTAACTAACTTACGACACCTCGGTTAGAAATAAGGGTTGGTATATTCTACTCAGCCGGATATCACACGGCATATTTTGCGGAGATCAATATTGCAAAATCATCGTCATTCTCTTGCCCTTATCCCACTCTAGATGAAGTCAAAACATGTTGGTGCATGTTTTGGCTAGTTATTTTACGTTTTACCTCCTGCATGATGTCAATTTACCTTATTCGCTTTTTATGACACCTCGGTAAGAAATGAGGGTGGTCAATTCTACTCAGCAGAATACCACACAGTAGGTCGACTTACCTTATTCGCCTTTTATGACACCTCGGTAAGAAATGAGTGTGGTCTATTCTACTCAGCCGGATACCACACAGCAGGTCGACTTACCTTATTCGCCTTTTACGACACGTAGGTAAGAAATGAGTGTGGTCTATTCTTCTCAGCCGGATACCACACAGCAGGTCGACTTACCTTATTCGCCTTTTACGACACGTAGGTAAGAAATGAGTGTGGTCTATTCTTCTCAGCCGGATACCACACAGCAGGTCGACTTACCTTATTCGCCTTTTACGACACGTAGGTAAGAAATGAGTGTGGTCTATTCTACTCAGCCGGATACTACACGGCGGGTCAACTTACCTTAGTCGCCTTTAACGACATGTTGGTAAGAAATTAGTTTGGTCTATTCTACTCAGCCGGATACCACACGGCGGAAATAATAAAATTATTTTGATATTGATCTACCATACATTTAGCGTTATGTATATTTTCTATTTACTTCATTTCATAAGTTTAAGATCCATTGGCGATGAATTTTCCTTTCCTATAACATATTACTTGCGGTTTTAAATTTAAACGCATGTCATATCCAATCTAATAATTTTGAAACTAATCGCGTACGGCCACTCGGAACCTTCGAGGGAATATCGATTTCAAGACGATATGAAAGGTGATATCGATTACCCGAATACAATTCTTTTTATTTTTTTATAAACTTTCGAAATCTAGTCATCGATTTTCACTCTTAAAAAGGCCTAGCTTTTATCGCAACTTCGTTAACGTTGACTGCAGTCCTATCATTTGAGTAAACCGTAATACTTATATTAGTTATGGTTAAAGTAGGTTACCTTAAAAGCTAGACATATACTGTCGCGGACTTTTATTAAGAACTTTTAGAGGAGAACAATTTTGTAGTACATGATTTTTGAATAACTTTCACTGTTTACTTAGCGCACGCGAGGAAAGCTAAAATTAATTATCTTACACTCAAAAAAATTTTCAAAGAGGTTCAGTAGTTCCCGAGATTAGCGCATTCACTCAATAAATCAAACAAACAAACAAACTCTTCAGCTTTATATATTAAGTATAGATTTATATTATATCATTGATATCCGTGACTTCTTTCGCGTCGACTTTAGTGTTAAATTATTCATGTATGTTTATGTATTCCTCTATTATTTCATGTATGTTTTTTTCCCAAACCAAAACGGATTTTTTTTATATATTAGCCCGTTATATAAGATTCAATTGTAGTAAATTTCATTTATTTATTGCTTTGGCGGATTAGCCCTGATTAATAGACATACAGGCAGTCGGAAACATAAATCTACGATGAAATAATAAGATCTATTTGAATTGTAGGTTTAAAAAAAGTAAAGTAGCGGCCTTTTACAATCCCACTACTGGGAATAGGCCTCCTCCCTCCGTTTCTGGAGAGAAGGGAGCTAAGACCTACCACGCTGCTTCAATGCGAATTGGTAGGTTACACATATCAACAGAATTCTCTAAAAATATGCAGGTTTCCTCACGATGTTTTCCTTCGCCGAAAAGCGTGCGATAATTGCAATTATCAATTAGACACATGAGTTTTAGTAGAAAAACTCATTGGTGCCTCCCCGGGTTTGAACCCGTGTTCCCCTCGAAAGAGTCGCACCGTCTCACCGCTAGGCTATCACAGCTCTCAGAATTGTAGGTTTAAATTACAATTTTATACAACTCTAACGGTTAGATGCTGTTGTAAAAGCGTTTTAACTGGAATTGTTACATCACTTCTTAAGATGTTAAGGTCATTATCGATAAGGTCAAAGATACAATTTCATATTTTTAATAGGAATATTAATCTTTCTATTTCAAATATTTATTATTTATCTATCGTTTGCATTAGAATGTATTATTTAAATATTCAAGGCGCTAGTAATAAGTAGCACGTGATGAATTCTTATACGTGATAATTTCTATAACGGTCATGCTAAATATAACTTACCCTCATAGCCGTGTGGTATCCGGCTGTATAGAATAGACCACCCTTATTTCTTACCGAGGTGTCGTAAAAAGCGACTAAGGTAAGTTAACGTCAGGCAGGCGGCCGGTTGTAAAATACGAAACCAAATCATATGACAGCATGTTTGTAGCATGTTGTGCCGACCCCACTCAGAGTGAGATAAGGGCAGGAGGATGATGATGCTAAATATAACTTACCCTCAGTGTATTTACCCTGAGGTAAGTAAGAGAGTAAGTATTTGGTACTGAATACGAAAGTAATTATAAAATAATTTTTCTATAATCCGCTATAAAATAAATACAAAATATATACCTATATTGCTAAATGCAGAGTGGACTATCAAATTCAAATTCAAAATATTCTTTATTCAAGTAAACTTGTAAACAAGTGCTTTTGAATCGTCAACATCTACTGCTGGTTCGGAATGCTGTTCCTACCGAGAAGAACCAGCAAAAAACTCGGTGGTTGCTCTTTTCAAACAATAATTCTTATCACTAGTTACATATACTTATTAATGTCTTGTACAGGGTCAAAGAGAAGCTGTATCCAAGCATTCTTATCGTCTAGGTAATCTTCAATAGTATAATAGGCTTTCTGAATTAGCCTTTTTTTAATAGTATTTTTAAACTGTTGTAATGGTAAAGTTAAAGTAGATTGTGGAATTTTATCATAGAATCTTATACCCAAACCCACAAACGAATTACAAACTTTTGCAAGGCGCAAAGCAGGAACCGCAAACTTATGTCGGTTCCTACTTTGTCTATTATATACATCGCTAATCCTTTTATAATTATTTATCTTCATATGTATCCCTTTTCGTACGTGATACATGCAGGCTTCTCAAAAACAACAAAATCGCAAAGCTGCCTATCTACTGACGATGCTTCGGTTAAGGGGCGAAACGATCGTTGAGGTTGTCGTAGTGAAAGTGCGTAGTGCTTGTGTAGTGTGCTGTTGAATGTGTCTTGTGATACGTGCTGTAACTAATTTTGCATTTATAAGGTATGAGAACAGTTTTGCTTCCTACACTTAGCATTACATTGCGGATTATAGAAAATTCTATCATATCTTTAACACTTCGACATCTATACTTATTATAAAATAAAGTCTCAAAAAGCTGTCTGTATGTAATCGATTTTCTTAAAATCTACTGAACGGATTTTTGTACGGTTTTCAAGGTAGTGCAATACTTCAGGATAGTTTAAGTAAATAGTACATATCGGTATTATGTAAATTGTATTGAAGATACCGCGCAGTTGTTAAAGAACTTGCTTTCTGGGAGCTTTAATCGCGTGCGCTGCGTAAACCAGCAGTGACACGCGAAAGCAATGTAGTAGAGAATTGTAGATCTATAAAAATACTACAAAAAAGTCCGCGACAGCATGTCTCTATCTCTTATGGTAAATTCACAATAACTACTATCATGTTTAAACTTTGAATTCTAGAAAAAAATTGTGACCCGCTGATTTCCACGCGGTCAAAGCCGCTGGCACAGCTAGTTAAATTATAATTAAAAGAATTAAATGAAGAGCAGAAATTATAACAGTCGAGATACTTTAATGGTTGTCGGTTGTGTTGCGAAAAAAATGCGTACTGCGTTTTGCAATGTCGCCCCTAAGTGCAACGTATGTGGAGCAAAACGGACAGACATCCGTAGGTTTGGTACAAGCGACAAGCCATTTAAATTTGAAAAATAATAAAGTTTATTATTTTGTGCCCTTGGGAAAATGACCTAGGTGATCCAAAAATTGGTAGGTAAAACTCATGTCCCTGATATATTTCAAATATAGGAGAGAATCTACAATATAACTACTTTGCTATAATTCGCGTGGTTAAACGAATGCATGCAATGCTAAGCGTATGAATCAAAATCGTAACGCATTACGATCTTAGCTGTATTTTACGACACCTCGGTAAGAAAGTGGTTTATTCTACTCTACCGGATATCACACGGTGGGTCAACTTACCTTAGTCGCCTTTTACGACACCTAGGTAAGAAATGAGGGTGGTCTATCCTACTCAGCCGAATACCACATGGCGGATCGACTTACCTTAGTCGCCTTTTCGATACCTCGGTAAGAAATGAGTGTGTTTATTCTATTCAGCCGGATACCACGCGGCATTTGTTATTTAAGTACAATATATGCTTCAATCGACGTAAGGCAGGCGGCCGGTCGTAAAATACGTAGCCAAATCATGTGACAACATGTTGTTACATGCTGTGCCGATCCACACTTAAAGTGGGATAAGGGCAGGAGAATGTATGTATGAATGTATGTATATGCTTCAATTGAGCATCTAGCCGTGTGTCTTAAAATTAAAAAGCTGACAACTCCACCCTAATGAATTGATCCTAACGTCCAATGTTTAGTCAGTGAGGTTTGCCAACATCGTGTGTTCTTTTGGAAAGCTGCCAAATAACGCCTACTAAAACTAAGTAACTAAAACTGACAAGACCAATGTGTTATCACTTCGCAACTTGTTAAGTTAATTCGCTGAATACGCTAAAATCGCGCGTAGCTCATCAATTGCGACCGTTAGATTGGCCAATCAACTAGTGTAATCCGAGATTACTGCAATTACATGAGATGAAATCATTGTATTGTATGAAATTTTATATCCCAATTTGTTGTTGCCGAAATAATTGTATTACAATTAAGAATAAAACAAATTGATTTCTTAAAACAAATATAACAGGGCGGTGTAATTAAATAATAGGCTAAGTTTCTTGGCGAAGCGATTGAGCATTCGTGTCAATGTGTAGAAATCGTTAAGAAATAATATAATTTTTGTTATTCCTTTATAATTATAGACGCCGTGTGGTATCCGGCAGAATAGAATAGACCACCCTCATTTCTTACCGAGGTGTCGTAAGAAGCGACTAAGGTATGTGCCGTGTGGTATCCGGCTGCATAGAATAGACCACCCTCATTTCTTACCGAGGTGTCGTAAGAGGCGACTAAGATAAGTTGACGTCAGGCAGGCGGCCGGTCGTAAAATACGTAGCCAAATCATGTGACACATGTGTGCTGGAACATGTTGTGCCGACCCCACATAGAGTGGGATAATGGCAGGAGAATGATGATTGCTTTATAATTATAGGTTGTCCGGAAAGTTCGTGCAGATTCGGTAGGAAAATGTAAACACTCATTTCAATTATGGCACATATTTATTAAGTTATAGATCCATTTTTGATCGGCAACACATCTTGCAACTTGAAAATTCCTTACATTACCTTCTTCGGATGAAACTGTCTTTTGAGGTGGTTAAAGGTGTTTCATTACGCTTTCCCCAAGACCTTTTACGTTCTACATTTTATAAATTTTCCACTTTTCATCCCCCGTACTAATCGATTCAGAAATGGTGTCTCCTCATTGCGTTTATAAAGCAAGTAGTAAATGGTGATCCAGCAGAACTTTATGGACTCTATGATCATCATCATCCTCCTGCCCTTATCCCACTCTAAGTGGGGTCGGCACAACATCTTATAAGCATATTGTCACATGATTTGACTACGTATTTTACGACCGGCCGCCTGCCTGACGTCAACTAACCTTAGTCGTATTTTACGACCCCTCGGTAAGAAACAGGGTGGTCTATTCTACTCAACCGGATACTACACGGTGGGTTAACTTCCCTTAGTCGCCTTTTACGACACCTCAGTAAGAAATGAGAGAGGTCTATTCTACTCAGCCGGATACCACACAGCGGGTCAATTTACCTTAGTCGACTTTTTACGACACCTCGGTAAGAAAAGTCGGATTCTACTCAGCCGGATACCACACGGCATAGATCGTTAAGTAATATAATTTCTGTTATTTCTCTGTTATACTATATTATCGGTGCCTATCAGACAATTACAAACGCTGGCCTGGTATCCTAAATCTTTTAATTTAATTTAACAATTTTAATTTAACCCGATGTTCGTCTACGTATAGATTCTTTTGAAGCAAAAAAGCTGAAGAGCTAAACATAGCTCTTGCTTCTTTATTTTCTCTTAAAAGAAAGGAAGAGCTAAAATCCAGACGCTAATTATATTATGGGTGGCGACTGTTGGGTACACAAAACTCACTATCCAAATAAATCTATTTATTTACAGTTAATTGATTAGAATTATTCTTATACTATGTACTATGCTAAAATCTTAAATACTAATGGCGTCCGATCCCACCGAAGTTAGGCAGGGAAAGGCGTAGTAGCGTGAAGTGTTTTTCCCAGGCGTGGAACACTACACCTCAGGTGTCGTATGGAGCCTGGAAAAGCGGCAACCGCTGAGTGGACGTATTACGATGTTAAACTAACGAATAGATGATAGATGATTTCGTCATCAATCCAAAGTGGATTGATGGAGAGAGATCAATCCACTTTGGATTGGAGAGATTGATTGACTCAACGATTCTTTTACGCTCACTCGCCTTGCTCTGTGACAATGTAAGCCTTTAGGAATAATAGAACATTATTGTAATCGAATAGAAAAACGAAAAAAAATGGAATCAATCCATTAACTGATGACCATCGGAATGATTCCGGTGGATGCCACACCCCACATCTCTCCCGCCTTAAAATCTAGATGTCAATATTTTAATTTTTTGTCAACGTCAGACTTTGCAATATTGTTATCAATGATTATTATTAAAGATTTCTAGCCTGTTCCCAAAGGAAAACCGGAAAGTTATTTATTCAATATGTTAGCCCGGTAAAATGCGATTGGATATAATTCCACAATATTCATCTTTAGATTGAGAACTTTCCCTATCAAATGAGAAGAAATTATTCGGATTTCAAAATACCTTTCTCTCTTATACCAATTACAATTAAGGTATATTGCAATATGTTGCAACTAACAACTTTTTGCCTCAGTTTAACGTAATGTCTTCTCACTTTTCAGGGTATAATAAAATTAATCTCAAGGTGTATAATGCGTAATTCAAGATGCCTCAAATTATTATGCGTTCCGTATTATACATTCGCTAAAATGGTATGCATTTTTTACCGCCTTGTGGTATCCGAGTGAGTAGAATAGACCACTGTTATTTCTTACTGAGATGTCATAAAATGCGACTAAGGTAAGTTGACCCGCCGTGTGGTATCCGGCTGAGTAGAATAAACCACCGTTATTTCTTACCGAGGTGTCGTAAAACGGGCGACAAAGGTAAGTTGACCTGCCGTATGGTATCCGACTGAGTAGAATAGACCACCCTCATTTCTTACCCAGGTGTTGTAAAAGGCGACTAAGTCAAATATAACTAGCCAAAACATTTAACGTGTTTAATATAATTATTTTGTGCATAAGATCAGGGGAATGATGGTTTGCATTTTTTGCTAATAGATTTTCTGGTACCTTTAACACAACTTCCAAAGGGAAAATATATGTATTTTTTTTATAATTAACAGAATTAGGCGTTTCTTTTCGGAGATCCATAATACAGAAGTAATCATGATATTATCTTGCTACAATCTGCGATAGAGCAAACTTGTTGGACCAATAATGACCAAATTTGCAACAAGATAACCGGCGATAACAAGATAACATAGAATCAGATCAGGAAAAAATCCCGTTACTAGTTTGGGAACAAGAAAAAATCATGCATTCCATTATTGAGAGTAATGAAAAAGTTTTACGTTGGACGAAGTCACGGGTAACGCAAGTAATCTATAAATAAATAGGTGTTAGAGGAAGTGTTAACAAAAAATAATCCCAATGTTTCGATGATGCACACTTCAAGTCCGATACAGGCCTAAAAACAATAGTAATATTACTCTAAATGACATACCCGTGCGTAACTTTATTACGATGGGGTTTTATTGCTAAATCTTTGAATCTTTTGAATTACAGACAGTCAACTCTTCTATAACGCGGTGAGTGTGTGCCACGTTGTATGGAAACCGCGCTATAAAAAACAAGGATTTTCCCAACAATCCAGGGTAATTCGCAGCGAGTTCGCCCATCCTTACGGTGACGTTGTAAAAGCGACTAGGGTAAACACCATTTGTTAGAGTTCGAAAAAAAAATTTTTTTTTAATTAAAAAAAAAACGATGCACATTCTTTCAGCGAACACGTAACACGCAACACCCATACATTCCTTATAACTACAGGCCGCGCGTACGAGGTGTTTATTGCCGTAATAACGTTTAACGCAATGAATATATTCAGATTGCATCAAACAAGTATTTTGATATGCTTTTATCATACCGTATTATGGTTATGAATATTTGTACCAATATTTGGATTAAAAAAATATATATACACCTCAGCGCTACATCTATCCCAACAGAGATACGCTAAAGCAATGTAGTAGAGAATTGTAGATTTATAAAAATACTACAAATGCTATAGCTATCTCTTATGGTTAATTCACAATAACTACTTTTATGTTTTAAATTTGAATTCTAGAAAAAAAATTGTGACACGCTGATTACCACACGGGCGATGCCGCTGGCACAAGTAGTAAAAAATAACAGTTAATTCAGTGAAGTGTCTTAGCGACAGGAATGACTTGACGTTTTTTAAGAATTATAAAACGATAGGTGATGTATATATAATAGACAAAGTAGGAACCAACATAAGCTTGCGACTCCTGCTTTGCGCCTAGCAAAAGTACGTAAATTGTACAGAGAGAACCAACAAATTGTTTATAGAAAATATTGGCCCTCGGCGGGAATCAAACTCGCGACCCGCCGAGCTGAAGGCAGGGTCACTACCCACTGCGCCAACGTGCCAGTCTATAACATGTTGGCCGACCCCACTTAAAGTGGGATAAGAGCATGATGATCTACAATCTACAAATCCATCTTATTTTAAATTTCTATTAACTACCTATTCCCCTTAATAGTACCGAGGTGTGCAACTAGTTTACAATAAAATTATCTCGGAAATAAGCATTAAGTCCCTCTCACGATACATAGCGGTACTAAATAATAATTAATAGCTTCATATATCTGAAATAGATGGCGTTACAAAAGCGAGACGAATATTCAATGTCATGAGAATTATTGAGACTATTACACTCGACGATACTGTTGCTTTACGACGTAACTCTTACAAAATAATATAAAATAAAGTCTTGCCGTATGTCTGTCTTTTGACGATAACTACTGAATAAAAAAATAAAATAAAATAAATAAATATATGGGACACTTACACACACGGTCGTCCGTCCCCAAAGTAAGTAACTTAATACTTGTGTTATGGGTGACGGACAACTGGTAGATATACTACATATATAAGTTAAAATACATACTTAAATACAAATACACACTCAGGCTCGAAGAACCAACAATTTGTTTATAGGAAATATTAGCCCTCGGAATCGAACCCGCAACCCGCGGAGCTTAAGGCAGGGTTACTACACACAGCGCCAACGGGCCAGTCAATAGATTTGAATGCGATTTACACCTATAGTCCTCCTCCTTGAGTCGTTCTCCTCAATGCTGAGGGTCGTGACCCCCACCACGGATCACTTTGGTGCAATCTATGTTGCGCCAACGGGGTCTGTTGTTCGCAGCGTGAATGGCATCATACATGCTACTATCGAAAGTGGTGGAAAGTAACGCCTGCTTCTATAAATTATAGAATTAGCGTGACTTTGGGCCATAAGGCAAAAATAATAGTAACATTACGCAAATGATATATCCGTACTGCACTTTAGCATCATGGGTTTTATTCGTACATTTTGTAAATTTTATATCTAAACAAATCTATGTTGCAACATATTACTTAATCTGTGGACCTTTAAAGCAATATAACTGTTCGTTACTCGTTACTACACACAAGACAAAGCGCATATTGTACTATTGTTGAACAAACTCACACGGGCACCTGTTGCGTGTGCGATTGCCAACAAAAAGGGAACACAATCATATAATTAAGACAACGTCCTTGCTCAATAGCAATTAAACAGCAATGGCAATGAAATTACTTAACAGTTACCCCTCGTTCGCACGGGCGTAAAAATTACGTCGCGTTAAAATTCCACAATAGGCGTTATAAGAAGTTTCGTATGGTATATTCAGCTTAACGTCCTCGCCCTAACGACTAAAATGGAACACTGCACGATAAAAAACGTCGCGATTTAAATACGCTGTCGTGTGAAAAGATACCTGGATACCCATTTGTTTCAATTCGGCGTAATTTTTACGCGCGATAAAAATCCTCTCGTGCGTACGAGGTGTTAGCGTAGGTATAGTACGCGTAAATAAATAATGCACATCGAGGCTTAGAGAGAGAAAATCGGCTAGATTCTGCTTCATAGAGCATTGTCTCTGTCGTACAGACTGACGTACCCGTGTGTGACAGTGACAGCGCTCTACGAAACCGAACTGGCCGGCTGTTTCGTTCTAAACATCGATGTGCATTTTTTAATGCCGGGTACTATACAAAAGTAATAATCTTATTTTGCAATGGGTAATCCGGTACGGTAAGGTAGCGGTCTATTATTGTCCCACTGCTAAGCATAGGCCTCCTGTCTCCGTTTTAGAAGAGAAGGGTTGGACCTAAGACCTATTGGATTGGTAGGTTACATATATATATCCCCAGAATTCTCTAAGGATATGCAGGTTTCCTCACGATATTTGTGTGCGTGTGTGTATGTTTTGTGTTTTGTAATTAAATTAAATTTAACTTTATATTTGCTATGTAAAGGTTATAGACCCAACCACAGCGCAAGGTGTGATTACCTTTAAGTGGGTCTACATCCTAATCGATGTAATGATTGGTAATTCTATAATAAATAAATAAATAAATAAATATTTTCCTTTACCGAAACGCGTGTGATAAATTGCAAATAGCAATGAGACACATAACTTTGAAAACTTATTGGTGCCTGCCCAGGGTTTGAACCTGTGATCCGTTTAAAGAGTTGAACGGTTTCACCGCTGGGCTATAATAGCTTTGGTATAATCCGCGATGAAGTAAATAAAAAAATATATAACGCTAAATGTAGAGTGGTCTATCCGTTTTCATACCTGATACATGCAGGGTTTCCAAAATCACGTGCATACACACCTCCACCATCGCCACTACAATACATAAGCGCTACACATGTTCACTACCACAAACTCAACAATTGTTTCGTCCCGCTACCGAAACATCTCATCATCATCATCAAGAGATAGAATCCACGACAAAATCGCAAACCTTGCGATGGCTTTATCGTGGATTATAGCAAAATAATTTTAATATTACTTTTATATTATGGATACTGCAAAGTATTGGTGCGTTTTATTTTTAAATTTGCGGTAACTTTTAAATATATTTGTTTAAATTATAAGGTTTCAAGAATAAAAATTTTGGTAAACTTTAAAAAATAATTTCATTCTTTTAATAATTAATTATAACTTTTGTTTTATAGATCTCCGCAAAGTAACGCCTAATTATATAAATAACCTAATATTTAATTTACTCAAAATTTTATGCATGGCCATCAGGTAGCCAAATAAATGTTTAATTTCTCTATGTTGCCATTTTTAACACTTTGAATAGACATACCAATTTATTCTTAAAATAATTAAAAGATAAATTCTCATTCACATTAGTTTTGTACGTCGCTGTTAACGATCTGTATTTATATACAAAAACCAGCTTAGTATTTGATAGATAAATTGCTTAATTTTTCATTGCGCTGACCTTTTTTCAATAGAGTCGTTGATTCCGAGGTCCGCAATTATAAAGGCGCCTAAACAAAGCGTTGCATTCACGATATGCACTAATTACTAAGAATATAGGTTTGAAATCACGGATCATTTATCCAGTTAATCGTCAAAAACGCACAATTTGCGATCAATAACACGATACCTGTACCACGGTATAATTATCTGACCTCTTAAGTTACTCTGAAGTCCTATTAAATTGATTAAATTTAGTGCTGTATATTTCTAAAATTAAATAAATAAATTAATAAAAAAACAAAATTACATTCCAGTAACTAAATTATATTTTTTATGTTATACTTTTATTCCAGCCCTCAAATTAAATAAATAAATAAATTAAAATTAATAAGTAAAGTAAGGAAAAGTAACAGCCTGTTACGATGCCCACTGCTGGGCTAAGGCCTCTTCTCTCCGTTTTTGGAGAGAAGGATTGGAGCTAAGACCTACCACGCTGCTCCAATGCGGATTGGCAGGTTACACATATCCCTAGAATTCTCTAGAGACATGCAGGTTTGCTCACGATGTTTTCCTTCACCGAAAAGCGTGTGATAAATTGCAATTATCAATTATACACATAAGTTTTAATAGAAAAACTCATTGGTGCCTGCCCGAGGTTTGAACCTATGTCGTCTCTAAAGAGTCGTACGGTCTCACCGCTAGGCTATCACAGCTTTTTTAATTAATAAAAAAACAAAATTACATTCCAGTAACTAAATTGTATTTTTTATGTATTACTTTTATTCCAGCCACCGTGTGGTATCCGGCTGAGTAGAATAGACCTCCCTCTTTACTTACTGAGGTGTCGTAAGGCGACTAAGGTAAGTTGACCCACCGTGTGGAATCCGGTTGAGTAGAATAGACCACCCGGAGAACCGCTTTCTTAGCTTTGCCATTACAGCAGTTTGAAAATAATATTAAAAAATGGGCTGATACAAAAAGCCTAATCTTCTTTCTCCTACCCTTATCCCACTCTAAGTGGGGTCGGTACAACATGTTTTCCTCTTCCATTCTCTTCTATCATTCGTCAACTCTGGCGCTACTCCTTTTATATGCATGTCATACTTTACACAGTCCAACCATCTCTTTTTAGGCCTTCCTCTAGTCACATATCCATCCACATTCATACTCAACACTCGTTTGATCACATGATTTTCATCCCTCCTCATTACATGTCCATACCATCCCAATCTTGCACCTCTCATCTTTTCTATAATGGGCGCAATTTTCAGACTTCCCCTTATATACTCATTTCTTATTTTATCAAGTCTTGTCACACCACACATCCACCTTAACATCCTCATCTCATTTGCATGTACTCTTCTTTCATCCATCTTTTTCATTGCCCAACATTCTGATCCATACATTACGACAGGTCTTATGACCGATGTGTAAATTTTTCCCTTTAGTTTAGGGGGCATTCGGGGGTCACATATTGTGCCTGAGACCTGTCGTCACTTCATCCATCCTGCATTCATTCTATTCCTCACATCGCGATCAAAATACAAAAAGCCTAATATAGTCGACATAACTACTCTTCGACCCTGTACAAGACAATAATGACAAAATGTAACTTCTTCTTCTTCTTCTTCGTCGATACGCTCTTGTCAGAGCGGTCGTGGCCGTCACTTAGTTGAGGCGCATATCGCTCGCCTTACGATGTGTCGCCATTTGTTTCTATTCGCCGTCTTTCTGGCGCATTCATGAAGAGGGCCACCAACAACAGATTTAACTTGATCGGTCCACCAAAATGTAACTAGTAATAAGAAATATACTTTAAAAATAGCAACCGCCGAGTTTTTTTCCTGGCTCTTCTTGGTACGAATAGCTTTCCGAACCAGTAGAGTTGACGATTCAAAAGCATTTGTTACAAGTTTACCTGAATAAAGAATATTTTGAATTGAAAAAACGAACAAGCGACATCCATTTGTTATTATATTACTTAACCTTGATTATAATCATTCTCTTGCCCTTTTCCCACTCTGAGTACCATATTTTTCTCTACTACATCTTTACTACTGCTACTCCTTTTATATGCATGTCCTACATCACACAATAACATCGCTTTTTAGGCTCTCTCTAGTCATATATATTTTCATCTACATTCATATTTATCACTCGCTTAACATAAGATTTTCATTTCATGATTTTTATTTCATGATTTTCTTTTAACCTTCATTATAAATTGCTGATAAATATATCTTGCTATACACAAAGTATTATTAGACATTTTATTTTAGTATCAGTTCAAAGTTTTTGTAGTTCAATCGAGAGCGGGGAACTGTTATATTGTTATTTAGTCTCTAAATATGCCTACAATTAAGTATGAAGGCCAAAGATTGGGCACCGAGCTCGGCCAATTCACGACCTTTGCTTGTTTCCTGATCGATATTGTATCTATAATTTATCGTTTAGATCAATCTATAGCATTTTTTATTGAATTGAAAAATAACTAGAATACAAGGATTTCTATACAATTGTATTATTTAATTATAAAAGTTCATTATAATGCATACTAAATCGCAGGTTTTAACTAGCAATAGGTAATGTTTGGAAACCGACTACATTATCTATCGGGTGAGTCTGCTAGATCACGCCGTATAAACAGCTAATGGATAAGGGCCCCCTGAAGGCTTTTAACAAGTCGGGCGCATCCGGTAGAAGACGTAAGTATAACCGGTTTCTATACATTAACTATGAATACCACTCACGACAGTCTAAATACGAAAACAGTATATAGAGGGTATATAGGCCTTAATGAATAGATTAAATTAATTTTTTTTATTTATTTCGTATATTACAGTCGACTTAACCTATTAATGGTAACCTTTACATCACAACGTACGCGTACTCCACATGTACCGTCTGTACGCTTTTATGACATGACATCTCATAGAAGGACAGTATCATAGTATAAATAGTCAATAGATAAATTTTTGCTGGCGTCCCGGCCGCGGTGTGGCGAGATATAAATTAGCGTGACATTGGCGGATAATCAACTAAGTAACTAAAGTAATTAAACTAGTGCTCGTAGTAGGAGCCTCCGTAGTTGTAGTGGCTGTCGTGGCCGTGCTCGTTGACAAGGACGGGTACCTTCACGGGAACGGGGTAAGGCTTCTCGACGGCGACAGGGTAAGGCCTGTCTACGTGTACGGGGTAGGGCCTGTCGACGGGAACCTTGACTGGGACGGGCACGGGCCTTTCAACCTCGACGGGAATGTGTTTGTATACTGGATAAGGCTCTGGCACAGGCACCTTAACGGGCACAGCCACGGGCTTCTCGACGGGCACGGGGTACGGCCTGTCTACTGGGACATGCACGGGGTAGGCGACGGGCTTCTCGATGTGCACGGGGTAAGGCACTGGCTTCTCGACGGGGTAAGGAGCTGGCACGTGCACGGGGTAAGGCCTGTCAACGGGCACTTTCACGGGCACGCCGACGTGTTTCACAACTGGGTAGGGCTGGGGAACGGGCACTTTGACTTCGACGGGGTATGGCACGTGTTTCTCCACGGGGTAGGGTTGAGGCACGGGCACCTTGACGGGGTATGGGACGTGCTTCTCGACGGGGTAAGGCTGGGGCACCAACACTTTGACGGGGTAGGGCCTGTCGACGGGGACATGGACTGGGTAGGGCACCTTCTTCTCTACTGGGTACGGGGCTGGTACGTGTACGGGGACCTTGACGTATTCCTTAACGTGCACGGGCACGTGTTTGACGACCTCATAGGGCTGAGGCACGGGGACCTTGACGGGGTAGGGTACGTGTTTCTCGACTGGGTAGGGCACTGGTCTGTCGACTGGTACGGCGTAAGGCACGCCTTTGACGAGGGTTACAGTCCGGGTGACGTCAGTGTGGCCTCCGAGGTTGATGCCGTAGCCGCCGTGGGCGAAAGCGCCTTCATCGATCAGGTTGTAAGCGCCGCCGATTCCATGGCCGCTACCGATGTAGCCGACATCAAGTCCACTGATACCATATCCGTAACCCAAGTTCAGTAGACCACGTTTGTCCAATTTCTTTTCAAGGCCCTCAGCCTTTTGCTCTGTTGACTTCTTCTCGCTGGCAGCCGCTGCTGCTATCAGCAGGAAAACTAAACAGACCTGTAACGACAAAAATATTATTTACAATATTTCTACCTAAAGAGAATATTATGACATCTTTTCTTATTAACATAAACAAACATATACACAAAGTAGTTTTCATTTTAATACTATTAAAAGTATAAAGATTTAGAATCAATATTTTAAATTAACCGTAGCCATAGATACATTTTAATTAATGTGTAAATTACAATCAATTGATTCGACGATCATACATTTATATTAATCTTATCGATATTTTATTCATGAATAGCAGAAATATTTTGATTGGTATTGAATAATTGTATAAAACAAATGAATTCAAATAATTTATAGAATTAGGCGATGCTTTGCGGAGATCCGATAAGCTGTGATAGCCTAGCGGTGAGACCGTGCGACTCTCTAGAGTCGACTTTAGAGTAGGTTCAAACCCCGGGCAGGCACCAATGAGTTTTTCTATTAAAACTTATGTGTCTTATTGATAATTGCAATTTATCACACGCTTTTCGGTGAAGGAAAACATCGTGAGGAAACCTGCATATCTCTAGAGAATTCTAGGGATATGTGTAACCTACCAATCCGCATTGGAGCAGCGTGGTAGGTCTTAGCTCCAAACCCTCTCTCCAAAAACGGAGAGAGGAGGCCTTAGCCCAGCAGTGGGCATAGTAACAGGCCGCTACTACTTGAGGAGATCCATAATACAAAAGTAATTATAAAATTATTTTGCTGTAATATTATTATACTTATATTACTATAAAAGTTTTAATTCTGACCATGATTATATAACGTGTATTTTGATGAAGATTTCTATTGGGTGTTTTGATAAAGTTTTGTAATGCGTGCGATCGTATTCAGTAGCTCAAGCTATTTCGCAACAAGCATTTTGTAACGCGCCTTTTGCAATATTGAGATTGTCATGCCATCTACGCTGGTAATGTTTTTATAAGTGATGTGACTAAAGATCTAATGTGAAGGGTGTTGGATTTGCTCTTGAAATATTATCTTCATTAGGCCGCATTAGTGATTTAAGTATAAAATATGTACATTTCTTTTACGACAAAAAGTTCTTTAGCTTTGCCATTACAGTAGTTTAATAACACTGTTAAAAAGAGATACAGTAAGTCAATTATACTGCTGAGGATTACTTAGATATTAAGTATGGTTATAGCTAATCTCGGCCCCTCTACAAGACAGCAATGACTAAATGTAACTAGTAATAAGAATTTGAAAAGAAACCCGCCGAGTTTTTTTGCTGGCTCTTCTCGGTAGGTAGCTTTTCGAACTACCAGTAGAGTTGACGAGTCAAAAGGACTTGTTTACAAGTTTACTTGAATAAATAATATTTTGAACTTGAATTTGAATTAAAGTTATAATTTTTTATGATTTAGAATTCTCTGTTAAATTTCGTTATTATTTATTTTGATTAATAATAATTGCAGTGGAACTGTGTGAATTTTATCGAAAGATTGGGGGTTCGAATCCCATAGAAGCAATCAAGAGTTTTCCATGAAAACTATGTTTAAGTGCACGTACAAGGAAGTTTTCGATGAAAACACTTGAGAAGTCTTTATATTAAGATATTAGGTTAATTATTTAAGATGAAATAGTCTTGCGGAACTTGCATATTGCTGGAGAGCTATGTGCAGAAGTGGATCGAAGCATCGAAACCAACATTGCATTGATATAATATATAAAATTCTTCACATTTTATCACGCACAATATCACCTTGTATTTGACCGGGTTTTTACATTTTAAGCATAAACATAAAATCGAATTCACCATGACAAATCTTTCCGTCAACTTAATCTATTAAAATATTTCAACGCTTTTGTAATCAATTGATTAGTTACTTGTGTTATAAATAACCGCTTGTTCAAACATTTACATCCTTTATACAATACGTGTAATATAAACTAGGTTTTACAAAAATAATTAAAAATAACGCAATAATGGAGAAAACAACGATATTCACAATGTTTGTTTTCTCTTGCGTTATCGTGACTCAGGGATCTTTTAATTATGATTTTACAAGTAAGTATAAATTCAACATTAATCATTTTAAATTTATTAGTTATTTAAAATATTTAAAGTTGATATAAAAGAGCAATATTAACACAAATTAATATATTACGTGATCTTGAGAGCATTTTTAGAAACAATTATTGGCTGCTCTGTATCGATACAAAAGCTGTCTGTATGTATATGATCGATTTTCTCAAAATCTACTGAACGGATTTTTGTGGAGTTTTCATTAAAAGATAGTGCAATTCTTGATTGGTTTTCTTGGTTTAAATTAATTGTACATCAAATTAAAATGCCGCGAGAAAAAATTTACAATACTCTTATTTCATGCGGACGAAGTCACAATCACATTTAGTTAGAAGTAAAAAATGAAATTTTATTTCATTTTAAATACAGGAGGAATGAGCGTTTGATCAATAAATAATATTTAATGAAACGTTATGAAATATGTGCTTAGGATAAAGTGCTTTTTTTAGGGCAATGGAGTCAAATATCCTGTAATGCCAATATGGAATGTCAGTACCGATGCAAAAGTTGCTACAGCAATCCTGTAAACGGCCGATGCTATCAGAATTACTGTGTTTGTTTATTATGGCCCAATTATTCATAATTTTTTTGATATTAAGATATTAAAATAAGTGTTTGTTATTGTGTATTTCTGTCACTATCCAATATTTTTTGATTTCAGACTAATTATAATTTAAATAGTTTAATTAGCTTTCATATTTATTTTAGCTTACATAGTAAAAGTAAAGTAAAGTTGTAGAACAATAATTATTAAAAAAATTTTTAGTATAATTGTATTCAACTATTAATATAATTTATATTTATAATCATAGTTCATTATAAATTGAATAAACATTTAATTAAAAAAGATACGAGTTATTTTAATGACTTTATACTAACCTTGTTAGTGTTTACAGGTATTTGCAGTAGATATCTCTTATGATCTAAATGAATTAATTTTATACTGCTTTCCTGTATTTAAAAAACGACGCAATAGTTGCCTAATAATTTAAAAAAACATTAACGGATAATTAATATAGTTCCTGCCATTATTATGGCCGTAGAATATATAATTTACACAATTACTTTTAGACGTTATTTTGTAAAGTCTACAAAAACTGTGATAGCCTAGCGGTGAGACCGTGCGACTCTCTAGAGTCGACATAGGTTCAAACCCCGGGTAGGCACCAATGAGTTTTCTATTAAAACTTATGTGTCTTATTGATAATTGCAATTTAACACACGCTTTTCGGCGAAGGAAAACATCGTGAGGAAACCTGCATATCTCTAGAGAATTCTAGGGATATGTGTAACCTATCAATCCGCATTGGAGCAGCGTGGTAGGTCTTAGCTCCAAACCTTCTCTCCAAAAACGGAGAGAGGAGGCCTTAGCCCAGCAGTGGGCATAGTAACAGGCCGCTACTTTACTTACAAAATAACAAACAAGGCTATATATAAATGTATTTATGTATTTAATGAACTATATAAATTTAATAATTTAATGCACTTATGATGGTATTGTGTGCTAACATTGAAGATGTAATTTCAATATTGGTACATAATTTGTACTTATTTCTGGATGTAATTATATCATTATTTACGAATCATATTATAGCAGAAATAGCAAGGTTTCCATCAAACTATTAGTTGATTTAACGAATCTTTTTATATTTCTTAAGAGATATTTTTTAAGAGTTCATTTTATATACTTCTTGATACATTTATTTTTAATTTACTTCATTTGTCTTATTTTGAGGTTAAGTTGTAAGTGATTTAACATACACAAAAGATTTTGTTTACTCAAAAAACCTACTGACTGTATTAAATATGTGTTGAAAGCCGTTCAATAAAAATTATAACCAGGATATAAATATGTTTTATGATATGACATAACTTGTGAACATAATTGATCTGATATTTCTTATATATATTATTGATCTACATTAAAATGTGTAATCGAATTTGTTACCATTTAGTATAAAGTACAGGAATACAGTGCCTAACATAATTACTATGTGACAAAGGTTTCTTCTCTATTGAAATTTTTTTATTGAATTGGTAGTTGACCTCATTGCTAGACCTCATAGTATCATTTATATAAAAAGAAGAACAAGTCAAAGTATTGATATGGTTTTTTTAAAAAAAATGAAAAATGGGAGACAAGGGACATTGTTGGGAATAAGGGGGATTATTTAATTTGGAATAAAGAAGGGAGTTTTGGGTTGGAAAGAAAAAAAAATATTACTTTCATTTACTTATAGGGGTCGAATAATAGATTTCCTTACACGAAACAGAATCTTGGGATAACTTAATTTGCCGTTTTTTAAATCTCACGCTTTTCGATGCATCAATTTACTTCATACTTGAGTTAACCGGTTCCGAGACTAATCATTTGGCTGTTTAAGGCAAGCCAGGCGATACAGGATACAAAGTTGGTTTAATGTTATATTCACGCTGTCAATGAGTTGCAAAACGTTTATGTGACAATTAACGTTTTTCCCGCAATCGGGTTTTAATAAAGCATACAAATGCGAAGCTTTTTATTTACGATTCGCTTTTTTCATGGAAACAGCTTTTGTGGTAAACTAAATTTATAATAGTTGATAGTTTCCTTGAATTAAACTGTTAAAATTGTCTTTTATTCTATTTTTCACACAAACTTATTTGATTCGTAGGCAAATTTTAGATCAATAACTTTTTTAATTGAAGTCTGGAGGATTTAAGTGGAGTTAATCTCCTGATGATTCTTCGGTTGCGGTGCCAAACGATTGTTGAGTTTGTGATAATGAACGTGTGTAGTGCTTATGTATTGTGGTGGCGGTGGCGGTGGTTTGTGCATGTGTTTTAACGAATCCTGCTGGTTTAGTCGCGTGCGCTGCGTAAACCAGCAGAGATACGCTAAAGTAATGTACTAGAGAATTGTAGATCTATGAAAATACTACAAAAAAGCGATAGCATGTTTCTATCTCTTATGGTTAACTCAAAATAACTACTTTTATATATAAATTTGAATTCTAGAAAAAAATTGTGACACGCTGTTTTCCACGCGGGCGAAGCCGCTGGCACAGCTAGTCTAGAATAATAGCAATTTGTATCGACTTCTACGTTTATACATGTTTTTGGAACCAAGATCCTCAGTTCAGCATAACAAAATTACAATAACAGCTAATAATGTGCTTGGGTCTAAGTTTTTGGATATGGTATAAGTCGAAGGTATTAAAGTTTCATGAAATATAACTTACCATCACAGAAACAAATGCCTATAAATTTTGGATTATAATTATGCATGTTTAAAATTGAACAATTACTAAAATCAGATAATGTATTTTTCAACTCGAAATTTTCTTGTTGAAAATGAAGGAATCAATATTTGCTTTTTTTATATTTAATTTAAATTTATTTCTTTTTTAAATTTAAACTCGATAAAGCAATTGCCTTATTAAACTTCAATAATGTGTCACAAGTTTTGATTCATAAGATATATCGCACTCATATTAAAGTGACCTAATTTGAAAAAGTTATTTAGAATGTCATAGATGGAATTGAAATAAGTATTACAATGTATGTTACTCTCAGTTACGCCTAATTTTGTATTAGGTCACTTCAATATTAAGCGTGCGATATGTAGCAAGTTAAATTAAGACTTGTGAAAAGTTAAGTAACTGGTCAAACACCAACCTGGCATTCATTATAATGCAATCACATTGATATTAAAAGTCTTAAAGTTAAACACGACCTTTATATTATGTATATATATGTAAATATTACAAAGTACGATATTCATAACGAAAATGTTAATTTTTAACTGTGGCCTATACCATCAAGTATAACCAGCTATACAGGACATTACGAAACGTATAATTCTTGACTAGCAACAATGATTTTAGGTCAACTAATGACTAACCGATTATTAGTCATTCAGTTAATATTTCTGTAGCAAAAACTTAGCTTACGTTATTAAGTTTCAGACATTTTCAAAACTTGATAAATCAACACGTAATATATCTCCAGTGAAACAGAAAGCATTAGCTAGCAAAATCAGACTTGTTTTCAAAGAACATAATTTGTGATCTAATATTTAAAAATTAATTTTGTTATGTATATTCTTTGTAAACTCCGAAACTGGACCGATTTTAATAAAGTTTTCAGACAATCTTTAAAATTATCTATTGGATGATCCTATAAAGTTTGGTAGCGAAAGAGAATTTTATTAACTGTTGATTTCTGTTTCGACGGAATTCGAAACCAGACTGAGCCACAGCATCGCATGACTAGACTAAACTAGAGCTAGTTTTTGAAAAATTTAGGGTTTTTAAAAGACATTTTTAACGTCAATATAATAGACTTCTTCAAATTATTGCATTATTGAGCGATGATTACTAATAAACCTTAATAGATGTTTGATTTAAAAAAATTACGTCTTTTTTGTTTTTTACAAAGTTAACAAATAGCAGTTAAACTTAATTTAACCTGCGCAATTCATCTGGAACGCATAAACACCTCTATGATTACAATTTTGTTTTTATGAAATCATAACGTACATAATCGTTTGTATGCGTAAACTGGTATCAATTTCTTATCAACTTTTTATGGACATTACGCCTAGTGTTTCTTTGCATCGGTGACCACGTAATTCAATTAATACGGTTTTATGTAATGCATATATATCTGTTTCTCCTATTATGTAAGTTGTAATGCATTAGTATATATATCTGTTTCTCCTGTATTATGTAAGTAACTAGATACGGCCTACAGGCAACTTAATACCTAGGTTTCATGGTCTCTCTTCCTAGTTCGCGTTAAACCCGTCTTGATCGATATAAACGCATTGTGATGCAACTTATAGGAATTGATACGCCCTAGTTTTCGAGAACGCATTTTGAAACTCTTCTTATTTTTTATTTTTGTTAAAAACATTAGAAACGTATATTAAAATATTGTAATAGCTGATATTATATTATTAAATGTATCAAACTAAATAAGAAAGAAACACGTTAATTTAAGTTATTAAATTATAAAATTGAAGAACTATAAGATTTAAGTGTCTCTAAAGTTATTTAATTATTAAGGGTTTTGTTTAAAGTAGCAGCCTGTTACAATCCCACTGCTGGGAATAGGCCTCCTCTCTCCGTTTCTGGAGAGAAGGGTTGGAGCTAAGACCTACCACGCTGCTCCAATGCGGATTGGTAGGTTACACATATCTCCAGAATTCTCTAGAGATATGCAGGTTTTCTCACGATGTTCTCCTTCACCGAAAAGCGTGTGATAAATTGCAATTATCAATTAGACACGTGAGTTTTAATAGAAAAACTCATTGGTGCCTGCCCGGGTTTGAACTCGTGCTCCCCTCGAAAGAGTCGAACGGTCTCACCGCTGGGCTATCACAGCTGGGCTATCACAGGGTTTGGTTTATTTATTTAAAATTGTCCTAATTATTATTTCAAAATTCCATTATTATTTAATATTTCCTTAAATAAACTATGAATTCTCATAATGAAATTTGGAATTTCGATTGTCGTACAAATAGTTTTTATTCTAGAAACGCTATTGTACATATTTACTGTATGAAATAGCATATTGTTTTCTAGACAATTCTTTGTTTCGGTCTCACGGAAACTTATTAGTTAGAAATAGTTCCTTTTAATTTGCTTTGTGTGAACAGTTAACAGTCGAAATTCAATTAGTTTTACAATAACACTCAACGTCCTTCAGATTACTTATTTGTTGATTACTAATGCAATTTACTTATAGTCTTTTGTTTTCTTATGCAATACTATGAAGTTTTTTAAATTACATTTCAATTTATTAAAGTGATTCTATTTATGTTCAATTAGTTATATATAATTTTACTTTCAGTAGTAGTAATCGTTAGAATTTTTACGGGATTAATAGTTATGATAATTTTGTTTATTTTGCTTACTTCCATAGCATTATGTCTTATGGAATATTGCTGTGGGGTAAATGCGCGGATAGTGAAAAAATTTTCGTATTACAAAAAAGAGCCATACGTCGCATCTACAATTTAAGTCCGCGTGATTCCCTGCGAGAGAAGTTTAAGGAAACAGGTATTCTAACATTTGCTTCACAGTATATTTTAAATAACGTAATTTTTGTACATAAAAATATAAAGAATTATAAAACGATAGGTGATGTATATAATAGACAAAGTAGGAACCGACATAAGCTTGCGACTCCTGCTTTGCGCCTAGCAAAAGTACGTAAATCGTTTGTGGGTTTGGGTATAAGATTCTATAATAAAATTCCGAAATCAATTTTGGTCATGCCATTGCAGCAGTTTAAAAACACTGTTAAAAAGAGGCTGATACAGAAAGCCTACTATACTGTTGAAGATTACTTAGATGATAAGGATGTGTGGATATAGGTGCACTTCTACCCTGTACAAGACAGTAATAAATAAATGTAACTAGTTCTAAGATTTATATTTTAAAAAGAGCAACCGCCGAGTTTCTTGCTGGCTCTTCTCGGCAGGAACAGCTTTCCGAACCAGCAGTAAAGTTGACGATTCAAAAGCACTTGTTTACAAGTTTACTTGAATAAAGAATATTTTGATTTGATTTGATTTGATTGCTTTTTTATTAATAACAAAATTATCAATTTTTCCAAATTCTATCTTTTCTTTTCTTTTATTATTTTCATTACTATTTTCATTATTATTCAGAGAGATATCAAGCATTCATTAATTTAAACACCTTAATCAATATTTTGCAAATATTAATCAGGCATTGTAGTAAATATTTCAGCCTAACTATCCGAAGCCGAATCTAAATAGACAACTTATATCACTTAAACAGGTTACTAGTGTAATAGTTACTAATTAGTAATTCTAATTACGCGTCGTGAGAGAACTACGGAGATTAAAATCAGTGATGAAACATTCATTCACGTAGATTTGTAATACATTATTTAATTTAAGATGTCATTGAGTAACTGTTTGTTTTGATCGAGTCTATCTATTTACATAAAGTATATGTAACTGTATTTATTAATTTATATAAAAAAGTTCAAGCTTATTTGAATTATTTTGATTTATAGTCAAATTGATTACATCCATGAATTATACTAGTTTAAAAAAAACTATTAAAATGAGGCTGATACAGAAAGCCTATTATTTTGAGGATTATATATATCATAAGAATGCGTGGATATAACTACTCTTCGACCCTGTACAAGATAGTAATGACAAAATCTAACTAGTTATAAGAATTATATTTTGGGAAAAGACACCGTCGTTTCTTACTGTCTCTGCTCGGTAGCTTTCCGAACCAGTTGAGTTGACGATTCAAAAGCACTTGTTTACAAGTTTACTTGAATAAATAATATAAAACCTAACGAAATATACTGTCCCGTGTTATATTTAACATTTTTTAATCATTTTTTGCTGATGATATCGATACAATGACTTCAAAAAAGTGTGTCATCCCGTTTAAATATCACTTTGTATGGATCTCGGTCGAACTTATTTAATGCACGAAAGGCACGGGAAACACAGGACGTTTGTCTAACACTTTTTTGAAGTCCTTCACTACACGCACTAGCACTTTTAGACTTCACTCACCGTCTTCATACTGCCTCTTGAACGGTGGTTGGAGTCGGGAACCGAACTGGATGGTAAGTTAGCGTTGCCCCGTGTATTTATAGTTGTTTATTTGGTAGCACTTTCGCTATGCCCCTCTAAATGTTGGGATTGAGCGAGTTTTGCTGCGAGGGTCCTTCGTATACGTTCGACCGACATGCGGGGCATAGACGCGTTGTGCGTTTTATTAATCACTTTTTTTTATAAACAAATTTTTTCCCGCGGATTTTGAGTGTGATTCAAACGATGAAAGGAAAGGATTGTGTATTCTAAAATTAGGGCGCTATTTCAGTTTTTTATATACTTTAATTTGTTTATTAGAAACAGGTAAATATGGAGCCTTGGATTATAGGGCTGTAACTTGAAACAACGCTAATGTTATTCTATTATATGTTTTTATATCTATTTTATTATTGTTTTTTAGATAACGATAAAATATTTATACATTGGTTTATACAATAACTATGTTTTGAATTTGGTTTAACATTTTAACATTTAAATAATGTGTCATTATTAAATGTAAAATGCATTAAATTTTTGTGACAGACATTCATTCTAAGACTAAAATTGTAAATTTTTAATGTTTACATATAATTTTTTTTAAATGAGTTATTAACATTTAATTTATCAAAGTTAATTTGCGTAATTAACGTTCACTTGTAACCGTCTTAAGTAGAAGCTGTTATCCGCTTGCAGATGTTTATTTGTACACTATTTTAATATGATATTCGTAAAAATTCACGTAAGAAACTAATGAATCTTCACAAATTTCATTCTATTTAATGTGTAATTAAATTATATAAATTAGGTTATTTGATAGGTCGAAAAATATAGTGGGATTGTAACAGGCCTTACTTAACTTTTACAGTTGATGAAAGTTAAAACATACTAGCGTGACCAGCGGTGACTCGTGAGAGGGTCACAGGTTCAAACTCGGACAGATACCAATGAGTTTTCCTGTTAAGAGTTGTATCTAATTGATAATTGCAATTTATTACACGCTTTTCGGTGAAGGAAAACATCGTGAGGAAACCTGCATATCTCTGGAGAATTCTGGAGATATGTGTAACCTACCAATCCGTATTGGAGCAGCGTGGTAGGTCTTAGCTCCAATCCTTCTCTCCTAAAACGGAAAGAGGAGGCCTGTGCTCAGCAGTGGGTTAGTTACAGACCGCTACTTTACTTTATTTTTACTTTTACCCAAAAGTTGTTCCTTTTTTAAAATCGCATGTTTGTAAATTTTATAAATTGGGATATTTTATGAGAAGCGCATCGGCATTAGCGAGTTGGTTTTGCCCAGCAGTGGGCTATCAACAGAGCGTTATTTTACCATACACTTACAAAATATTCAATTTAATTTGACTGGCCCGTTGGCGCAGTGGGTAGTGATCCGGCCTCCAGCTCCACGGGTCGTGGGTTCTACATTTTCTATAAACAATCTGTTGGTTCTTCGATCTTGAGTGTGTTTTTGTATTTAAGTATGTATTTCAAATTATATATGTAGTATATCTACCAGTTGTCCGTCACCCATAACACAAGTATTAAGTTACTTACTTTGGGGACGGACGACCGTGTGTGTAAATGTCCCATAATATTTATTTATTTATTTAATTATATCATCACTTTTCTAGTTATTTTCTTAGGTTTGATAATTAATGTTATATATTTGTATTACTGGTCTATGGTGAAATATTACAAACCAGTCTTCAAGGATACTTCCAAAGTAAACAAAGACAAAATATTTGTAAATCGCACATGTGAAGTACTGACTTAAAAAATATGACGTATTACAGGTATGAAGTTAATGAATAAAACATTATTTCAATTGTTACTTTCAAGATTAAAAATAATAATTTATTCACCCTCTTTTAAAGATAGTTATACCTATATACATTGCTATAAGTTTAATTACTTTTAAATATACACACAGAAGTTAAGGAATATAAAGTTGGAATTAAATAAATTTAATGGTCGTAATGATTTTGTTGTGTTTGAATTTATCAATAATAATAAAATTAAAAAAAAACTTTTTCTAAACGTATATAGTCATTTAGTATAGAATAGACCGCCCTCAGTTCTTACCGAGGTGTCGTAAAAGGCAACTAAGGTAAGTTGACGTCAGGCAGGCGGTCGGTCGTAAAATACGTAGCCAAATCATGTGACAACATTTTTGTAACATGTTGTGCCGACCCCACTTAGAGTGGGATAAGGGCAGGAGAATGATGATATATTATTTATTTATTTACATAAACATACATAATATATGCATTACTTAGATCTAAGAATACACCAGTCAAGAAAAACAACGTTCTTTAAGGCCTTATGCAGAATATATGTTAGAAAAAACAATTTTATAAAAATAAATATAACAAATAGAAGCAGCAATAATAAAGTAGGTTAGGTAGGTATTAAAATATATTGAGTATGATGACTATATGTATTTATTTAACCTATGATAATCTCATTTGATTCAATTGAATGCATTAAATCCCCGCGGTCTCCATTTCCATTAAAAATCATATATACAAGTTTACGATGCAAGAGCAACTCGATAAAATCTACATATATCCGAAGAATATATAGGATATATAATTTACCAGATGACCAAAAGTGGACCAGAAAATAACAGCAACTTTAATCGTATATTTTTGTAATTTTAACTGTTCTGATGCGAAATAATGATGTAGTAAAGACGCAATAACAAGGAAGTTATAATATGTATAACTAGTTGATCAAACATTTTAGCAGTCACTAGACGGTATCGTACGGTAATAAACTTGTTTAGCGGCACGGCTTACCGGTAAGGTGACTAGTTCGAAACACAACAAAAAAATCTAGTATAATTAATAAAAAAGTAAAGTAGCAGCCTGTTACAATCCCACTGCTGGGAATAGGCCTCCTCTCTCCGTTTCTGGAGAGAAGGGTTGGAGCTACGACCTGCCACCATGCTCCAATGCGGATTGGTAGGTTACACATATCTCCAGAATTCTGTAGAAATATGCAGGTTTCCTCACGATGTTTTCCTACATTTAAAAGCGTGTGATAAATTGCAATTATCAATTACACATGAGTTTTAATGGAAAAACTCATTGGTGCCTGCCCGGGTTTGAACTCGTGTTCCCCTCGAAAGAGTCGCACGGTCTCACCGCTGGGCTATCACAGCTTTCAGTATAATTAAATACTATAACATGATTTATTTATTTAAAATAGATTTGATAAGGAACAATAAACTTCTTAATTTTATTATTTTATTACTGAATATTTTGTTCCATTAATAAGTTAAATATTGTAAAATATGAAACCAAAATAAATAATTTTTTAACTGAAATTTCTTTTATTATTTAAACTGCTGTCATGTTAAGCATAATATCTTTGAAAAGTTTGTATACAGTATGGTACCGAAAGTTAAATATTTTTGCGACTACACCTACGACCTGAATCTAAACCTATGAAAGACAGAAGGCGTACTATACTTGTAAGGATTATTTGGATGATGAGAATAGGTGATTATAGCTACCCTCCGACCCTGTACAAGACAGCAATGACTAAATGTAACTAGTACTAAGAATTATGATTTAAAAAGAGCAACCGCATAGTTGCTCGGAAGGAACGGCTTTCCGAACCAGCAGTAGAGTTGACGATCAAAAGCACTTTTTTACGAGTTTCCTTGAATATTTAATATTTTGAATTTAAATCCATTAACCTGGCTTGAATGTCTTCAATATAACGATTATGTTTAATATATATATAATAATAATCCTTTTTCTTATTAATCGAAGAAGCAATCGAGCGTGGTGTCAGATTCAAATAACAACAGTACCTATCTACTCCAAAGTTTTTCACCTAATTCTTTAGAATAGACATGATCTATTTTGCTACTGCCATGAAATTCCATCCGAATCGATTTCACAATATAAATCGCATTTTCGAATCAATTTTCGTTTTCGTCGAATCACGTTTCCGTGTCGATTGTATCTTGCAAGGACTCAAAAGTTATTGAACGGCTGCGCGGGCGGAAGGAAAATTATATTTCCTCATTAATCATTTTAAAGTAGGTTGATGTTACGGCGTCAACATACTAAACAAGTATACTAAATAATTAACTAGTTTTCGTACAAGTTTGTGAACGTGAACTAGTTTTTAAATAATCCAAGACAAGTCCAAATGTATCCACCATCAGCTTCATCATTCCGTATCCCACTCTAAGTAGGGTCGGCACAATCAATTTTCGTTTCCATTCTTCTCTATCATTTGTTTCTAGTGCCACTGCTTTATTAGGCATATCATTCACAAAATCCAAATTTATTATCTATTTAATATAAACCTTATAGCCTTTCACTATCCCAGTGCTGGACATAGGTTGACTGGCCCGTTGGCGCAGTGGGTAGTGTTGCCTTCAGCTTCACGGGTCGCGGGTTTGGTTCGAGGGCCAACATTTTGTATAAACAATTTGTTGGTTCTTCGTGGCTGTGTGTGTATTGTATTTAAGTATGTATTTAAAATTATATATGTAGTATATCTACCAGTTGTCCGTCACCCATAACACAAGTATTAAGTTACTTTGGAGATGGAGGACCGTGAGTGTAAGTGTCGCATATACTTATTTATTTATTTATATAAAAGTTGCACTACTTCCGCAAAAGCATATTGATCAATAGCTGAAATAAGTCAGCAGATGGGTACTAAAGATCACTAGCTAGAGCTAGTATGTTGTATTTTTATATTTCTTCTTTTAAAGTCAATTGACGTTCCTTGCTAGAAATATCTCTTCAAAGTATTCCTCTTGATCCAGAAGATTTATCATAATATTGCATTTGTATAATACGAATACTTAAGTAATTATCTAAAGACAAAAATCTTAACGATTTAATGAGAATTGGAGGACATTGGAAAATTCTTACATCCGAAAATGGATTGATGAGAGGTCAAAACGATAACTTTAAATTACCTAGTAGTTTTGGGCAATTTATTATTATATATCAATAAAACTGAACAGTTTTATTCTTGATCGGTCATCATCATGTTGGCTTAAATGCCTTGCAAGCATCACTGAATGGCTAAATGAGTGCAAAAGCATCATCGAGGGTGGAAAATGGAGAGTTGAACATCTCCATTGACAACTGTACCGTACTGTAATGCTCTTTGTGATACTTGATTTAGAAGACTAGACATATATATCTATTTCTTAATAAAACTGTCAATTTTACCTTGCACACAATAAAAAATATTGCATTGTATTAAAGTGACCTAATTAAAAAAAATGATTGGTGCAAATTGCATTAAAACTAGCTTTTTTATAGTTCGTAGCATGATGTCATTAATGGTATTGAAATAAGGATTATACAATGTATCTAACTCATTATAATCATTCTCCTGCCCGTATCCCACTCTAAGTGGGGTGAGCACAACATGTAATAACCATGTTGTTACATGATTTGGCGATGTATTTTACGACCGGCCGCCTGCCTGACGTCGACTTACCTTCGTCGCATTTTACGACACCTCGGTAATAAATGACGGTCTATTCTACTCAGCCGGATACCGACCGGTCCGACTTACCTTAGTCGCATTTATGACACCTCGGTAACAAATGAAGGTAGTCTAGTCTACTCAGCTGGATACCACACGGCGCGTCAACGTACCTTAGTCGCCTTTTACGACCTCGGTAAGGAATGAGTTTATTCTACTTAGCCGGACACCACGCGGTACAATGTATCTGATTCAATTAAGCCTAATTTAGAATTAGGTCTCTAATACTAAGCGTGAGATATAAAGTAGCAACCGCCGAGTTTCTTGGTGGCTCTTCTCGATAGGAACAGTTTTCCGAAACAGCAGTAGAGTTGACGATTCAAAAGCACTTGTTTACAAGTTGATTGAATAAAGAATATTTTGGATTAAATCGAATTTACGTTTTATCATTTATTTGTAATACGACAATAAGGAGAGAGGGCGTGATTGCCCAGTGGTAACACCGCGACTCTGTAGTCAGTCAGTAGATATCACGGGTTCAAACTTCAAACCCAGGCAGGCAATGAGTTTTTCCATCAACCTTTTGAACTCCGAGCACTTTTTAACACGTTTCAGCAACTCCGGGGCAATTAACCATTGTGTCTAGCTGCTGCCAAAGTATTATGTTATATGAAAATATTATGTTGCGAATTTTGGATAATTTCAACCATAACTATCAACTACCCAAAAGTGCTGCCAACGCCGTAGATAATGGCGTGCGTTGACAACGGAATGCAAAAAACTTATGTGTCTGATTGATAATTGCAATTTATTCACTTTTCGGTGAAGGAAAACATCGTGAGGAAACCTGCATATCTCTAGAGAATTCTAGGGATATGTGTAACCTACCAATCAGCATTGGAGCAGCGTGGTAGGTCCTAGCTCCAATCCGTGTCTCCAAAAAACGGAGAGAGAAGGCCTACGCCCCGCAGTGGGATAGTAACAGGCCGCTACTTTACTTTTTTACTTTTCTGACAATAATATATATAAATAAAATCCGGTCATTCGTGAATTGCCTTGGATTGACAGGCGAAGACAAGTCAATCGTCAAAAGCGATAGTTTTTGTCAATAAAATTATATTATTCCATTGAAATGGTAGCTATAATTATGCATAATAAAGTGACATTAAAGCTCTTGTGAATTGACAAAAGCAGACCTTTGATCGGTGTCAAATCTACTAGTTTATTTCCGTTTGTATTTCTAAGCATTTATTTAAGTTTTGGCAGTTCCGTAATTAATTCATTAAAACCAAAGTAAAATTTGTTTCCTGTGGTTTTAAGGTGCAAGGCATTATAGGCACTTTGTTTTTTTAACAATAGTGACGTGACGTGCTAATTATCACCGATATTTAGCCAAGTTAATTGAGAATTATTACAACTATTTTGTTGCGATTGACACAAAATGGGCGTTGATTTGTTTGCTAAGGATATTGTAGGAGGCAGAAACCGTTCTTATACCTTATACATGCAGAGTTACCACACGTATCACAAAATGGTTTCGGGGCGAAACGATCGTAGAGATTTTGATGGTGGTTGTGTGTATGACTTATGTGCATTGTTGCTGGTGCAGGCGTCTTGGGATGCATGTGGTGAATTTTACCTGCTTCATACACTTAGAATTACATACATTCGCTTAACACATACGGATTATATTCAAATTCAAAATATTCTTTATTCATATAAACTTGTAAACAAGTGCTTTTGAATTGCCAACATCTACTGCTGGTTCGGAAAGATGTTTCTACCGAGAAGAACCAGCAAGAAATTAGGCGGTTGCTCTTTTCAGAGAGTAACTCTTATTACTATTTACATATAGTTATTGATGTCTTGTACAGGGTCGGAGAGTAGCTATTCATTCTTATCGTCTAAGAAATCCTCAATAATATAGTAGGCTTTCTGTATTAGCCTTTTTTTATAGCAAAGTAGTTGTTATAGTTTCTGTAATATGGAATTCCGCAAAGTAATTTCTGTTTCTATAAATAATATATTTAATTTATAGAATTAGGCGTTACTTCGCGGACATCCATAGTATTTTATGGATGTAATGATAAAGTAATAATAAAATTATTTTTCTAGGAGATCTCCCACGAAAAAATCGCAAATTGTCGTGGCGTCTATTTCCTGATGATGCATCGGTTGCGGGGCGAAACGATTGTAGAGTTTGTGATAGTGAACGTGTGTTGTGTATTATGGTGGCAGTGGAGGTTTGTGCATGTGTTTTTACGAATCCTGCACGTATCGGGTATGAAAATACAGATAGTCCACTATACATTTAACACTATATATACTTTCTATTTACTGTATCGCGGATTATAGCAAAATAATTTTATTATTACTTTTGAGTCATATATTTATCACTCTTGAACAGTCTTAGTGAGTCCAGTGCACTCACGCTGCCCAAGAGTTCAAGGCCACCTAACCGGTTGGTTCACGGGTTCGATACGCGGCCACCTTTCCAATGCAATGAAAACTCGGTCACGTGTACGTAATATCTCGTTCCGATGATTAACGGTGTTTGTGTACTAGAGTGACACTTAAGGTAGAATTCCAACGGTGTGTAGAACTGTGCAGCACTGTGAATGCACAGTGTGCGGCACAAATGTTTACTCTGGTCGACTCACTCAAGCAAACATTAACAAATTGTGCGCGAATATTCTAGAAATCTTCGCGCACATCAATGCACATTTGTGCGCGTACACTTGAAACAGTGGACTCGCGTCGACGCGTACGCACTCGTTGTTCACGAACTCAGTTTTGCTTCCGCCACTGGAACGAAAACATTTGTTTGTACGCGCACATCTTTAATGAGGAGTGGAGGAATGAAAAAAATATTATGTATAATTTTATAAAAAATGTCTAAAAATATATTGTAAATTTATATATAATTAATAAGTGAAATAATAATAGTAAAGATTATAAAATATTTCTAAGTGAACATTTTCGCGCACATGTGGGCTTCACTGTGCGCTTACAAGATACAAATAACATTGCCGGTGGAGGCTCAATATTATCTTATTAAATTAAACTAACGTGCGCGAAAATAAATTGCATCGTATTTCTCACTCTGATGCAGGACGCTGTCGCTCAATAACCCATTTTATTTAATATTAATACAATTCAATGTTATAACTAATTTTTCTCACCATTGTGACCTACAAATTCAACCTACATTTTAATGAACAGTAACAAATTTAAATTAGAACCTTATGACAACCTCGAAATACTTATCAAGATTAACTTTGTAAGACTGTCGGTTTGATTTCTAATTGAATTTCTTTTATATCTATATTGGGATATCATTTACTTCTTTTTTGTTACCAATAAATGTCCTGGACAAAGGTCTTTTTAAGGGGTTTCCTCATAATATGATATTTGGTCGTTGCGGTATCCTGTTGAATAGACCACCCTCATTTCTTACCGAGGTGTCGTAAAAGGCGACTAAGGTAAGTTGACCCCGCGTGTGGTATCCGGTTGAGTAGAATAGACCTACCTCTTTCTTACCGAGGGGTCGTATAATAGGACTAAGGTTAGTTGACGTCATGCCTGTCTAAGTAAAGTTGATCTCGGATATTTGATAGTCTCTCCATTTAAATGACTAAAAATATACGTAAAGTTGACCAAACAACATGAGATATAAACAATTAATTTTTGCTGAAATAAAGAAGTAATGTAATTAGGTGTAAAGTAAGAAAGGAATATAAATAGACAATGTCCAAGCGTGTTAACTATAAACATCTAAATATGTATTTATCCCTAAAAACCTGGAATCTAATAAATCTAATAAAGCGCTTAAGTGTTTTGCATTAGGATCTAAGCACCCGTCTTACAACGACAGGCGTTTTCAGTACAAAATAGAAAATTTATTTTATTTTATTAGACACACAAAACAGTTCACATGATTATAAACTAAAATGTACACACATTTTCAGATCTATAATGAAGTTGCTTACCAAAACTTACATATACTAAAGAGGGAAATAAACACATGTTGCAATGAAAAACTAAATTCTAAATTAACGCTAACTGATATAATATTGTTACGTACAAGGGTTCGTACTGCTTATATATCGAACGAACCGATTTCGAGCACATTCGATAGCCTTGAAAAGATCGTAAACGCGTTTACCGATAAACATGTTTTGATACAAGTCGCATGTTTCAGAGAATTATCGTTATTAAGCAAATTTGAACTCTATGACATATAGTTTACGAACCTTTTTTGCACGTTCGTAGACTATCCCGTTCAATTTGATCTTTATCAGGTATGCATTACGAACTCTTTTCGCATGTTTGTATCAATCTAGTAATCTTATAATAAAAAAAAACTGATATATATGGAAATAGATAGGTCACGCAGCCTTACCTTTGATTAACATACAAATACAACTAAAGTCGCTGTTTAATCGTAGGGTCGTGTACTTAAAAGGTAGTCGCGATGAAAGTTAACGTATAAATAACGAGACGTAATAAAATAAACCAAGGCTATACAATAATAACTTGAACTTGGTACACATTGACTAGAACCTTTCGAAACATGTTTATATATCCGTCGTAATAAAAAAACTCGTTAAAAACCTACGATTTATATGACTGTGTCATAATTTATGATATTAATAATATTTAGACTGTAAGTATTTATTTGTAACCTGTGATAGCCCAGCGGGATTTGAACCCGTGACCACTCTTCCGAATGATCACGGGTTCAAATCCCGGGCTAGCACCAATCAGTTTTTCTGTTACAACTTATGTGTCTAATTGACGTTTGCAATTTATCACGCGCTTTTCGAACGTTGTGAGGAAACCTGCATATCTCTAGAGAATTCTATGGATATGTGTAACCTATCAATCCGCATTTGAACAGCGTCGTGGGTCTTAGCTCCAACCCACCAACTCCAAAATTTCTCTATCATAAGAATCAGATTGATCCGAAAATTGTGACTGAGAGATTTAACGTTTTCTTGAAATCATAGTTTAATTATTTTAGTAAATAACCCCTAAACTTACATGACGTATTTCTTAAAATAGCTCAGTTAAATTTATCCAATAAACACAAACCGAAATATATAAAAACTTTCTTGAAATAACTTTTTCGATGTAAAGCAAACAGCGTAATATACAACTTTCTTTAATTGACAGACTTGACTTAGACAAATAGTGAATAAAAAAACCTTGATATATTTGATAATATACGGCGTTTCACAATCTCCATACTCCCGTTGAAAAAAAAGGATTTTTATAGCCTATATGTTACCCCCATTTTCAAGAATGAATTGTGCCAAATTTTATCTATATTGGTTCAGCGGATAAATAAAGATGTCAGAAATTGACTCGAATTAAGTCGCGTACAGCTTGTCTTGAATAAAATGAGAATTAAATTCACAGAATCTAATCGAATGGGGCAATAACCTGAACTGAAAACATCTTAACCGGTTCAAGGTTTCGTCTAAAAGTTTAGATTCTAATAAATCAAACACGCACATCCATGTCAACGAAAACGAAAACAGTTTTATTATTAAGGACGGTAGAAGGAAAGTTTTGTAATATATTGAGGCGCAGACATAAGACAATATAAATATATATTACGTCCTTACATATGAAATTGGCGTTTTGTCGTACTGGCCACTTTGATCTCAAATATTACCTTTATGGTTAGGAATTCCAAATTCAAATTCATACAGCTATTTACTCATGCATTTGTGTTTCAAATCCCAAACCATGATGGAAAAGCTAGCTGCTAAACAACCGAGGCTGGTCAATCGCTCTAGGCCACTGCTGCTTCAGGACAACGCTAGACCACGCACTGCACAACAGACGGCTACCAAATCAGAGGAGCTTCAATTAGAATGTCTTAGACATCCACCGTACTCTCCGGACCTTGCTCCAACAGATTACCATTTTTTTCGCAATTTGGATAACTACTTGCAAGGAAAAAAATTCAACTCAGATGGGGCAGTCCAAACCGCCTTCAAAGATTTTATTGATTCCCGCCCGAATGGTTTTTTTAGTAAGGGGATCAATGAACTACCTATGAGATGGCAAAATTGCATACATAGCAATGGTACATACTTTGATTAATTAAATATATTTCATTAAAAAAAAACGACTTTATGTTCCTCCCATAGAAAACGCCAATTTCATATGTAAGGACCTAATATATATTTTTAAGTGATTGTATGCTGTTAGCCCTAATGGCTTTTACAGCGTCACCGGACGTGACGGGCAAGCGCAGACGCATCGTCGGGGGTTGCAAAATACGGTGAGTAGAGCGCGGATGCTCTGCTAGCGTCGAGAAACGTCATCCTAAGGGTGCCTCTGGTGAACAGGACCACGGTTTACGGCTATATGTAGTGGAGGGTTGATGCTATGACTTAGATTAGTCATTGTGGCGTCGGAAGGGTGGCGAGAAGCCACGACCGACCGATGTCAGAAAACTGGGACCTCGTCTTCGCCGGCGAAGACGCTGTGTGTGTGTATTACGTGTTTCTGTGTTTGCGATCGTTATTTGATGATCAGAGTCATATAGGACGCTTTTTGGACGCCCATATTTTCGATCGGACTTAACTGGGATGTAGGTGGAAGCAACTGAAATAAGATAGTTCGGGTGTACCTCAGATTTATAAAAGCTTTGAAAAACGTTTAAAGAGATGGGTCGTAATTAAGTTCGACTGACCCGACGTAGTTGTGACCCTGCATTGAGCTCCGCGAGTCACAGGTTCGATTCCAGCCTAGTACCAATATTTTCTATAAAAAGATATGTTCTTTCTTCGATTCTGGTTGTATATATGTAATTTAGTTTGCATTCGCTTAACCCACGCGGATTATAGCAAGATAGTTCTGTTATGGTTTCTGCAATACGGAATTCAGCAAAATAACGCCTGCTTCTACAAATTTAAATCCTTTCATCGATCTATCGATATAAAGACCAATATGGAACATCTTCTAAATTTCCTCATTCAATTTAATTTGCATAACCATAAATCTGTGCGTAGAAAACTAATGCATATATTATATTTACGATGACTAATTGGTTAAACTTGTATTTATGTAAGACGAATTCTTTATTCATAATTAATTCAGATGTTAAGTAGGCATATATTAAGTTTGTTTAATTAATTTATATTCTTAAAATCTTGAAGCGAGAAAACCAAGAATGTATGTAGATAATCCAAAAGTATGGCGTTGCTAACTCTGGAGACCTATTGCTATTATCATACACTTAATCTCTGGACCAACAATCCGGGGTTAAAACACTCGAAAGAGCTAATGAAAGCCTTTAACAAAAGAGCTACTCGAAAAATTTTAGCGCTAAGTAGAGTAAATCTAAATAACTTAGCTAGGGTGCTTACGGGGCACTGTGGACTAAACAGACACATGTTAAACCTGCAGCTGTTAGACACTGGATAGTGCAGACTCTGCCTTGAGGCGGAAGAAACACCCATGCATATCCTATGTGACTGTCCCGCGCTGATCAACGTTCGATACTCTCCTAGGGTCACATATTTTACGCCCTACAGAAGTGAAAGCACTCGCCGCCAAGAAGATCCTTGAATTCTTCAAGGACACCGGCATTGCTGGCGAATTGTAAGCAGTGGCGATCACAATAGATCAGTAATGGTCAAAGTGATACTGGGCCCTCAGGCCCTGCATAGCCGCTACTCCTAGAAGAAGAAGAAGAAAAAGAAGAAGAAGAAGATGTAGATAATAGAACGACTTATACACGAAGTGTTTACGCGTGATCAAATCTAAAATAAGGATATTCATGAACTAATAAGTGAGGATTGGATCTTGTGACGTTAGGTGGAAAGATTTTTTATCATGTTTGTAACATAAGAAATCTTTGATTTAAATTTTCTTCAATAGCTATGTTTATAATTATAGAGTACGTATTAACGTACGTACGTATTAGCTGTGATGGCCCATCGTGCGCCTATTTCGTGGGCTCAAATCTTGGGCAGGCACAACTCAGTATTTCTATTATAAAACTTATGCGTCCATTGATATTTGTAATTTATCACACGCTTTTCGATGCAAACCTGCATATCTCTTGAGAATTCTGAGAATAAATGTAACCTACCAATCCGCATCAGAGCAGCGTGGTAGGTCATAGCTCCAAGGTTTTTTTTAAAAAAAACGGATGAATGAGGCCTTTGCCCAGCTATGGGATCATAGCAAGCCGTTATTTTACTTTTTATACTATTACGTATTGTTACGTACAGTGATTCGTGGATTTGGATGAAAATACCTGGTGACTCGTTTAAAAACACTATATTCAAATAATTTATAGAATTAGGCGTTACTTTGCGGAGATCCATAATACAAAAGTAATAATAAAATTATTTTGCTATAATATTATTACTTTTATTTTATTATTTACTTTTATTATTACTTTTACACTATATTCAACTTTTTATTTCAAACTTACTACTTACAGTCTCTACACAGTCCGTTGTCCAATAAGAATGCCGAGGTCACTAATAATTCACCTTTATAAGCTCTTGATCGCTATTCGCAAACTGAATGTCGAAGCGCACGATACGTCAGCTTATATATCGAACGAACCGATTTCGAGAACATTCGAGAGACCGTGAAACAATCGTAAACATGTTTACCGATAAACATGTTTTGATACACGTCGAATGTGCCAGAGAATTAGCGTCAAGCTAATTTGAACTCTATGACATACGTTTACGAACCCTTTTTTCATGTTCGTAAACTGCCCCGTTCAATTTGAACTTTATGTCATATGCATTACAAACTCTTTTCGCATGTTCGTAACAGTATTAATGTACGAAAAACATAAAATTAACATAATTTTTGGCAACTCAGTATTTAAAATTTTCACAAACTTTTTGTCCAACTAATTCTTTTTCATATCACCATCGCAAAAGTTCAGTAAAAAATTCTTTTGTTCCTTAAGATTTAATTGCCTTTTAAGGATCTCTCACCTTTATACTCACTTCCGTAGCATTGGCATTTATCTGATGATTTGAGGTCTTTTTTTGAGTACTTATTAACAAGAATCAGATTGAACGATTAATGACTTAATAATATAATACAAGTGGTAATCTTTTTGCCATTCACAGTATTTTTTCCTATCGTAATTACCTCTGTTAATTATTATTTAAAGTAGTTATAATTATTCAAAGTTTTTATTTTACTTGCAATATATGGTTGGGGAGCTGTGATAGACCGTGCAACTCTTTCGAGGGGAACACGAGTTCAAACCCGGGCAGACACCAATAAGTTTTTCTATTTAAACTCATGTGTCTAATTGATAATTGCAATTGATCACACGCTTTTCGGTGAAGGAAAACATCGTGAGGAAACCTGCATATCTCTAGAGAATTCTGGGGATATGTGTAACCTAGCAATCCGTATTGGAGCAGCGTGGTAGGTCTTAGCTCCAACCCTTCTCTCCAAAAACGGAAAGAGGAGGCCTATTCCCAGCAGTGGGATTGTAACGGGCCGCTACTTTACTAATTTACTAATCAAACTAACATCTAATATTTTAATTAATCAATGAATATTAAATGAGAATCTGTCGAAAATAGTTTTGTCAACATTTTAACGTCTTCAATAACTCTTGTATTACTCAATTTCCTTATTGAGAGTTGACAAGTGTTTTCACAATATCAGTAACATACTTTTCAATTGAATATTAATCTCAACGCGGAATACGCTACAGCTGGTGACATATGCAGGTCAAGATCGTGCTAGTCGTCTTGAAATTAGATGACATAAAGTTGATCGCCTACGGGCTACAGTAGGTCAATGTGTATCCAATATTTGATACACGTTGACCTACTGTAGCCGTTGTACGTACGTAATTTTTTATTGGTTATATGCAATTTTGAAGCGCTATAATAAATAACAAATATTAAATAAATATGCGGGACACACGGTTGTCCTTTCCCAAAGTAAGTAACTTAATATTTATATTATGGGTGACAGATAACTGGTATATATGTATAATTTTAAATGCATACTTAAATTCAAATATACACCCAGGCTTGAAGATTCAACAAATTGTTTACAGAAAGCATTGGCCTTCGGCGGGAATCGAACCAATGACCCGGGGATCTAAAGAAGGGGTCATGGCACCAACGGGCCAGACAAGTTACATAGATATGTTAAATAATTACATAAATATTAGTTGACAAATAATTTTACGACGTAAAATGGGATCGTTTTGGATAAATCTGAATTTATACCATAAGTTTAGAGTGCATACGAGGTTCTAATGACGTCACAACTGAAAAAGCGGGTAACAATGCACTGTAGGTCAGATAGCGTAATATTTTTAAATTGCAAGTTCTTCCGCCTTTGGAGGGTATGCAGAAGGCAAGCGGGAAAGGACGAAAGAGCACAATAAATTCAAACCATAAATAAATAATATGCTTTTGAATCCTAGGTGATAACTACGCGCTCAATCCGGCTCAATATTTTCCATTTATATCTACTAATGGAGCAGCGACTTCATTAGCGTCAACATAAGGCCTAAAATGTTTTGAATTATGTACTATATGCTATACTAGCTGTGCCAACAACGGCTTCGCTCGCGTGGAATTCAGTGATTTACGAAACATCCCCAATTTTTGAACATAAAAGTAGTTATTGTGAGTTAACCGGGAGAGGCAATTCTCTACTTTAGCGTATCTCTGCCGGTTTACGCAGCGCACGCGGCTCAAGCTACCAGCAAGCAGGTTTTGTAACAACTGCTCGATCTCTTCGACACTATTTACATAATACCTATATGTAAAAGTAACGGCCTGTTACTATGCCCACTGCTGGGCTAAGGCCTCTTCTCTCCGATTGTGGAAGAAGGATTGGAGCTAAGACCTACCACGCTGCTCTAATGCTGATTGGTTGGTTACACATATCCCTAGAATTCTCTAGAGATATGCAGGTTTCCTCACGATGTTTTCCTTCACCGAAAAGCGTGTGATAAATTGCAATTATCAATTATCCGGAAGTATTTTACCATCTTTTGATGAAAACCGTACAAAAATCCGTTCAGTAGATATTGCGAAAATCGATTACATACACACAGACAGCTTTTTGGGACTTTGTTTTATAATAAGTATAGATAGACTATGTATCATATTTTTCATCCTGTATTTAAATGGATCAACGTTTACAAATGATTCGTAATTGCTTTTAGATTCTATGCACCAAGGTAACTTTAAACTTAAAATATTTCAAATTAAATCGACTTTTACACAAGATAATTCTATCATCGCATTAACCAGAATAGTAATATCTTTTAATCAGGCCCCCATAAATACATATTATTTTTGAAAACAGGCAATTTTTTTTATATTAAATTCGAAGCGTCCGCCGTGTGGTATCCGACTGAGTAGAATAGACCAACCTCATTCCTTACCGAGGTGTCGTAAAAACCGACTAAAGTAAGTTGACCCACCGTGTGATATCCGGTAGAGCAGAATAGACCACCCTCTTTCTTACCGCGGGGTCGTAAAGTACGACTAAGGTAAGTTGACGTCAGGCAGGCGGCCGGTCGTAAAATACGTAGCCAAATCATGTGACAACATGTTAACATGTTGTGCCGACCCCACTTAGAGTAGGATAAGGGCAGAATGATAATTAAATTCGAAGCGTCAACCGGTGAGTAAACTAATAAATGTAAATAAAGAATGTTGACATACTGTTTCAAACAACTTGTGAGAAAATCAACTTTTTACGTTTACGTCTATCTAAATTTGAATTACGACGTAAATTACGTTATTTAACTAATTTGAAATGTTATTTAATGCAATTTGTGTTTTGTTAGCAGCTTATAAGCAATAACAATGAAATAGTCAGTCGGACATTAAAATAACTGCTTAATTTATGAAATTCTTTCATTATTCATATCTATTATGAATAAATGGCCGTTGGCGCTGTGGGTAATGACCTTGCCTTCAGCTCCGTGGGTCGCGGGTTCGATTCCCGCCGAGGGCCAACATTTTCTATAAAACAAGTTGTTGCTTCTTCGAGCCTGGGTGTGTATTTGTATTTAAGTATGAATTTAAACTTATATATGTAGTACATCTACCAGTTGTTCGTCACCCATAACACAAGTAATAAGTTACTTAATTTGGGGACGGACGAACGTGTGTGTAAATGTCCCATATATTTATTTATTTATTTATTATAAATGCGAGAGTCTGTTACATTTTACAGCTATTTTACTCGAAAACTATAAATAAATCGTTTCAAAAATAATAATTATTATTAAATATCATATCACATAAACGGTTAACAAAATGCAATTGTAGTAGACTCATTGAAATTACGTGATATATTTCGAAAGGACGACGAAAATAACTCCCAAATTAACACTATATTACTTCCACACGCTCTACTAACACGGATACACAAACGGACAATATTATTTCGAAATAATGTTAGCACCTTCCCGCGACTACACCTGTGTTGTACAACTTATGTGCAGTATTACATTATGTTACAGAAACAATATGTATTCTAGAGCAGATTGCGTTTTCGTTCTACATTCGACGCTTGTAAAAGCTTAAGCTACAGTAGCAAAGCTTAGCTGAAAGTATAGGTGAACTTTGGATGAAGGTTATTTGACCTTGGCGACTTTTTTTTATTTAATAGGCTTGATTGCAAACGCGCTTGCCTATAAGATGCCTGTAGGCCTACCATAAACTTTTAGATAACGATTCAATTCAAAGTCAGTACCTAAAAAGAACTGCCTTCGTTTCGTACCATGAAGTGTGGATTACATTGGGATCGTAATGTTTGAAAAGGATAACGTTATATAAACTATAGATAACTCTGTCTCGTTTACTCACATGTTTTTAGGACGAATTTCGAATGCTCATTCGCAAAGTGTAAGTGTTTAAGACGTTTATGTCTTCAATTGAGTCACAATAAGAGTTCATGGTAGGTCTGCTGTTCACTCTTGCTTCTATGTTCTACTAAAAATTTATATATGTGGTAACCGGGACTATCGGGGTCAAGCAAACACTTCTTTAATTTAAGCTTTTATTAAATTAATTAAACTTAGCAGCTATAATACATGTCCTCCGTCCTCCGTCGTTCCTTTCTCCTCTCTCCGTTCCTCCTGTCATACTTCTCGCTTACACGCTCACTTGCTTTCCGTTCCACTTACGTTCCTCTTACGTTCCATTACTATATATATTTTATTCGTACGGAAAAATAACCATATGTATAAGACGAAATTTGATGTATACCATAGAAATACAAGAGGTCACAATAAGCTTGTGATACCTGTGTCGCGACTTAGCAGAGTTAGCAATTCATTCGTTGCTCGAGACCAACGTATTCGTTTTAACAAAAAAAATCCTCAAACCATACTAGACCAGTTTACATCATCATCATCATTCATCATTCTCCTGCCCTTCTCTAAGTGGGGGTCGGCACAACATGTTACAAACATGTTGTCACATTCCACGACCGGCCGCTCGCCTGACGTCAACTTACCTTAGTCGCCTTTTACGACACCTTGGTAAAAAAGGAGGGTGGTCTATTCTATTCTGCCGGACACCACACGGCTTACTAGACCAGTTTACAGAAAGGTTTAAATGAAGTGTAAGAGATATGCTAAGATTATTTAGATGATAAAAATGCCTGGATTTAAATATCCTTTCAGGTTCATACAAGATAGCGGTTGAATAATGTAAAATTGAAAATATTTAAAAGATTGACCGCTGAGTTTATTGCAGGTTCTTCTCGGTAAGAGCAACATTCCAAACCAGTTGTAGCTTCATTCATCATATTGATCCTTGATCATTCAAAAGTGCTCGAAAGAGCTTACTTCGATAAAGATTATTTTAATTTGATTTTATAGAATATATTGATATATTCCATTAAGCAAACTCCGCGATTATATCCTGTAGAATACCGATAGACAGGCAACCCTACGCCGATGTTGCCTTTTATGTTAATACAACGCCTTTTTAAAGTAAAATGGAGGAAACACTGTGTTGCTGTTGTCTGTTTGTGCAGTCTTCGTAAGTATTTAGATAGTTAGTGTTTTCGTTCTGTGTTCATTAATCACGTACCCTCAATAATACGATATTGATTTTACCTGTTCCCAAAATAAAATCGGGAATCTTTTTCTTTCTAAATGTTACTCCGACGTATACTCGTAAGTTTTAATTACTTTACTTACCTAATTTACCTACGCATTTATTTAATTTTCATATAAATTAGTACCTTAACAATTTATTATTATTAGTAATAACATATATAGCAACTGCACATGCAATATTTGGGAAATCAGTCATGGCGATAATTCCATCGTATTCAGTGCAAAAACTTCATAGCTGTGTGATCCTTTGGCATGCGAATTATTGCAAACTAGTTTAATTATATTTCATAACATTAATTATTTTTATGACGAGAGTTTACATTCGATTGCGATTTTTGGTAACGATTCAGTGAATATACGATTTTTATGATTTACTAACTGTGCCACAACAATTATTGTTAAATAACCGTGAGAGATAGGAACATGCTATCGCGGATTTTTTTGTAGTATTTTTATAGATCTATAATTTTCTATTCTATTATGTTAGCGTATCTCTGCTGGTTTACGCAGCGCACGCGACTAAAGCTCCCAGCAAGAAAGTATTTTAACAACTGCCCGATATCTTCAACAAAATTCACATAATACCAATATGTTGTACTATTTAACTAAACCATGCGGAAGTAATGCACTGTCTTTTGGTGAAAACCATACAAAAATCGATTGAGTAGATTTTGAGAAAATCGATTACATACAGACAGAGAGATTTTTGGGACTTTGTTTTATAATAAGTATAGATTAGCTAAACCAAATCACGCTTTATTGTGTTCAAACCTAATAATATTAATGTTTCGAAACACCCTACTTTCGTAATCAATCATCATCAATGTCCTTATCCAACTATAAGTGGGGTCGTCACAACATGTTTTTTCTTCCCTTCTTTCTAATATTCGTCAACTCTGGCGCTATTCCTTCTATATGCCTGTCATGACCTTTCTTTAATCACATATCTATCCGTATTCGTATTTAGCACTAGTTTGGTCACATGATTTTCATTATACTTCCATACGACTGGCTCGTTGGCGCAGTGGGTAGTGACCCTGCCTTCAGCTCTGTGGGTCGCGGGTTCGAATCCGAGGGCAAAAATTAACAGTTTGTTGGTTCTTCGAGCCTGGGTGTATATTTGTAATTAAGTATGTATTTAAAATTATATACTAGTATGTATTATATAAGATAGTGCGAGTCTTTCGAGATGGTAGCGGGTTCAAACCCCGGGCAGGCACCAATGTGTTGTTCTATTAAAACTTATGTGTCTAATTGATAATTGCAATTTATCACACGCTTTTCGGTGAAAGAAAACACCGTGAGGAAACCTGCATATCCCTAGAGAATTCTGGGGATATGTGTAACCTACGAATCCGCATTGGAGCAGCGTGGTAGGTCTTAGTTCCAACCCTTCTCTCCAGAAACGGAGAGAGGAGGCCTTATGCCCAGCATTGGGATTGTAACAGGCCGTTACTTGTATTATATCTACTATTGATGTATTATATCTACCAGTTATCCGTCACCCATAACACAACTATTAAGTTACTTTGGGGACGGACGACCGTGTGTGTAAGTGTCTCATATATTTATATTTATTTATTTATTTAATATACCATTTAAATCTTCCACTTTTCGTCTTTTCTATAACGGGCGCAATTTTTAGACTTTGTATTCTCAATTAAAATTTTATCCAGTTCTGTCACAATTGTGTGAAATGAGGAAAGATAGCAGGAATGGAGGGAAAAAAAACATGTTTTGCCTGATGATAATGATCGGTATCCGGCTGAGTAGAATATACCACCCTCATTTCTTACCGAGGTGTCATAAAAGGCGACTAAGGTAAGTTGACTCACTGTATGGTATCTGGTTGCGTAGAATAGACCACCCTTTTTTTTACCGAGGAGTCGTAAAATACGACTAAGATAAGTTGACGTCAGGCAAGCGGCCGGTTGTAAAATATGTAGTCAAATCGTGTGACAACATGTTTGTAAAATGTTGTGCCGACCCTACTTAGAGTGGGATAAGGGCAGGAAGATGTTGTGATCTACAGTTTCCTCCTGGATATACCTATACACAGCTGTTGTTTTTTAAAGACTTCCTTTTAGGTTTGCTTGCACCCATCTTAGACGTCATTTATTTAAATGAATGGTTACCTATGATTTTATGTTTTGAAGATTTAAGATTCCCATAAAAGTTGCGAGTATATTTCTTACATATTCATGTTAAATTTCAACGGTTACGTAAACTATAAAAATGTCGTCTTAATTAACTCGCTAAGGTATTGCACCATTAATAAAGTGATTTCAGCTTCTACATATAAACATATTAGTTATAAATCAAATGATTGATTTATAACTAATATGTTTATATGTAGAAGCTAAATGAATAATACAAAATATGTTTTTCTCCCTTTTTCTAAAAGGAAAACGGGATTTGTTCGTAAAATATAAAATATAATAATAGGTGATGTATATGTATAATAGAAAAAGTAGAAACCGACAAAGGCTTGCGACTCCTGCTTTGCGCCTAGCAAAAGTACGTAAATCGTTTATGGGTTTGGGTATAAGATTTTATACTAAAATTGCAAAATCAATTTTGGCCACGCCATAACAGCAGTTAAAAAACACTGTTAAAAAGAGGCTGACACAGAAAGCCTACTGTTAAAGATTACTTAGATGATAAGGATGTGTGGATATAGCTGCACTTCTACTCTGTACAAGACAGTAATAACTAAATGTAACTAGTTTTAAGATTTATATTTTAAAAAGAGCAACCGCCGAGTTTCTTGCTGGTTCTTCTCGGTAGGAACAGCTTCCCGAACCAGCAGTAGAGTTGACAATTCAAAAGCACTTGTTTACAAGTTTACTTGAATAAAAGAATATTTTGAATTTGAATTTGAATAATAAAATGATTCAATTTATCGTCATCCTCCCGCACTTATCCCACTCTAAGTGGGGTCGGCACAACATGCTATAAGCATGTCACCACATGATTCGGCTACGTATTTTACGATCGGCCGCCTCCCTTACGTTAACTTTGCCCTATTTTACGACCCCTCGGTAAGAAAGACAGTTGTCTATTCTACTCAACCGGATACCACACGATGGGTCAACTTAACATAGTCGCCTCTTACGACACCTCGATAACTAGTAGATACTAGTTATCGAGCCAGCAAGAGCCAGCAAGACACTATATAGATATATAGTGTCTTGCTGGCTCTTGTCGGCAGGAACAGCATTCCGAACCAGCAGTAAAATTGACGATTCCAAAGCACTTGTTTACAAGTTTACTTGAATAAAGAATATTAAAAAAAAATGTATTATATTGTTTCAAATTTAGTAAATTGCAGCTCCACTTTGAATAGGATAAGGGCAGAATTTAATAAGCTGTGATAGCCCAGCGGTGAGACCGTGCGACTCTTTCGAGGGGAACACGAGTTCGAACCCGGGCAGGCACCAATGAGTTTTTCTATTAAAACTCATGTGTCTAATTGATAATTGCAATTTATCACACGCTTTTCGGTGAAGGATATCATCGTGAGGAAACCTGCATATCTCTAGAGAATTCTGGAGATATGTGTAATCTGCCAATCCGCATTGGAGCAGCGTGGTAGGTCTTAGCTCCAACCCTTCTCTTCAGAAATGGAGAGAGGAGGCCTATTCCCAGCAGTGGGATTGTAACAGGCTGCTACTTTACTTACTACTTACTATGAGAGCATTTAAAGGATTACAGAATCCTATGAGAGTACGACTTTGGCTCTTAAAAACTGACCTTCGATCAGATATTGCCTTGTATTTTCTGTAGTAGTCATAAAAACTATGTTCGTGTTTGAATAAAATTACCATATTACGTTTTTATGCTTGTTAATATAGAATATACCTAGTAAATTGTTTGCTTTAACATGCTTAATTATTAATATATGTGAAGAATCTCGTGATATTTAATTTCTATGTTTTATTCATCATTATATAATTTAAATACACAAATAAACGTTATATTCGTTGTAGAAAGTCTTCGTAACTTAACAGTGACACCACGTTCCCCTTACTAGTATCGCAGATTCGAGGGTCTGATTTACTCCAAAGACTACAGAACCGATTTATGCGGACAGCAGCTGGTTGTCCGTGGTTAGATAGAGACCTCGATTACCATAGCATTACTCACCTCTTTAAACGTTTTTCGAAATCTTACTTCGAGAAATCTGAGGTACATCCGAACCCCCTTATTTCAGTTGCTTCCACCTACATCCCAGTTAGGTCCGACCATCGAAAATATAGGCGTCCAAAAAGCGTATGACTCCGACGATCAAATAACGATCGCAAACACAGAAACACGTAATACACACACACAGTGTCTTCGCCGGCGAAGACGAGGTCCCAATTTTCTGACGTCGGTCGGTCGTGGCTTCTCGCCACCCTTCCGACGCCGCAATGACTAATCTAAGTCATACCATCAACCCTTCACTACGCGTCGCCCTAAGCCGTGGTCTAGCCACACAAGAGGCACCCTTAGGTCGACGTTCCCCGACTCTGCATTTCGCAAACTCGACGATGCTTCTGCGCTCGCCCGTCCCGCCCGGTGACGCTGTAAAAGCCATTAGGGCTAACAGCATACAGTCAGTTCAAAAAAAAGAGGGCCTGATTTGCTGAGTGCAAAAATCTAGCGGGATAGGTTTATAATAAAATCATTCTTTCAAAAAATGTTTTACCGAATTATAAGATACCCCTTCCTCCGTTAGACGATGCATCGGGAGCACCAGATGCGTCTACCGCTTCGTTGACCTTTTCGGGTAGGCGTCCGTAACCTCCGGTTAATTTTTATTTTTTAATATTGTAACAATGATCGATTTTAAAGAACCCCACACAGACGTGAGAATGCCTCACAAATATCTGCATGTGTGCGCCCCGCTATTGTTTATCTTGACCTACTTTTACAGTCTGTGATAGATTACTTATTGTTTCGACCTTAAAAAGCAAATTTATCTTCTTTTCTTTATCAAAAATTTTGAGAAATGAGTGATAGACAATAACAGTGCTTGATTTTACACAAATCATAAAAACTGCTTTTTTAAAAATAACTTTCCGATTTGCGGTGGTAAAAATTTGGGGAAAGGACGGAATTTGAAGAAAGGAGAACGGGGAAATTCAGATTAAAAAAATAATTTTTCTCTGTGATAATTTTATTTCAGCAGAGCAATACCTTTAGAATGGATTCATATTAAAAAAATATAGTTTCAAACTTTTTCAGTGAAGTAAAAAATTATAGCATAGTATAATTTTTTTAACTATAAAACAAGTAACAGTTATAACATTCGTACAAGGTCGGATATCCTTTCCTAATATTGTAATTTACACTTTTGGAGGTTATTGTCTTAAATATATACATATAATCAATCTTATCAAGTATATATGTACATTTAATATTATTGCTAACTGAATATTCATTTATAGAATTAGGCGTGACTTTGCGGAGATCCATAATACAAAAGTAATTATAAAATTATTTTGCTATAATCCGCGATAAAGTAGATAAAAAATATATATAACGCTAAATGTAAAGTAGACTATCCGTTTTTTCATACCCGATACATGCAAGATTCGTAAAAACACATCCACCAACCTACACCTCTGCCACTACTACTTTTCTTTCGTTATTTTGTTTTGTTTTGTTTGTTGTTTTTCTTTTTTTTTATGTTTTTCTTACGCCGAAAAGCGTGTGATAAATTGAAATCATCAATTAGACTCATAAGTTTTAACAGAAAACCTCATTGGTGCCTGTCCGGGTTTGAACCTGTGACCTCTCAAAAGAGTCGCACGGTCTCACCGGTGGCCTATAACAGCTATCGCAGCTCAAAAGCCAACGTGAAGAAAGAATAATTTAAATCTGATCTGACCCTATTACATATATGCCTTGTATTTATAAAAAAATTATACATACTAAGTGTTATATCTGCAGCTGTCGACGTTTAAAGAGGTATGCTTGTAGCGTAATTAATGTAAAAGGCTAATAATATTCAAGGTTTTCTTATATTTCCGTGTTTGATACTAATTATGAGGTATTAGCTGTACACGTGAATTTGCTCGTATTATGTGATATTCAAAAACCCTCAATGTACAGTGTATCTATCTCTTTCAAGTAATAGACGCCCACTTTTGGATATAAGACAAATTTTTGGATATATATATAGTACTAGATACATAAGCAACTGAAATATAAATATATAATATATACATATATATAGAATAATATGTGGTATCCGGCTGAGTAGAATAGATCAAACACATTTTTTTACCGTGGTGTCGTAAAAGGCGACTAAGGTAAGTTGAACCACCGTGTGGTATCCGGTTGAGTTCTAGGCCACCCTTTTTCTTACCGAGGGGTCGTAAAATACGACGAAGGTAAGTTGACGTCAGGCAGGCGGCTGGTCGTAAAATACGTAGCCAAATCATGTGACCACATGTTTGTAACATGTTGCACCGACCCCATTTAGAGTGGGATAATGGCAGGAGGATGATGATAAAAATATATGGGACACTTACACAAACGGTCGCGTATACCCAAAGTAAGTAGCTTAATACTTGTGTTATGGATGACGGACAACTGGTGGATATAGTAAAGTAACGGTTACTATCCCACTGTTGGGCCATAGGCCTTCTGTCTCCGTTTATTCGGAGAGTAGGGATTGAAGCTAAGACCTACCACGCTGCTCCAATGCGGATTGGTAGATTACACATATCCCTAGAATTTTTTAGAATAATAAGGAGTTATTTAGTAAAAAATTCCAAGCCTCACCCACATTAATAAAATTTTGTACGATTCAATATATAAATAAATATAATAATAATCGCCAAGGTAACTTAATACTTGTGCTGTGGGTGACGGACAACTGGTAGATATACTACATATTTATATAATTTTAAATACATACTTAAATACAAATATACACCAAGGCTCGAAGAACCAACAAATTGTTTGTAGAAAATGATGGATCTCGGCGGTAATCGAACCCGCGACCCGTGGAGCTGAAGGTAGGGTCGATACCCACTGCGCCAACGGGCCAGTCAATATGTAGGTCAAAATAATAGTTTTTCTTATTGGTATAGCGCATTAGGGGTACACAAATGCTCAAGTTATCGCGAACGAAGTTGTCCGTCGAAGTTCCGTCGTTAACTTACATGGAACAATCTCCAAAATCTACCTCCGCAGACTCGTTCGCACGGTGGTGAAACATCCGCCACACGACCTTCGGGGTAAAGCTGCCATCTACGAGCAAAACATTCACCATCGATTGCACCCGATTCCCATGACTATAACATCCGCTGTCCCACTAATAGTATTAGTTATTGAGATTGAATATTTAAGATTGCCACATATTTTCAAATTCTAAATATTCTTTATACAAATTAACTTGTGAACACGTGCTTTTGAATCGTCAACTTTACTGCTGGTTCGGAAAGCTGTGCCTACCGAGAAAAGCCAGCAAGAAACTCGGCGGTAGCTTCTTTATATCTCACGCTTAGCATTAGGGACCTAATTCTAAATTAGGCTTAACTGAGTCAGATACATTGTACCACGTGGTATCCGGCTAAGTAGAATAAACTCATTTCTTACCGAGGTCGTAAAAGGCGACTAAGGTAAGTTGACGCGCTGTGTGGTATCCAGCTGAGTAGACTAGACCACCTTCATTTCTTACCGAGGTGTCATAAATGCGACTAAGGTAAGTCGGACCGCCGTGTGGTATCCGGCCGAGTAGAATAGACTGTCATTTCTTACCGAGGCGTCGTAAAAGGCGACAAAGGTAAGTCGACGGCAGGTAGGCGGCCGGTCGTAAAATACATAGCCAAATCATGTAACAACATGGTTATTACATGTTGTGCTCACCCCACTTAGAGTGGGGAGAAGAGCCAGCAAGAAACTCGGCGGTTGCTCTTTTCAAAGAATAATTTTTATTACTAGCTGGAAACCCTCCGCCGTTTGCGAATGTGGCGAGGAGGATCACACTATGGAGCATATACTGCAACGTTGTTCCATACACTCATACCAAAGTCCTGTTGGAGACCTCTTTGATCTCCCTCCTTCATTCAGAAATTGGCTGGAGGACTTGGAAATTGACTTGTAAATAGATAATAAATATAATATAGTATAATAGTGTACAATTTAATAATTTTTAATTCTTATAAATATATTTGTCATTTTTATTATTATTCTATATTTGACATTATTTATTATTATTTAGTCGACGCTTATAGTTTTAGTGACATAAATGCCATACGATAACAACATTACTAGTTTACATATATGTCTGTACATATGTATATGTGTTACATATGTGTCTATGTACAAGTCGAAGAGTAGCTAGAGTAGTAAACAAGTGCTTTTGAATCGTCAACTCTACCGCTGGTTCGGAAAGCTATTCGTACCGAGAAGAGCCAGCAAGAAACTCGGCGGTTGCTCTTTTCAATGTATAAATTATTATTACTAGTTACATTTAGTCTTGTACAGGGGCGAAGAGTAGCTATATCCACACATTCTTATCAAATTCAAATTCCAAATATTCTTTATTAAAGTAAACTTGTAAACAAGTGCTTTTGAATCGTCAACATCTACTAGATGTTATCATCTAAGTAATCCTCAATAGTCTAGTAGGCTTTCTGTATCAGCTTCTTTTTAATAGTGTTTTTAAACTGCTGTAATAATTGCGGAATTTTATTATAGAATCTTATACACCCAAACCCACAAACGACTTACGTATTTTAGCAAGGTGCAAAATAGGAGCCGCAAACTTATGTCGGTTCCTACTTAATCTATTATATACATCGCCAATTTTTTTTTTGTATATTCTTATGCACAAAAATTAAATTGTTTAAAATACCGAAGCTTAATCAGGAGATAGAATTCAAGACAAAATAGCAAAGCGATATTTCATGTTTCCGTTACGGTTAGAAATAGTTGTCGAGATTGTGACAGTGATTGTGTGCAGTGCGTGTGAATTGTGATAGTGGTGATATTAGTATGTAAAGTAAAGTAAAGTAGCGGCCTGTTACAATCCCACTGACGGGACTATTCCCGTCAGTGGGATTGAAACAGGAAAAGAAGGGTTAGAGCTAAGGCCTACCACGCTGCTCCAATGCGGATTGGTAGGTTACACATATCTCCAGAATTCTCTTCAGATATGCAGGTTTCCTCACGATGTTTTCCTTCACCGAAAAGCGTGTGATAAATTGCAATTATCAATTAGACACATGAGTTATAATAGAAAAACTCATTGGTGCCTGCCAGGGTTTGAACTCGTGTTCCCCTCGAAAGAGTCGCACGGTCCCGCCGTTGGGCTATCTCAGCTCTTTTATTACATATTTATTATTAATTATACATAGCAACCCATTCTCAAAAGTTATCCCCACTCTAGTCGAAACTATCTAGTATTACTGAGAATTTTAATTAAATGAATGACTCACTCAGATGTAGACTTAGATTAATTTGATCCATAATCATATTTATATACAATATCGGTGTCAAATTATAGTGCTAAATTAATTGAATCCGTTGACCATGAAATGTTATACTATTTAAATTTTCATTTCATGCTCGACTGTGTCGAATTCGCGTATTATTTTGAACTATTAACGCAGAATAATCTGTAGCAAATTTAAAAAACGAGGTATTTATTTATGGTCAATCCATTTTCTCAAAATCTCAGCCTAAATCTTTACTGACAAAACTACAGACTACATCAGAATGTATTTAAACATCTTGCTGAGATGTGGCAATGGTAAAACATGCGCGTTTCTTGGGTTGAATGTTTTTAGATTGCAAAAGCAAGTGATTAGATCCACGCATGCGATATGAAACGTAAAACCAACATATATTCATATACAAGATATCATTTCGAATAGAAATTAAAAAATAGTCATCCTACTGCCCTTATCCCACTCTAAGTGGGGTCGGTATAATATGTTACAAACATGTTGTCACATGATTCGGCCATATTTTACGACCGGCCGGCTGCCTGACGTTACACCACATTAGTCGTAATTTACGATCCGATAAGAAGAAAGAGGGTGGTCTATTCTACTGAACCGGATATCACACGGTGGGAAAACTTACCTTAGTCGCCTTTTACGACACCTCGCTAAGAAATGAGTCTGGTCTATTTTACTCAACCGGATACCACACGGCGGGTCAACTTACCTTAGTCGCCTTTTACGACACTTCGGTAAGAAATGAGGGTGGTCTATTCTATTCAGCCGAATACCACACGGCATATAAAAATTAAAACATGTTACAACGATTAAACAAATCAAGTTCTTGATACTGCTGTCAGATAGAGATGTAACACGGTTCACGCATGTATTCACAGATGATGCCACCGGTATTTTACCCCACGCTATAGTGATGCTTTTGTAGTGATACAAGAAGCCCCCATACAAATTGTTCGTTCTATAGTCCTCCACAGCGCGTCGTTTTAAGCCGAGGTCTGGCCTCATAGGAGGCACGCTTTATTAATTTAATTTATTATTTATTAAATCGTCGCTCCAAGGATGCTGCGAGCCTCACTCGACACTCGCTCTCCCAGTTTTTACCCCGACGATGCTTCTGCGCTCGCCCACTCTCTCGGTGAGCCATTAGGGCTAACAGCAATAGTTAGTGTTCGAGAAAAAATATTGTTCGTTGATTGATCTCGCTATCGGTTTATAATGTTTAAAAAGCATCCTGGACCATTATGCCTTAGCGCAACTGTGAACGGTGCATCTGTGAACGACCCGTCCGCGATGTTCCCTGTTAGAGTGATAAATCCCTTTCCTGTCATTTGACCTCCCGGAACCTCGAGAATATGCTTTTTTGCCTGTTTCTAGCCATTTAGCAGTTCATAGCATAGCAGTTCATTCTAATTTCTGCATTTATTCAACTTCCATTCTTCATACACAATTCTTTCTTATATACATCATATTTCATGCTAAATGGGTGGGACTCGCATTTGTTTAAACTAACTAACTATCTAAGATTTTAGCTGTTAGAGTTTAGCCGTTATATCCTAACGGCTTATTTACCTGGGGCGGTCAAAAGTAATGAAAACAAACAAAACATCATAAATACGTATTGAATTTCCAAGTCACGGTGTGGAGTTAACTCGGAGAGAGGCAGCGCCCTTCAACCGGCTCCGGCTCGAAGTTCCGGTAAACAACGCCTCATGAAATTGAGGATATGGCATTTGAGATGCTTACTAGCTCTTACCTTTTCATCAAAAATACTTTAATAATAATAATAATATTGTTTGTTGTACCCCAAAAATAATACACAAAAATATACAAAGAAGTCTGGTAGAATAGGCGGCCTTATCGTTAAAGAGCGATCTCTTACACAACCTTAGGGCAGAGAACTTAATATTATATTAACAGCAGGTTTGCACAAACTACAATAAAAAGGTTATAAGATAAGACATAGTAAGGAAATCATAAAGTGAAAGAGAAAAGAAATAAAAAATAAAACTTTAGAGCCTTAAGCTCAAAGTCTACGAAGTGACTTATATATCGACTTATTAATATACCTGCAACTTGGTCACTAAGACCTATGGGGCATATAGATAATAAATAAAATTTCATTGTAGACAAAATCTAACAATAAAAAAAATATTGGTAACAAAATTATCGTGAGTTGTGATATAATTATTTTGCCATAATCTGCGTTATTTTGCTATCACAACTTTTGTACTTTGGAATTCCGCAAAACAACACCTACTTCTATTAATTATGTAATTTACCACTATAGAAGTTAATAATGCGTACAAGGGTCTTATTACTAGTTAGTAAACTCTTCCGGGCATCAATCATTACAGAGAGACGCTGTAAAAAAGACAAGGGCAGAAACAACTTATTAGCTAGTTCACAGCCGATCAGGTTATATTAAAAGCTCAGCTTAGAGTATCATTTTCAAATTGGTATGAAAGAATTAGATTCAACGATATAGCTCAGCTATAAGTTGTTTTAGATTTTTCTATATAGATATAGAAAGGGCTCACCCAATAAAATGAGGCGTGAGTATAGCCGTCTGTACATTAATTATGAACACCAGTCAGATAGTTAAAATAAAAAAAAATTGGATATACAGCCTACTTTTTATCTCTGTATCGAAGTCCACCCAAATGAAATCATGCGTAGGTAGACGAATATTGAATATAACCATAATTTTATTTGCCTTTATAACGTAAACATAAACAGAGCTGTGATAGCCCAGCGGTGGGACCGTGCGACTCTTTCGAGGCGAACACGAGTTCAAACCCGGGCAGACACCAATGAGTTTTTCTATTAAAAACTCATGTGTCTAATTGATAATTGCAATTTATCACACGCTTTTCGGTGAAGGAAAACATCGTGACGAAACCTGCATATCTCTAGAGAATTCTGGAGATATGTGTAACCTACCAATCCGCATTGGAGCAGCGTGGTAGGTCTTAGCTCCAACCCTTCTCTCCAGAAACGGAGAGAGGAGGCCTATTCCTAGCAGTGGGATTGTAACAGGCCGCTACTTTATAACGTAAACGCCTTCTCCATTCTAAAGTATATTTTCGCATATCCTAACAATTATGACACAAGACCAGCGTCCCTATAGTAATTAAACTTCATTCAAGTACTCTAGATTATCTCGGTAGATACTAGTCTACAATTTGCTAACCGACACTGTCATAGAGTATACGTTTTATTTACCTTGGCTCGTAGTAAGAAGAATTCTAAGCATTTAGAGTGAATAGATTAATGATTATAATAATAAATGCGATAGTACTAATACTGTCTAATCACCTAGAGAAAGCGTGATAGCCCAGCGGTGAGTCCGTGTGGCTCTCTAGAGACGATCATGGGTTCAAAAACAATGAGTTATTCTATTAAAACTTATGTGTCTAATGGATAATTGCAATTTATCACACGCTTTTCGTTGAAGGAAACATCGTGAAGAAACCTGCATTCTAGAGATATGTGTACCAATCCGCATTGGAGCAGCGTCGTGAGTCTTAGTTTCAACCCTTCTCTCCAAAATCGGAGAAAGGAGGCCTATGCCCAGCAGTGGGATAGTAACAGGCCGTTACTTTACATTACATAGAGCAATATGATGAAATTTACGGCAATTGACACTCATAGGCTTAACAAGTTTGAGTCAGGAACAGAAAAGAAACTTGTCTACTTTACTTGAACATAATTGAGGATATTTTAACACTTAAGTGGATATGAAAAAATTGTCCAGTACGACTCTTTGGACGTCTGCCTGGGGTTTCAATCCAAAACCACATATAAAAATCACGCGGTCATACCGTGGGATATCCACGGTCTATTCACTTCTCAATTATGACAAATATTTTGGAAATTTAAAAAATTTCCAAAATATTCTTCAAGTAAGCTTTTCAGATCAAGATCAAGTCTGTAGTGTAAGCGGGTTGAGTTGTGTGTATTGTAACTTGTATATTTATATAAAAGACACATACATGAATATACTCAAACTAACTCACACCAACACTTACATATGTACAAAGGAAACATTACATTGTCTCAAACGCACACACGTCAGGAACACGAGAGCCTTTGATGAGAGTGGACTGTGCTATATTTATACAACATAAGTCTATATTAATACAATAAAGTGAACACTACAAAGACAAAAAACTAACGAAATTTAACCCTGTACCAGAAATTTAACGTTAAATAAAAAACCATTATGTAGTTTGGTATAAAAAAGTAGTTTTACAAATTAGGAAACTTAGCGATCGCTCTTTTCCGATATCATATTTAGAAACATCCATAAACAACAAGTATTAAAATCTCGCTTATTTATTCTTAATTGCACAAATTTAAATAAATACAAAAGGTATAGGTAGGAAACAACAGTAATTAAGCATTCTCTGATATTTAGCCTTTGGTTCACACGGAAAATTGAAATCGAAAATCCTAACAATCAGGAACTATGAAATAGCTCATTATGCAGTCAAAAACTAATGATACTGCAACTGAATTAACTATATACACATATCATTCATAGCTAGAATCTAATTATTTTTTATTAAACCCTTTGCACTCCGTTGTCATCGATTCGGAGACACTGCACCTACCAGTGTCTACAACAGTGGCAACATTGTGAACACTTTCAAGTAGCTGATAGTACAAAGTCGCATTTTAAAGTTCTTTGGACATGTGTCCCGAAGAGGGCGGAATGGAAGGCAGAAGAGGATCAGGAAGATTTCCTTCATGTTGGACCGACCAAATTGAGGAGTCCTTACACGAAACTAGGCTAACAGTTAGTGATGCTAATGATTAGTGATTAATTAAATATTTTATAAGACTCACCTGTGCACTGTTGACGACAAATTGGAAACCAGACTCGCACAACCTATTAACACTTAATGCTGGTTGATCTTGAGGAATACCTGTTTTGAGCGCCGCATGACGAGGTATATATATATGCAATCAGTTTGCAACGCCTAGTGAATACAAAAAATGCGATAAGTGTATGTAGGGACCAGAAAGGCCAAATTTTTTTGAGCTTTGATTGTTTGGCAACGGAAATGTTCATGTGTGAGTTGACTTTGCAGAAATTGGTAGGGGGAGTTAGGAGTTAGGTGGCGAATAACATCTGCCCCTAAAGTCACTTCATGATGACCGCGACCGCTCTGACAAGAGCGGTACCGAAGAAGAAGATAGTGATGGTTCAAATCACTCGGAGTGCGTAACATTGTAAATACTTTAAGAGCAGCAATAGTCAAAACATCCTGGAGTTGCTAAAACGTTAAAAAATGAAGCTACATCTTCTTCGGAAAGGTTTACCGAGAACAACCAGCAAGGAACTCAGCGGTCACTCTTTAAAAAAAAACATCTAAATAATACTCATACGCTATATTTCCAACAAATGATTTTCCGAAGCCTTTTATTGGTTATTTTAAACTGCTGTTAAAAAGGGCAAGTCAGAATTTATTGTATAATTTTAAAATATCATATAACACCATTAATAATTTAGTTACTTTTGTAAAGCGCAAAGCAGTAGCCAATCTTGTTACAATTTAGTATATTTCTCTATACAAAAAGTATTTTACTATTAACTCATGAGCTTATTAAAGTTATCTCTAATGGAACGATGAGGATATAAATTATAATTAGCAGGTATGGCTCTCTTTTGCCATATAATGAACTTTATAATAGCTGCGCATTTACCCCATGACGGTATTTAATACGACACAACGCTATGGACATCTTGTTTCAATGTAGTGTATTTTTCTATACTAAAAGAATGTCGCTAATATCAATATGTCAATATCTAGTATTCCTGCCTTCAGCTCCGCGGGTCGCGGGTTCGATTCCCGCCGAGGGCGAACATTTTCTATAAACAATTTGTTGGTTCTTCGAGCCTGGGTGTATATTTGTATTTAAGTATGTTTTTCAAATTTTGTATATATATATATATATTATATCTACCAGTTGTTTGTCACCCATAACCCAAGTATTAAGTTACTTACTCTGGGGATGGAAGACCGTGTGTGTAAGTGTCCTATATATTTATATTTATAAAATTATTTATAATATAATATTATCATGCGGATTTAAATTATTAATAGCAACTATGGCCCTCTGTTGCCATAAAACCTTACAAGATCCGCGCATTTACCACATAACGGTTCTATAAGACATAATACTATGGAAGCAAGCGGAATAAACATGTTTCTCTGTTTCTATGTCTGTAAACTGTCAACTAAAACAAAGGTGCTTTAGGCACGGTAATGAACCATGGTAATTCAAGAGGCCTTATCATATTGGAGACATTTAACGAAAATGAACCGCACCCACAGTTATCCTTGACTTATTCGTGCCGTTAGAACATTATTAGGTCCAGTTTACGATAAAATGTTGTTTTCTTATTGTCTCATATGACCTTTTTAGGAAGGGTAATGTCAACCAGGCCTTGAAAAGTGGGTAGGTGCACAATAATAGTAGCTGTAGGGCTGCTTTTTATCAAACTTACGGCACTAATTAAATGGTGAAAATGTCTTTATTAACAAGAACTTCACAGCTTATAAGAAATAAATCGCTCAAGTCAAGTGTTTTTTCGAACTGCCTATATTCTAGACAGTTTTCACGAAATTGCAAAGTGTAATTATCCAAACTACCAGTATTATATAGTGATTGGTTCAACCCTCACCTTCAATTTAATTAACGCATAATTTTAAAATATATAAATTATTATTTTTGCGAAGCCGGGACAGACGGCTAGTCCATACTAATTTTATAAAGACTGTTTGTCTGCCTGTATTTTCGTCTATCCGTCTGTCTGTTACTTACAGTTATTACTGCTAGCAAAATATTGATGAAATTTGGAATAATCGAAGGCTATATATTGGATTAATAAACCGAATTAAAGAATTCGTTTTGTCTTTGGCAATAGTTAAAAAAAACGATCAAGTACTTATAAAATCTTGCGTAAATCGTGAAAGGGTTGCAAATTGTATTCATTTTGCTTTTAAATGTAGGTCGCAATATTATAATTTTTGACGGACTTTGCTCTAAAGACAGTGCATGTTTTCAGCCAAGGTCAAAAAGGGCTTGATGCTGCATCTCTAGCCAAATTTACTCTCGATATTCTGTTACCTACGTTCTGTTTAGACCCAATGAGCTTGAAATTATACTTATTGTGCGTTTCGGAAAAATGCTTAACGAATTTCTAATAAAACCACCTATATTATAAATTTGAAAGACTTTTTGTGTTTCTATCGGTCTATTAAGCACTACAGGGCGGGAGGGGCAATTTTTGTGTTAAAGGGGAGCAATTTGAAAATAATATATTTATTTATTAATAATAATAATTAATTAATAATAAATAATATTTATTTATTTATTTTTTGCCTAGATTGTGTAAATATTTAGATGTTAATTAAATTTAACACGAATTTATCCTTCCTCTCCGAGCTATTTAAATGCAATGGTAAATTTCGGTGCCAAATTAACTTAGATAATCAAGGTAAATTTTTTAAGAAAGATTCAGTTTTTTTAATATTAAAAATAATTATAAAATTATTTCGCAATAATCCGCGATAAAGTAAATAGGAAATATATATAATGCTAAATGTAGAGTGGAGTATTTGTTTCCGAATGAAACCGAAACAACAGGACTAGTTACTACCCGTTTTTTCATACCCGATACGTTCAGGATTCGTAAAAACACATGCACAAATCTCCACCACCTCACTTCAATACACAAGCACTACATACGTTCACTAACGCAAACTCAACTTTCAAACTTTAAACAAAAAATCGCCTTTGTGATTTTGTCGTTGAGTCTATCTCCTGATGATGTTTCGATTGCGGCGCGAAGCAATTGTTAAGGTGGGACATGGCACAAAATACGTTTGGAGGCACGGGTAGAATTCGTTTTTTTTAAACTGTTTTTATATTCAAATTTAAATTCAAAATATTCTTTATTCAAGTAAACTTGTAAACAAGTGCTTTTGAATCGTCAACTTAACTATAAATCTCACAACCATTTTTTATAAACTTATTACGACTACCGTCTTAATAAAAAATTTACAAGGCAACATATATTTCTTCTGCAAATAACAGCAGAGATTTCATCACTTTTGAACGTATAAAAGAAACATATAGACGATAAAGAGCCACATGTTTTAAAGAAGGGCAAAAATATCAAATAAGGCAAATGGTACCATCTTTGTATGTTGCAACAATATATCGTAAGCGAAAAGTTGCAATTAGCCTCTTTTTTAAACGATATCTAGATTATATCTATACCAATATTATGAATACGAGTGTCGGTCTGTCGGTCTATATGTTTTATAATGTAACTAGCTGTGCCAACAACGGCTTCGCTCGCGTGGAATTCACTGATTTACGAAACTTTTTCGACTTTTACGAAATTTTTGACCATAAAAGTAGTCATTTCACAATAACCGTGAGAGATAGAGACATGCTATCGCGGTCTTTTTTGGAGTATTTTATAGATCTACAATTCAAAGTTTTTTAACAACTGCGCGATCTCTTCAACACAATTTACATAATACCGATATGTATTATTTACCTAAACCATCCGGAAGTATTGCATCTTTTGATGAAAACCGTACAAAAATCCGTTCAGATTCGTTCGATTTTGAAAAAATCGATAACATACAGACAGACAGCTTTTTGGGATTTGTTTTATAATAAGTATAGATTTGTAATTTTGGATTTGAATTTCGAACAATTGTATATTATTTATATATTTATTTTAATGAAAAGAGAGACCGCAGAGTTTCATGCGGGATTGTTTTACGTAAAAGCGTACGATAGATTTATAAAAACCAAAGGCAAATAAGTGATAATAAGAAAAGTCATTTGTGCCGGCTAGGGATTTGAACCCGCAATCCCTTACTCTCATGTACTCAATTGGCTATCAGAAATGTAACCATTTTAAAAATCTATGGGCGATAATTAAGAGTGCTTCGTACTTTAATGTATCTTTTTCATAGATATTAATTAATTTAAATTCTTTAAAAACTATTTATAACTTTCGAAATAGTCTCGAAAATTTTGGAAAAATACCAGTATCGTTTTTATGACATTGATAAGTTCGTTTAGTACCAAAAATGGAAATCATATTATAAAATTGGAAGCCGATTAAAAAAGGCATAACTACTTTTGCCGGGCGAACTAGTATAATTATATATTTTTAATCAAACAAACAATATTATTGTGTAATTTATCCATTTGTACCAAATCCTTCAAGCTTTTTGGAGTAATAGCGCCGTTCCACGTTAATTTTTCGTAGACGTGTACCAAAAACAGAACGTCATTATTCGTGATTTATTTTGTACTAGCTTTTACTCGCACTTTCGTTCACGTGGACGTTATAGTCTTGGAATAAACCATAGCTTCTGTCACTCTCCAACCTTGCAAATATCTTCATCACAAAAATCAGATCGATCTGGGAAGTCGGAGCGATTTATCATTTTCACGAAATCATAGTTTAATTATTTTAGTAAATAGCCTGTATGACTTACATGATATATATATTCAAATAGCTCTGTTAAATTTGTTTGTTTAATTTCTTTATTGCACAAAATGAAAACATACAAGACACAGAAATATATAAAAAAAATATATATATAATTGTACAAAGACAGACTTATCCCAATAAGGAATCTCTTCCAGCTTCTTTGAGCTCTGAAAGGACAAAATTACAATTTAATAGGCGGGGAAGTCCACGGAAGGAGAATTAAATTAATTCAATAAACAAAACCGAAATATTTTGACTGGCCCGTTGCACGGTGGGTCACGGGTTCGATTCCCGCCGAGAGCCAACAATTTCTATAAACAATTTGTTGGTTCTTCGGGCCTGGGTATTTGTATTAGAGTATGTATTTAAAATTATATATGTAGTATATTTACCAGTTGTCCTTCATACATAACACAAATATTAAGTTACTTTGGGGATGTCGACGGTGTGTGTGTCTCATATATTTATATTCATTATTTATAAATATATAAAAACTTTCTTTAAAAACTCTTTCGTAACGTAAGCTAAATAACAACGTTATATAGATAGAACCTTCATTCGGATCTGACTTGACTTTGACACATCGTGAATAAAAAAAGCTTTCAAAGGTTGATAATAGATCCTTCAATTTCAATATAGTCCTATTGAATTAACAGGATTTCTGTAATTTATAGAAGCAGGCGTTACTTTGCGGAATTCCATATTACAAGCAATATAACAGAACTAACTACTTTGCTATAATCCGCACGGGTTAAGCAAATGCATGCAAAGCCAATGTGTATGAAGCAGGCAAAATCTACGTACCTTATACATGCAGGACAAGCCACCACATGCACCCCAAGGCGCAATTCACCAGCAACAACGCACACAAAAGCAGCACACACACCCACCACCACAAACTCGACGATTGTTTCGCCCCGAAACCGAAGCATCATCAGGAGGATAGGCTGCATGCATTTGCTTAACCCGTGCGGATTATAGCAAAGTAGTTAGTTCTGTTATATTGCTTGTAGGATTTCGGTAGCCTATAAGTTACCCCGGTGTAAAAGGAATAGTTGTGCCAAATTTCATCGATATTCATTCAAATGATCGTTAATTGCAACCTCATTTAAAATCTAACACCTACGCGCAAATTTAAACGGCTGTTGACGAATTTTAAATATTTTATTTACTTTCCTAAATGCGTTAATTTCAAAATTTCAATACACAAGAAATTTTGACAGTAAAACCAAAAGATGAGGTCAGAAGGATTTTAAATTAGAAAATATGTCCAAATCCACTAAAAAATCCCATACTCTTTTCAATACGAATATTTAGGGATAAATAAATGATGCAGTTTTAATTTATAGAATTAGGCGTTACTTTGCGGAGATCCATAATATAAAAGTAATAATAAAATTATTTTGCTATAATCCGCGACGTCCGCGTATAGTGGACTATCCTTACATACATGCACAAACTGCCGTGGAGTCTATCTCCTGATGATGCTTCGGTTGCGGGGCGAAACGATTGTTGAGTTTGTGATAGTGAACGTGTGTAGTGCTTGTGTATTGTGGTGGCAGTGGTGGAGGTTTGTGCATGTGTTTTTACGAATCCTGAACGTATCGGGTATGAAAAAACGGGTAGTCCACTATACATTTAACACTATATATATTTTCTATTTACTGTATCGCGGATTATAGCAAAATAATTTTATGCAGTTTTCGAAACCGTTAACTAAGTGATAACGTCGTACCCATACTTATGACCGATTACGATTCATCCGATATGTAAATAGAGTAACACAAAATTCGCATTAGAACTATGTCTTATATGAGCGTCGAGGTAGCTTGCTTTTTGAATATTTTTGAAGTTGAATTTTTAAATTTAAACCATCATGAGTGGTTTTATTCTATTGGGTGAGCCGGAGTTGATACCGTCCCGATAGCGCTGTATAAAGAGCTCATGAATACCTCTGATGGGCTTGAATTTTCGGGCGTTAGTTCAACTGGTTTCTATGCAGAAACTATAACAGAACTACTTGCAGAACAGCATTGCATGCATCCGCGGGGATCCGAATGCACGGAATGCTATGCTAATAGCATATTATACTATTGAAGATTACCTAGACGATAAGAATGCGTGGATATAGCTTTTCTTCAATCCTATACAAGACATTAATAACTATATGTAACTAGTGATAAGAATTATTGTTTCAAAAGAGCACCCGCCGAGTTTCTTACTGGTTCTTCTCGGTAGGAACAGCTTTCCGAACCAGCAGTAGATAGCAAGTTTACTTGAATAAAGAATATTTTTAATTTGAATTTGAATATATGCTAATGATAAGTGTATGAAGCAGGTAAAATTCATGTCGCTTACACATGATGGACAAGTCACCACACGTATCCCACAGACGCCTCAACCAGCAACAATGCACACTGCAATACACACAACCATCACCAAAATCTCTACGATCGTTTCGTCCCGAAACCGAAGCATCATCAGGAGGTTAGGCTCCATAACACACAATACATTCAGCATTTCATGCATTATAACGCGGATTAGAGCAAAGTATTTCTGTTATAGTTTCTGTAATACGGAATTCCGCAACGTAACGCCTGCTTCTATAAATCATGATATTGATTTAAGCAAAATGATTTCTAGAATTAGGCGTTACTTTGCTGAGATCCATAATACAAGTATATAATATAGTAATAAATAATGTAATAAGCAAAATAATTTTATTATTACTTTTGCAAAATGATTTCATTATTCCTTTTGTATTTGTTCGTCTTGTTATTCTGTATATCACTCTTATATGGGAACTAAAATTCAGAATATTATTTATTCATATAAACTTGCTTTTGAATCGTTGACTCGGCTGCTGGTATTCGAAATATTGCTTAGAGGTAAAGTAGCAGCCTGTTACAATCTCACTGCTGGGCATAGGCCTCCTCTCTCCGTTTCTGGAGAGAAGGGTTGGAGCCAAGACCTACCACGCTGCTCCAATGCGGATTGGTAGGTTACACATATCTCCAGAATTCTCTAGAGATATGCAGGTTTCCTCACGATGTTTTCCTTCACCGAAAAGCATGTGATAAATTGCAATTATCAATTAGACACATGAGTTTTAATAGAAAAACTCGTTGGTGCCTGCCCGGGTTTGAACTCGTGTTCCCCTTGAAAGAGTCGCACGGTCTCACCGCTGGGCTATCACAGCTCCTAGCAATGGATCGAGGGGGGTCCTCGATCTCGAGGGAAGCCAGTTGTGCCAAGCTGGTCTAATTTGGCATCAGTCAGATGAAACTCGCAAGAGTTTACCATTACCGAGTCCCAGCACTCGCGTCCAGCGCAGTCATCACTGTCGCAGTCCGATTATGCTTAGAGGTGCCAGCAGGAAATTGGGCGGTTGTTTTCAAAATATAATTCTTATAACTAGAGTTAGAGGTTTCGCCTAACCGCCATTAAAGTCGCATACATGGCAATAGTCAAGTCTCATTTCTTTAGTTTCGTATAGTGGCATCACTGATCACGTGATCGATACCAGAGCGGGGGCTTGGTTTTGGAGCATGAATTGTTTATAAATTGTGGAGTTCGCCACATGGAAGTAAGTCTTGTTGTAATACTCGACTCGTACGATTATTAAACGCTCCCGCGTTTAGATCCTGTTTCAGCTTGTCTTGGTTGGTCTCAACCAGCATGTTCATGCGTTGTTACTACGCAATTAGTATCATTACTGTGTCATTTTAATATTGCTTAGGTAGTACCGCTTCTACCTAAAGGTGATAATTTCTAACTTTAGTATTATTTTCGTTACTTTCTTCTGGAATATAGTTACAGTTTCTGTAATATGGAATTCCGCAAAGTAACGCCTGCTTCTATAAATCATATAACAGATTCTTCACGATGGTTTCGAACGATGGTCACGAAAACATTTCTTTTTTCAACTTATTCCGTTTCATTTCTTTTTACTGAATGAATGAATTTTGATGACTTGCTTTTATCCCCAGCGCTTTCAATGCTCATCGAATCAACAGCAAAACTTGATATACTAAATAGGCCTCGATCACGCACATGCATGGATCATTAATGTCCGTAAGCGGTATGTTGCTTCACATATTTATGTGTTTACCGTTAACCGTATATTTAACTAACCAGTTTGAACCAACGTCGTACTTGTAACCAGTAATTCATGTTATGTAATGAAATATTGCCCGTGAACTAAGTAGTTTTGAAATCACCTTCTAAAGCACTTCTTACAGAGTGTTAGAAGTATGTCCTTAGACTCAAAATTCAAATTCGAATTCAAAAATTTCTTTACTGAAATAAAATTGCAAATCTTTGAAATCATCTATGATGCTAGTTCAGAAAAGCTATAAAAAACAGTGTTTACTCTTTTTTTTTATATTAATTTTTATAGCTAATCACATTTTCCATTGCTATCGTGTGCATGGGCGTATGTTTTCTATTATTTATCTAATCCTCAATAGTATATTAGGCTTTCTGTTGCAGCCACGTTTTAGTGGTTGTTTTTATTTGCCGCAATGGGAGAGCTAAAATTGTCGAATTTTATTTGCATACTTGCAAACGATTTACACACCTCGTGGCATCCGGCAGAATAGAATACTCTTCTTACAGAGGTGTCGTAAGAGGTGACTAAGGTATGTGCCGTGTGGTATCCGGCTGCATAGAATAGACCACCCTCATTTCTTACCGAGGTGTCGTAAAAGGCGACTAAGGTAAGTTGACGTGAGGCAGGCGGCCGGTCGTAAAATACGTAGTCAAATCATGTGACAACATGTTTGTAACATGTTGTGCCGACACCACTTAGAGTGGGATAAGGGCAGGAGAATGCAGATGACTTGCAAACGATTTACATACTTTTTTGAGACATCGCCTTATAAAAGCACATGTAATTCATCAAACAATTTCTAAATTATATTTTGGGAGCAGTTGTCCACGTCGCGTATTATTTAATAAATAAGTATAATATAAGTATTATATAAGTGTTTTCTTACAAAAAGCGCTGTTTCCATAATATAAATGCAAGTTAGGGTCAAAATTTGTTCATCTTTAAAGTGTAATCTGCAACTTTCTCGTCGTTTTATATTAGCAAGTATACGAATGCACTTTTTTGTTTTATAAATAGTTCCTCCACGTTTGTACTGTGGCCCCAGAGTATTCCGTATTGGAGCCATGCATAGGCATAAGCATAGTATGCGGATAGTGCCGTTTCATAGTTCGTATTTGCCTTAAGTATGCTTAAAGCATATACAAACCGTGACAGCTTAGTAACAATATATCGTACATGTTTTTTCCAGTTTAAATGCGTATCAATAGTTATTCCTAGTAGCTTAAAATCTGTTACTTCTTCAATTTTTATTTGGTTTGTTAATAATTTTAGTTCGAGTGCTTGTTTTTGATAAGGTCTAAATTGAATTAATTTTGGTTTTTTTAAAGTTTATTTCTAGATTATGTTCTTCGAGCCAATTTTTAGTTTCAAGTAAGTTTTCTATAATTTTGTTTTTGTATTCGTTAATGTCAGAGCACCTCGATAAGATAGAAATGTCATCTGCAAACATAACACTGCGAGAGGTATTTACATTGGGTAAGTCGTTAATGTATATTAGAAATAGAATACATCCGAGGACACTACCCTGCGGGATGGACCAGTTAGTGTTGTAGGTATTTGACTCTACTGTTTGTATTCTATGTGCATTCTTATCGTAATAATTGATTTGGACATACTGGCTCCTATCACGTAGGTATGACTCTAGCCATTTATATGTATTTCCTCTAATTCCCGAATCGTATATTTTTTTCGAATAGTGTTTCATGTGATACTGTATAGTATGCCTTCGTCATATCTAATAGTAAGCCTATTGCGTATTTTTTGTTATTTATACACTCTAGGATATCTTGGATACAGTTATAAACAGCGAGCGTTGTAGACCGATTTTTCCTAAATCCATATTGATATTCGTTAAAGATGTTATACTTTTCAAGGAAGTTATATATACGGTTTGCCATGGTTTTTTCGAACATTTTTGATAGCGTTGGTAGTAGGGCGATAGGTTTATAATTAGAAGGATCATGCGATGATCCCCTTTTTTTAGGATTGGTCGTATTTTTGCTATCTTTAGTTTTTCCGGGAAGTAACCTTCATCGAAGGATTGATTTATGAGGTATGTGAGAGGGGGGGGGGGGTAAGTTGGTTTATACATGCTTTAATTAGTGTCGGTGGAATATCGTCAGCGCCGGAACTGCGTTTATTTTCTAAGTTTTTAATAATATTGTTGATTTCTTTCTGTGTGGTTGGTTCCAAGAACATTGAAATTACAGTTGTCGTGCTTGCTGAGTATTGTTTAGACGATAAGAGAACGTGGATATAGCTACTCCTCGATCCTGTACAAGACATTGATAACTACATATAGTTATCAATGTCTTGTACAGGATCGAGGAGTAGCTATATCCACGTTCTCTTATCGTCTAAACAATACTCAGCAAGCACGACAACTGTAATTTCAATGTTCTTGGAACCAACCTCTATAATAATTCTTATTACTAGTTACATATAACTAGTAATAAGAATTATTATTTGAAAAGAGCAACCGCCGAGTTTCTTATTGGTTCAGCTTTTCGAACCAGCAGTAGATGTTGACGATTCAAAAGCACTTCTACTTGTAAGTTTACTTGAATAAAGAATATTTTGAATTTGAATTTGACCTTAGAAAGATCGGGTTACTCGTTACTCTGGGACAGTTATTTCTTAGTTAAAAGAGGATCCGTACATAGAAATAAGTAAACATTAAATTATGTTGAAATTATGTGTATTTCGTTGATATAAATGTTAAAGCTTATGTGTCTAATTGATAATTGCTTTTTATCACGCGCTTTTCAGTGAAGGAAAACATCGCGGAAACCTTACAAATCTCTAAAAAAATCCGGGGATATATATGTGTAACCTACTAATCCGCATTGGAGCAGCCTGGTAGGTCTTAAGCTCCAACCCTTTTATCCTAAAATTAGAGAGGACGCCTGTGATCAACAGTGGGATAGCAACGGGCCGCTAATTTTTAATGAAAACCTCTAAGATATGATTGTGCGAAGAGCACGTTGCTCCGGGGCCGATATCCGTAGATGGTGTCACTCTTGAAATTGTTGACAGGTACATTTACCTAGGGCAGACGCTCGAACTAGGTAAAAACAATTTCGAGTGTGAGATTATGAAAAGAATTCAGCTAAGCTGGGCAGCATTCGGTAGGTTCCGTCGAGTCTTCTCGTCACCCATCCCACAGAGTCTAAAGACAAAAGTATTCAACCAGTGTGTCCTACCTGTCATGACTTACGGTGCCGAAACGTGGACACTAACAGTTAAGGCGGTCCACAAGCTTATAGTCGCGCAGCGGGCTATGGAAAGAGCTATGCTCGGGGTTTGTCTGAGGGATCATATTCGTAACGAAGTAATCCGTCAGAGAACTAGGGTCGCCGATATAGCAAAGCGCATAAGCAAGCTGAAGTGGCAATGGGCCGGCCATATCTGTCGAAGAACCGATGACCGTTGGGGTAGACGTTTTTTGGAGTGGAGACCGCGCATCGGAAAACAGTTTAGGACACCCTGAGACTCGATGGAGTGACGACATACGTAGGACAGCGGGCAGTGGATGGAAGCAGGAAGCCCAGGATCGGGCTAAGTGGTGGGTTATTGGAGAGGCCTATGTCCAGCAGTGGACTGAAGTGGGCTGATGATGATGAGATATGAACAACCTTGACTACTTTAATCATCATACCATGTCTCGAGTGTGAGTGGTATTTGCTTAGCAATGGGATATTATGACGCCGTTACAATACTTTAAATAATTATGTAATCTTATTTAATAATGTTGCAATCCACGCACATTAATACGTACCACTTTTTACATTGAGACAATTTTGTAATAAAAAAAATTGCTTCTTAAGGCCACGAGCGGGTAACATCTTTCGTAATATGGACTACGTTGATTTTCTGCGACCTTAGCCTTAAAACTATTTCATTTTTAATTTATCATAAAAATTCTCGTTAAGAAATCATCTGCTGTTACGCACAAGTCATTTAGCCTAGCCGCAACGGAGCCGATACGACAGTCATCTTGCTATTAACACTATAGTTAGAAGTTTCGCTTAACCAATAGTCAAGTCTCATTTCTTTAGTTTTGTATAGTGGCATCACTGTGATCACGTGATCGATAACCAGAGCGGAGACTTGGTTTTGGAGCGATAATTGTTTATAAAAGGTGGAGTTCACCACATGGAAGTCAATCTTGTTGTAATACTAGACTCGTACGGTTATTAGCTTATGCTTACGCGGCTAGACCATTTGTCCCTCGGAGACCTGCTGTAAAGCTTGGCTTGTGCGATTATTAAACGCTCCCGCGTTTAGATCGTGTTTAAACTTGTCTTGGTTGGTCTCACCAGCATGTTCATGCGTTGTTACTACGCAACTAGTATCATTACTGTGTCATTTTAATATTGATTAGGTAGTTCCGCTTCTACCTAAAGGTGATAATTTCTAACTCTATATTAAATACGTTAATAAATTACATAATTTAACTGCACTATTGTTGAAAACAATTTAGAATAGAATGTAATTCTATTATCTACTTCCACGATGGATATTTCTAAAAAATAAACTTTTATTCATTATTTTCTTTTCATGTTTGGAACATTTGGAATTCCAGATTCCGAATATTTTGAATTAGGAGTGTATGTGTTTCGCCTGAAATAAAAATTAACACACATTTATACATGTTGTTAATTTGCAAAAAAAAATTTCATTTCAGTTAACAAATCAATCACTTTTTCTCGAACACATGTCATATTTTGATGCGAAATCCTAAGCTTTCGGTACATGTAGTGAAATTAATGAAAACCCACGATAATTCATGTAAGAATCATATAAGCAATTTGTTGGTTCTTCGAGTCTGGGTGTATGTATGTATTTAAAACTATATATGTACTCGTATATATTTACCACATTTGTGTGTCACCCCTAACATTCAAATATTAATTTACTTACTCGCGGACGGAGCCGTGTGTAATTGTCCTATATATTGATACCATAATTTAATAGGAGATCAGCGCATTTGGACGCTGTTCAAAATTTTGTGTACGCATATTCACCACCCACCACCACAATCTCGACGATCGTTTAGCCCCGAAACCAAAGCATCATCAGGAGAATCGTACCCAGTACGATTTTTGTCGTGGAGCCTATTCTCCTGATGATGCTTCGGTTTCGGGGCGAAACGATGTGTGTGCTGCTTTTGTGTGCGTTGTTGCTGGTGAATTGCGCCTTGGGGTGCATGTGGTGGCTGGTCCTGCATGTATAAGGTGCGTAGATTTTGCCTGCTTCATACACATTGGCTTGCATTCACTTAACCCGTGCGGATTATAGCAAAGTAGTTAGTTCTGTTATATTGCTTGTAATATGGAATTCCGCAAAGTAACGCCTGCTTCTATAAAACATTGGTATTAATTGAAAAGTCGTAGGGTATAAAGGCGTTCTTAATCTCGTTATTTCCATTAGCAATACTATTATGTAACGGCTGTCTCTCGTTTATTTGCTACCGATGACCATTTTGTACGTCTCTACTTTTTTTGTAGAGCGCGGGCTGTCAATGTGTGTTACGATTTTTTTTAATATATATTATATATAACGTATGTATCAAGTAAATTATTAAATAGTACACAAAAAAGCTTTTATTTCGTCATCATTCTCCTGCCCGTGTCCTAGTCTAACTGGGGACACCACAATGTTTTAATTAGTTACATACATTTAATTAATTACATGTTTTGGTTAGTTATTTTACGACCGGTCGCCTGCCTGACGTCAACTTACCTTAGTCGCCTTTTACGATACCTCGGTAAGAAATGAGCGTGGTCTATTCTACTCAGCCGCATACCACACGGCACGGTTTATTTTATTTTATTTAAAAAAGGTCATCAACAATATAGACACCAAACATAGCTAAAAATACACAATATATACGGATTATTAACACAAAATTAATAATAAAATTATTTTGCTATAATCCGCGATACAGTTATAATATATATATATTGCTAAATGTATAGTGGACTATATGTTTTTTCGTCGCCCCGCAACCGAAGCATCAGGACTCCACGACAAAATCGCAAAGCGAAGGCGAAACAATTGTTGAATTTGTGATAGTGAACGTGTGTAGTGCTTGTGTATTGTGGCAGTGGTGGAGGTTTGTGCATGTGTTTTTACGAATTCTGCATGTAACGGATATGAAAAAACGGATAGTCTACTATACATTTAGCACTATATATATTTTCTATTTACTGTATCGCGGATGCAAGCGCGCAAAATAATTTTATTATTATTTTTGTAATATGGATTTCCGCAAAGTAACTCCTAATTCCATAAATTACGGATTATTAAATTAAGTGCTATATTAATTATAGATGGCATTCTGATATTCAAAAGGAAGCTCCTTGGTGTATGCTATTTGCCGACGATATCGTGATTGTCGGTGAAAATGCAGCTGAGGTTCAGAGCAGAATTGTGAAATGGCAAGAAAAATTGGAGAGGTTTGGTTTAAAGATCAACCTGACCAAAACTGAACACATGCAGTGTAATTTCAGTGGTACCTCCAATTTTTCTCCAATAACCTTAAATGGTGTTGTTTTGCCAGTCTGCTCCGACTTCCGGTACCTTGGCTCGCTTCTACAGGAAAACGGTGAAATTGATCGCGATGTGAGGAATAGAATGGATGAAGTGGCGACAGGTCTCAGGGACAGTATGTGACCCCCGAATGCCCCTTAAACTTAAAGGGAAAATTTATAAATCGGTCATAAGACCTGTCGTAATGTATGGATCAGAATGTTGGGCAATGAAAAAGATGGATGAAAGAAGAGTGCATGCAAATGAGATGAGAATGTTAAGATGGATGTGTGGTGTGACAAGATTGGATAAAATAAGAAATGAGTATATAAGGGGAAGTATGAAAGTTGCGCCCATTGTAGAAAAGATGAGAGGTGCAAGATTGGGATGGTATGGACATGTAATGAGGAGGGATGAAAATTATGTGACTAAACGAGTGTTGGATATGAATGTGGATGGATATGTGACTAGAGGGAGGCCTAAAAAGAGATGGTTGGAATGTGTGAAGTATGACATGCATATAAAAGGAGTAGCGCCAGAGTTGACGAATGATACAAGAGAATGGAAGAGGAAAACATGTTGTACCGACCCCACTTAGAGTGGGATAAGGGTAGGAGAAAGAAGAAAGAAGAAGATTAATTATAGATGGCAACAGCATGCGCAGATAACACTATCAAGAAGTATAAAAAAAAATGACTATGAACAGAAATAGCAACTAAGACTATAATTTATGAACTCTCTATATCTACTATATATGGTATACTACTAATCAGCATGCTGTGATAGCCCACCGGTTAGACCGTGCGACTCTTTCTAGGAGAACACGAGTTCAAAGTGCCAGGCAGGCACCAATGATTTTTTCTATTAAAACTCATGTGTCTAATTCATAATTGCAATTAATCACACGCTTTTCGGTGAAGAAGAACATCGTGAGTAAACTAATCCGCATTATAGCAGCGTGATTGGTGTTAAATCCAACCCTTCTCTTCAGAAATGGAGATAGGAGGACTATGCCCAGCAGTGGGATAGTAACAGGCGGTTTCTTTACTTTTTTTTAAGTCTATTCCATATTTAATTGATATAAAAAATTTATCATCCTTGAAGCTCGATCCTTTTTATTTTATTGCGCCCAATTTATGACAATGTAATGCAATTGCAGGTAGTTAAAGTACAGCGCAGGTTGCTGTGGCCTTGTGGCCATTCTACTGAATTACGTGTTCATAATTTATTATATTATATTTTGGTGTGAGAAAAAATTAATCATGAAATGAAGTGAATTTTATTTATTATGGAACATTTAAATTTATTCAATAGTAATAATATAGTAATAATTTACTTGTACAATGGTAGTGATGATACTGCAAAAGTTAAAACTGCGTTAAACACAAGTATTAAGTTACTTACTTTGGGGACGGACGACCGTGTGTGTGTGTCCCATATTTATTTATTAATTTATAGTACACTAGTGGTGCCAACAACCGCATCGCCTGCATGGATTTCAGTGATTTACCAAACTTTTCCCGAATTTTGAACATAAAAGTAGTTATTGTGAGTTAAACGTGACAGATAGAGATATGCTACCCCGGATTTTTTTGTAATGTTTTTATAGATCTACAATTCTCTGCTACATTACTTTAGCGTATCCCTGCTGGTTTACGCAGCGCACGCGGCTAAAGCTCCCAGCAAGCAAGTTTTATAACAACTCCCCGATCTCCCCAACACAATTTACATAATACCGATATGTACTATTAACTTAACCATCCTTTAGTATTGCGCTATCTTTTGGTGAAAACCGTACAAAAATCTGTTTAGTAGGTTTTGAGAAAATTGATTACATACAGACAGCTTTTTGGGACTTTGTTTAATAATAAGTATAGAAGATAAGTCAGGGTGTTTTAATATAGTCGCCACCTTGTTGACTATATTAAAATACATTGCGGGTATATATGTAATCATATATCATATATGTAATTTTCGTTTACCTAACAACTCTATACTACCTACATAATTTTTTTTTGTGTCAAAACTAGTAGCTAATGATTTGTAGCGGATAATTTTGTAGAAAGGTCTAACAAGGCCAAAACAACCTACGCAGAATTAAAATAACTGCAATTTATTCTCTACCACCAATCGTCACTAATCATTGTAATAAGGCTTTATTACACGAGTAAAGGCAAGTGCACATTACCTTTCAAAATATATCGGAATAACAATTATTAATATTCCATAGATATCCTGTGATAGCCCAGCGGTGAGACCGTGCGACTCTTTCAAAGGGAACACGAGTTCAAACCCGGGCACGCACCAATGAGTTTTTCTAGTAAAACTCATGTGTCTAATTGATAATTGCAATTTATCACACGCTTTTCGGTGAAGGAAAACATCGTGAGGAAACCTGCATATCTCTAGAGAATTATGGGGATATGTGTAACCTACCAATCCGCATTGGAGCAGCGTGGCAGGTTTTAGCTCCGACTCTTCTCTCCAGAAACGGAGAGAAGAAGCCTATTCCCAGCAGTGGGATTGTAACAGGCCGTTACTTTTATAGATATCCAGCTTCTTATGCCGTGTGCTATCCGGCTGAGTAGAATAGATCACCTTCATTTCTTACCGAGGTCGTAAAAGACGACATAGGTAAGTCGACCCGCTGTGTGGTATCTGGCTGAGTAGAATAGACCACCCTCTTTCTTACCAAGGCGTCGTAAAAGGCGACTAAGGTAAGTTGACGTCAGGAAAGCGGCTAGTCGTCAAATACGTAGTCAAATCATGTGACATGGACGAAGGGTGTAATTTCTCCCGGTGCCTAGCGGCGCGATGATAGAAAGGCTATGGAGGAACAAGGTTTTGGAGTACCTCATCACACTCTCTGTATTATATCCTGTAGAAGACCGATAGACAGGCAACCCTGCGCCGATGTTGAAGGCTGTGCAATTTGGTATCGGTCGGGTTTTTTTCGGAAATAAGCCTTCTAGCACGTCGATCTACCGATTCCAAAGCATCCAACTGCTATTTGGCAGTTCCCTCAAGTGATCTTCAACCTTATAAAACTTAAATGCTCTTTAATCTTATAAAACACCAGTAATATCTCTATTCCAGATACTTCATAAGCACAATCCTGCAGTTTCAAATCCACCGGGCGCTCTGCGAAAGGACTGGTCAGTTCATACCCGGCGACCCATCCAGGCCGCTGCATAAATGCGACATCTATAGAAACCCGGAGGCTGGGAGAATATTAACGTGAGTTTTACTTGAATTATTGATATAAGTTACTTTATAGATACTATGTATTCATTCATTTTCTTAAACCGATGGACGTACGTTCCTATTTTTTCTACATTAGGAAACCCTTCATGGTTACTGCTTTCCGCGGGGGCGTACGCAGTTATGCCGGTCTCCTACCGGCTAAAACCTCATGGTGTTCCACCTTGTTTGGTGACGAAGGCACAGGAATATTGAACGCATCACTTCTACACCCTCGTCAGCAGCGTACTCCTGCTAAATTTTGTTGGGCCTGGATAGACCCCTGCACTACAACCGAAGCATTGAGAACACTTTAATGCGTCGGCCAACTCTAGGATTTTTCTCCAACCAGTGCGTTGAATCCCCCCCTATTCGACGCCCGGAGGTCCTCATCAAGGTGGTAGTCGACGGTCTTGGGCGCATCGTCTTCCTGCTTGCCTACGACGTATTAGGTTCGAACACCCGTACGTTCTTGGACCTTGGTCTCTTTAAGAGATACGACACTACACGATCTTGTGCCATTTGGATCCAGCAGCTCCCCGTGACCTTTTTCAGGTCATCAGTCCACCTCCTAAGGGGTCTACCGATATTGCGTCTTCCGGTGCGATGTATATATATGAGAAAATTATACTTACTCTTTGTTTGTAAGAATATCGATAAGGAAATAAAACGCATATTTTACATTGACATTACTGACCCGTTGGCGCAGTGGCGCATCAATGTCCGGCTATAAGTGGGGTCGTCACAACATGTTTTTTCTTCCCTTCCCTCTAACATTCGTTAACTCTGGCGCTATTCCTTCTATATGGCATCTTTCTTTCATCACATATCTATCCGCATTCATATTTAGCACTCGTTTGGTCACATGATTTCCATTATACGACTAGCCCGTGTACGCAGTGGCTAGTGACCCTGCCTTCGGCTCCGCGGGTCGCGGGTTCGATTCCGAGGGCTAAACTTTACTATAAACAATTTGTTGGTCCTTCGAGCCTGGGTGTATATTTATATTTAAGTATGTATTTAAAATTATATATGTAGTATATCTACCATTTGTCCGTCACCCGTGTGTGTAAGTGTCCCATATATTTATTTATTTATTTATATTATTATCATAGTATTTTTGTATGTATTGTACATGGACCTTTGATTTCAATTTATAATAATATCTTCCAAAACCAGATGCTTTTCCTACTCTATCCGCCAATAATACTCTCTTTTGTCAAAATTTTTAATTCGCTAGTTTGTCCCAAACTCAAATTTAAACTATATTTCACGGTATCCTTATGTTTCTCTTTTACATATTATTTTCTTCTTTTTTATAAGAAATCTTACAAAAGTTGCCGAAACATTGTTTGTGTCACGTATAGTGTAGTAAAGTACAAAAATTCCCTCACTAATATATTTGTAGTCGAGTTCAAATAATACATTGTCTTATGCGTCCAAAGGATTCGGCATATGCCTAGGATGTCCTTGGCTGGCGATGTATGGGACATGTCTGTTACCATATTTCAAGAGATCATTTTTTTATACAAACCTTAAAACGCACTTAACACTATATATAGTTTTAACACTAGAATTCGTTCATTTTTATATAAATCTTTAAACATACAATTTGGCAAAAAAATTAGCACGGTAATGTCATGTGATGACTATCAGATAATTTATCAGATATTAGATGATAGATAACTTTTATACAAGGCGTTAATCTAACGAATTAATCGTAACTCTAATAGAATTACTTCGGTATAATCCGCGTTCTTTTAAAATAAACCTTTCATTATTTTTGTACGTAATATCCTTTAGATAATTGTATGGAAAATTATTAACTAAGTAACTTATTGAATAACTTAAACATTAAACACCATTTACCCGAGCACCTTCCAGTTAGTTAATACTATTGCCCCGTAATTTTAAGACGCACTAGTATTACTTAACTCGAAAACAAGGAAGTTACGGTCGATTATTTCGAAATAGTTGCCAGTTATCTTGATTTATCTTTATCTATAAGCTGTCGCAATCTTTTTTTTAGATGACAAATTGGCCGAATTCCTACTGATGTAAAGAATGTGAGTGTGTTTTATACTTCTTTAACGCTCTAACTGCTTAAGGAACTTGTGTGGATTTGCTGAATAAGTCTGAAAAACAAAGACTTTTATTCCAGTATAAACCATAGTTCTAGAGAAAGAAAAAAAAAGGGAGAAGAGAAAAATTTCTGATGATCTCGTTTTTTTTATTTTTATTTTCTTTTTTCCTAGCAGCGTTTACACCAGACGGTTATTTTTAAAACCATACCCTCTTTTTCTATAAAAGCATCACGATGTAGATACCAACTAGGGACTAGCGTCATCTAGTTCAGCAAATTAAATAGGCCCGTTAGCGCAGTTGGCAATGACCCTGCCTTCAGCTCTACAGGTTGGGGGGTTGATTCCCGCCGAAGGCCAAAATTTTGTAAAAAAAAATTTTATATGTAAAAAATTTGTAATTAAATTAAGAATGTATTTAAAGTGTACTATGTACATATGATATTTACCCGTTGTTTATACATAAAAAAAGTATTAAGTTACTTACTTTGGGGGCGGACGACCATGTGTGTAAGTTTTTCATTTATTTATTAAAAAAAAAACTTAAGACTAATTTTTCAGTACCTAAACATAAACGTTTTCCTTTTTATACAACTTTTGCACCACCGTAGAGATCGCGACGCGCAGCTAGTCGCTATATTAATTACTATAGTACACGTGATTTAGTTCGCGTCAACTTAAGCGTTAACATTCTATCTATTATATACTACTAATGTGACTTCGTTTGCTTCAACTTTAAATACCCTCAATAATACAATGTTTTTCCCTGTTCCCGAATGAAGGGCGGGCATTTTTTCAACATACTATACTATATGGTACACACATACACCGGTGTATAAGCTTTAATTGTGCTAAATTACATCAATATTGGTCTAGTGGATTAGCCGTGACAACGTAACAGATAGACAGACTCGCATTTATAATATCAGTATGCATTATTTTTGTCCAACACTAATTGACAAATGTATGGTATAATTTTTATGAAAATTTACATTCGCTCGTTTCCTTGGCCGTTAACTGCCTACGTGTTAAATGACTGATATCTTATTACGCAGAAAAATATCGCAGGTTCTTTGTAAGGTATATAAAAGGTTGCCATTTTTTCCTACCAGTTATATTTTCAGACATACTTTGGTTTTTATAATATTACGTCGATATCATATAACAGATTACAGAAACTGTAACAGAACTACTTTGGTATAAACCGCGCGGGCTAAACGAATGCATGCAATGCTAATGTGTATGAAGCAGGCAAAATTCACGTACCTTACACATGCAGGACAAGTCACCACATGCATCCCAAGACGCCTCCACCAGCATCAATGCACACAAGCAATACACACAACCACCGCCGTAATCTCGACATTCGTTCTCCTGCTTCATACACATTAGCTTTGCATGCATTCGCTTAGCCCGCGCGGATTATAGCAAAGTAGTTCTATTATAGATTCTGTAATATGGAATTCCGCAAAGTAATGCCTACATCTATAAATCATGATTTTGATTTTAATTTCATTATTCCTTTTGCATTTGTTCGTCTGTCTATTACTCTTGTATGAGAACTAAAGTTCAAAATATTATTTATTCATATAGACTTGCTTTTGAATCGTCTACTCGACTGCTGGTTCGAAAAATTGCTTAGAGGTGCCAGCAGGAAATTAGGCGGTTTTTTTCAAAATATAATTCCTATAACTAGTATTATTATAGTTATTTTTCTTCTGGGATATAGTTATAGCCAGAGCTGTGATAGCCCAGCGGTGAGACCGTGCGACTCTTTCGAGGGGAACACGAGTTCAAACCCGGGCAGTCACCAATGAGTTTTTCTATTAAAACTCATGTGTCTAATTGATAATTGCAATTTATCACACGCTTTTCGGTGAAGGGAAACATCGTGAGGAAACCTGCATATCTCTAGAGAATTCTGGAGATATATGTAACCGACCAATCCGCATTGGAGCAGCGTGGTAGGTCTTAGCTCCAACCCTTCTCTCCAGAAACGGAGAGAGGATGCCTATTCCCAGTACTGGTATTGTAGCAGGCCGCTACTTTACTTTTACTTTTTTATATAGTTATAGTTTCTTTAATTTGGAAAGTAACACCTGCTTCTTTCTATAAATCATATAAAAGATTCTTCACGATGGTTTTCGAAAACATTTTTTTATCAACTTATTCCGTTTCATATCGTTTTACTGAATGAAGTCAAATCTGATATCACTTTACGGCAGCCCCAAGGTCAAAGTTACACACGATTACAAAATAGCCAACATTACCGTTCACATACCACCTAACAAGGAAATCCTGTAGCGTAGGAAATTGTCAAGGTTAGAGAAAAATATGGACATTTCACACATTTTCCTCGTTAAAACAAACTGAATGCTTTTTCTTACTGTAATTACCTAAAGGTGAGCTAAGCTGTTAAATTAGGATGGTACAACCGTTTGACCCTTTGAAGGGGGTTGCAGGTTCAAACCCAAGGGAATATCATATAACAGATTACAGAAACTGTAACAGAACTACTTTGGTATAATCCGCGCGGGCTAAGCGAACGCATACAATGCTAATGTGTATGAAGCAGGCAAAATTCACGTACCTTACACATGCAGGACAGGTCACCACATGCATCCCAATACACACAACCAGCACCAAAATCTCTACGATCGTTTCCCTGCTTCATACACATTAGCTTTGCCTACATTCGCTTAGCCCGCGCGGATTATAGCAAAGTAGTTCTGTTATAGTTTCTGTAATATGGAATTCCGCAAAGTATCGCTTGCTTCTATAAATCATGAGATTGATTTTAGAAAAAAAAATCATTATTCCTTTTGAATTTGTTCGTTTTATTAGCACCAGCAGAAGCACCAATTCGATTTGATTTTTGATTATTAGACATTTGCAATATATCACATGTTTTTATGTGAAGGAAAACGTAATGCGTAGACCTAGATATTTCTAGAGAATTTTTGGTATATGTGTAAGCTTTAACCTACCAATCCGTATTGGAGCAGCGTGGTGGGTTATAGCTCCAATTCTTCTCTCCAAAGAGGAGAGCAGAGTTCAGAAGCCCCTTACAACTACCCAGCAATGGTAAAGCCCAACAGTGGGATTATACTTAGAACAAACAAGAAAAAAATTAATGCTGTCTTGCTAAGAGAATTATTTATTAAAAGCTGTGATAGTCCAGCGTTAAGACCGTGCGACTCTTTCGAGGGGAAGACGAGTTTAAACCCGAGCAGCCACCCATGAGTTTTTCTATTTAATTTATCGGTGAAGGAAAACATCGTGAGGAAACCTACATATCTCTAGAGAATTCTACGGATATGTGTATGTAACCTTCCAATCCGCATTCTAGCAGCGTGGCTCTTAGCTCCAATCCTTCTATCCACAAAACGGAGAAAAGAGGCCTTTTCCTAGCATTGGGATAGTAACAGGCCGTTACTTTAAGAGAAATTGGCTAATCACTCATCTAGCTCTGATAACCGTGCCCCAATCTAAGCACCAAATTTATGCCGTCTTGGCCATTCGTCCATCAAAATCCAAATGACAATAAAGACGAGATGAGATGATAATGCTTTCTTGTTCGCGGTTGGTATACAAAGAGAAATAGACCGTTACAACCCAACGATCAATTGCCCCGTCTGGCCGGAAGCTGTCACTTAGCCTAAGGGAATTATGCGGGCGTAATCTTGACTCTATCGACGCATTACTTGACGGTTTTGCTGTTGGCAGAAAAAGTATTAAGTATGAATGAAATATATCTTTAGCAATTCAATTTTTATGTATAAGGATATACATAATTATAAAAAGATTGGCGATGTATATTATAGACAAAGTAAGCTTGCGGTTCCTGCTTTGCGCCTTGCAAAAGTACATAAATCGTTTGTGGGTATAAGATTCTATAATAAAATTCCGCAATCTACTTTAACTTTGACATTACAGCAGTTTAAAAACACTATTAAATAAGATACAGAAAGCCTACTTTACTATTGACGATTATTTAGACGATAAGAATGCGTGGACAGAGTTACTCTTTCACGCTGTACAAGACATTAATAACTATATGTAACTAGTAATAAGAATCATACTTTGAAAAGTGCAACCGCCGATGTTCATTCTGACTCTTCTTGGTAGGTACAGCTTTCCTAATCTGCAGTAGAGTTCTAAAACTTATATTTTAAATGAAGTATGGCTAAACGGAACGAGCGTCGTTCACAGTTTGCTGTTGCGAAACAAACGGAATTCAAATTTGACACATACATCAATCTTTTATACGCGCGCCAACGGTTTTTAAAAGCTCTCAAATTTCTTACTTATTAGCCAGTTTTAATCTTGTAAGACATTCAATCCACGAACAGGATCCCTCGCTTGTTTTATTTGTGTTACGGTCGAATCAAAAATAATCGTTGAAAATTTTGGAAAAATTTAAGTTACCAGGGAGCTTTCATTAAATTCAAATTCAAAATATTTTCTATACAAGTAAACTTGTAAACAAGAGCTGTTGAATCATCAAAATCTACTGCTGGTTCGGAAAGCTGTTCCTACCGAGAAGAGCCGGCGAGAAACCCGGTGGTTGCTCTTTTCAAATAAAATTCTTATAACTAGTTACATTTGGTCATTGCTATCTTGTACAGGGTAGAGGAGTAGCTATATCCACGCATTTTTATCATCTTTATAATCCTCAATAGTATAGTACGCTTTTAGTATCAGCCTCCCTTAAACAGAGCTCTTAAACTGCTGTAGTGGCAAAGATAAACCGATTGCGGGATTTTATGATAGAATCTTATACCCAAACCCACAAATGACATATTTACTTTTGCAAGGCGCAAAGCAGGAACCGCAAGCTTATGTCGGTTCCTACTTTGTCTATTATGTACATCGCCAATCCTTTTGTTATATTTATTATTTATATTCTTATGTAAAACCCTGCCTAATTCATTTGAGATATAACGAAACTATGTATTATGGGGATATTGGTATTTAATAAAAAAAAGTCCGTAAAAACAAAAGGATACCCATGCATTTTTTTATAAGCGAACACGTACTTACATTTCTTATCTCGGAGTGCATGTTATGCCAAAGTAACTGGTCATTATCAAAAAATTATGATGGTAATTACTAATGTAACATTAAACATCATGATGTAATATAGTCACTAAATTGAGCTTACTTTATAGTTATGAAGGATTCGATAGAATGTTGCCATCACAGATCACTTGCTAAAGCAACAGATATCGCAACTCTAGTTAGTCGTATCCATTAAAGCTTCCCCTATTGCGACACTGACCGTATTTTGAATCTACAGCCATTCTAAGTCTAGATGTTGACTTTGTCCACTACATTATCTTGGTTAAAGTTATGCAAGCATTACCTGTAATTCTTGCTAAAGCAGTTAAATAAATCACTACATATTGTAAAACAAAGCCCCTGCCATATTGCGATAATCTCAAAACTAGTAAGAAAATTTAAATATAAATGAATGAATATGAACGGATCTTATTGAGCTCTCACTCATCGTTAGACTGAAAGAGGTATGCTTAGAATGAGTCTAATAAGTTCCTCACTGTTAGAGCTATGCTTGAAATGAGTCTAATAAGCTCCTCACTGTTAGAGCTATGCTTGAAATGAGTCTAATAAGCTCCTCACTGTTAGAGCCATGCTTGAAATGAGTCTAATAAGCTCCTCACTGTTAGAGCTATGCTTGAAATGAGTCTAATGAGCTCCTCACTGTTAGAGCTATGCTTGAAATGAGTCTAATAAGCTCCTTACTGTTAGAGCTATGCTTGAAATGAGTCCAGTAAGCTCCTCACTGTTAGAGCTATGCTTGAAATGAGTCTAATAAGCTCCTCACTGAGGGTGCTGTGCTTGGAGTGGGTTTAATAAGATCCTCGCTTATTCGTCGATTGAGAGAGCTGTGTGTAAAGTTAATCTAATAATCTCTTTACTGATCGGTCGACGGTAAGTGATGTGCTTGGAATGAGTCTAATAAGCTCCTCAATCATCAGTAGTCTAAAAGAGGTGTTCTTGAAATTAGTTAAGGTCCTCTGATCGTTCGGCTGAGAGAGCAGTGTTTGGAGTTAATCTAATAACATTCTGACTAATCGGCGACGGTAAGAGCTGTGCTTGGAGTGAATTTATTAAGCTCCTCGCTTATCCGTAGACTGAGTTGAGTCTAGTCTAATGAGTTCCTCAGTCGTCGGTTGACCCAATGAGGTTTTCTTGGAATGGGTCTAATAGGCTCATCACTGATCATCACTTGACTAAGAGAGCAGTGCTTGGAGTGAATTTAAAAAGTACTTTACTGGTTTTCGACTGAGAGTGTTGTGCTTGGCTTCTCAATTATCCGTTAACTTTGAAAGTAGTGCTTGGAGCGAGTCTAATAAGCTCTTCGCTGATCGATTGATATGTGCTTGGACTGATCGGTAACATGAAATAAACGGCGTTTCCAAATCACCAGGTACACTAAATACACGGTAAAGTAGCGGTCTGTTACAATCCCACTGCTGCGAATAGGCCTCCTCTCTCCGTTTCTGGAGAGAAGGGTTGGAGCTAAGACCTACCACGCTGCTCCAATGCGTATTGGTAGGTTACACATATCCCTAGAATTCTCTAGAGATATGCAGGTTTCCTCACGATGTTTTCCTTCACCGATAAATTGCAATTATCAATTAGACAAGTGAGTTTTAATAGAAAAACTCATTGGTGCTTGCCCGGGTTTGAACTCGTGTTCCCCTCGAAAGAGTCACACGGTCTCACCGCTGGGCTATCACAGCTCGGTACCCTGTGCGTAACATATAATATACAAATCAATATAATAACCAAAAAAAAGTCGACGTATTTAAGTTATTTCTATTAACGTAACTTTTAATTATGGATTGCGTTACACTAAAAGCAAATGCCCCAGCTTCCTAGCGATAATTACATAAAATAACTTTGATGGTTGAAAACTAATTGCATGTCCTAATAACCAGTTTAGTTGTCCATTTTAGAGTTACTATGAAATTCTTTAATTTCCAGTTCGTATTTCACTATTTCACTTGCGAATCATTTCATCGTTGCATCGGTACTAAGTTCCTAGATGATCGAGCATTGGGGGGTATTTTTTTTCTTTGGTCAATCATCTTTTACAAGTTTTTACACACCAAACGAAACTGAAAAAAAAGGATTTAATACATCTGGCCTTGGACCGAGGACTTTGGTTTTTGGGACCTTCTGAGAAATTTGATTTATTTGAAAATTTTCAGCTGAGAAATTTACCTCGATGATATGATAGCAGTTTTTTTATTGAAATCGCGAATATAACTTATAAATATAAGTGAGGCATACCTTTACCTAGAAAATTTATTGGTGCGTGCCCAGGATTAAAATTGGAAGGCTGGTAAAGATTAAACGGAACAGTAATGCCCTGTATCCACCAAATATCGTCATTAAAGCTAAGCGTAGAGTACTATGGAAATGACGATTTCTGATTGGTGTTCTAAATGCATCTCCTCTCCACTCCGCTTTGGTGAAAACCGGACCTAAGTCTGCTCATGCTTTTTCGAATTTTCAAGACTAACGAAGAATTATAGGCATTACAGTATTGTTGAACTAAAAATATAAATTTTTTCCTATATACAGTATCCTGAATTAGTCCGTTAAAACTTTGTAAAATTTGTGATGCAACGTTGTACTCTACTTGAGCAATCTGAAATACTCACTACTACACAGTTTACGTCACTTCCTTTTACCTAAAGAATTTAGAATGAGCCTCTTGTAGATTGCTTCGATATCCTTATGCATTTCGCTTCAAGAAAATAAAGAAAATCTCGCCAATATATTAATAACTTAATAAACGCAACTTCGTTCCCGTTGAGTAAATCAAAATACTTATATTCATTATGGTTAAAGCGGGTTAACCTTAAAAGCTAAACATATGCTGTCGCGGACTTTTATTTAGAACTTTTAGAGGGGAACCAATTTTTAGTACATAATTTTTGAATAACTTCCACCGTTTACTTAGCTCACGCAAGGAAAGCTTTAAGTTGTTCCGTTTTCACAATTTATTTTATTGCTGCTCCTTTCCTATTCATCTTAGTGTGATGTTATGTAATCTTTAGCCTTCCTCGATAAATGGACTATCTTACACTCAAAGAATTTTTTAAATCAGTCCAGCAGTTCCTGAGATTAGCGCGTTCAAACAAACAAACAAACAAACAAACAAACAAACAAACTCATCAGCTTTATATATTAGTAAATATGTAGATTAATAATAATTTTTCTTGATATAAGCAGTGTTAACATGACAAATTGAAACCCTGGCTCCTAAACTAGATTTAACTGTATTTCAGTTAATATAATACTACCATACCAGGCCACATGTTGTTGTAGCACAGTCTGTTTTCGATCAAACGGTCTGTTACTATCCCACTGGCATAGGCATAGGCCTCCTCTCTCCGTATTCTGAAGGATGAGGGCTAAGACCCGCGACGCTGCACCAATGCGAATTGGTATTTTATACAAATCCCCAGAATTCTCTAGAGATATGCAGGTTTCCCGACGATGTATTCTTTCACCACTGAATTGAGAATGATGAATTTTAATTATCAACAAGACACAAGTTTTAACAGATAAATGTCTTGGTACCCGCAATGCAGATTAGTAGGTTACACATATCCCCAGAAGTCCTTAGCGATATGCAGGTAAAATGAAATGAAATTTATTAAAAGAACTATACAAATGCATTTATACAATGGCAACGAAGACACTGCAAAAGTAAAAACTGCGCTGCAGATGTCGACGCCCGCCTCCATAAAATAAAATAACAAACTGTGTTCCAAACAAAATATAACTAAATGTATATTAAAGTTTGTATGACCTTATTTAATTTACGGTGTGTGTGTGTGTGTGTGTGTGTGTGTGTGTGTGCGTGTGCGTGTGTGTGTATCTGTGGACTATCTGTATGTTGTCTGTTGTTAAGAAGGTAAGTGATTAGTGTACAATGGTTAATAGCTTTTCGTTCTCATCATAAGATAGTGACTGCAGCCATGCTAGGCATTTAGATTTGCTTACGGGTGTAGCCAAAGGATAGATATTAAGAATTTTATTTATTTTATTGTAAAGAAGGGAACTCAAGCGCGTGTAGTGACGATTTCCCATCGCAGTCCGAGAGCTGTGACTGTCACCTAAAAGCGAGTGATAAATTGGAAATATCAATAACAAACGTATATAGTTTTAATAGAAAAAACTCATTTGAGCCTATCCGGTGTGCAAACTTGTGACCGCCTTCGAGAGAGTCGCACGGCCTCACCGCTAAAAATTATTCTGGATTGAAAATAATATTGTTTACAGACGTATTATGGAGTAGATTCTTACATATACCAATAGAAAAACCAAACAAGCCACACAGGAAGTTAGTTAATCTGCGACTAAACAACTTCAATTAGGTCATACTAATTGATCATAAGATATGGTTTAAATTAAAACTAACAGCTGATTAAAACACGCAATTAATGACACAATCGTTGGTAGAATTTCTCTCGTTAATCTGTGGCTTTTCAGAGTCGTGATGGCGTGATGAATAATCACAGTTATACCAACAAAAAGAGGAACGAACTCTTAGGACAACTTTCACCAGCGCCATTCTTTTGCTATTATCAACCAACAAGGTTTTTTTATTCACGATGTGTCAAAATCAAGTCGAATCCTCCTCCTGCCCTTATCCCACTCTAAGTGGGGTCGGCAAAAAATGTTACAAACATGTTGTCACATTTGGCTATGTATTTTACGACGGGCCGCCTGCCTGACGTCAGCTTACCTTGGTCGTTTTTTACGACCCCTCGGTGAGAAAGAGGTTGGTCTATTCTACTAGACCGGATACCACACGGCGGGTCGACTTACCGTAGTCGCCTCTTACGGCACCGCGGCAAGAAATGAGGGTGGTCTATTCTACTTGTGTACCGATATAGGATGCAATTTACACGCTTGTGAAATAAAAGGAAAACAAGCATTGATGTGGTGTAATAATTTGACTAATAACAACGTAATACTAGTAATGATTTATGATATAAAATTACGTGCGATAATAAATAATGCAAAGAATAGCCATTACGGGCCGTTGGGCCGGCTAATTAAGTGAAGTAATAACATTTTACATGTGTTACGTATTACGAAAAGGATTTGAACGAGTTTACAACTGAATAATCATTGTGCCTGCTCTACTATCGGCGATGATCGGTGTTCGTGTGATCGATTATCGGCACAATCATCGTGCAAGTGTCTACACGATCGTCCCTATTAAATTCAAATTCAAATTTAAAATATTCTTTATTCAAGTAAACTTGTAAACAAGTGCTTTTGAATCGTCAACTCTACTGCTGGTTCGGAAAGCTGTTCCTACCGAGAAGAACCAGCAAGAAACTCGGCGGTAGCTCTTTTCTAACAATAATTCTTATCACTAGTTACATATAGTTATAAATGTCTTGTACAGGGTTGAAGAGAAGCTATATCCACGCATTCTTATCTTCCAGGTAATCTTCAATATTATAATAGGCTTTCTGAATTAGCCTTTTTTTAATAGTATTTTTAAACTGCTGTAAAGGTAAATACCCAATCCCACAAACGAATTATGAACTTTTGCAAGGCGCAAAGCAAAGCGCAATCGTATTATTATACGATATATAATATACGATCATACGTATCACCTGGCGATTCCCTGTGATGCGTGTCGGTAACCCGTCAATTCCTGGGTTGTTGGCGACCGTAGTCAATCATAGACGATCGGCGATTACAGCTGACTATGCCCTTTACATGATCGTCAAGCTTAATCATTTGTGATCGCTGCTTATGAAGAGATTACATCATAGTTACGCTTCAGAACATTATACAAGTTATTTATACAATTAGGTTTTACTTTGCAAAAATCTTTAAAAAGCTGTAATAGCCGTGTGCGACTCTTTTGAATGGATCACAAGTTTAAATCCCGGGCAGGCACTAATTGATAATTTCAACGTATCACACGCTTTTCGGTGAAGGAAAACATCATGAGAGAGCCTGTATATCTCTAGAAAATCCTGGGTATATATGTAACCTACCAATCAGCATTTAAGCAGCGTGGTAGATGTTAGCTCCAATCCTTCTTTCCAAAACCGAAGAGAGAAGGCCTATGCCCTGCAGTCGAATAGCAACAGGCCGTAACTTCTTTTTACTTTTGCAAAGTTCTAAAAGACAATTCTAAAATAATAAAAATAAAGTTGTAAATTAAAATAAAGTCAAATACAGAAAATGTATAAAATGTTAAGTTTAGTACCGTTTTCATACCTTACACGCAGGATAAAAACACATGCACTGCACACATGGTTTTTTTGTAGTTTTTTATGATTCCCGCATGTATCAGGTATGAAAACGGATAGTACACTCAGAAAAAAGAAAATATATGTAATTGATACCTTTTATCGCTGAATTTGGCTAAATAATTGCATCTTTTGCAATATAAAGTCGGTTTCGTATTCGTCGTTATACCTCGGTTAATTGCCTGTTCGGGTGACCAGAGGGTTGGCTCCTTTTTTGCACGAAGAATCAGCTTAGCGATTCAACGCGGAAACGCTGCCAGCATTCTTGGGACCATTCCACGTGGGCATGATTTGTGAAGTACTAGCATGTAAGTAATTTAAGATAGACGTCGTAGAGAGTAAATACTTTTTAATCGTCAAATGTTTTCAGAAAGCTACCACTGATTCGGAAGTTTGTTCCTACCGAGAAGAACCAGCAAGAAACTCAGCGGCCATTTTTTTAATATATATATTTTGCTATTTGATTGATGGCTACAAATTAATCGTTGCATCCTGGTGCGTACCTGACTGCAGTTAAGATATTCTACTATCACTCAAATAATCTTCAATTGTATAGTAAGCTTTATGTAGCAGCATCGTCTTAAGATAATTTCTTAACTTATGTAAAGGTAAATATAAACTTCTGAGGTATACATAGTTACTAATGATTCAGGAGTTTTGGTACTAGAATACCTAGCCACCCATGTTAGCTAATCAACTACTGTAACACAATACCTTGGATATCGACACGCGTTATGCAAATTGATTTGTTCCAACCTCTTCCTATATTGGACCACTTTCTAGTTTAATCTACACCAATAGTGCAGGAGCTGTCGGATGCAATGGTCATGTGATTGATTCATTTGTTTAAATTTATAAAAAGTTGAATCTATACTATTGCATTTCTTGAATTGATATTATTCGAGTATTATATTTGAGAATTCATCATCATTCTCCTGCCCTTATCCCACTCTCAGTGGGGTCGGCACAACATGTTACAAACACGTTGTTAAATGATTTGGCTACGTATTTTACGACCGGTCGCCTGCCTGACGTCAATTTGCCTTAGTCGCCTTGTACGACACCTTGGTAAGAAAGGAGGGTGGTCTATTCTATTCTGCCCGATACCACACGGCACATACCTTAGTCGCCTATTACAACACTTCGGTAAGAAAGGAGGATGGTCTATTCTATTCTGCCGGATACCACACGGCGTTATATTTGAGAATTATTATTATTTATAATAATTATTATAAAAGTTTTAAAAAATTACCCCATTCAAAAGAACATTAAATAATACAATCAAAAGCAATACAAACACATATAAATACAAATTATTAACATTTATCGCTATTTTGTGTTTATTTTATTTCTCAGTGCCAAATTTATGACTGCCTTACAATCAGAATGAGAAAAGCAAGGGTTCGCGAACCAAATCTCATAAAAACATCTTCAGTTTTGTATAAAACTTAAGTGCCTACTTGATCTTTCTGATTTGTCGTTCCTTCACAGTGTAAGATACCGTCGTAATTAATATACATAGACTTTGTCAAATTCTGTAAATGCGTCAATCCGCGTTAAATTATCCTGGTAGGGCTAAGCTTTTCTACAAGAGAGAACACATTATACTCAGAAGCAGGGTCGCATAGACTGCCTAGCCTGTACAAAATAGTAATGACATAAAATAAAGAATATTTCGAATTTGAATTTGAAATTGTCATGACTTTTCTCATGGTCATAGTGTTTATATTTCAGTATTTTTTATATAACACTTACGACGTCAGCTCTTCGACTACAAGTGGGTATATATAAGTTTTAGCAGATAAAATGCGCTGCAACAGTTTTCTATGTAATATAAATTTCAATAAAGTGATCCGTAGTTTCGATTAACTGGTTCGCAGTGCATTATTAACCTAATGAATGTTCAATTTAGAACATACTGAGAAACTTTTAAAACATAAATTCTACAAAGAAATATCTTTCATGAAGATACAAAAATATTTAAAGGTATCTTTAAAATCATTTTTTTAGATACTTACTATTTTTCAACATGACAACGATTTTAGTGTGAAATTTTCCTATATACAATACTTTTTACAGAAAGACCCACAAGTTTTTGCACTCCATCCTAATTTTATGGGTTAAATAATAATTAAGTTATAATAGTTAAGTTTTTTAGAAAATTTTACGATTTAAGGGTCCCCTAAATTGCCTCTTTCAGGGAGCTTTGAAGTGATCCAGAACCGGCATTCTCCAACTACTTATAAAATTATTTTGCTACAATCCGCGATAAAGTAAATAGAAAATATAGATAATGCTAAATGTAGAGTGGACTATACGTGGTCATACCTGATACATGCAGGATTCGCAAAAACATACGCACTATAGTGCGTATGTTTTTCCTTCACAATCGCCTCAACAATACACAAATACTACACACGTTCACTATCACATGCTCAATTTTCGTCCCGCAATCGAAGCATCATCAAGGGATAGACTCCACGACAAAATCGCAAAGCTTTTCGAGTAAAAAAAGTAAAATAACGGCCCGTTACAATCCCACTGCTGGGCATAGGGCCTCCTCTCTCCGTTTCTGGAGAGGACTTGGAGCTAGGACCTACCACGTTGCTCCAATGCGGATTGGGAGTTTACACATATCCCTAGAATTTTCCAGAGATATGCAGGTTTCCTCACGATGTTTTCCTTCACCGAAAAGCGTGTGATATATTACAATTATCAATAAGACACATAAGTTTTAATAGAAAAACTCATTGGTTCCTGCCCGGGGTTCGAACCCTCGAACATCTCGAAACAGTCACACGGTCTCACCGCTGGGCTATCACAACTTTCAAGCTTTACGAAGTACCTTTTTATTTATAAATGTGGATGGAAAATTACAAACAGATGAAGCATCGTTTACTGTAACATTTTTTCCTATTGAAGGCGTTCTTTATGATTTCCCTGAAGTAATTTATTATTGTTATAAAACAAACCTGATAGCAATTACGTATATTATCGTTGCTCATTACCTACTGAAGAAGGATGCGGTTGTTTTTGTTCTTGATTGATCGCTGCTAACATTTTCTAATATTATTGATGTAACACCTACATTTACTTATGATATAATTACGACAATGTACGTATATAGACAAAGGTCAGTCGTTGAAAGTTAACTCGGCTTTGCAGCTTTCCATACACTACGAAAAATGTTTCCGTGCGTGCGTATGAATTTATTTGCCAGAGATAACTTTTGACTCTGCAACTAATCGATAGAGATGATCTTATAAGCAAGATTTAATAAATATGCTCATGGCAATAATTCACTAACTGTCTATAACATTAGTGACGATATCACCGCTTCTGAATATTGCTCTTACCGAAAAGAATCACCAAGAATCTCGGCGGTCAATCTTCTATTTACGAATGAAATGTCTGATAGTTTTGCAGACAGACAGCCATGCTATTGCATTAGTAATATTAGTATGTAGTAGCAGTATTAAGGGCCTGTTACTGTTCCACAGCTGGGTATAGCCTTTTCTCTCCGTTTTTGAAGAGAAAGATTGGTGCTTCCACGCAGCTCTTATGCGGATTGGTAGATTACACATATTCTCAGAATTCTCTAGAGATATGCAGGTTCAGGAAAGTTATGATAGCCCAGCGGTGAGACCGTGTGACTCTCTAGAGACGATGATGGGTTCAAACCCCGGGTAGGCACCAATGAGATTTTCTATTAAAACTTATGTGTCTAATTGATAATTGCAATTTATCACACGCTTTTCGGTGAAGGAACCTGCGAATCTCTAGAGAAGACAAGGGATATGTGTAACCTACCAATCGGCATTGGAGCAGCATGGTATGTCTTAGCTCCAATCCTTCTCTCTAAAAAACGGAGAGAGGATGCCTATGCCCAGCAGTGGGATAGTAACAGGCCGTTCCTTTTTTTATGCAGGTTTCCTCACGATGTTTTTAATCACCTAAAAGCGTATAATAAATGAAAATTATCAAGAAAAACTCATTAGTGCCTGCGGGGGTTTTGAACTCGTGATTCCCTTGAAAGAGTCTCACGGTCTCACCACTGGGGTATCACAGCTCAATATTAGTTTGAATTGAAGATATTTTGCTTGATTTGATGCTTTTTACAGTCGTCTTATGGAGCGAGGTTCATCAGTACCATGGAGCCAAACCCTGCAGGATACGATCGGTGAAAGCAGACTGAATGGTCAAGCCTTGAGGGACTACTTCAGACCGCTAGAAGACTGGCTTAGAAGTGAGAACCTCAGAACCGGAGAGTATTTGGGGTGGAGTTATGACGGAGATTATTGCAAGTTCAGGTAGGTTTTTGTCTGCAGCTTTTCTGTCACTAGCTGACCTGACCACGCGTCGCTGTAGCATTGAAATTAATATTAGGTCCAAATATTTTGTTTTTAATTTTATGTATGCATTTGTTTTGTATCGGATGATCCTCATTAGGACTCGACACTATCTGTTGCCGCCTAGACTCGTTTGTGTAGATCGAGTATAGAGAATTTTTTAAGCCTCCTGGGAAATTGCTCTTCAAGGAGCTGGTTGGCTATAAGTTATTGGGATGATTGAGATGATTCTCAATCATTTAAAGAAATAATGAATAATTCTTTAGAATAATTAATTTAGAATAATTCTTAATTGAAAAACGGCGCCGTATGTTGAATACTTACTTAAGCCCAAAATGAAATTGAACTGTCACTGACATCTATTGGAAACTTATAGAACTTTGAAGTAAATTAGAGCTTTTAAGTATTAAAAAGTTTTATAGCAAAAAGTTATATCGAGATACAAACTATCCTAAGTTGGACCAAAATCTAATTAATTTCAATTAAATCAGGTCAGTGGTTTTAAAGATTAGTGTAAACGCAGGGATTTTTATATATAAAGATATTACTATATATCATTCGGCATGTTTTATACGCGTTATATTAATTTTAACTGTATGTATGTTTATTAGAACGTAACAGATTTCTTTTTACTTACCTTAATTTGATAAATATATCTAATTTTTTTTAAATATTTATATTGAAAATATCCGCGCCATGTTCATATTACAAGGAAAATATTTTAGATGCATGTTTGTGTTTTTGAAAATTATTTGTATGTCAGATATTTCTGTTTATTTGAGTCTTTATAAAAGTCACAAAATTTGTAAACTTCGAGTATACGAAATTATAATATAATAAACTCCTGCCCTTATCCCACTCTCAGTGGGGTCGGCACAACACGTTACAAACATGTTGTCACATGATTTGGCTACGTATTTTACGACCGGCCGCCTGCCTGACGTCAACTTGCCTTAGTCGCCTTTTACGACACCTCGGTAAGAAATGAGGGTGGTCTATTCTACGCATCCAGATACCACACGGCACTTACCTTAGTCGCCTCTTACGACACCTCGGTAAAAGGAGGGTGGTCTATTCTATTCTGCCGGATACCACACGGCGGATTCGAGTATACGAAATTCTACAATTAATTCTAATTTCTTCGTTAAAGCATCGAAACAGCAGGTCTCCAGGTCTACGGTGGGTTTTACAACGCGGCCACCAGTTTTGGAGCAACCAGTTTCCTTGTTCTTCTAATAACATCTGCATTCACCACAACTCTGGTACTCTGGCGATGAAACTGTACATCAACAAAAGCATTAAGTCAATATCTAGAAACTAACTATCCTCACGTCTTATTTTATCGGGTGAGCCTGGTACCGTTCGTAAGCAGCTCATGAATGAAGGCTCCATATATGTTTATAACTAATCGGGCTCACCCGATAGAACAAGACGAGAGTATAGTCGATTTATGTTTAACCATCAATGCCACTCACGATAGTGTAAATTTAAAAACTACCCTAAGCTAACATTTAATCGATGAAGAATGCAACTAAATCAAGAATTGAGAGATAATCGTCGTAATATTTTCGAGGGCAAATATTATTTATTATAAGAAAAAATTTTCTTTATATTTGTTCAAAAAATAACATGCGATCTCATCGGTTATCAGTGGGAACACGAAATTTTATCTAAAGGCTTTTTTACTTGACTTGTTTCTATTTTCCTTTCTATTTAAAAACCCAGATCTATACATGATTTATTTCTTCTTTTATTTTATAAGTCTTTTCTATGTAAAAGCTATTATTACCACTAGATTTGTTTTTCAAGCATTTGTAGAGATCTGTAGGGCTACTATGAACTTTTAGAAAAGGATTCAATTCAAAGTCAGTACCTAAACGCAACCGCTATTTTTTCGTACCATGAAGTGTGAATTGCATTGGGGCCGTGTTTGAGAAGGATAACGTTATATGAACTATAGATAACTGTGTTTTTTTAACTCAAATGTTTTTAGGACGCATTCCGAACTGTCATTCGGCAACGACTTAAAGTGTGCGTCTTTAACACGTCATGGTATGAAAATGCGAAACAATTTAGTTTACGTCTTCAATTGAGTCGCAATAAGAGTTCATGGTAGGCCTGCAGAGCTTAAATATGTTGTTTGGTCTTAAAGCCGTTGTCCGGCCTCACAGGAGGCACCCTTAGGACGATGTTCCCCGACTTAAGCAGAGCTTCTGCGCTCTACTCTCTGCATCTTGCAACCTCAACGATGCTTCTGCGCTCGTCCCGCCCGGTGACGCTGTAAAAGCCATTAGGGCTAACAGCATAGTCAGTTCGAAAAAAAAAATTTGTCTTTAAAAGTTAGTTATGGCTACACTGTAAGTAAAGCTTAAATGATTTCAACTTTTATTTTGAGTCAATAATTAACTAAAAGCTTACAGATTTTAATGGACATTTTAAACTAGTTATTTATGAAATCTGGTATTATATATGAAAAATTATTTTTTAATTTTAAAATGTTCAATATTTTGTATGTAACATTATGAATTTTTGCTTTGTAATCGCTCGCAGTGTATTATTCTTTGATATATGTTTTGAAGTGGCATTAAATGTTAAGATAATAAAATGTATGGTTTAAGTATTTACAGTTTGTGATAACAATAAATGTCTTTAAATATTTAATTGTTTGTTTTGTTTAGTGATATTTTTAAATTGATTTAAATATCAGTTGCATGACGAGTTAAGGACTTCCCTTTTTAAATGATTTATAGAAGCAGGCGTTACTTTACGGAATTCCATATTACATGCACTATACCAAAACTACCTTGCTATAATCCGCACGGGTTAAGCATGCAAATCCAATGTTTATGAAGCAGGCAAAATTTACGCACCTTACACATGGAGGACAAGTTACCACATGCACCCCAAGGCGCCTCCACCAGCAGCAACGCACACAAGCAGAACACACAACCAACACCACAATCTCGAAGCATCATCAGGAGGACAGGCTCCACGACAAAATCGCAATGCAATGACTTCCCTTTGTAAAAGTACATCGAGAAATGTTTAAGACTAGAGGTTATAGTTTCAAGATCTAGATGTTCTGGATTCTTGTCCAGAGTGGAGTACGCGTTATGATAAGTGTGGCAATCATAAAGCATGCGTCAATGCAAAACAAATACATTTTCTGGACATCTTTTGTTTGACGTTAAAATACGTATGTTTGGCAATACGTATCCAATAGTTCTAGTACGAGTTATATTCGTTTTATTTCACCTAGAACTTTTCAAACATTTTTGATACTTTTCATCAATTATTGTCATATTTCATGAAATTCCCATAGAACCTTAATAAATTATACACTAAAACCTAACTCGAAAATCATTCTATTTATTGAAAATCTACTTAGTAGTTTTTGATTTGTCGCAAACAAACATACAAATTTGGTAGGGCACTATGTTTGAAATATCATTTGTAATTTATAACCACCGATCCTGTAAAATTCAGATAACATTTAACAGTAATCTGACAAAAATCAGATCTACTTGCGTGATCAAAGTAAATCCTCATGGTAACCCTACTTAATGGATGTAGATTAAGGTCTCAATCGGTACCCGCATGGGGTTCCTTAAGTTACTGGGAATTATACCGAATGCATCATCAACCCAGTGTCTTCTTACGACTGACTGTAAGTTAAAATTAACATTATTCTCTACTCAAGTTTGCAAGGATCTCGAATCGTCAAATTATAATGAAGCTACTGTATAGGAAAGGTGCTTTTATAGAAAATCAAAATCAAAATCAAAATAATCTTTATTCAAATAAACCATTTCAGGCACTTTTGAATCGTCAAGCATCAATATGATCAATGAAGCTACCACTGGTTCGGAATGTTGCTCTTACCGAGAAGAACCAGCAAGAAACTCGGCGGTCAATCTTTTAAATATTTTCAATTATACATTATTAAACCGCTGTCTTGTATGTAAAAGAACTAGTAATTTATACACTTAGGTGTAAACATTATTTTGCTATAATCCGTGATAAAAGAAAATAAAATGCTAAATATAAAGTTTTATACTTTATCCATTCTCATATCTGATACATAAAGAATTACAAATACTATAGGTGGCGGGTGGTGCATGAGTTTTACAACAATACACAAGTACTACACACACAATCATACCACAATCTCAATCCCTTTGCCGCGGTCGCCGTGATGCAGACTTCTTCAAAGTCAAATGTCAGATATAGTCCTCCAAAACGCGCCGCTTTAAGCCGAGGTTCGGTCTCGCAGGAGACACCCTTAAGGCTTCGCTTCAAGAGAGTTGCGAGTGCGTCAATTCACTTGCTATTACCAATTTTACCCGGCGAAACTTCTGCGCTCGCCCGACCTTCTAGTCTCGCTATCAAAGCCATTAAGGCTAACAGCATAAGTCAATTTTAAAGAAACCATTATTATTATTTGCTCTTTATAAACCGTGACAGTATAGAAAGAATAAAATTTGAGACAGACGCCCTCCTTTTCTTTTTAAACAATTTCATTGTTTGAATTTTTCATTGTTTGTTTGCCTGTAATTATTATAACTAATACTTTTTCGCAAACTTTTAGTGAGGCTGCATTTTAGTAAGCAAACAACCAATAAATGAATTAGCAAACAATCAACCCTTTTTGGAATAAAGAAAATACCTGGTATGGAAATATCTGTAAACAAAACAGAAGGAATTGAACTAGGATAACAGAATTTGTTCAGAGATTTTGCAACCTTTGTATTAAAGCATATGTCAATCAAATTTGGACATTGCTGTCTATAAAATAAGATTCACTTTCAATAAAAGTTGTATAGTTTGTAACACGGGAGGGTACAATTCAATAAACGGGGCGACGCGGAGTCGGGGCTACTGAATCTAATATGAATGTTTCTGATATTGCACTTGTAATATAGGAAATAAATTGTTATATTAAATTAAATAACGGCTATTCACTTTGTTGTTATTAAGAAATTAAAGTAGGTACGAAGCTGTGTGTAAGAATTTTATTTTGTTAACAACTTTTGCTTATTCATGATTGCACTGGTACTTTTAGTTTGCGAGCGTTATGAACGTGCAATGAACTTTATAAGGGTTTAACTGTTACAGCATCCTCAACTACGCTATCTTATCTCAGCTCAACTAGTTTAGGTGTAATAAACAAAAAATATAGGAAATAATTACCTTTATTCACAAGGAAGCTTTTCAAGTAAGTGAGGTTGTCCATTGGGAAAACAAAGGGAAAAGATCCTTACATCTATGCTTTTTATTGATATCTGTTAGTCTTACGACTAAAATGCCAAAGAATAACTATATCCACGCATTTATATGATCTAAGTAATCCTCAACTCAAATGACAGCTTTCTGTTTTAGCGTCCGTTTGACATTGTTTTTAAAATTCATTTGGACACAAATATAATTACGCAACGCAGTTGTTAGACTTTATTCTGTAAATAATAAGGCTCATTATCCCTAACAACGCACACACTCATTTATATATAAGGTATATACTTAAAAATTCTTCACTCGATTGCTGAGAAGGATTCCATCTTTCCTTTTTTTTAATCTTAACTTATCCTTAAATATGTTTTTTATGGATGCTGATAACCAAATAAATACACGACGTTAGAGACCATTATTTATAAATCTTTTTTTATTCAATGCTCCCTTTCCAAGAAAGCAATAAACGACCGCCCGACACTCCTATTTTTTTTATAAATACAGTTGTTATCTCTCCCAGTTGAGTCCCGGCCGCATTTCGGGTTGCACACGTGACGCGTCTTTCGGCTTCTGCGAGCCTACTTTTGTTTACATTTTGTGTTAAAACAGTGGTAATTTAGTGTTTTTATGAAGTGTTGTAGTTTCTTTTGTGTGTTAAAAAACCCTTCTTTAATTTAAATTAATAAATCGTAAACCAAAAATATTTAAATATATAATAAAACTATGTAACGGTGTTTCGCCATGTAAATTAAGTCTAGGCAATTTGTAGTGTGCATAATATAAAACAAAAAAATTATGTCCAAAAGAAAAAATGATAGGGGTAAGCAACCCTTATCTCTTAGGGGTGTGTAAAATAGATAGTACCCGATTCTAAAATTTCATAAAAATCGGTCGAGCCGTTACGGAGGGTATGATACGAGAATTCTAAATATAACAAGTTAAATTTTACCCTCATCATTATCCTCCTGCCCTTATCCCACTCTAAGTGAGGTTGGCACAACATGTCACATGATTGGGCTTTCGTATTTACGACCGGCCTGACGTCAACTTATATTAGCCGTATTTTATGACCCCTCGGTAAAAAAGAGGGTGGTCTATTCTACTCAACCGGATACCACACGGTGGGTCAACTTGCCTTAGTCGCCTTTTACGACACCTCGGTAAGAAATGAGGGTGGTCTATTCTACTCAGCCGGATACCGCACCGCGGGTCGACTTACCTTAATCGCCTTTTACAAGTTAAACGTTAACTTATTAGTATTTATAAATGCTAAAGTCCATTTTACCAGCTTACAAAACAAAGAAAACAAAAATCTTACATTTTTTAGGCATAGACAAGTTTAATATTTCAATCTACAATTCAAATACTAATTTAAACATTCAATATGACCTTTACATACTTAATCGGTTAACTAACTTCCTTTTCATTTCGTCGAATGGAGTCACACAAAATATTGGCAGGATGTTTGAATTAATTCATAGAGTAATGTCCCCGCAGAAATATTTATCTTATCTGCGGTTATATCTACATATTTATGTGTAATAAATTACGAATAATTGTAGTAACGATATATTTTATGTATAAGAAGACAAAAGAAGTGGTAATATATTAAATTAGTGTAGTCACTGTTTCCCCTAATCTATACTTATTATAAAACAAAGTCCCAAAAAGCTGTCTGTCTGTATGTAATCGATTTTCTCGAAATCTACTGAACGGATTTATGTATGGTTTTCACCAAAAGATAGTGCAATACTTCTGGATGGTTTAGGTAATTAGTACATATATATGTAAATTGTGTCGAAGAGATCGAGCAGTTGTTAAAAAACTTGCTTGCCGGGAGGTTTAGTCGCGTGCGCTGCGTAAACCAACCGAGTTGCGCTAAAGTAATGTAGTAGAGAATTTTAGATCTATAAAAATACTACAAAAAAGTCCGCAATAGCATGTCTCTATCTCTCATGGTTGACTCAAAATAACTACTTTTATGTTCAAAATTTCGAAAATTCGGGAAAAGTTTCGTAATTCACTGAATTCCACGGGGGCGAAGCCGTTGTTGGCATAGCTGTGCTCTCTTCTACTTTGTCAACCGATGGATGTCTGCTGAAGATAAGTCTCTTCATGGGATCTCCAAAATAGACGATCTTGTGCCACTACGTTTTCCGGTGCGGGGCGCCATTCCAACACCTCGAGACCGCAAATCCCATCGGTTTTCCGCACTATGTGCCCTGCCCATCGCTACTTCAGCTACACGACACGCTGTATATCTGTGACTTCGGTTCTTCAACGGATCTCCTCATTTCTGATTTGATCACGTAGAGACACTCCGAGTATAGCCCGCTCCATCTCCCGTTGAGCGACTCTAAGCCTTCTTATGAGGCCCATAGTCAGCGACCACGTCTCAGATCCGTAGTTCATCACTGCTTTAGAAATCATCATTCTCCTGCCCTTATCCCACTCTAAATGGAGTTTGTACAACATATTTCAACATGTTGTCACATTCGGCTACGTATATAACGACCGGCCGCCTGCCTGACGTCAACTTACCTCGTATTTTACGACCCCTCGGTAAGAAAGAGGGTGGTCTATTCTACTCAACCGCATAACACACGATGGGTCAACTTACCTTAGTCGCGTTTTACGACACCTCGGTAAGAAATTAGTGTGGTCTATTCTACGCAACCGGATACCACACGGTGGGTCAACTTACCTTAATCGCTTTTTACGACACCTCGGTAAGAATTGAGGGTGGTCTATTCTACTCTGCTGGATATTCATCACTGCTTTAGAAATGTTGAGCTTAAATTTATCAAGAACTACCAATATAGTTCGCGCTATCTTAATCGTTTAATTACACTCAATAATGCAATATGTGTTTTTATTTCTTTTTTTATATATGCTACTTACTCCATTTTATAAGCTTTAATTGTGCCAAATTTCATCAATATTGATACTTCTGTACCGTGAAAGCGAAACAGACAGACTCTCGCATTTATAATATTAGTATATTAACTACTATTTGAAATTTGTATAAAAGGCAAAATTCTATACTGTAGATATTTCAATTAACGTTTGCCTTTAAACACTCTTGTAACACCACACATATGTATATAAAAAAACTAAAAACAAAAAATCTCAAAAGGAATTTCGAGGCGTGCCTTTAAACCCCAAGGGTGATAAAGCGTTACACTCTAGTCTATTTCAATGCAAGAACTCTACATGCATAGAGTCTTTCTGCAATATGTGCTGAGTTCCCACATTCTTTTAACATGAAAACATCTACCTGTAAGCACTACTTTCATTTGAAAAACAGCTTTCAAAAGCTCGCACACACGTATTCGGGTTAACAACATTTGCTATAGAGCAATTAGCATACAACTTCTATACTAGCATAGCAATACTGCTATGCTAGTATAGAAGTTGTATGCTAGTATAGAAGTAGTCTTTTTAAGAATTATTCGTTTGTTTTTGACACGATATCACTTCAGATATTTTTTAACAATGTGTATAGGTCAAAATAATAATATTATTAATCATTTCATGTTATAACTTGCCTGTAAAGATGAGAGATATTGATAACCTGAAGGTATTAAATATCGAACCTAATATCTAAATAATTAATTAGTGTTTTTAAACTGTCGAAAGTGCATCTACTATTAATTAAGCCAATATTAATAAGCAAAAGTTTACAAATATCTAGTACAGCGATGATTTCCTAATCGACAAAATGAGAAGAAATTTAAATTTCTTTGTCTAAAAATTGCTTAAAATAATTTTATATACATGTCCAAAAACATTTTTACAATGATTTATGTAAAATCGAGGTCATCAACCCCAATATAAAGTGATAAACTAACATAAAACCCTCAATCCTTGATGAAAAACGACCGAATGAAGCTGGTCAGCTGGGCTTCATTTGGATCCGCTTTGTCGCTAAAAAATCATTTAAATAAAGGTGAAAATTATGTTGAAGCACATTTACGTATGTATTCCAGCAAATATTTATAAGAGTGCGTGCGGGTTTGTGCGAGGTTTGGGTTTACTATTGTATAATTTTCTGAAACTGTGATTTCCGAACATGTGTATAAACACCCTTTGCAAGCTTAATTACGTAGCATACATGTTTTGGGATGCTGTTAAAGGGATCTTTTTACAAAAAATATTTGTTAAACAAAAAGGATTTTGTTTTGAATCCTACTTGTTTTTTAGTTTCTTTAATGGGAACGTATACAGAAAAATAAACAATTCCAACTTTTTTCTTTTGCTTGTGAACATAACTTGAGTCGTGATAACCATATACCACAGTCAGAATATTGAAAATATAACCGTGTCTTTGATTTGATTTTAATTGGATTTTTGTACATCAGAGATGTACAGACCTGATCTACAACAATCAGATCAGATTGTATTTATATAGTGATCTCTCTTATACATATATCAAAATACAATAATACCCTGGATGGGTATTATTGTGTTCCCTTTTCTTTTTAAACTGTGATTGTTTGTGTGTAAAAGTAAAGTAACGACCCTTGACAATCCCACTGCTGGGCATAGGACCTCCACTCTCCGTTTTTGAAGCGAAGGGAAGGAGCTAAGACCTACCACACTGCTTCATGCGGATTAATAGATTACACATATCCCTAGAGTTCTCTAGAGATATGCAGGTTTTCTCACGATGTTGTCCTTGAGCAAAAAGCGTGTGATAAATTGCAATTACTAATTAGACACATAAGTTTTAATAGAAAAACTCATTGGTGCCTGCCCGGGGTTTGAACCCGTTACCACCTCGAATGACTCGCACGGTCTCAGTGCTGGGCTATCACAGCTTACATTACATTATATACGTATGTAATAATTTAATCGTAAATTGTGTTATAAAATAAAATTAGCCGTGCGGTATCCGGCAGAATAGAATAGACCACCCTCCTTTCTTACCGAGGTGTAGTAAGAGGCGACTAAGGTAAATGCCGTGTGGTATCCGGCTGCATAGAATAGACCACCTTCATTTCTTACCGAGGTGTCGTAAAAGGCGACTAAGGTAAGTTGACGTCAGGCAGGCGGCCGGACGTAAAATACGTAGCCAAATCATATGACAACATGTTTGTAACATGTTGCCCCGACCCCACTTGGAGTGGTATCAGTGCAGGAGACTGATAATGATGTTATAAAAGAAAATAAAATAAAAATATTTAAAAAATCCTCATAAGTAACAACAATGTCATGAAAACAACGCACCTCCTCAGAAACTTATGAGAGAATGTTATGAGATATTAACAAAACAATGCAGCTTTGCTTTAAACGCGATTAAAAAATAAAACTCTCTTCTAAAAGCTGCTCTGTGACAACTGAAATATATTAACTCCATGCATGGAACAGTCGTTAAGCCAATTAATCTTTCATTGTGACGGCGACTTGCCCCAAACATCTGGTTAAAAAGTTAAACGAAATATTATGAACTATGACTGCTTTTTCGACGTATTTATTTATTTTTTATCAACATGCTGTTAGAATAATAGGTTTTACAGCATGATAGCAACAAGCGACCATGGAAGCATCGTTGAGGTTAAGAAATGCGGAGATTAGAGCGCAGAAAACCCTACCAGCGTCGGGGAACGTCGCTAAAGTTTAAGGGTGCCATAAAGGCCGGCTTCTTTACAACACGTTTCGAGTATTACACCAGGGTATGCCTATATTATCTATACTTATTATAAAACAAAGTCCCAAAACGCTGTCTGTCTGTATGTAATCGATTTTCTCAAAATCTACTGAACGGATCTTTATACGGTCTTCACCAAAAGATTGTGCAATACTTCCGGATGGTTTAGGTAAATAGTACATATCTGTATTATGTAAATTGTGTTGAAGAGATCGCGCAGTTGTTAAAAACTTGCTTGCTGGGTGCTTAGTCGTGTACGATGCCACAAACCAGCTGAGATACGCTTAAGTAATCTACTAGATAATTGTAGATCTATTAAACTACTACAAAAACGTCCGCGATAGTATGTCTCTATCTCTTATGGTTAGCTCACAATAACTACTTTTATGTTTACAATTTAGGTTCTAGAAAAAAATTGTGACACGCTAATTTCCACGCGGGCGAAGCCGCTAGCACAGCTAGTATTACTATAAATGTGAAAGTCTGTCCGTCTATTTCGTTTCCACGGCTACTCTGCCGTAACTCTCCTATCTCCTTCAACCGATAGATGTCCTGTATAAGACCAAGACATAGGTCTCTTTTCGGGATCGGTACACCACACGATCTTGAGCTTGGATCTTGCGGCTTCCGCGCTACAGTCCATCATCAGTTATCAGTCCATCTTGTAGGCGGCAGCAGGGTCATCTCGCTACCCCTACAGGAGGCAGAGCACGGGCCTCAAGGCGAACCACCTTGCCCGGGCTGATCCTCTCAAACTTGTGGCCTGTACTGTGTTCGGGCCTGTGGAACCAGGTCGTTTAGGTGACCTGAGGGATGTCTAGTCCGGTGATGGTTGTGTCTCGTTCGGGTGGTGTTGTCATGGCGAATGGTGTCACCCTCTCGTCCGTCGCGTCGTCCTCCTCGTAGGAGATCTACCGACACTATATGTTTATGTATTACAAAAAAAGCCATACGTGGCATCTAACAACTTTATTCCGCGTGAAGAGAAGTGCAAGGAAATAGGTACTCTTACATTTGCTTCACAGTATATTTTAAGCAATAATTTTTGTACATAAAAATATAAAGAATTATACATCGATAGGTGATGTATATAATAGACAAAGTAGGAACCGACATAAGTTTGCGATTCCTGCTTTGCGCCTAGCAAATGTACGTAAATCGTTTATGGGTTTGAGTATAAGATTCTATAGTAAAATTCAGAAATCAATTTTAGCCATGCAATTACAGCAGTTTAAAAACATTCTTAAAAAGAGGCTGATACAGAAAGCCTACTATACTGTTGAAGATTACTTAGATGATAAGGATGTGTGGATATAGGTGCACTTCTACCCTGTACAAGACAGTAATAAATAAATGTAACTAGTTCTAAGATTTATATTTTAAAAAGAGCAACCGCCGAGTTTCTTGCTGGCTCTTCTTGGTAGGAACAGCTTTCCGAACCAGCTGTAAAGTTGACGATTCAAAAGCAGTTTACTAGCATAAAGAATATTTTGATTTTGAATTTTTAGGAGGTTCAACAAAGCTGCGATGTTGAATGCAATTCTATAATAATTCTTTCACACTATCGCTTTAAGGCAATTGTTCTCTACAAGGGGTTAATAAAAGTCGACAAAGTAGATAGTTTGAAATCAGTTTATAGTCAATTCAATCCAACGGACGGAAGAAAGCACTTTGGTGTCCCATTAGCCTTAGTTAGTCTAACAGCTCGGTGACAAAACATAGCCGCGTACGTTGAAGCGTTGATTGATAACTCTGAATTGTTTTATTCACAAAGTAGTGGTCCAAGCGTTGCTGCAGCTCAGACTGATTTTGACTTCACTTAAAACAACACTGACAACAACATTAACAGTTTAAATAATAATCCTCCGATTGGCACAAAACTTTACACAATCCGCTGGGTCAATCTAAAGAATGTCTGTCCAAACGGTGCGCTTGTGTGACCCTTTCCAAGGTTCAAGCCCGGGCCAGGCACTAATAGGTTTTTCTGCTTACACGCTTTTTAACACGCTTTTCGGCGAAGGAAAACGTCGTGAAGTTACCTGCATATTTCTGAAGAATTCTGGTTATATATATGTAACCTACCAATCTGCATTCGAGCAGCGTGGTTGGTCTTAGCTCTAACCCTTTTTTCCAAAAACAGAGGAAGGGCTATGCCCAGCTATGAGATAATAAGGCTGCTAGTCAACACCTAAAAGAACGAAGTCAAAAGCATTTACTAGTGTAAAAATGTGTTCGCAATACTTGTTAGTGTTATATAAGTCGGAGTTATCTCGTTTCCATTTGATAAGAATATTACAGATAAGAGTGAGTTTTGTTGCAATTTGAAATGGAGTGAATTATTGTTAGACCCGACGGTAAGGAAATATGCTTGTCTTTGATTTTGATAATGATAATGTTAGTCTATGGTTTTATGACCTTATTATGGTGAGGAAATGCTCAAAACTTATTTCTTGATAGCAAATATCATTTAGACACATAAGTTTTAACAGAAAAACTCATTGGTGCATTCCTGGAGTTTGAACCCGTGACTTCCTCGATAGAGGCGCACGGTGTAACCGCTGGGCTATCACAGTTTTTATATTTTTTTAATACATTGAAATAACGTTCTAACGGTTTGTGGAAAAAATTTAACTGACAAATAATTTATATTATTAGGCGTTACTTAGCGGAGTTGAGTAGAGTACAGTGATAGCCCAGAGGTGAGACCATGCGACTCTCTAGAGACGATCACGGGTTCAAGCCCCTGTCAGACAAGAATGAATTTTTCTATTAAAAGTTACGTGTCTAATTAATAATAATTAAGGGCCAACATTTTCCATAAACAATTAATTGATTCTTCGAGACTGGGTGTATATGTACTATCTACCAGTTGTCCGTCACCCATAACACAAGTATTAAGTTACTTACGACCGGGACGACCGTGTGTAAGTGTCCCATATTAGTTGATATACACACATAAAAATAAACTATACTCTTCACACTGCTAATAAACGTCTATTATTTCTTTCCAACCGTATTTATTGAGTACAATAGCACTCGAATATTATACACATAAATGTGTCAAGTTACGCAAGCTACAGCTATCTCCCGTCAACAATTACGGTCCCCTCGTCCCCCTTCCGGAGTTAGTTGACCTCTCATACGCGTATATAGGGGCCTTAATACGACGTTAATCAGGGCTTACCCCTCGTACGCACGAAAGGATTTTTATCGTGCGTTAAAAATACGTCGAAATAAAACAAATGGGTATCCAGGTATCACACGACAGCGTATTTAAAACGCGAAGTATTTGAATAATAAAATTATTTTGCTATAATCCGCGATACAGTAAATAGAAAATATATATAGTGCTAAATGTATAGCGGACTATCCGTTTTTTCATACGCATTACATGCAGGATTCGTAAAAAACACATGCACAACCACTGCCACCACAATACACAAGCACTACACACGTTCACCATTACAAACTCAACAATCGTTTATTTATACATACATTTAGCATTATATACATTTTCTATTGCTATCACGAACTGTAGCAAAATAATTTTAATATTACATAAGTAACTCATTTCACAATATGTATAAGCTATCGATTTTGTATATAACTCGGTTCCTATAGGAATAAATTTTACTACTCCACTGAGTAGTAAAATTTTGAGAATATCCTTCACACACAAGCCTTTAGGGGACTTTGTTTTATAATATAGATTCCATCGTTCCAAAATTAGGCAAAACTGTCGGAATATTTAGTTCTAAAATGTGAAACCAAAATATAAAATATTTACGGTATGGATATAAATAAATCAAACTGAAAATGCAAGTGATACAACGGTCTAGTCCAGAAACGCTATGGTGTGTGGTGGTGATAGTGGTGATGGTGAACGAGGTGATGAGCCTGAGCGGACCCAACGTGTGCATGGTGCAACAGAAGTAAGTAAAGCTTTCTTTAACGCAAAAATGATAGAAAGGCCCGAAACAGCTAGAGACAGAAATGATTGGAATTCTGTGAGGGAGGCTTTTACCCGAAATAGGTCTAAATAACGATTTAGCAAGCTTTTTTTAACTTGAGTTTCAATTTAATATCATAGACTTTAACAATAAACAAAAAAGTGGATCTAATTGGTTGTCAAATACAAGGTAGTGCTAGGTTCCTCCGTTGCGTTCTCAACACTTTTTGAAAACACATGTATAGTATGATTATTAATTTCTTACATATTTAAAATAATAATTCTTGTGAATGTGAGAAGTTCAAAAATAAAAAGATATCGATCCCAAATCATTGTTTCTTCCAATAATATTTTTTTGTTGCAGGACGCTCAAAGCATGTCTAAGAAAATGACTTAATGTTTTTTTAAAATTTAATGCGTTATTTTGAAAAAAATATTATCATTCTGCAGTCCTTTTCTGTATGAACTATAACTGTACCAAATTTCACACACATTCGTTTGCGTAATTTTCGTAAAATCAGTAGGTATATATTCCAAAATTCAAATTCTAAATATTCTTTATTCAAGTAAACTTGTAAACAAGTACTTTTGTTCGTCAACTCTACCGCTGGTACGGAAAGCTGTTCCTACCGAGAAGAACCAGCAAGCTGTTGCTCTTTTCAATGTATAAATTATTATTACTAGTTACATTTAGTCTTGTACAGGGTCGAAGAGCAGCTATATCCACGCATACTTATTATCAAAGTAATCCTCAACAGTATAGAAGGCTTTCTGTATTAGCCTTATAGTTTTTGACTATTAGTTTTTGAACTATAAAGATTTTGCTTTATGTTTTTTAACTGGAATATACACAGGTACAATATAACGAAACGTGTGAAGTACCGCGCCCCGATGTCCATCAGAACCTACGAATGGTGTTTCTCAATGCCGCCAAGATGCTCAAAGTGGAGCACCGAGATGAGGGATCTCACCAGACTGGAGGTATGGATAGAAAGCTTCTCAAGCAGCTGCACCATTAAAGCTAAAATAAAAGTAGTTATTGTGAGTAAACCATAAGAGATAGAGATATAATATCGCGGACTTTTTTGTAGTGTTGTTATAGATCTACATATCTCTAGTACATTATTTGAGTGCATTTCTTTTGGTTTACGCGGCGCACGCGACTAAAGACTAAAGCCCAGCAGGCCAGTTATTTCAACAACTGCGCGACTTCTTCAACAAAATTTACATAAAATCGTAAAGCACTAATAACCTAAACCTTCCAGAAGGATCGCACTACCTTTGAGTAAAAACCGTACAAAAATCGGTTCTGTACATTTTGAGAAAATCGATTACATACAGATAAACAGCTTTCTTACCGAGGGGTCGTAAAATACGACTGAGGTAAGTTGACGTCAGGCAAGCGGCCGGTCGTAAAATACGAAACCAAATCATGTGACAACATTTTTGTAACATGTTGCGCCGACCCCACTTAAAGTGGAATAAAAACAGGAGGATGATGATATAGCATTTTATAAAAAGTAAAATCTAAATAAGAACAGTGTGTAGTACGTTGTTGTTTCATGGGTGCTTTCAGTGTATATGCAATGTGTGAGTTTGTGTTGTATATTGACCACCATTCCAAGCTCATTGATTTCAGACCGAAGAACGCACAGCTGAGGTGGCAGTGTGCTGTCCCGGGTACAAAATGAAAGACGTCTCCTGCGTACCGATATGTCCCAATGGAAAAATGGGACAGGGTTGCCTCGATGGTAAGTACTAATGCCACTAATATTATAAAAAGCTGTAACCAACTTATGAAATTAAACGCTACTTTGCGGAGATATACAATACATAACATTATTTTACTATAATCCACGTAAATGGCAAATAGGAGATGTATGTGTTACCGACAATACGACATTAATTTGAATTTTAGGTGCCTTAAAACCTCAGCACCCTACATTTGAAAAAAAATGTTAATTCAGTGTAGTATTTTAGACACAAAAATATAATAAACATGTTTCATAGAAATCAATTACCCCTATCACGCCATTCCAACCTTGACCTAAAAACTAAATATGAAACAACTGAACAAGTGCGAGAGAGACGAAACAATCTTGTTGTTTTCCCATGTTTGTTTAACAAACGTGCTGCGTCAGGTTAGTCAACCATTCTACCAAAGTCAGGATATACTACAAATTTTCACTACAATACACAAGTCCACACATTCACTAATACAATCTCAACAATAATGTCGCCCCGTGACCGTAGCACCATTAGAAAAAAGACGCCATGACAAATTATGACTTTACGTTGTCAGATTGCCCACCTGACAAGTGGGGGCCGAACTGCGTCAACGAATGCCCGGAATGCCTGAACGGATTCTGCGTACCCTCCACGGGAGAGTGTGACTGTGAAGAGGGATGGCAAGGTGAGAGGTGGGTTACGCCTCTTTTATTCATCCACAAAGCTTATAGATGATTCAAAGAATATAGTATCTGAGCCACGACCTGCACGAGTAAACGCAAAGTTAGTAAATTCAGCCCAGAGTAGGTCCCCGAGGTGATCGATGCATCTGGTGTTCCTAATGCATCGATTAGCGGTGTCGTCCTTAAATTAAGACAGTTGAACACCTATAGATAAAGGTCTTGTGTCGCTTGTATTCGAATCTACTGTCTGTCTGTATCTGAACCTACTGTCTTCAACCTACTATGGGTAGAAACGCCTACCAAAAAAGACCTCCTACGCAAGGACGTGACATTTGCAATATATTGCATTTTCTGATCATCAAATCTTCGATCTATCGACTTGATGTTGTTTACAAATATTAAAGTGATACATACTTTAATATTTGGTTTATTTGTAAAAAAAAATATAATTTAAATGTCATATTAGATTCTATTTAAATAATGCTTCGATTTAATTTTCCAGTTGTCAAGTCAGCATGTCTACAACGCAAGCCGCACCCGCTTTGATGGAAGAATTACTAACTACCACTAAATCAACGATTAAAACACTTCCCACTACTACATCAACTTTGCCTACTACTAAAGTGACTTTTACTGAAATTGTACCTATAACATCAAACCCTGAAATAACGACCATGACAATAACATCAACAAGGATGACTGTAACTTCAACAGAAACTACTAAAACCACTCCCTTATTTATTTCCACAACATTACCAACCAAATCTACCTCATTATATTACAATGTCACACTCACGCCATTCACAACAGAATGGTTAGCGACAGAAACAACACAAATGATTGCTAATGTGACCGTTTCTAACTTCATCTACAATAGAACAGAAACTCCTGAAGAAGATACGTCAAATATCATTCCAAACGAGCATGTAACTACGACTATGCTAAAAATTCCAATAACTGTTAAACCTTCTAAAGATCCACTGACTCCATCCTCAAGTACTACTACAATTACTACTACAACTCCTACTACCACGTCAACTAGTACCACTATTTCTAAGTCCGTCACAAAATCAGCACCTATTCTTAGCCTAACTACGCCTAATGTAACAATAATTCTAACTGACGATGTTGTGAAGACAGAAGTCACGAAAAAACCAGAGATAACAACAAAGAATCATTTTACTACACTTAAGTTTAAGTACAAAGAAATATGGATAAAACCGACTCAGAAAGGTGATCCAGTATTTATAGAGCCTAAAATAAAAAGTAATCATGAAATTACCAAATTAAAGAGCGCAACGAACACAAACGAAGCTTCATCGGAAAACACAACAAAGAAAACTATAATAGTATCAATTATACCGACATCAGTATCTCACGCTACATTTAAGAAGATTGCGTTGACAACTTCATCATATGTATCTCACAAAACTAACGCTACAATAAAATTAATCAACAAGACTGAGCAGAGCTATACAAAATCAATGACACCGCAAGTAACTGCAACTCCTTTTACCATAAAATTCTTATCTACTCTCGATGCAAAAAATCTTAGCTCACCAAAAATTACGAACAGTTTCTCACATGGCAATAAGACTCTAAAAGTAACAGCAGCAACTAAGAAAGTATTCTTAAACACAACTACATTGAAAAAGCACACCTCTACAACTATGGCCACGAGTATGACGACTAACAGCATGTCGAGCACGTTGAATGCGATTAGTGAAAAACTGAATTCTTCAACTTCCGTAACAAACAAGCCTTCGACTAACAAACAATCCATGCATAAAAGTTCTATATACGAAGTAACAACTGATCTTAACAAAAAACTAAAACTATTCGTCAAAGACGAAGCTATTAATAAAACCAGTTTAAAATTACATAAAAATGTAACAACCAAAGTAGAAATTAACAAGCCAATGCACGAAGCTAAAAATAAAACAAGTTTAAAAGAGAAAACTTTAAATATTGATATTAAAACAAATGGAACTAAGAGTCCTGAGCAAGCAACAACTCAAGAGCCATCTGAAGACGAAACGTTTCATATTTTAACAGAACCTGAACACATAACTGCTGTGATTAACGATAAAGAGAGAGACCACACGTCATTGGACCTGATACCCGTGATAAGTATAGCTGGCGGTGTGATGATGGCTGTCATCACGGTCGCCGTGATTATAGTCATGATAGAAAGGTGTAAGAGACCTAGGTATGATGATGTGAGGAAAATCAACGATATCCGAATGCAAGTAATGATTGACAACAAAGATGTTCCATCGCCGTATGTGAGAAGCATTTTCCATACTCCATTACCAGGTATTTTTTTTTCATACGTATTAACTAACTTTATGAGAGTTTTTAATTTATCCAACTCACTCTGGCTTTGCACCACTCAATAGCTATCGAATTACCCGTATAAAGTTCGTGACTATACATGAAATTTATCAGTTTAATATCTTAAAAGCAATAAAATATAGAATTTATGCTAGACAGAAAATTTTTTTTAAAGCTAATATTAAAATTAATTATCAAAAGAACTTTACACATCAGTCAAAATGAAATGTGTGATACAACACTTTTAGGATAATTACCTACCAAGTTAATTAATCGTATCGAAGCCGAGGTGTTATCGCTACGCTTTCTACGATTTATACTTATTATAAAACAAAGTCCCATAAAGCTGTCTCTCTGTATGTAATCGATTTTCTCAAAATCTACTGAACGGATTTTTAGTTTTCACCAAAAGATAGTGCAATACTTCCGGATGGTTTAGGTAAATAGTACCTATCGGTATTATCTAAATTGTGTTGAAGAGATTGAGCAGTTGTTAAAAAACTTGTTTGCTGGGAGCTTTAGTCGCGTGCGCCGCGTAAGCCAGCAGAGTTACGCTAAAGTTATGTACTAGAGAATTGTAGATCTATAAAACTACTAAAAAAAGTGTCCGCGATAGCTTGTCTCTATCTCTTAACCATCAGTAGTCAGTTAACCATAAGTGGTTAACTCACAATAACTACTTTTATGTTTAAAATTTGAATTCTAGAAAAAAATTGTGCCACGCTCATTTCCACGCGGGCGAAGCCGCTGGCACAGTTAGTACCAAGATATGATGCAACACCACAATTCGCGCTCTGAGATACCCTTTACTTGAATAATCAACACAGACTGAATGTCAAGACACCTTTCAGTCAAAAAGGCGCTGTATTGTTGTTTTACGGCGATGTTGCCATGAAATACAAACTAGAAATCATTGGCGACAACAGAAGTAATACTAAGCGAACACAGTATTTAGAAACTTGGGCATTAGGGTCTTAAACTGATGAAACAGCAACTACCTACCGCTAACTTCCAATTAGGAGAACCAGAACTGAATCTTTTGGTGTGGAAAAATTCTTCTATACCCAAGAAACCTTTAACGACATATCTATAATCGAATGTTCTCAAGAAAATGATGGATAATTATACATTTGTATGTTGATATATATACTATGTAGCAATTTCGAACAACTTCGCACCGGCCCATTAGCTCAGTTGGTTAGAGCGTCGTGCTAATAACGCGAAGGTCGCGGGTTCGATCCCCTCATGGGCCACAAGAGTTTTTTTTATTTTTGTATATAATTTTTTTTTACAGATCCACCATCCCCGGACAACTGTCACTATCAACCAATATCAACTTTGGATAGAAATTTGAAACAGTTTATGAGACCGGTCGTAGTACAAAATATATCACCGATAATGTTAGAGAATTTTAGAGGTATTTTATTTTTTCTCAAATACAAGTACTATTTATAATTATGATTTTGTCGAGGCAATCTACTGCTGATAATATGCTTCGGTAACGGTGTAAAGCGGTCGTTGACATTGTCCTATTGAATATGTGCAGGGTTCATTGTGGTGATAGTTTTGGTATCCTGCTTAAGATGTACAAACATGGATTAACAAACACATCTAAATATAATAATATAGTTTTCGGTTTCCGAAATAAACGGAAACGAAAATTTAACTTTGTAAATTATTGTCGAGTCATTAGGTAGCGCCTGTGAAAATTTAAAACTTTTTACTGCATAACTAACTGTTTCCAGACCCTCTAGTTAGATACGAATAAAGTAGCAGCCTGTTACAATCCCACTGCTGGGAATAGGCCTCCTCTCTCCGTTTCTGGAGAGAAGGGTTGGAGCTAAGACCTACCACGCTGCTCCAATGCGGATTGGTAGGTTACACATATCGCCAGAATTCTCTAGAGATATGCAGGTTCCCTCACGATGTTTTCCTTCACCGAAAAGCGTGTGATCAATTGCAATTATCAATTTGAGACGTGAGTTTTAATAGAAAAACTCATTGGTGCCTACCCGGGTTTGAGCTCGTGTTCCCCTCGAAAGAGTCGCACGGTCTCACCGCTGGGCTATCACAGCTTAGATACGAATAAACAATATTAACAACGCTTTAATTACTTAAGATTTCTTCTTTTCAGGTATTTTAGAGTGCCATTACGATCATTTGCCGAACCGAAGAAATCATGAATTCGGAACAATGCCAGTCCGCTGCTCAGTTTCGCCATCTGTCAGGTGCGACAACGAACTACTTAGGCAGAGACCGTTATCCGTAGCGGATTACACGATTGAGGCGTTGAAATGTGAAGCGAAATTGAATATGATAGACAGCACAACTTCGGAACCATTGTATGCTGAAATACCATGTTGGAGACCACCGTCTGAGCATGCGATCGAAGTAGTCAACTTAAACGGAGAAGCTGTCACCGAATTATGACGAGGCTCACGCAACCACGTAGTTTTATAAACTTCGACTAGATGACGTTAGTTAGTTTCTCTAAATCTCAATAGATGGTACTAAGTAGAAAGAATAGGAACTGCAGTTTTAATAGATAAAATATTGTACCAAAGACTTTATATTGCAAATTCACTTTTACCGAATGTATTTTAAGATATAGAAATTAAAAGATACTCAAAATATATGATACAGTTTTTCTACTTGTCCTTTGTAGCTTAAATTCAGGATGCTCCTTGGTGCGTAGAACCTAAAAAATATCTGTCATAAAATACCAATATGACCCAAAAGTCGCAAAAAAGTTTCATACTTGTCTGCAAGGCTCACTTTAAATGCCTAACTTACTTATTCGTATCTTGTTTTGACAGTAGAAACTTGAGAATATCTGAATAACCCAGATATTCGATTGCTAATTTGATTAAATATCATTTTAACAACAAATTGAACTAGATTTACCAATGATAGCTCTGTAAACAAAACGGAAACCGTAACCGATTAAATAAAGAACGTTAGAATATTACGCTATTTTAGAGGAATCACGTAGCTTACCAAATTCCTCCTTAAAAAACTGCTTTATTTCATGATAACCATTTACCATCAGATAAAATATGTCATCCATTATAAAAAAGGTTATCTTTAAAGCCTATAAATTAATTTTATCTACTCTGATACTATAAATACAAAGATTATAAAACTGAAAACAAAATTCTCATGACAAATACGTTACAAATACGTACAAATTACGTTCAGAACAAAAATAAAAAATTAAAAAGTTTCATAACGATACAGGTCTAGTATTGACACCTGTATCATAATGTAACTTTTTAATCATAGCGATACACCTATACAACTTCCAGCTGGACCAAGGAGGTTGAACCTCTACCTTAAAAAAAAAGGTTTCAATGAATAGGTCCGCGGCGACGCAACACGCATGCGCAATCGATGTTTGCGCCTTGGCGCCAATATATGACATTTAAAAAATGTCTTCAATATTTAAACGAAATTTAGTTTTGTTTGTAAAAAAATAAGTTTTTGTGTAAAAACATGTCTGAGAGCGGGGATAGTGGTAATTGTACACCACCAGATATTCTGAAAGCTGCGTCAAACATGACCGTGAACCTGTTGCCGACGAAATCTAGTAGCAACTATATTAAATGTTACCACGACTTCATGGAATGGAAACGTACGTTTTACGTATTATAGTATGAGAGTAGATAAAGTAGTGTATGATACTGTACATAACTTGGTCTTATAACACTCGTGTGACACTATAAAAAAACTCGCCTGCGGCTCGTTTTTTTAAACCACACTCGTGTTATAAGAACCCTTATTATGTAACAGTATCATAAACTACTATAATAAAACGTTTGACACTTATTTGTAGTCAACAAATAACATTAGCCTGTATATTAATTAGAATTTCCATGATTTTATTTACAAATTTCACAAGGTTCGTGGAATCTGATAAAAGGGGCGTGGGTCATTACGAGGAAGCCGTTATCATCTGGACGGTGAGAGATCAAGCGCTACAATTGAGATAAACAAGTCCATCAACTTATTGAATTTTGGAGGAACGTTTACACGCTGCCGTACTCATTAGATACCAGGGAGTTAGTTAAAAAAGCAAGCAATATTTATTATTTAACCAAACGCCTTAATTAATTACGGAACAAAAGAAATATTGTAACTCTTATCACTACAAATAATTATAGCAATGTAACCGGCTGAGTAGAATAGACCTCTCTCATTACTTACTTAGGTGTCGTAAAAGGTGACTAAGGTAAGTTGACCTACCGTGTGGTATCCGGTTGAGTTGAATAGACCACCCTCTTTCTTACCGAGGGGTCATAAAATATGACTAAGGTAAGTTGACGTCAAACAGGCGGCTGATCGTAAAATACGAAGCCGAATCATGTGACAACATTTTTGTAACAATTTACTTTACTACTTTACTTGTTGTGCCGACCTCACTTAGAGTGGGATAAGGGCATGAGGATGATGAACTCTTATCAGTACATAATCGATATTACTTTTAATTCTAAGTACTTTTCCACTTTCAAACGCATATTCTGCCTGTTTAAAGTACCAAACGGATTTTCATGCAATTTTCACCAATAGGCAGAATGATTAATACTAGTTTTGCTAGAATATTGTTTAAATTGCTTGATATTTGAAGTAATTGTTGAAAATGTCGGTAAAAGTCGTCGATAACGCCACACATATCCCTTTGAGATGTAACGAAACGAGTAAGTACGTATTATGTCCCTAATTTATAACCATTGCATGTCCGCTGCTGGGCAGTTTCTTCAAAGATGGTTAGAAGTAGCAAGGTTCGAACATAGCTGGTTGTATAACCTCAATACTTAAGGGACGGAAATTTTTTAATGAAATTTTTTGATCCTTAAATGGCTTGCATTTTTTTAGTAAAAATAGGAATTTTGTGTAAAATTACCATGTTACAGTTAGCTGTGGTAAGTATTTTACGACCAGCCTGACGTCAATTCTCATTGAGAATAATGCATGCAAATGAGATAAGAATTTTAAGGTGGTTGTGATAAGACTGGTTAAAATACAAAATGAGTATATTAGGGAAAGTGTGAGTTGCGGTCATTGAATAAAACATGAGAAGTGCAATTAAGATGGTATGGACATTTAATGAAGGAGGGATGAAAATTATGTGACCAAACGGAAGTTAAAGATTTGTAACTAAAAGGAGCATGAAAAATAGATGGTTGGATTGTATGAAGTATGACATGCATATAAAAGAAGTAGTGCCAGAGTTGACGAATGACAGTTGAGAATGGAATGGAGAAAAACATGTCGTGCTGACCCCACTTAGAGTGGTATAAGAGTAGGAGTATATCTGCAAGTAATTCTATAATTTATGGTGACTAAACAAACAAACAATCTTACCCAAGAGGATATATAACAGCGAAATGAATCTGCATTAGCTCATCATCGACCATAGCAGCGGTGACGATATTATAACAAGAATCAGGGTTCAACAAAAAATTAGATTTGTTTTATATCGGTCGATGATATGAAGAATGAGATAGGGTCTTTGCTACGGCATTGAAGTTAACGAAGAAGAAATTGCGATCGGAGGTATTACAAATATAAATATACAACAAAAAGTATAAATAGAAGCCGTTTACATAACAATACGCCGTGTTTTTAACAATAAGCCTAAAAGTGCATAGAATCTTATTTGCGCCTACATCCTTAAGGTGATAAAGGCAAAAAAATGTATTTTTTGGAATAAGATCTCAATATTTTATCAAAATTTCTAAACTGGTACATGACCAGTCAGATTATCTAGTAAAACTTAATAGAAAAGTGATATTTAAAAATTGACACGCTCTTTTCGGTGAAGTAAAATGTGATTTAACCTGCATATCTTAAGATAGTTCTTGGGATATGAGAAACCTCCTATTTTCCATTGGAGCTGCACGGTGGATCTAAGCCTTCTCTCCAAAAGAAAAAGAGGATATAAGTTTAAGTCCAGCAGTGGGGTAGTTACAGTCTAAAGCCTTTGCTGACAATTATTTAAGTCAGAAATTCCATTTGTACTTGATCGAAAATACATAAACCCCTTCGCTTATTAATTCCTCATTCCTCCCGCAACACAGTTTTGGCATACTATTCCAACTTAATCTTCATACATAATCTTCATAAATAAGGTTATGCCGACCCTGCTTAGAGTGGAATAAGGGCAAGAGGATGATGATGAATCTTCATAAATAAGCATGTTCGTGTACAGTATCATTTGTCACTATTAAAAGAAATTTACATTGATATACGGAACCTTGTAGATGACAGCGGTTCGTACTTATCAAACCTGTCAAGTTGACGGCCAGTATACATATAATTATCACAGTGTTGTTCTGATTTTAAACGCGTGTACAAGTTAACATAATCACCCAAGAGTCAGTAAGTTCAAGTGCAAGTTATCTTTAGATTACATTTTAACCTGGACACCATCTTTATACTAACAATCAACTTAAGTAATAAGTAACTTATAAATATTGAGGGTTTGGGTATTAAATGCTATAATAAAATTCCGCAATTTACTTTAACTTTACCATTACAGCAGTTTAAAGTGCTTTTGAATCGTCAATTCTACTGCTGGTTCGGAAAGCTGTTCGGACCGAGAAGAGCCAGCAAGAAACACGGCGGTTGCTCTTTTTAATATATAATTCTTATTAGTAGTCACATTTTTTCATTTCTCCATTGTACATGGTCAAAGAGTAGCTATATACATACATTCTTATTGTCTAAGTAGGCCTCAACGGTGTAAGCTTTCTGTATTAGCCTTTTTTAAAATTGATTTTATGAATGAATGATTGATTGAATGAAATGAAGTGCCACAATTGTTTTCTAGAATTCAAATTTTAAGTTAACCATAAGAGATAGAGACATGCTATTGCGGATTTTTTTGTAGTATTTTTGTAGATCTACAATTCTCTAGTACATTACTTTAGCGTATCTCTGCTGGTTTACGCAGCGCACGCGACCTCCCAGCAAGCAAGTTTTTTTAACAACTGCTCGATCTCTTCAACACAATTTACATAATACCGATATGTAGTATCTACTTTAACCATCCGGAAGTATTGCACTATCTTTTGGTAAAAACCTTACAAAAATCCGTTTAGTAGATTTTGAGAAAATCAATTACATACAGACAGACAGCTTTTGGGCAGCTTGACAGACAGGGACTTTGTTTTTTAATAAGTATAGATATATAAAGAGATATATATTCGTATGCACAAAAACTTAAAAATTGAGGAAACTTTACACAGAAATCGACGCGAATAAATTTGCGGTAGACTAAACAATACTTTTATTAGATTACCAAACTACTCTGTAAACAAATTAGGGAAGGAAATGAAACTCAGTGGCCTTTTTACCTATTATTTCTAATTCTTTAAAAACGATTGATATTACGATGTCGTCTCCCCTCTCACATACCTATCTCCTGTCTTGCAGTCTACCTTCGTTTAACGACATTCCTACATAAATATATTTTTCTCTTTTTATACATTTGTCTCCGCAGATATGATGCTGATATTACTCAGCATCCTTATAATAGGATGTGCGTGCACGGACGACGCGCAGTGGATCAACGTGAAGTCAGGAGTCAAAGGCGGACATAGGGGAGGGTATCCATATTACAATCCAGGAGCTAACTATAACAGGTATTTTTATGGGGTTTGATGTATAAGCTTCACCATATTAGGTCTCATAGGAAAGTTTAGGGCAATTACTTTGTGAGCATCCCTAATACAACATGATAGTATTCTTTTGCTAAAATCCGCCATTGAATAAATATGAAATGCTAAACTTACAGTGTATAAACGCAAATATATATTTTTTATGTCAAATGAAAAATTATTAACCTAAAAATAAATATGGTCATTTGCAATACCGATATATTATTATAATATTTGCGAATCCATACGCGCCACCATCATCTTTCTAGGTCATCATCTAACTCCTGAGTTTTTTTAAATATAGTCTGCAATTTAATAAAAAAACACTAGCCTAGTCCCCTGTCACAATTTTCTGAGCGACTTTGTTTTAGACACTGGTGACGGTATATAGACCTTTATTTTAATAAAACAACACTAAAGCGTGCTTGATTCATTATTTATCATTTTTATACCAGTTACAATGTTCCGCCGTGTGGTATCCGGCTGAGTAGAATAGATCACCCTCATTTCTTAGTGAGGTATCATAAAAGGCGACTAAGGTAAGTTGACTCACCGTGTTGCGTCCAGTTGAGTAGAATAGACCACCCTCTTTCTTACTGAGTGGTGGTAAAATACGACTAAGGTAAATTGACGTCAGGCAAGCGGTCGGTCGAAAATGTGACAACATGTTTGTAACTTGTTGTGCTGACCCCAATTAGAGTGGGATAAGGGCAAGAGTATGATGATACCAATTACAATGTTATTAGGTATACAAAAATAAGGCAAGACAAAGACAAAAGAACACTAACAAAAGAAAATAGTAAAGTAAAGTAAGTAAATGATGAATCAAAATCTGAGAAGTAAATGACTTCACCCTGAGTTGACCTAAGTAACAACGACAAAGCTCTGGTAATCAATTAATTACAAAACTATTTAGCGAAAGATCATCAATATTTTGTTATACCATATATCATCTTTCCAGTTTCTTTGAGTCCAAGCAAGGCCAAGACTATGGCAGTTATGGTATGCGTCACAATATGACACTGTATGGTACGCAGAACGCTTCCCACGGTTATGGCACACAAAATGCTTCCCATGGTTATGGCGCACGGAATACGTCTAAGATCGACTATGAAGTTGGTGTTTGCTATATTGAAGTTCCGTAAGTTGAATTAATAACTTTTTATTATTTGATAATTAATTTACGTACATGCCGTGTGGTACCCGGCTGAGTAAAATAGACCACCCTCATTATTAAATGAGGGTGGTCTCTTACACACCTCTCTATTAAGAGAGGTGTAGTAAAAGTCGACTAAGGTAAGTCGACCAGCCGCGGCGGATACCACACGGCGCGCCGGCTGAGTAATCACTCAAAAACAACCGAACCGAATTAATTGGCTAATTTTGGCTTTGAATTATTTGTAGAAGTCCACGGAAGGTTTAAAGAGCCAAAAATGTGTAAAACTTGTAAGAGAAATAGTAAAGTAACAACTTCATTTCCCCCTACAAACTGCTGTACCTGTCAAACAGGGTGCATTCTGAGAAATAATTATTAAGCATGGAATAATATTATATTATACTTAGTCTTTGAATATTAAAATATTATGGCACGTGCATTCAAGGCGATTCGAAGTTCGCCGATTAAGTTAGTGTACAATTAAAACAAAAATTAAGTGAAGTTACTTCTAACAAATTATGTCCTATGAAATACTGTTATGGGGTAAAATACAAATTTGAATAATTACACTAAAAACACTAAACTTAAGGTTCGGTTATGGTTTAGTAAACATTTTAACCTCAAGAATTTCATTCTGCTATATTTATTTGCAAAGAGGATGGAGAGAATAATTAAACACATAAAATAAATGCTTTATTAGTAACTATCACACTCAAGTAAACCTTATTATTTACTACTCGTATTATAGAAAAAGTCAACAAAACAACATTTTATTATTAAACGATATATCAACTTTTTTATTTTAATCTTGTATGACAGTATAACAGTTTGTATAATTTATTTTTTAATAATTTATGTTTAATTTTATTTTGATATGACATTTATTAATGTCTTCTTTTATCTTCTTCCCACTTCTCTTCTTCTTCTTATTCCATAGATTACATGTAGACAAAGTTTGGCCTTATAAGAAGGCTCAGAGTCGCTCAGCGGGCGATGGAGCGAGCTATGCTCGGATAATCTCTACGTGATCATATCAGAAATGAGAAGATCTGTTGAAGAACTAGAGTCACCGACATAGCTCAGCGTGTCGCAAAGGTGAAATGGCGATGGGCGAGCACATATTGCGGATAAATGATAGGCGTTGTGGTCTCAAGGTTTTGGAATGGCGACACCGAAAAACACAGCGTCGGTAGACCCCCTACGAGGTTGACTGGTGACCTCACAAAGGTCGCGGGGAACCACTGGATTCAAGTGGCACAAGATCGTGTTGTCTACAACACGATCTTGTGCCACTTGACTGTCCTACAGTAGAGGTTCATCAGTTGAGAAAGAAGAAGAAGAAGAAGACAAAGTCGCTGACAATATATTGTTTACACATATAATGGCTATACGAATAAACAATTCGTCGCGTCGCTAAATCGTTTTTAAACATGTCTGAAAGTTAATTTTCTTTCCAGAACCGTCACTTTAGTTCGAGATCCATCTAATGTACCGGCTGGTAATGGCGTAAGTGTTACACACCTTTTTATATATGTTATGATGGACAAATTTGCATTGGGACATCATTCCTCAGGTAATATGTAGTACGCCGGTATGATGCACCTGCAACAATGACAATAAATAATCTGTAATAAATTTTAGTTATGCAAACCGCCGTGTGGTATCCGGCTGAGTGGAATAGGCCAACCTCATTTCTTACCGAGGTGTCGTAAAGGCGACTAAGGGAAGCTGACCCACCGTGTGGTATAGAGTATATAGTTGAGTAGAATAGACCACCCTCTTTCTGACCGAGGGGTCGTAAAATACGACTAAGATATCTTGATGTTAGCCAGGCGGCCGGTCGTGAAATACGTAGCCCAATCATGTGACAACATGTTTGTAACATATTGTGCCGACTCCACTAGTTATGCAAACGATGGTTGTAATAGGTTGGTGGAATAGGTTTATTCAAAGGATTTCAACACCATAGTTTATAAGGACGATGAACTCAGAAATTTTGCTGGATGTAGATATAAGCAGCACAGGGACGTGTATGTGACATATATATACATAAGAAACATCCAGAGATGTCCAGTGATGGAATCAATTGTATTAAACGAACATAATTTTAAGACCTTGTTTCCTCTAAAGACCTGTATTGCCAGTTAATTTATTATCGAATAGTTTAGCCTATAAATAAAATGACAGAATATTTATGGCTCATTTGCCAATCAAAAACAATTATTTGCCCTAAGGGAGAAATATAAACAAACACAAATTAACTAATAGAAATTAACTTATAGACAAATTTCGTGTACGTCATTCGTCACATTTATATCTATACAAGAGTAGATCTTTGAAATAACGTATACTATGCTGTAAGTTACACCTTAATTCTTACTATGTCACTTCTGCACTAATTTTACAAGAATTAGTTGTCTCAATAAATCTTTCGTTCTTTCCAGTCACGCCCAGACCTGAGCAGGATAAGGACATGTTGTAGTGGGTATACTAAAAACATTCACAACTTCAAAATTTGTGACCCAGTGTGTACCACAGAATGCGTGAACGCTCTTTGCATAGCACCGAACACTTGTATCTGCTTCCTTGATCATGTGAAGGTTGGTATATGCAAGCAAATGCAAGTAGATCTTTCTAGATATTTTATGCCGATAGATGAAGACACATTAATTGTCTTTCAACATTGATAATTTTTGGAATCCCTTGCTAAAAATTTATTATGTTTGTGTGAAAAAACTTCCAAGAATGGTTACTTGTAACAAATTTGTCTACCAAATTCAGCCCTGTGATTTGGGCTCAAAATGAGATTAAACATATTGTTAAGTCAGATATTCTTTGTTTTATAGTAACTAAGAATAGTTGGTATACCATGTTCAGTCTAATATCTTTTGCTACTATTCTAGATATGACTTGCCTTCTGTTTCACCGAGAGGCCCAATATCACATTGCAATCATTGAGATAGAATCATTGAGATTGAGATCTTAACTAGCTTTTGATTTGAATTAACTGTCATTTTAAGAATCTTTTTTTTAAGAATGCAGGTGGAATCTGCGTTCCGACATGCCCGATTGGATGTCAAAACGGTCATTGCAGCGGCCGTGAGTGTTTGTGTAAAGAGGGCTACAAATTGGACGCGGATGGCAAGTATTGCACACCAGCGTGCAGACAAAATTGTGGCGGAATAGGTAATTTAATAGCTACCTTTTTTCTAGATTTATTAACACCATCAGTATTAAAATCACCAGCCTCAATACCGCCGTTACAACAGTATCAGTGAAACATTTGGGAAAACATATTATAATATGTTTTCCCAAATGTTTAACAAGTTCAATTTAAGAGATAACACCGTGTAAAGAGCTCATGAATAAGTGCCCTAGATAAGCTCAAAGATATTCGGAATAACCCGACAGAATAAGATGTCAGCACATTGGGTTTTTTATACATAAAACATGAATACTACTGACGATAGTGTGAATTAAAAAAATTGCCAACCATGTTATTGTTTCTCAATATGTCACAGTTCTTTAATGGATGTGTCTTTAAGATGAAATTTAACATTTCGCAATTAATATCACATTCACAGTCTCCTAGAAGCTTCTGATGCTTTGGTATGTTTCAGGAAATTGTACTCAACCTAATATTTGTCAATGCAAGAGTGGTTATCAATCAACACCCGACGGTGATTGTAAGCCTGTTTGCGGACAATGTAAAAATGGTGATTGTGTAGCGCCAAACGACTGCCGCTGCAAACAAGGGTATAAGAAAGACCATCTGGGACAATGCGAACCGAATTGTCCGCAGTAAGTATGCAAATATAAGAAATACCGTGGAAGAGACAATAGCATGATTGAATGGATTGACTTTAGTGATAATCCATTCGTGACAAACGACTGTCTTCTACCAAGAGCAATTGCTGTCAAACCTTCACAATACACAAAGGATATAGCTGTGGCTTTTTTTGACTCGATCAATCGATGAATGTTTAATACACATACAGTCTTTAAGGTTGTATCTATTCAAAAAGATCGAAGTGCTTGGAATTCGAAGATATCGCTGAATAAACTTTTTTGAACCGACTGCGCTGCTGCCCGCACTCGGTCACTAGTGATTAGGATTGTTATTCATGATTATACCGCAATTACTTAGAGAAATTAGTAATTAAGTCGCTAGAGTCTTGTCAAGGTATCAGCAACGTGCACACCAAAAAGGTGAGGTTAGCGATCAAAGAAATCGACAAAGACACTTTTTATATCTCACAACCAGCAGCACTAAATTAAACCATAACTTACTTACACCTAAAGTACAAAGTAACATGCAAATGGGCAAGTTATGAAATGTGACCAAATAATAATGGATTCATAAAAATAAACATTCAAACCTACCACCCATTCAAATTTTATTACCATTGCCTGAATTTTTCTTGAACTTTTGATCGTGAAATATTTTATATAAATTCTAATTTTATGAATACTATTTTTAGGGGATGCGGACAAACTGGTCATTGTATTGCCCCTAATGTCTGTAGCAGTCCTCCCACAACTCCTCATTCACAACCCTCTGTCCCCCCTTATTATCCTCCCAATCAGTATAATAATACATTATACCCTGGCAACCAAATACAAAATGGATCGTACGCAAACCCTAGAAATAACACATATCCAGTTCATCGAGGAGATATAGACTCCTACACTCAAAACCCTCCTAGAAATCAACTTTATCCTGATAACCTTGTATCTGGGCAACAGGGCCAAACTGGATATCATGGTCAAACTGGCTATCAAGGTCAAAGCGCAAACCAAGGCCAAGCAGGATACGAATGGCAAACTGCAGATCAAAGACAAACAGGTACTCAAGGATACAATACACAAAACGAATATCAAGGACAGAGGGAGAATCATGGACAAAGTGGATATCACAGTCAGACGGGAAGTGAAGGTCAATCTTATGAATATTATGGCCAGTCTGGATACGAGAGGCAAACCGGATATCAAAGTCCGCGACATCCAGGACCCCAATATCCAGGATCGCAAATTCCAGGATCACTATATCCAGCGTCACAAAATCCAGGATCACAATATTCAGGTACACATTATACTGGCCCACAATATCCAGGATCACAACATCCAGAATCACAAAATCCAGGATCACAGTATCCGAATTCGCAACATTCAGGATCCCATTATCCAGGATCACAACATTCAGAATCACAATACCCAGGATCGCATTATCCAGGATCTCAATATCCAGGGTCACAATATCCAGGGTCACAATATCCAGGACCGCAATATCCAGGATCTCAATATCCAGGATCACAATATCAAGGATCTCTATATCCAGGATCACAGCACACAGGACCACAATATCCAGGCCAACCATCTCAAAACCAAACTGCATACCCAGGTTATCCAGGAAGCCAGCAATCATTGATCCCTGATAGTCAGTTCGAATGTTCTACACCATGTTTCAATGGTGTTTGTGCAGAGGGAAACACATGCCGTTGTAATCTAGGATATGTTTTAGACACCGAAGACCCAACCAAAACAAGGTAAATATGTAAAAAAAAATTGTATTATTCTTATTTTTGGCGTTACGCGTCAAAACGCTCTAAAATGTATTATTAGGTTTAATTGCTTATTCACTATTTCTATTCATATAGTCCCTATTTTTCTCATCGGCCTACTTGCTACTATAACTAAACACAAACACTTTTAAAAAATATAGCTATAAAAGCTGTTTTTGTACATTTCTCATTATCTGAAGACAGCACTTGACTAAGGGCACTTTAAAACCATTTGAAAAACTTTGTTGTGAATGGGACTCATAAGGAAGATCAAACCACTTAAAGCATGGATAGAGGTTATGTTGGATTGACTATTGAATACAAAAATATTAAATAGCCACCGAGATAGGGGAATCAGTGACAAAAAAACGTTAATAAGAGACACATATAGAGATAGAAGTATATGTAAAAATATTAGATTACCGTCCATCGGACGTAGAAAGGAGATGTAATGAGGCGTCTTGCAGCAGATAACAGCATAATCGCAAGAATGATAGAAAGAAGTTTAGCATTGGAAGACGACGCTATCGAGAAGAGTCATCAGGAAACTTGATTTGTCTAACTTATCTATGCCTTTTCAATATCTGAGCTTTTTTTCCAGATGCGTACCATACTGCCCTGGAGGGTGTCCCAATGGGCTCTGCTCTGCACCACATTTCTGCATCTGTAATATTGGCTATCACAAAGATACGAGCGTTAAAGGAAGAACAGGTTGCGTTAAACGCATCAGAAGAAATGTCTAATTTCAAGTGTCATGTCTTTAAAATTTGATATAATATATTATTGAGAATGACCAATAAATTGATATTTCTACAAATAAATATTTTTCATTAGTTACAAAATCTCCATTAAGAATTATTATTTTGAATATTAAATAATAATAAATAAATAAATTATGGGAAATTTACACACATAGTTATCCATCCCAATAGTAACTTAATATTTGTGTTATAAGTGACAGACAACTGATAAATATATACATATTTAAATACACCCACACTCGAAGAACCAAACAACCGTAACAAATTATATATATAACAAGTAAAAATATTGACCTTCGAATCGAACCCGTGACCCGCGTAGTTGAACTACCATTTGACAACAGTTAGTCAAATTTTATACAAATTTTCATCCATGCAACATTATAAATTCGATAGTATGTCCGTCTGATCTCATTTTATGGCTAATTATTCCTTTATACTAACCTTAACCTTAAAAATACTAACAACTGATTATTTGTCTGTGACATTGTTTAAATTAATTATAACTAATCTTTAATGAAACTTAATATTATAAAGCTGAGTTAAATATTTGAGCGATTACATTCGTTGCTTATTTCTATAACAAACAAAAGTGCGTTGTCTTGTGATGAAGTATATTTACTAGTTTTTAATTTCCTAATATAATTTTAATTACATTGACCCACGTATACGACTTCGATGAATTTACGGTTCAAAACTACTTGAAAAAACTTATTTGAATAAAGATTATTTTGATTTTGATATTACTGAACATTATTGATGGAAAAAAAGCTGTGAGACCGTCGGCCTCTTTCAAAGGGGGTCGCGAGTTCAACCCCGGGCAGACATCAATGAATTTTTCGTTTAACCTAGGGATACACCCTATAAAAGACAAAATCTACACCGAATATTGTTTTTGAATATCTCAGCCGTAGTATGCAACGTTTTGGATGAAAGCTCTGATGCGGCTTGACTTTTTCAGAAATTTCCAACAAATATCGTCATATTTCAAATAATCTACTCAAAAACTTAACAAATTATACACTTACACCTCTTCCGCTGAATATCTCTGTCTATTGGTGAAAACCGAATGAAATCCTTTCAGTGATTTTCGAGTTTATCGCGAAAAGAGAGACGCGGTGGAGGACTTTATGCCGTTATATGTAACGATTAAAATCCGTTCAGTACTTTAGAGTTCACAGACAAATGCAACGGGTGCGTCCTTTATTATAAGTAAGAATAAAATGCTATAGAAAGGTAAATTAAAACACTCACAGCACCGATGCTTTCGTTTCTTGAAGAGGTAACACACCAGTAAACACGCTACGCATACTATCAGCATCAGTATTATTAAACCAATTGGTCTGATGTCTACACTGAAACAAATATTAATATACAAATGTTAAATTTGTTTAAAAAAAAATGTACCAAGCATTGACTGCTTTGGAGAAGATATAAGATAAACAATATACCGAGAAAGAAACAAATTTAAATTTGGGAGGAAGGGAAAAGAATAAGAAAGACAGTTTCGTGGATTGATAGTCTAAAACAGCATCATGTTTGGGGACAGGTTCTAAATAAAGAGATGTAATAGATAATATTAAAATCAAAGGTAACGAACTACAATGTAATGTTGAAGAGATAGCGTATTTCTAGAAATTGAAATATTAAGAAATATGTTTTCTTTATGATTAAAGTTGACATAGAAAAATTAATAAATATTTTTCAAATATGTCAGAAAACAAGGAGATTTTGCGGAAACGTTAATCTAATTTTTGCTGGGAAATACCTCATTTGATTACGATAATTATTATAAATATACTATGAGAACTCGCAACGCAATTTGAATGAAATTTCATGTTTTATGTTTTATGTTTAGTTGCCCTTAAGTTATGAAATTTGACAACATTAAATTGATAAATTAAAAAATCTAAATATTAATTATGGCCACTGCCTCTTTTTTTGTGTATAGGACGAACAAAGAATTTTAGTTTTCGAATCAGCTGGATTGGTATAAACGGGATACAAAAAATTTCTTACAAATCCATCAAGCCATTGAAACGTTTTAGGAAAGAAATCGCTAGATCTTGAAATGTATATAAGGCTTGAAAGCCTCAAAATCAACTTGGCTATGATGCTACTAAATGCAAATACCGCTTGAAAAGGGCACGGCGAGCAAGAATTTAATAAAAGTATTAAAAAAGTATAATATATATTAATATAGAGGATTGCTTCATTACAGGATCTGCTAAATCCAAACGTCAAAATAAGGACATCATATCTTATTATAGTCTTGAGACTAATCTTACATAGAAAGAAGAAAAAATAATTGAAACGTTAAGTAAAGTAACGGCCTGTTACTATCCCAGAGCTGACAAAGGCCTCCTCGTTCCTTTTTGAAAAGAACCTTTGGAGCTTGAACCCGACACGCTGCTCCAATACGAATTGGTAGGTAACACATATTCCAGGAATTTTACATGATTGTGCTAATTTCCTTACGATGTTTTCCTTCATCGAAATGCGTTTGAAAGATTGCAAATATCAATAAGAACAAGTTTCAACAGAAAACTCATTGATGCTTATCCAGGGTTTGAACACATGTCCCCAAAGAGAGAGAGAGAGAGAGAGAGAGATTCACAGTCACACTGTTTGGCTATCACAGCTTCGCATTATAATATTATTAGAAATAAATTGAACTTAGTACCTCTTGATCTTAGCGTAGTTTTCTATGTTAACTGTGGTTGCTTCCGTTATAGTTGTATCTGCTCCACTGGTTAATGCGGTTGCTTCTGTCTTGGCGGTGATTGCTTCTGTTGTAGCTGTGGATGCTTCTGTAGTAAATTTAGTTCCTACTGTGGTGAATTTGGTTACTGCTATCGAGGTTGGGGTTTCTTCAGCTGCAACGGTGGTTGCTGCAACTATCGATTTGGTTGTTTCTTTTACAGTAACTGTGGTTGGTATGCTAGTCACTGACGTCGGTACAGTCATATCTGTACTCGTGGTGATAGTAACTGTCGATGTTTCAGTAACTGACGTTGACAGTGTGGTGTCTTTTATCGACTCGGTGTTATAGATAACGGTTGTTGGTTCAGTGGTAACTGTGGTCGATTCTGTGGCGCTTCTCGTCGTATCAAGAACTCCACTGGAAAAAAAATTGTACGATCGAATCAGAAACAAAAGGAGTTCAGTTCGAAGCACTAAGCAGTTTTGTGCTCTAAGGTGCTCTAAGGTGGCATGAGACCCACAACAATAGTTGTAGTGATTAATAGTCATTAGTATAGAATAGACCACACACTGCACAACAGACGGCTACCAAATCAGAGGAGCTTCAATTAGAATGTCTTAGACATCCACCGTACTCTCCGGACCTTGCTCCAACAGATTACCATTTTTTTCGCAATTTGGATAACTACTTGCAAGGAAAAAAATTCAACTCCGATGGGGCAGTCCAAACCGCCTTCAAAGATTTTATTGATTCCCGCCCGAATGGTTTTTTTAGTTAAGGGGATCAATGAACTACCTATGAGATGGCAAAAGTGCATACATAGCAATGGTACATACTTTGATTAATTAAATATATTTAATTTAAAAAAAAACGACTTTATGTTCCTCCCATAGAAAACGCCAATTTCATATGTAAGGACCTAATATTAACAATACCAGTAGTGATTAGTAGTCATACTGTCAAGTGAGAGAACGGAAAGACCATGGTGTTTTTAATATTTTGTATATAATAGAAAGTGTTAATTATGGTTAACAAGTGAAATAAAAGAAAAAGGAAAATCAGAAAGTGTCTATACTTATTATAAAACAAGGTCCCCAAAGCTGTGTGTATGTGATCGATTTCCTCGAAATGTACTTAACGGATTTTTGTACGATTTTTACTAAAAGGGAGTGCAATTCTTCGGAAAGGTTTAAGTTAGTAATATATAACGGTTTTATTTAAATTGAGTTAAAGAGGTCGTTTTACAACATTTGTTAGTGGGGGTAGTAACAAATCGGTGTCGATTGTAGTTTAGAGGGGGGGAAATAAGTATAACATGCGGTGTAGGGTATCAGAGAGCAAGTCTCCTACCGAAATTCGAGCGACTATAACATGCTAAACACTGATTTTCACGCGGGAAAAGCCCCACGTATCTAGTAGAGAAATAAAAATAATCTCTACATAAAATAACCATAGAGAATTCGACACATACCAGTGATACTAATGATACCAGTAGTGATCAGTGGAGGTACTAATAGTGATTGGTAGAGATAAGAAGAGTGAGTAGTATAGATAAGATAGTGATTATTAGATGAAACGACCCGATTAAATAATACGTAAATTAAAATACTTGTGGTAAGTGCGGTTACTTATCCTGGATGTATAATTTATGAGAACGAATTTTCCTTCCTACAATTTATGAATAAGGTTGAAATAGAAAAGTGAATAAATTGAAATATTAAGAAATATGTTTCAAATATGTCAGAAAACAAGGAAATTGTACGGAAATGTTGATCTAATTTTAGCTGGGAAATACCCCATTTGATTACGATAATTATTATAAATATACTATGAGAACTCGCAACGCTATGTGAATGACGTTTCAATTTTGTTTAGTTACCCTTAAGTTCTGAAAATTGACAACATTAAATTGATAAATTAAAAAATCTAAATATTTTTTGTTTTTTGTATAGGACGAACAAAGGACTTTAGTTTACAAATCAGCTGGATAATATTGGTATAAATGGGATACAAAATTTCTTACAAATCCATTAAGCTATTAAAACGTTTTAGGAAAGAAATCGTAAGATCTTGAAATTTATATAAACTAAGGCTTGAAAGTCTCAAAAACAACTTGGCTATGATGCTACTAAATGCAAATGCCAGCAAATACCGCTTGAAAAGGGCACGGCGAGCAAGCATTTAACAAAAGTATTAAAAAAGTATAATATATATTAATAAAGAGGATTGCTTTATTACAGGATCTGCTTAATCCAAACGTCAAAATAAGACAATATATCTAATTATAGTCTCGAGACTAATCTTAGATAGATAGGAGAAAAAAATAATTTAAACGTTAAGTAAAGTAACGGCCTGTTAATATTCCAGAGCTGACATAGGCCTCCGCTTTCCTTTTTAAAAAGAACCTTTGGAGCTTGAACCCAACACGCTGCTCCAATACGAATGTAGGTAATACATATTCCAGGAATTTTACATAGATGTGCTAGTTTTCTCACGATGTTTTCCTTCATCTATTCTTTCCTTTTCCTTCTTTCGTCCGAACCTCGATCGCGCGTGGACGTGACGTCGGTGAGTAAATGTACTAGCGATAAGGGAATACGTCTATGTGACTCACTGACAACCATTCACGCACACAGTTGCTGTCCAGTAATACAGACAGAAGAATTAGATAAAATGCCTAACAGTAGTCAATTTTCCGAAGAGAGTTCAATGGAGTTAGATTCAACGCCATGTCATCTACCGACTGAACAACAAGAATCTCCAACAAACTATGTCACTTTTAGGAACAAAAAACAAGAGTCTGGAAAACGGAATGATGCATTTCAAACTATTGTATTGAGAATGTTGGGCGAGATGCAACTTCAACAAAAACAACAAGAAAGTGAATGGACAACATTGTGGCGACACTTACTGATATAAAAAACGAAATGAACAAGAATCAAAAAGCTCACAAAGACCTTGAAAGAGCGGTCCCTGATATTGCAAAGAAGCATACGAATATAAAGACAAAGATAAAGAATATAGAGAAAAGGTTAAATAAGCAACTAAAGGAGCATAACGTCACACCAGATAATGCTCGCATGTCAGCAATGGAAGAAAAGTTAAAGAAAATAATGAGTAAGCTGAGAGAAACCTGTGTTGAAAAAAAGAACATCCCTTATAAACGAGATGAACCACTTTTACAGACAGTGCGAGAAATTTACCTGAAATTATCTATACCATTTAATGAACAGGATATAATTGAATGCTATCGTATTTTTTCTAACGAATTATAAACAAAAAAAACTATCTGCGTGCTTTGAAAAAATTTAATAGGGAGAATAAAAATGAGCCACTTAGTATCAAAAGCCTTGGTTTCCCTGGACAAAACCAACCCATTTATGCTTCTCACTACCTTACACCGACAGATACTAAACTATTTTATCTTGGAAGACAACTAAAGAAAAATTTTGGATATAAATTTGTTGGTCCAATTATGGCAAAATATATGTTAAGAAGGAAGATAATTCTCCTACCATTCTTATTAAAAACCAATGTCAAGTCAAAAAATTGATGGAAACTGGGAAAACTCCAATATAACTACCTAATAAAGTAATAATAACTGCTAGCATAAATCCTTAATAATTTGAGTAGATGACAGTGAATGATATAAAGTGAGCGACAAATTTCAGTTTTTCTTTCTGAACTACAGTGATAAGCTACGATGTAACGTGAGATATAAGTATTGTTTAAATTAAGTTTTCTTTCTATTCATCTTTTAGAAATTGTTATTATTATTGTATGTACTCTTGTTGTTCTATCTCAGTGGGTGAGTTTTCTTTTTGGTATTCATATGAAAATTCATAAAACTTATAAATTGACTATGCACATGTTCTAATTTTTGTATAAATATACATAAAATGAGCCAAAATATAATAAATCATATATAGATAATATACACATAAAAAAATGAACAAGTTTCAACAGAAAATTCATTGATGCTTATCTAGGGTTTGAACCCATCTCGCCATAGAGAGAGAGAGAGAGAGAGAGAGAGAGAGATTCACAGTCACACTGTTCCGCTATCACAGCTTCGCATTATAATATTATTAGAAATCAATTGAACTTAATACCTCTTTTCTATGTTAACTGTGGTTGCTTCCGTTATAGTTGTATCTGCTCCAGTGGTTACTGCAATTGCTTCTGCAAATGCAAATTTAGTTGCTACTGTGGTGAAATTGGTTGCTGTTATCGTGGTTGGGGTTTCTTCAGCTGCAACGGTGGTTGCTGCAACTATCGATTTGGTTGTTTCTCCTACAGTAACTGTGTTTGGTATGCTAGTCACTGATGTCGGTACAGTAGTACCTGTACTCGTGGTAACAGTAACTGTCGATGTTTCAGAAACTGGCGTTGACAGTGTGGTGTCTTTTATCGACTCAGTGGTATGGATAACGGTTGTTGTTTCAGTGGTAATTGTGGTCGATTCTGTGGTGCTTCTCGTTGTGTCAGGACTTCCTCTGGAAAAAAATTTGTACGATCGAATCAGAAACAAAAGGAGTTCAGTTCGAAGCACTAAGCAGTTTTGTGCTTTAAGGTGGCATGAGACCCACAACAATAGTTGTAGTGATTAATAGTCATTAGTATTAACAATACCAGTAGTGATTAGTAGTCATTCTGTCAAGTGAGAGAACGGAAAGACCATGGTGTTTTCAATATTTTGTATATAATAGAAAGTGTTTATTATGCTTAAAAAGTGGAAAAAAAGAAAAAGTATCTAGTAGAGAAATAAAAATAATCTCTTCATAAAATAACCATAGAGAATTCGACACATACCAGTGATTAGTAATGATACCAGAAGTGATCAGTGGAGGTACCATTAGTGATTGGTAGAGATAAGAAGAGTGATTAGTATAGATAAAATAGTAATTATTAGTTATAGAAATATTATTTATTAGTTAGTTGTCAGTAGAAATATCAATAATTTATTGAATTAGGCTTTACTTTGCGGAGATCCATAATACAAAAGTAATAATAAAATTATTTTGCCATAATCCGCGTACAGTAAATAGAAAATATATATAGTGTTAAATGTATAGTGGACTATCCGTTTTTTCATACCCGATACATGCAGGATTCGTAAAAACACATGCACAAACCTCCACCACTACCACCACAATACACAAGCACTACACAGGTTCACTATCACAAACTCAACAATCGTTTCGCCCCGCAACCGAAGCATCATCAGGAGATATCTCCTGATGATGCTTCACGATTTTTCACAAAATCGCAAAGCGAAGCATTATCCAAACGAATGAAGGAAATCATTAAGCACAACATGCTTTAGAAATATCAATAGTGATTATTAACGATTGGTAGAGATACCAATAATAATTAGGAATAATACCTGTGATACCAAAAGATAAACTATTAACTGAAACGTGACTAGATCTCAGAGAGTGTAAATATAGTCTACGTTACCACACAATACTTGTAAATAATACGGTTGGGGGGGTGAACCTTGACCATGACCGTCAAATTTGCACCCTTGTCTTTTAAAGCGGTTCAAAAGGGTTTCACGAGGACTTAAAACACAAAATAATAAGTAATGCATTTTTTAACTCACCCCATAACACTTGTAGTTCGATAAATGAGGAGCTGAAATAAAAATGTTCATATAATATGTGAATTATCACGTAAATACGTTGATATTATATAACTTTTGACTATTGACTCCGGGGTTCACGGGTTCGATTCCCGTCGAGGACCAATATTCTCTAATATACAATTTGTTGATTCTTCGAATCTGAGTGTGTATATAGTTAAGTATTTATTTATTTTTTTATTAATACGAGTAGTATATTTATTTATCAGTTGTCCGTCACCCATAACACAAGTATTAAGTTACTTACTTTCGCCGTGTGGTATCCGGCTGAGTAGAATAGACCACCCTCTTTCTTACCGAGTGTCGTAAAAGGCGACTAAGGTAAGTTGACCCACCGTGTGGTATCCGGTTGAGTAGAATAGACCGCCCTCTTTCTTACCGAGGGGTCGTAAAATGCGATTTAGGTAAGTTGACCCACCATGTGGTATCCGGTTGAGTAGAATAGACCACCCTCTCTCTTACCGAGGGGTCGTAAAATGCGACTAAGGTAAGTTTACCCACCGTATGGTATCCGGTTGAGTAGAATAGACCGCCCTCTTTCTTACCGAGTGTCGTAAAAGGCGACTAAGGTAAGTTGACCCACCGTGTGGTATCCGGTTGAGTAGAATAGACCACCCTATTTCTTACCGAGGGGTCGTAAAATGCGACTAAGGTAAGTTGACCCACCGTATGGTATCCGGTTGAGTAGAATAGACCACCCTCTTCCTTACCGAGGGGTCGTAAAATATGACTAAGGTAAGTTGACGTCAGGCAGGCGGGCGGTCGTAAAATACGTAGCCGAATCATGTGACAACATGTTTATAACATGTTGTGCCGACCCCGCTTAGAGTGGGTTGAGGGCAGGAGGATGATGAAGTTACCTACTTTGGGGACGACGGTGTATGTAATTGTCCCATATATATTTATTCCCATATATTTACTTATTTATTTATAGACAAATTTACAGTATATTTTTAAATATTTTCCATAAAAGCAATACGAAAGAAAACCATGATTTAAATTTTTTTTTATAATTATAACTATATTATTATTATAATTAAATTATTTCTATATCAGTTCCTTAGTTATTCTCAAAACTATCTTTTCACATTTTTAAATATTTCTAATAATGAAAAACAAAATAATTAAAAATTAAAAAAAATCGTCGTCCGCCGGAAGCGGGGCAATATCCTGATATCTGGTTAGGGTTGCAGAGGAACTTACTATTTTACTATGCAACACGTCATAATCCACCTGCCCTTATCCCACTCTAAGTGGGATCGGCACAACATGTTTGTAAAATACGCAAAATAACGACTTATTCTACAAATTACTATCTTATAATTTGTTTTTGCAATAAATAATTAAAGAATAATACTACAATTTATGAGATGATGACCTGTGATAGCCCAGCGGTGAGACCGTGCGACTCTTTCGAGGGGAACACGAGTTCAAACCCGGGCAGGCACCAATGAGTTTTTCTATTAAAACTCACGTGTCTAATTGATAATTGCAATTAATCACACGCTTTTCGGCGAAGGAAAACATCGTGAGGAAACCTGCATATCTCTAGAAAATTCTGGAGATATGTGTAACCTACCAATCCGCATTGGAGCAGCGTGGTAGGTCTTAGCTCCAACCCTTCTCTCCAGAAACGGAGAGAGGAGGCCTATTCCCAGCAGTGGGATTGCAACAGGCCGCTACTTTACTACAATCTAAGCTTAAAAGGGTTTAAACAAAATTTCATGGCCCGACTGTTAACTGTTGAGAAGTTCCCTCGTCTGGAGCAAAACTTGGCAACAGCATCGGTCATGCTTATTTTAAACATGCATTGTCATCGGAACTTGATTAGTATGTCAAATTTCAGCGCAATCGGCCACCGGGAAGCGGGACAAATTTAACTTGCAAAATTCCACCTTCACATAACACGTTCACTCTCACACAGCAAGTTGAAATGCTTCTAATAATATAAGAAAATACAGAAAATTTACCAGAGTCACCAAACATAATTTTTTCAACGGAATCATTTCGAATTTGAATATAAACGCACTGATGGAACGTATGGCAATATGCAAGGCCAAAGTATTTACTAATTATCAAAGTATAATGTAACATTATACTGCAATACTCCGTTACGTATAGTTATTTATAGAAACGTATTTTTCACATTATACGGAGTGTCCCAATAGTTTAAGGGAAAAATACATTAAAGTTAAAAAGTTAACAAAAGTTGTAGAACAAAACATCTCACTTTTTAAAAGAAAAGTCTCAATTTGTTAAAGAATACCTTTGAAAAGTTACTTTAAAATTATAAACGGTTAAAAAAGGCTTAAGTTTAATAAATTTAAAACATCAATAACTGTCTGTTATGATATATAAAGTAAAATTTAAAGATATCAGATAAATTTGTGTACAAAGCCGTGTGGTATCCGGCAGAATAGAATAGATCACCCTCATTTCTTACCGAGATGTCGTTAAAGGCGACTAGGGTAAGTTGACGTCAGGCAGGCGGCCGGTCGTAAAATACGGAGCCAAATCATGTGACAACATGTTTGTAACATGTTGTCCCGACCCAACTTAGAGTGGGATAAGGGTAGGAGAATGATGATGAGATAGATTTGTGTACAAATCTATCTGATATCTTAAAATGACTAACGGCTCCAACGAATTTCATGAAATTTAATATATATGGAGTTTCGGGAGCGATAAATCAATCTAGCTAGATTCCATTTTTTTAAATTATCGTTTCATCCCTGTTTTCAGGCAAAGAAAAAATGTTAAAGTATTATTAGTAATAGATATGTTAATTTTACTTTAATTCCCGAAATGAGAATCGGGCGGTCTCAAAGTGACAATACCCTGAACCGAATCTCTCCTGCCATCCTGATTATTATACCTTTTTTTTCAAGTTGCATTTTTTTTATGTCTACAAAAAAAAGTTTCAAGCAAAGCTCTGTCATACAGGTGCTTAAATTTGAAAATCAATACAGTAGAAATCAAAGCTTTGATGGCCACTTTTGGTTGGAGCGTGCCCATGTACATCTGGAGGTATTCCGGAACATTCGTAACTGGTCGTATTATACCAGTGAGGTTGTTCTTATTGTTCTCTGAAAAGGGGACCTATGCCCAGTGCTTAGCTATTTTACTTTACCTTACAAATTAACTAAAACACACGCCCATACCAACCTCGTCTTTCCCATAAGTGAGCATCCTATTTAGGCTTCAGCTACAGGACGTATGTTTGCCTCTTGTGGCAAACCATTCCATCTAAAAGTGGTAGTGGGACTTTATTTTCAAGGCAGTCAAATTTATACTTTTTATGTACTGTATATAACAAAGAACTGCACTTACAAAACAGCCGGCACTTTTTTACATAATATTTAAGTGAGACGCGAATAAACTCGCGGATGCAAATACAAAATATAAATAGGCGTTATTTTTCGAAAATCTTAAGTACAAAACTACTAATAGAAGTAGTTTTCTATTATATGCTTTTTAACAAAATCTATGACGTGCTATATGTAGAAAACATATCACGGTACGCAATGTTTTTGAAATTTAAACTGAATTTCGACATTTATAATATTAAAGTAGTATGGATATTTATATGTTTAGTAAATTTTGTGATATCTAACGATTAAAATTTTAATCTAAGTAATAAACGATAGGATGCTAAAAATTTTTTTTGAACAGGGCTTAAGAAGCTGTGATAGTCTAGCGGTAAGACCGTGCGACTCTCTAGAGGCGACATGGGTTCAAATCCCAGGCAGGCACCAATAAGTTTTTCTATTAAAACTTATGTGTCTAATTGATAATTGCAATTTATCACACGCTTTTCGGTGAAGGAAAACATCGTGAGGAAACCTGCATATCTCTAGAGAATTATAGGGATATGTGTAACCTACCAATCCGCATTGGAGCAGCTTGGTAGGTCTTAGCTCCAATCCTTCTCTCCGAAAACGGAGAGAGGAGGCCTTAGCCCAGCAGTGGGCATAGTAACAAGCCGTTACTTTATTCAACAGGACTAAGACCGAACTAAAGGGACCATACAGATCGTAACAAGTACGGGACACGCTGTATATTGCAACAGGAAAGACAAATTTTACAAATTTAATTAAAAATTTCAGCCGGGTTTGCAGCCGTTGGTGATAATAATATCGGGTGTTGAAGTTTTTCCTTTTACATAACGCTCGCAAATTTAATTAGATTTAAGTTCAAACTGTGTTATCTATAATATATAACAATGTCCTTCCCTTATATATATTAAATAAATAAATGACCTTCTTTTTCTTTTGTAATTGATTTAATTTCTTTGAGAAGTATGCTACTGCCTTATCTTTCTATCAGGTTGTGTTTGCTTTAAAACTGCTCCAATACCAATATAAAGCAAAATAAAAAATATAAATAAATAATGGAAAAACAAGTAAATATGTAAAGTGTAGATTAAGAGTAATGTTTTTTTTAAGGGTAGGAGATGTAAAGAATATAAATTCTTTTTTAATATCGGAAATTTGAATCTTGATGGTGTGAAAAGGAAAATAAAAAATAGAGAAAAAGGACTTAGCAACGGGATAACAAAATTCATAGAATTAGGCGTTACTTTGCGGAGATCCATAATACAAAAGTAATAATAAAATTATTTTGCTATAATCCGCTATACAGTAAATAGAAAATATATATAGTGCTAAATGTATACTGGACTATACGTTTTTTCATACCTTTTACCAGGTACCGGGTTGAAAATACGGATAATCCACTATACATTTAACACTATATACATATATTTTCTATTTACTGTATCGCGGATTATAGCAAAATGATTTTATCATTACTTTTGTGAAAACAAAAATGGAAATAGAAGTGAATATAAAAAGCGATGTAAAAAGAAACTTAATTGTCATTTCTTTGGTTAACGGAGCAACGCAATTTTTATTTGCCGCTTAAAAAAATACTTTTAATTGTCTTATCTTACTTCTTACTAATATTATAAATGCGAAAGTTTGTTAGTATGGATGGATGTTTATTACTCTTTCACGAAAAAACTATCAGACGGATTTGGATGAAACTGTACAGTTATATAGGTAATACATCGGAATAACATATAGGCTACAATTTATAATGAATTTATGTAATATAACGATACATGTCAATAAAGTCGGAAAAAATCTGGCCTCCGAGAGCTATCACGGCGTACGCTGCCTAAGCCATTTGTTACTGAAAGATAATGTACCGTAATGTATGTTTGTCTTTAATAGTTCTAAATAAAAGTCCGCAACAGCATATATAGATCTTTTATGTGGAAGCCACTATGAACAAAATTGTGAATCATAAATTTAATTAAATTAGATACTGTGGCAGACTCGCGAGCGAAGCCGCGGAAAAAAACTAGTCTTATATATATGCTTACAGCTCGAGTAAACTAAAATGACACATCCCACTCTCGTATTTACCCACTCCAGCAAAATCAAAATATGTACCAAAAACACATAAAAACACAATTGTATGGCAAGCAATATAACAGAACTAACTACTTTGCTATAATCCGCACGGGTTAAGTGAATGCATGCAAAGCCAATGTGTATGAAGCAGGCAAAATCTACGCACATTATACATGCAGGACCAGCCACCACATGCACCCCAAGGCGCAATTCACCAGCAACAACGCACACAAAAGCAGCACACACACCCACCACCACAATCTCGACGATCGTTTCGCCCCGAAACCGAAGCATCATCAGGAGGATAGGCTTCACGACAAAAATCGTACTGCGCCGCGCTACCCATACAAGCAGTCTTAAATAGTTCAACTCCCACCAATACCCTCCCCTCCGAACACATGCAGCAAAACGGAATTAGATACATTTACTTGCTCGTTAATTAAGTGACCATTGTTATTTTTTATTATCTCAAGTTGCTCTAACGTATTGAGTCGGAGTCCCTTATCACAAGGGTGGAGAATATGAAATGAATGGTCATTAGGCACCCTATGACCGCTTTCTAGCAAATGTTTTGCAAAATTAGAATTTTGTGGTTTATTATTCCTAAACGCAGCCATATGTTCCCGGAATCGAACCGCAAAACTTCGGCCAGTCTTGGCAGTCTTTGCATGCATTCACTTAACCCGTGCGGATTATAGCAAAGTAGTTAGTTCTGTTATATTGCTTGTAATATGGAATTCCGCAAAGTAACGCCTGCTTCTATAAATCACAATTGTATGGGTTAATCAGTTGGTAAGGACAAGGTACTCTACTTGCAGAGGAACGGTTGTTCGCGTTTTGTTGTTCAAATGGATTAAGTTTTTTCTAATGCGCGAAAAGGCTGACTTCCTATTTCATATAAGAAACAAGCGCTATATAGAGAACGTTGTTAGATTTATCACATGATAATGATGATGATATTGCATTTGTATTGTATAGGTATACCGTATAAATAAAATGAATGTTATATTAAGTACATATAAAAGTAAAAGTAACAACCTGTTACTATGCCCACTGCTGGGCTAAGGCCTCCTCAGTCCGTTTTCGGAGAGAAGGATTGGAGCTAAGACCTACCACGCTGCTCCAATGCGGATTGATAGGTTACACATATCCCTAGAATTCTCTAGAGATATGCAGGTTTCCTCACGATGTTTTCCTTCACCGAAAAGCATGTGATAAATTGCAATTATCAATTAGACACATAAGAACTCATTGGTGCCTGCCCGGTGTTTGAACCTATGTCGTCTATAGAGAGTTGCACGGTCTCACCACTGAGCTATCACAGCTACGCTAGGCTATCATAGCTTAAAGGCTATCAAGCTTAAGTACATATGAATATTATAAACTCGAAAACGGCTGGACCGACTTTAATGAAATTTTCAGATAATCCTTAGTTTAACTTAGCGGATATTCCTGTAAAGTTTGGTGGCGATCGGAGCATTTTTTTATTGTTGAGTTTCGGGTGGGATTTGTAACCAGACTAAGCCACAGCAACGCATGGCCGGTCAGCTAGTACTATATAAATATATTAACTACTGGCTACTAATAGCTAGTTGTAAATAGTAATATCAAAAATTCAAATTGTGCTTTTGACTCATCAAATCTATTGTTAATTCGGAAAGTTACTTCTGTCGGGAAGAATCTGCAAGATACTCGGCGGTTGCTCTTTTCAGAATATAATTCTTACAAGTTACATTTAGTCATGGCTATGTTGCACAACGTAAGAGAGGTAAAAGGGTAATTAAATTCGCCCATTTTTAATATTTAATATTATTATAATTACTTAATAATTATCATTTAATATTGTTAAAATATATTATTTGCTGTAGAACATAGGACTGCATGAATATAGGCAGTCTAGTTTTTTTTTTAACATTTATTTTTATATAATTCATATTTCACGCCCGCTAGTGCCCGATAATAATAAATTAAAAACTTATTACCGGCTAGCACTATTGAGCTATTATAAAGTCTCAAAATATATATAAATAAATCATAATGACAAATGTATTTGTCAATTACGTACATAAAATTCAAAAATTCAATATTTTTAATATAGAGTTAGAAATTATCACCTTTAGGTAGAACCGGAAAAATGGTATCGATCACAGTGATGCCACTATACAAAACTAAAGAAATAAGACGTGACTATTGCCATCGATGCGACAATGGCAGTTAGGCGAAACCTCTAACTATAGTTTTTCCAAATAAACTTGAAAACAAGTGCTTTTGAATCGTCATCTCTACTGCTGGTTCGGAAAACTGTTTCTACCGAGAAGAACCTGCAAGAAACTAGGATGTTGCTCTTTTTAAAATATAATTCTTGTTACTAGTTACTTTTGGTCATAACTTTAGCCGTAACATACTTTTAGTCTTGTACATGGTCGATGTAGGTTAAGTCTATATTAATATTATAAAGAGGAAAGATTTGTATGCTTGTTTGTTTGTTTGTTTGTTTGTATGTTTGTTACGTTTCACGCAAAAACTACTGGACCGATTTCAAACATTCTTTCACCATTGGAAAGCTGCTTCTTCACTGAGCAACACAGGCTACGTCATTTTCAAAAATAATCGGGATCCCTAATAAAAATGTAATAAGTTGGGAAAAATTTAGTGGTAAACATCTTTCATTGCGTGCGCTGCGGAAACTATTGATGATAGAACAAAAAAATGTTCTACAGTATTATAGAACGTATCAATATTCATAAAAAGGTCCGCGATACCATATGTCTAACTATTATAGTTATGCCAATATAACTACTTTTTTACATTGTAAAAGTTGGTAAAAGTGCCGACAATAATCAAACCATTTTATTCATATCTCTGTATTAATCCTTATCCCATTAAATAAATAAATATTTTATTAATAACTGTTTTAATACCTATAAAATACTTTTTAAATTATTAAAATCCGACATCCCAATCAAAAGATATTACGAATTTAAGAATGTAAATCGAAAGCAAATAATGCCATAACAAATTCATTGTAGCGACTGTTATAGCAGGGCCTGCATTTGGTGAGTTAGCTCTTATACCAAGAATAGTAATGATACCCATTTTTTTATAATAAATTAATCTACAAAATAAATTTATAGTTCGACTTCGTAGACTTTCCACTACCACGAGGTCTGTATGGACGCGGGTGAAACCGCGGGGCTTTGCTAGTTTCATATAATTTGGAATTATTATGCCAGAACGATTCTACCACCAGTTCGGAACACTACTATTCACTGAGAACAACTGGCAAGAAACTGAGCGATTACTCTTATCACGAATAATAACCATTCGAGGTTAGATTTTATTAACACGGAACGTAATGTGGGTAGGTGCGGATCTGTTCGAACAACATCAAACACCACTATAGTAATCATACGAATATGAGGGTAGATTCTAATAACAAATGACACTTAATTTAGGTACTCGCGGATCTACCTAACCAACATTAAAACGACACAGTAATAATTACCTGCTTGTTTAACCAAGACAAGTTGTAACACGATCTAAGCGAGGAAGCGTTTAATAATCGTACAAGCTTCGTTTAGAACGAAATTCCAAGTAATGACATCTAGCCTCGAATGATGGTCTAGCCGCGTAGTGTAAGCTAATAACCGTAAGAGTCGAGTATTACTACAAGACTGAGTTCAATATGGCGGACTCCATTTTTATAACTAATCTTCTTTTTTAAAAGAGCTCCACCGAGTTTCTTGCTGGCTCTTCTCGGTAGGACGGCTTTCCGAACCAGCAGTAAAGTTGACGATTCAAAAGCACTTGTTTACAAGTTTACTTGAATAAAGAATATTTTGAATTTGAATTTGAATTTGAATTTGTAAACTATATGTCATAGAGTTGAAATTCGCTTGACGCTAATACTCAGGAACATTCACGTTGTTTACGAATCGTGATTAGTATCCCACTACAACTCGAGAACAGTCGCAAACATTTCTAAAATCAATTCGTTCATTATATAAGCAGTCGTCTCGGGTGCGTCGAGATTCATTTTACAAATGGCGCTCAAGACCGAATTATGAAGCGAAAATATAAGTGAAATAATAGTAGTCTCGGCTTTCTCATTGGACTGCATAGTGACTGTAGGTACTAATTCTGTACTGAAAAGCTGTTTTTATTAAACGAGCCACAAGGTATTTTCTTCAAAATCCAGGAATGTCTGTATGTAACAATATTATTAGAAATAAAGAAGAAAGAACTGTAGAAGTCATATACCAGAAAACCTATCCTTCAACTTGATAAGTTAACAAGTAAATTGCAAACTTTAAACTAAAAGTATTTTTATCATTTAAAAGTAGGAAGTAAAGTAGCGGCCTGTTACAATCCCACTGTTGGGAATAGGCCTCCTGTCTCCGTTTCTGGAGAGTTGGAGCTAAGACCTACCACGCTGCTCCAATGCGGATTGGTAGGTTACACATATCTCCAGAATTCTCTAGAGATATGCAGGTTTCCTCACGATGTTATCCTTCACCGAAAAGCGTGTGATAAATTGCAATTATCAATTAGACACATGAGTTTTAACACTCATTGGTGCCTGCCCGGGTTTGAACTCGTGTTCCCCTCGTAAGAGTCGCACGGTCTCACCGCTGGGCTATCACAGCTTTTATCATGTACTTATATATATTTATTCAACATTATAATTTGTTCCATTAAATCAATGAATTGGGTATCCAATAATCAATAATTATTAGTTTTAATTCTAACATATTTATTTTATATATAGCATTAAAGAAAAAGTTATCAAGGAATACATTAATTAAATAATATATGATGTATAGCTATGTTTAAAATATATACAGATAGCCTAAAAAGAGATCCTTCCATTACCTTTAGTTACAGAAACCTCAAACTCTCCCGTCAAAGTAAATAAAACCTAAAATGTTCCGATAGATGAATCTGTGCCAATTATATTTTCAATAAAGATAAATACGATTATTTCTCATAAAAATTGTATATTTCGCACGCTTAATATTAAAGAGACCGAATTCAAAAAAGTTATTTTGTGGCAAATTGAAATAAAGCCTAGCTTAGCGCCTACTAAATCTCGTTAAAGAGATTCATCGCTTAGAAGAATAAGAAAACATTTATTTTTTTAATTTTTCGTACCCTGAAGTCAAAGATAGCATTGAGTTAAGGATTACGATGTATCTAACTCAATTAACACTAATTTTGAATTGAATCACTTAATAATAGTTTTGCGATATACTCATATATATAAATGAATAATTTATAGAATTAGGCGTTACTTTGCGGAGATCCATAATACAAAAGTAATAATAAAATTATTTTGCTATAATCCGTGATACAGTAAATACAGTAAACAGTGCCAAATGTATAGTGGACTATCCGTTTAGTGAACGGATGACACGATTTCGTAAATTCTTTTTATATTGTATTAATTATTAACAGAAGGTTTTTAATTTAAACTATCGTGAGTAGTATTCATAGTTAATAAAGATACCGGCTATACTCACGTCTAATTTTATCGGATTAGCCCGACTAGTTTCCCCGGACGGCTTCGAAACTAGTCGGGCTAATCTGATAAAATTATACGTATAGCCGGTATCTTTATTAACTATAACAGAAGGTTTTTAAAAATACCGCAAGTTTCGCGACACCTAAGAAAATTAAAAAAAACTCGATTTTCGTCTATAATTTACATACACATCTTAAACTAAATGCCTATTAACTACATCTTTGTTATATTATATACCTATAAGTTATATATTATATCTGAAATTTATTTACAATCTCTCGTTTTCAAATCGAATATCACTTGATAGCAAAGTTTCTTCCCTTTCTTTGTTATCATCAACTTCCTCGTCGATATCGCCGTATTCTTCAACTCTGCTGTCTAATACACGGTTTCTGAGGGTGCCAGGCGCCGTAAACACGACGCTGCCTTTTGTGTTACTTTCTAGAAATATAATTTACAAATTAGTTGAAGTAGCAAAAGTACGTAAATCGTTTGTGGGTTTGGGTACAAGATTCTATAATAAAATTCCGAAATCAATTTTGGTCATGCCATTACAGCAGTTTAAAAACACTGTTAAAAAGAGGCTGATACAGAAAGCCTACTATACTGTTGAAGATTACTTAGATGATAAGGATGTGTGGATATAGGTGCACTTCTACCCTGTACAAGACAGTAATAAATAAATGTAACTAGTTCTAAGATTTATATTTTAAAAAGAGCAACCGCCGAGTTTCTTGCTGGCTCTTCTCGGCAGGAACAGCTTTCCGAACCAGCAGTACAGTTGACGATTCAAAAGCACTTGTTTACAAGTTTACTTGAATAAATAATATTTCGATTTGATTTGATTTGTAGATTATCCTAATTCGAAGCTGTGATAGCCTAGCGGTGAGACCGTGCGACTCTCTAGAGGCGATATAGGTTCAAACCCCGGACAGGCACCAATGAGTTTTTCTATTAAAACTTATGTGTCTAATTGATAATTGCAATTTATCACACGCTTTTCGGTGAAAACATCGTGAGGAAACCTACATATCTCTAGAGAATTCTAGGGATATGTCTAACCTACCAATCCGCATTGGAGCAGCGTGGTAGGTCTTAGTTCCAACACTTCTCTCCAAAAACGGAGAGGAGGCCTTAGCCCAGCAGTGGGCATAGTAACAGGCCGTAACTTTACTTTATCCTAATTCAAATTCAAAATATTCTTTATTCAGGTATACTTGTAAATAAGTGCTTTTGAATCGTTAACTCTACTGGTTCGGAAAGCCGTTCCTACCGAGAAGAGCCAGCAAGAAACTCGGCGGTTGCTCTTTTCAAAGAACAATTCTTACTATTAGTTACATATAGTTATTAATGTATTGTACAGGGTCGAAGATATATCCACGCATTCTTATTGTCTAAGTAATCCTCAATAGTATAGTAGGCTTTGTGTATTAGCCTTACTTTAATAGTAAGGCTTTTAAATTTTAAACTGCTGTAAGTCAAAGATAAAATTGCGGAATTTTAGTATAAAATCTTATACCCAAACCCACTAACGACTTACTTACATTTGCAAGGCGAAAAGCGGGAATCGCAAGCTTATATCGGTTCCTACTTTGTCTATTATATACTTCGAATTTTTTTTATATTATGTGTATTCTTATGCAAAAAAATGAATTATTTATCAAGGATTCACGTTATTGTTATTTTAGAAACTCCAGGCAGTTTAAAATGTTTATTAAATGCAACTTGTGCCTTGCTCAGCAATTGAAAACTTCGCAAAATTTGAAATGTAGAAAACGTCTCGACCTTTTTTTGGGAGGTAACCTCTCTAAGATCTTAAGACCCTAATATGAACCATTGCCATTCTAGCCACGCGTTACACTGAGCTTTTTATTACAATCAAATGATTGTAATAAAAAGCTTTATTACAATCATTTGATTGTAATAAAAAGCTCAACAACTATAAAACCACTTGAAGAACTAAAATTAGTTCTTCAAGTGGTTTTATAGTTGTTGAATTTCTAAGGAAGATATAACAATGTATGTGATTAATTTGTAACCATCAATCAAATTGTAAAAAAAATATATTAAAAAAAAGAATGGCCGCCGAGTTTCTTGCTGGTTCTTCTCAGTAGGAGCAAACTTCCGAATCAGTGGTAACTTCTTGAAAACATTTGACGATTCAAAAGTATTGTAAACAGTCTACTTGAATAAAGAATATTTTGAGTTTGAGTTTGAGTGATATAACTGTAAAGTATCTATTATCCGCCGTGTGGTATCCGGCTGAGTAGAATAGACCACCCTCATTTCTTACCGAAGTGTCTTAAAAGGCGACTAAGTTAAGATGGTTGATAAGAAAGCCTGGATTTGAAAATCAAATCAAATCAAATCAAATCAAAATATTCTTTATTCAAGTAAACTTGTAAACAAGTGCTTTTGAATCGTCAACTTTACTGCTGGTTCGGAAAGCTGTTCCTGCCGAGAAGAGCCAGCAAGAAACTCGGCGGTTGCTCTTTTTAAAATATAAATCTTAGAACTAGTTACATTTATTTATTACTGTCTTGTACAGGGTAGAAGTGCATCTATATCCACACATCCTTATCATCTAAGTAATCTTCAACAGTATAGTAGACTTTCTGTATCAGCCTCTTTTTAACAGTGTTTTTAAACTGCTGTAATGGCATGGCCAAAATTGATTTCGGAATTTTATTATAGAATCTTATACCCAAACCCACAAACGATTTACGTACTTTTGCTAGGCGCAAAGCAGGAGTCGCAAGCTTATGTCGGTTCCTACTTTGTCTATTATATACATCACCTATCGTTTTATAATTCTTTATATTTTTATGTACAAAAATTGCGTTATTTAAAATATACTGTGAAATCCTTTCAGATTCATACAAGACAGCGGTTTAATAATCTATAATTGGAAATATTTAAAAGATTGACCGCCGAGTTTCTTATTGGTTCTTCTCGGTAAGAGCAACATTCCGAAGCAGTTGTAGCTTCATTAATTATATTGATGCTTGACGATTCAAAAGTGCCTGAAATGGTTTATTTGAATAATTTTCATTTTCCATTTTCCATTTTCCTGTCCTTATTGCAATCTAAGTGAGGTCGGCACAACATGTACATGTTGTCACATGATTTGGTTACGTATTTTACGACCGGCCGCCTGCCTGACGTCAACTTATCTTAGTCGCCTTTTACGACACCTCGGTAAGAAATAAGGGTGGTCCATTCTTTGCAGCCGGATACCACACGGCATATACCTTAGTCGCCTCTTACGACACCTCGGTAAGAAAGAAGGGTGGTCTATTCTATTCTGCCGGATACCACACAATGGTATCTCAATATTTATCCATTAAAAATTGTGGGTCACAACCCTTAAATAATAAGGACTACGACTTCGAGAGAGATTCGATTAGATTTGAAATACTCACCAGCGTTAGCAGTTTTAACATAGTCCGGCCTTCTTCGCCACATTTGCACCATGATCGCGAGAACAAGCACAATCAGTAGCGAAGCAACACAGGCTCCAAGAATCCATGTTAATTCCAGACCAGCTAACCTGTACATCAAAATAAAATTATATATGCAAGAAACTTTCTCATGTATTAGTCATTTCACCCCCTACTTTCTTCAAAGAGCCCGTAACAACGGTCACTAAATTAAACTGTTATTACAAATACAGTAATCATCATTCTCCTTATCCCACACTAAGTCACGGTCGGCACAACATGTTATAAACATGTTGTCACATGATTTGGATACGTATTTTACTACCGGCCGCCTGCCTGACGTAAATTTACTTCTGTCGCCTTTTACGACACCTCAGTAAGAAATGAGGGTGGTCTATTCTACTCAACTGGATACCACGCGATAGGTCAACTCACCTTAGTCGCCTTTTACGACCCTTCGGTAAGAAAGAAGGTGATCTATTCTACTCAACCGGATACCACACAGCGGGTCAATTTACCTTAGTCGCCTTTTACGACACCTCGGTAAGTAAATGAGGGTAAGACCATTCTACTCTACCGGATACCACACGGTGGGTCAACTCACCTTAGTCGCCTTTTACGACCCTTCGGTAAGAAAGAGGGTGGCCTATTCTACTCAACCGGATACCACACAGTGGGTCAACTTACCTTAGTCACCTTTTACGACCCTTCGGTAAGAAAGAGGGTGGTCTATTCTACTCAACCGGATACCACACGGCGGGTCGACTCACCTTAGTCGCCTTTTACGACACCTCAGTAAAAAATGACGATGGTCTATTCTACTCAGCCGGGTACCACACGGCAAATTACAAATACAGTAAATAAATAAAAAAAATAATAATATCGCATTTACCCTGTAATAGTATTTAATAGGGGGGTCACATGATAAAACCCCGGGAAAGTACCTAAGAGTTTTTCTATTAAAACTTATGTGTCTAATTGATAATTGCAATTTATCACACGCTTTTCGGTGAAGGAAAACATCGTGAGGAAACCTGCATATCGCTAAAGTATTCTTCGGATATGTGTAACCTACCAATCCGCATTGGAGCAGCGTGGTAGGTCAAATTCAAATTCAAATAAGTCTTTATTCAAATTGGCCTATTACAAGCACTTTTGAATCGTCAAATTAAAATTAAATTGAAGCTACAACTGGTTCGGAAAGGTGCTCTAACCGAGAAGAACCAGCAAGGAACTCGGCGGTCACTCTTTTAAAAAATAAATATTACAGTTTTGTATTGACTATTGTTAACAAACTTAGATTATAATATCGTCTAGTACATAGCTGGTCGCAATTTAGTTCCAAGCTTTCTTATCATTGACATAGTCTTCAACATTATAGTAAGCTTTATTAATGAGAGTCTCTTTAATTGCTTTTTTGAACTTGTGTAAAGGCAAGTCCAAAATTGATTGAGGAATTTTATTATAAAAAAGTATACCGAAGCCCACAAACGATCTACGTACTTTCTGAAGCCTTAGCCTTGGTATTATTAATTTATTTCGGTTCCTAGTTTGCCTATTACTAATATCGCTTTTTTTATTAAAAAGATGTATATTTTGTTTCACAAACACTATATTATTATAAATGTATTGTGAAGCTACAGTAAGAATACCTATTTCTTTAAATTTATCACGAAGCGAGTCACGTGGTTTCATATTATAAATCGCACGACGGTCTTAGCTCCAACTCTTCTCTACAGAAACGGAGAAAGGAGTCTATAGCCCAGCTCAGCAGTATTTAATAGAACATGTTATGAAACTAAATGTAAGAAAGAAAAGAAAGAAGAAAAGGCATATATTTAGAATTTGTGAGATATTTGAAAGTTAATTCTTACCCTGTTTTTAAGGCTTTCTGATCCAGAATGCCATAACAAGGTCGGCCATCGGAGCAACGACAATCGTTGTCTGCGCAGCTTCCTTGGCAGCTTTGACAGTCGATACTGAAAATAAGGAAGCATCCATATCTATACTTATTATACATAATATAAATCCCTTCCTACATTATATAAATCCTTTAAACATAGAAAGTACTTTTTTTTGGCACATTCTTCAATCTTAATCGATCAATCTTAAACGATGTTCTTAACAATTAATTTAATCTTTTAAAAGCTTTTATTCAACTTGCAATGCATGTATGTGAAGGTGGAATCTTCCAAGTTAAATTTGACCCACCTCCCGGTGTCCAATTGAGCTGAAATTTTATATCCAGTCCCGATGACAATGCATGTTTATGATAAGCATAACTTAATACTGTTGCCGAAATTGGCTTCAGACGAGGGAATGATTCCTCGATGGTTAACAGTAGGGGCATTAGATTTTGTTAAAAGCTGTTTTAACTTGCCTTGTTATCTATATTAGCTGATTTATTTCACGATTTACTTACGTTTCATTAGATTCACAAGAATCACCGTTGAACACGTAACCAGGATTACAAATACATGTTCCATTGTCGCTGCAAACTCCATTGATACAAAGGCAGGGCTTGTAGCATACGGAAAATTCAGTCGAATTCATCTTGAACCCTTCAAAACACGCACATTCGTTCGGTGCTTGACAGTACCCATTAACGCATGCTGGCGAGCAAACTGGCTTGCACGTGCCATTATTTCTAACATATCCTTTGTTACATGTGCATACTCCAGGAGATGTGCATGTACCGTTTTCGCATCCTTGACATTTAGGTGTGCAATCACTGCCACTCCTTCTTTCGAAGCCTTCAAAACATTCACATGTGTCTGGAGCCACGCAGCTTGCGTTGACGCATTGTGTACAATGCGGCCGACAGAGATACTTATTGCTTTCATCAGGCACATATCCACCGGAACACGTGCATGTGTCGGGTTCTGAACAGAATCCATGAATACACACTTGCTTGCACTCAGGCACACATTTGATTCCTGTCATTTTATATCCGTTATGGCAGCGGCATTGGTTTGGTCCAACACATTCGCCGTTTGTACAATAATCACATTTAGGCTTGCAGACCGAAGAGTTTGCCGTTTGAGTGTAGCCTCGAATGCAAGTGCATTGATTTGGTTCTGTACAGGTCGCGTTGACGCATTTAGTTTCACAAATTGGATTACATATCAACTTGTTCAAATGATCAACTTTATATCCAAGATCGCAACTACATTCGTTGGGCTTAGAACAACGACCGTGATCACAATTGCTGTCGCAATGTGGAACGCACTGACTTCCAACCCTAACATACCCAGTGCTGCAGTTACAGACGTTGGGGGCGATGCATTCACCATTATCACACCCGTCGCATTCAGGCACACATTCCCATTGATTTTTTCGTTTGAATCCGTGTAAACAAGCGCATTTATTAGGATCTGTGCAAATGGCGTTTTTACAAGACGGTTTGCATACCGGGTCGCATGCAGTTTCGTTTATGCGCCTGTAACCTCTGTTGCATGTGCATGTGTTGTTGCCAGTGCATTTTCCGTTGTAGCACGGATTGTCACATGTTGATGGTGGAACACAAGTGTTGTTGATAGCTAAGTAAGGTGGATTGCATTTACACTCGTCAGGTTTGACGCAAGTCCCGTGAGGACCGCAGGAACGTGTGCATATCGGCTTGCAGACTTCCCCAGTTTCGCTTAACGCCCAATTGTATCCCGCACAGCATATAATCTGAAATGAAATAATTGAGATTTGAAACTTTTGTGAACGAATCGAATACTTGTGAAGACACTCAATGCTGGTTTTTTGTGTGGCAGGGTTATCATTCTAGCACTTTTTAGTATGTGTTTTACAAATCCTCCGTGTTTTAAGTATGCACATGCATCTAGCACTCTACATTTGGCATTACCTAGACATTCTTTAACCGAGGATTGTAGCAGAATAATATTATTATTACTTTTGTAGTTTTTTGTCTCTGAAAAGTAACTCTCTCTTCATCATTATCCTACCCTCATCCCACTCTAAATTTTTTCGGCACATTATGTTTCATCGTCTTCTCGCATTCGTCAAATTTGGCGCTACTCCTTTTATTATTTATTTTTTTTATTTTCACTTACCTCATCTTTACCGTATCTGAAACAAGGAAAATGCAATTTTAATACCCTTTATATTTAAGGAAAAACATCTAAATGAAATGGAAATCATAAGCCATATTGAGATTATTGTTTAATTTGATTGCCTGCTTAAAAAAAGCCCTATAAAAATCTTTAATTCCTATAAAAACGCTTATCAGATATTTCATCTACATTCGATCGTACTTGGATGTCCAGTATTAGTACGGCATTTATCAAGCGAATACTGGACAATTGTCGAAATAGACATATCTAGCAAATGGCGAAAGTGTGCATCTATCGCATTGAAGCTGAAATAGCCCAGCGGTGAGACTCTGCGAGAATCTTTGGAAAAATCACGGTGGATCCGGAAGACCTACCATGAACTTTTAGAAAACAAATCAATTCAAAGTCAGCACCTAAACTCAACCGCTTTCTTTTCGTACCATGAAGTGTTTATTGCATTAGGGTCGTAATGTTTGAAAAGAAAAACGTTATATGAACTATAGATAACTCTGTCTCTTTTACTTACATGTTCTTAGGACGAATTCCGAACGCTCATTCGGCAACGACTTAAAGTGTGCGTCTTTAAGACGTTATGGTACGAAAAAGCAAAACAATTTACTTTACGTCTTCAATTGAGTAGTAATAAGAGTTCATGGTAGGCCTGTAGGACAGGCACCAATTGGTTTTACTATTAAAACTTATGTGTCTAATTAATAATTGCAATCTATCACACGCTTTTCGCTGAAAGAAAACATTTTGATTAAACTGCAATCTCTAGCGAATTCTAGGGATATGTGTAACCTACCAATCCGCAATGGAGCAGCGTGGTAGGTCTTAGTTCCAATCCTTCTCGTCAAAAAATGGAGAGAGGAGGCCTTATCCCAGCAGTGGGCATAGTAACTGGCCGTTACTTTACTTTTACTTTTTTTACGTATTTTTTTTTTCATTTTCATTTATTTCATTTCATTTATTCCGAAAAAGTTAGTTACATATAAATTTCTTATCTAACTTAACTGAAATACTAATCAAAGAAGATTATACTAAATACATAAAAAGGAGAGAGAAAAAATGAATTAATTATTATTAATCCACACTAAGGTAAAACCTGTGCCGTGGATATTGACGGTTACAAGTATATAAACAAGTATATAAACTTTTTATTTACTAAATTCGTGTATAATAAAGTACATGGAAATAAGATGTGCGTGCATCCATGCTTATGCACGCGCAAGTTTATGTATGTATGGGGTGTGCTCATGTGTACATATATAGTGTGTATGTTGTGTGAAGGTATTGTGTATATGTATGAAGAGAGTGCCGTGGAAATGAGAAAATGCGAATGATGTGCTGCAGATGACTTATTTCAGAATAGTTAGTAAGCTTTCCGTATCTTCGTATGTTTTATTCAGTAGCAGTTTTTTTAACATTGTTTTACATGTATATTTAGGTAAATTGATAATATCAATATATGCCGATATCCTGTTATATAGAAAAGGACACAAAATACCGGAGAATTTTTGAGCAAATACTGTACTGAAAACTGGTATTTCGCATAATCTATCTTTTCTTCTCTTTATTAGATTAAGCTCTGATAGCCGAGTGTTGAGACAGTGCAACTGCAGACACCAATGAGTTTTTCTGTTAAAACTTATGAGTCTAATTGATAATTGCATTTTATCACATACTTTTCGGTGAAGGAAAATATCGTGAGGATCCTGGGCCAGTTTTTATAGACGCCGTGTGGTATCCGGCAGAATAGAATAGACCACCATCCTTTCTTACCGAGGTGTCGTAAAAGCGGCTAAGGTAAGTTGACGTCAGGCAGGCGGCCGGTCGTAAAATACATGACCAAACCATGTGACAACATGATTGTAACATGTCATGCCGACCCCACTTAGAGTGGGATAGAGGCAGGAGAATTATGATATCAAGTGTTATATCATAATTCTCTAATTGATAGAACTAATTGGGCCTGCCCGGGTTTAAGTCCATAATCGTCTCCAGAGAGTTCGACTGTGTCACCTGCTGGGCTATCATAGCTTAATCTCTCAGTATAATTTATGTACCTAAATTAAAATCAAATTCTAAAAAAGAAAACCGAACAAAATAATATTAATAAAAACTCAACTCCCAGCTGAGTAAAAACTTAGATATTTTTTTAACCTTTTCGCAAGGCTTCCACTGAAGAGATCTGATATTAATAAAAATATTCACCTAAAAATATTATATCCAACCCTATTTAATTGATACTCATTTAAAATGACAACAATAATGTGTAATATTTAATCAATTAATTATTACGTATTTATTAATTAATTAATTTACTTACTACTACTTACCCACGTATTTATTAAAGTAAAAAAAGTAAAGTAACAGCCTGTTATTATGCCCACTGCTGGGCTAAGGCCTCCTCTCTCCGTTTTTGGAGAGAAGGATTGGAGCTAAGACCTACCACGCTGCTCCAATGCGGATTGGTAGGTTACACATATCCCTAGAGAATTCTCTAGAGATATGCAGGTTTCCTCACGATGTTTTCCTTCACCGAAAAGCGTGTGATAAATTGCAATTATCGATTAGACACATAAGTTTTAATAGAAAAACTCATTGGTGCCTGCCCGGGGTTTGAACCTATGTCGTCTCTAGAGAGTCGCACGGTCTCACCACTAGGCTATCACAGCTTTTCGTATTTATTAATTATGAATTAATTTTATTTAATAATAATTAATTACTTATTAGGTATTTATTATTTATAAATTATTTATTTATAAACAATGGCTCAATCGATTATTATTATAATAGATTTAGCCATTTTTTTAATATCCACGGAGTTTCTTGCATCATTTTAGTAGGAACAAAATCCGAATTAGTAGCTTCAATAATAACAAAGACATTATACTTGATTATAAAGAATATTTTGAGTTTGAATTCGAATACAACTCACTCGTCAATCTCTACACATGCACCCTCATCTCCCTGCTGCAGATGTCGTTCACAAAACACTGGTAGTAAAGTCAAAAACAATATCACCACTCGATTCATTATACAGATCAAATAAATTATAATGCAGTATTATACATTGAAAATATATAAACCTCCGCGAATTCGCGATAGGTCCTTATCACTTCCGATGCCACAATATAATAAGCTATTACACATAAACACTAACGTTATTTTGTACTCGTAATGCTAATTAAGCACCATTTATTTTTTATTTTAGTATATAAATATAAATGAAGGCTTAGAATATTATTAACCGCAATATAAAATAAAGGTTTCATATACTTTTAACAGTAAACCTCGACAATAATTTATTACTAGCTGAAAGAGGTTTCCTAGCTATATTTGAAAACAAAAACTATAGATCAAATAATTTTAACTAAAAAACTAAACACCGATAACGGGACTTCAATTAAATTTATACAGATCTATTTTATGTTTTAGAACAATTTTTGCTCAGTTGTGTATTTCCGTTTATTTAATTTTTTTTTCAATTTAATAAAACAGATTAAATTCCAATTAATTTATGTTTTGGATTCTATTTTCAATAATTAAAATTGTTCCTCATTATTATATTAAGAAATAGAAACTACTCTTAAAAATTTAGTTAACTTTATTTTATTAAATTTAATAAGATTATAATTGTTTCGTTTTCATTTTCAATAATGAATTAAAATTGTTCTTTATTATTATTTTCAGAAATATAAATCACTCTGGAAGCTTTGGAATGTAAATTATTTATTTACTTGGTTTAGCGGAAAAATAATAGAATTGTCTATGTCAAAAAAATGTAGGAACAACAATGTGTCCTTGAAAATAATCAAACAGAATAGACTTTTTTCAATGTTTACGTCAGTTTGTCGTTTTTAGGAACCTTAAATACCTATTTCAATGAATGATTAATTCTATTCTAATACGAAATTTAGAATAAAAAACTTTACAGACGGTTTCGATCGCAGAAAAAACTCACGAAATTGTGAGGTCTATATGAATAAACCTTCTTCAGTTTTAAACACTGAACATATATTTATTTTAAAGTTTTCTTTATTATTATACAATGTTGATCAAAACGCCTTGAGATTTAAATTAAGCGATTCAAAAATTTTTTTTTTTTTTATTGAGTTATAGACTCAGATCCTTTAAAAAAAATTTACACACCCGGAATGAATGATTTAAACATATAAAATATTTCGATGTTTATTTGTGTGTTGTTTGTATAACAAGATATTCTAATTGCACGTGTAATTAATTATAATTAAAGTCTAACAGGACACGATCGACTTGGTCGGATCCAAGGACGCTACTAAGTCCAACTACCCTAATACTACGGCTGATTCACATACAGGATGTTACGCGTTGCGAATGATTAAGTCGGGATCGTAAAAAAAGTTTCTAAGCATCGCGTCCTTTATGGTGTTTGATACCCGTCTTAGGGAAAGGAGTGATTACGAATTTTATTTACATGATAATCATGATTATTGTTATATATATATAAATAGTTTTAAGCGAGGTAGTACACGGGGAATACTAAAACTTATAACATGAATTGGAAAAAGAAAGAAATCTTATTCATAAAATCATATTTATGAATCGAGATAACTGTCCATATACATATAGACCACTCTCATCTCTTACCGAGTTGTCGTAAAAGGCAACTAAGGTAAGTCGATTCGCCGTGTGGTATCCGGTTCAGTAGAATAGACCACCCTCGTTTCATACCGAAGTGTCATAAAAGGCGATTAAGGTAAACTGACTCACCGTTTGGTATCCGGTTGAGTAGAATAGACCACTATCTTTCTTAATGAGGGGTGGTAAAATACGACTAAGGTAAGTTGACGTTAGACAGGCCGGTCGCAAAATGCATAGCAAAATCATGTGACATGTTTGTAACACGATGGGTCGACAAACCTTAGTCGCCTTTTACGACACCTCAGTAAGAAATGAGGGTGGTCTATTCTACTCAACCGGATACCACACGGTGGGTCAACTCACTTTAGTCGCCTTTTACGACCCTTCGGTAAGAAAAAGGGTAGTCTATTCTACTGAACCGGATACCACACGGTGGGTCGACTTACCTTAGTCACGACACCTCGGTTAGAAATGAGGGTCCCATACTAGCCATTTCTCTGACTCAAATCAACTCTACCACCAAAGGGTTACCATTATCATTCGCTATTCGCTTGTCTTAAAAATGTTAATTATTTGCCATTCATCTTTACAGATAATTTACAAAAAAGACACCACAATAAAGCAATAGACGTCAATTTGTTAATACCAGAAAAAATATTATATAATTTTTTATTCGCACGAAGACATGAAGAAATTTTTAGATACACTCTATGTCTGAAGAACAATGACATTTTGCATAAGACGAACGTGTTTACCGACATCCGGCGAAATGTGAACAATAACTACGGGATATGAATAAACAGATATACCGGCGGTGAGATCTTTACAAAGGTGATTTACTATCAATTAATATTGTACAAATTACTTATATACTTTGCGGATATCCATAATACAAAAGTAATAATAAAATTATTTTGTTGTAATCGGCAATAAAGTAAATAGAAAATATAAATAACTGCCAACTGCGCCAACGGGCCAGTCGAAATACTTTAACAGCTAACACTGTTTACTTCATCGTACTAAACAGTAGAAAAATCTTTTATTATGTTAACTAGAAATACGTGCGGTTTCGCCCGCGTGAAATTCAGTATTAAGCATGTATAGTCGCTCGAATCTCGGCATCAGACTACCTCTCTGATACCCTACACCGCTTTTTTTACCTATCTCCCCCTCTAAACTACAATCGACACCGGTTTGTTACTACCCCCACTAAAATTTTTTGTAAAACGACCTCTTCAACTCAATTTACATGAAAAGGTTATGTGCTATTAACTTAAACTTTTCGGAGGACTTCCACTACCTTTTAGTAAAAACCTTATTAAAATCCGTTCAGTAGATTTTGAGAAAATCGATTACATACAGACAGACAGCTTTGGGGACTTTATTTTATAATAAGTAAAGAAGATAGAGGAAATTCCTTTCTTCGTACAGTCGTAAGCTTGTGTCTTTAGTTTCTCTGTATCATTAAAGGATATAATAAACTATCTTACTGATACCATCAAATAATTTATATTCTGTTTGCATTCGTCTAAACTCGATAGCATTAATTGCTTGAGTATCAAGTTGAATTTTAAATGGTCTAAGCCCGAAGTGGTCACGCAATAAACATGCCAGATTTGGCGAGACGCCTAATTTCGCACAACACGCGCATGCATGCGCAAAAAATATGTGTTATAATGTATTCTGCTGTACTTAAAAATGGTTACACGAGATTTTGATTAAAGGTGTTGGTTAACGTTGAACAAATTCATATTTAATTTATAGAATTAGGCGTTACTTTGCGGAGATCCATAATACAAAAGTAATAATAAAATTATTTTGCTATAATCCGCGATACAAATTCATATTTATAACTCTTTTGGTCTCATGATTTTAATACCTCCTCATTATACCAATCCTAATCTCATACTTCTCATTTTTTCTTTTATTTTAAGATCAAGTACAGAATGTTATAATAAATAATTTAACAATCGATTTTGTATCTTCACGTGTTAACACTATACAATAAAAGCTGTGCCAGCGGCTTCGCCCGCGTGGAAATCAGCGTGCCACAATTTTTTTCTAGAATTCAAATTTTAAACATAAAAGTAGTTATTATGAGTTAACCATAAGAGATAGAGACATGCTGTTGCGGATTTTTTGTAGTAGTTTTATAGATTCTTTAGGACAATACTTTAGCGTATCTCTGCTGGTTTCCGCAGCGCACGCGACTAAAGCTCCCAGCAAGCAAGTTTTTCAACAACTGCTCGATCTCTTCAACACAATTTACATAATACCGATATGTACTATTTACCTAAACCATCCGGAAGTATTGCGCAATCTTTTGGTGAAAACCGTACTAAGATCCGTTCAGTAGATTTTGAGAAATTCGATTACATACAGACAGACTGCTTTATGGAACAAATTAACAGAAATTAACAAATAAAAAATTAAAAATATATAAGATATATAAGATGTATAATAATTACACATCCATTGACAGTTCCTTTTTAGGATACTACGGAAATGCGTGATTCTTCCCCCAAAAAATCAATAAAAACATCTATATTATATATTTTCTATATACCCTTAGCAAGGATGTACGGGATAGCACAGCCAAGATATCTGATGTGTTGAAACCGAAGGAGTTTATTACGTATTTGACGCCAGCTAAGGGCGTTACAATAGTTCCTAAGATCCAGACCTCTCTCCATGAAGAGATAGAGAAACTATTGATGGTATGGGTGACAGAAAAGCAGCTTAAAGGAGGCACCTTAACACTACCTTTATATGTGACAAGGTATATACAATACAATATTTCTTAGTGTCACTTTTTTAGGCAATTATCATAATTTTTTTTTACATATTCAATACATTTATAGTTTTGTCATTTTTGAGATATTTATTTTAATTCATTTTTTACTAATGGATACTATTGATTTGATTGGTGATATAATTGTTACGAACATGCGAAAAGAGTTCGTAATGCAAATGTCATAAAGTTCAAATTGGACGGGGCAGTTTACGAACATCCAAAAAGGGTTCGTAAACTGTATGTCATAGAGTTCAAATTTGCTTAACGTTAATTCTCTGAAACATTCGGCGTGTTTACCAAAACATTTTTACAAAAGATTTATTTACGATCTCCACAAGGTCTCGCGAATGTTCTCGAACTTTGGTTCGTTCGATATATAAGCCGACGTATCGTGCGCCTCGACATACAGTTTGTGAATAGGGATCAAGAGCGAATAAACAAGTGAAAATAAATGTGAGTATAGTTTTGGTAGATCGGTCAGCGCGTCGGGCAATTATTGATGATATCACTGTACCACATGACGATAATCTGATAAAAGCTGAAAAAAGAAATATTAACTAAATATTTCGACCTAGCTAATGAGATTAACAACATGTGGAATATTGACTCAACAATAATTGCTACGTTGCATATCGTTGTATCGGTAAAAGGTTTACTAGCGAAGAGCCTCGACCACCATCTCAAGAGGCTCTCGCTTAGTTGTTTGATTAAAGGATACAGAAGGCAGTGCTGCCTGAGACGGCACCCATTGTGAAGAGGTTCCTCACTCCGTAATCCTAACCGCCGGGAGCTTGAGTCTTCTCTCCACTCTCCGTGGAAGACATTTTTTATATTAAAAAAAAATATATTTTAGAAAATATTATAATTAATATTATAAAATATTATAATAGAAAATTTGTAAATAAATGAATGAGTGTTAACCTACAATGGAACTAGATTTAATATAAGTTTTAATTGTTAATGGATATATCGTTGGTTTAGCAAATAAATAAATAAAGGTACGAGCTATTTCCGCTGATTTGCTGAAAACAACTGAGGTGGTAAAGTAAAAGTAAAGTAGCGGCCTGTTAACAATCCCACTGCTGGGAATAGGCCTCCTCTCTCCGTTTCTGAAGAGAAGGGTTTAAGCTAAGACCTACGACGCTGCTCCAATGCGGATTGGTAGGTTACACATATCAACAGAATTCTCTAGAGATATGCAGGTTTCCTCACGATGTTTTCCTTCACCGAAAAGCATGTGGTTAATTGTAATTATCAATTAGACACATGAGTTTTAATAGAAAAGCTCATTGGTGCCTGCCCTTTGAACTCGTGTTCCCCTCGACAGAGTCGCACGGTCTCATCGCTGGGCTATCACAGCTCACTGAGGTGGTGTTTTGTGTTAATTTGTGGATAATTTCAATGGGGCAATACGACATACTAGCAAGGTTACGGAATTAAACGTATATTAAGGTACCGCTGTATTTATAAACGCCACTCTGTGAACTTTAGTTGAATTCCGTTATCAATCTCGTTAAAAATAATTGACTCTTTATAAAGGCATTATTCATACTTTCGTGATAATTATATAAATGCGTCGCTTTGTGTGTGTATATATCTGTTAATATTTTTTTCATACAAAGTTGACAGTTCGAGAATATCCAATTACGTTGTATTGGGCAATTTATTACAGTTAATTATATCAATTATAAATGATGAATGGAAACATGAATGTATGTCATTTACCAAAAGTGACGGTTGTATTAATTTGCACTTATACAAAGTAACAGTTTGTCCGCCGTGTGGTATCCGGTTGAGTAGAATAGACCACCCTCTTTCTTACCGAGGTGAAAGGTAAGAAAGAGGGTGGTCTATTCTACGACTAAGGTTAGTTGACGTCAGGCAGGCGACTGGTCGTTAAATACGTGGCCAAATCAAAACAAATAATGTTTTTGCAATGCCATATTATTGGTCAAAGATAAAGTAAAATTTGCTTGGAGCCAATTTTTTTATTCCTATAAATGCTATATGTTAATATGTAGACATCGGCTATACTCACGTCTAGTTTTATCGGGTTAGCCTGACTAGTTTAGAGCCCATCAAAGGCACTTATTCACGAGCTCTTTACACGACGTTATTGCGGCGGGCACTTTCCTTATCTCTTTAGTCGGGCTAAGCCGATAAATTTAGACGTGAGTATAGCCGATATCTACACATTAACTATGAATAATATTCACGATAGTTTAAATTTAAAAAATACTAAATGTCTTTAATATATTAAAGCTTGGATTAATGCTTTTAAATTTGGAAAATTAAGCAGAACTTGGTTAAAGAGCAGGTATACCCTAGTAACGGCCTCGTATTTCCACTACTGGGCATAGGCTATCTAGAACCACTACGGTGGTCCAATGCGAATCGGATTTTACACTAATAGGAAGATTTTTTAAAAATTACGCAGGTTATTATGAAAAATATTATGCATTAATATCAGTTTTATTAGAAAACTCATAGACCCGTCTGGGAATTGAACCGACGACCTTCGTTAATACGTAACGCGCTATTTATATAAGGCTTTATTAATACAAGAATATTCTAGGTTAAAAGATATTATTATATTCCCATAGACTCAGTAGTGATTGCATAATATATGGGAAAACAACAATATAGAAATCGATGCAATTATTATTAATTATCAAACTGAACAAACTAGCGAGATAGCAAAAATTTTGCATGGGAAATACGCCCATATAACGTTCCCATAAATGCAAATATTCCATGTATATTCAAATATATCAACTATTCTTGCGGTTACTGGTAACGAAACGGTAAATGGAATATTCCTATAGATAAAAATAATAGTTGATGATTGACGCAAAAGGAATACTCTGTTATTGTTATTATATTTAAAGAATGTTTAGGGAAACTGATTATGCCGTGTGGTATCCGGCTGAGAAGAATAGACCACCCTCTTTCTTTCCGAGGAGTCGTAAAATACGACTAAGGTAAGTTCACATCAGGCAGGCGGCTGGTCGTAAAATACGTAGCTAAATCGTGTGACAACATGTTTGTAACATGCTATGCCGACCCCCACTTAGAATGGGATAAGGGCAGGAGGATGGATGGTTTAGGGAAACTAATTCTAACTATACTCTACACGAACTCCATCTAGCAGAAGATGGCGGTAATACAAAGAAAAACAACTTATGTATACGAACCTTTCAATAATTAACTTATTTAATTCAAAATTTTAATAAAAAATAGTTTACACGAAACCTTAAATTCAAATTATTCTTTATTCAAGTTGGCTTTTTCAAATCGTCAAATTACCATCAAGACTTTAAATTCTAAATTGAAATTACCACTGGTTTGGAAAGATAGTCTCACGGAGAAGGTATTTTTTTAATCGACTTTTCCCTTTTAGGATGCTTTTTCTTAATCTTCATGTTTTGCCTTGTATCAAACTTTTTCCAACGGGGATTCAAACGCTGTCATCACTTTACCTACCAATGCAATAGGGTAGCCGAAATGGCACAACATTGCGCAATCAGGAACTTTGACCCCCAATTAAATTAAACTACGCTATGAAAAAATGATAAACTAGTTACGAAATAGGTGACCTAATTGTTTTGGATATGCGTAATATGCAGAATATGCCAGGTTAAGTTACGTAAATTTTATGGAATATTCGTAAAAGAAAATGTATATTTACGTTATTCATTGCACTATTTATTACAGTATTTATTGATTGATGTAGAGTGTCAAATAAATTTTTATGAAACAGGGTGGGACGATTTTTTTACCAATACATTATTATAACTCTTGCATCTCTAAAACCAATATGTCTGAAGGAAGGTTCGATTTTTGACAGAAAAAGTAAGGCTAACTTACAAAAACACTTAGAAATGTACAAAGTACAATAGTACAAAGTGTACAAAGGTACACTTTGTACTTCTTATATATTTTTAAATAATATATCGTACCAACCTTAGCCGTGTGGTATGCGGTAGAATAGAATAGACCACCCTCCTTCCTTACCGAGGCGTCGTAAAAGGCGACTAGGGTAAGTTGACGTCAGGCAGGCGGCCGGTCATAAAATACGTAGCCAAATCATGTGACAACATGTTTGTAACATGTTGTGCCGACCCAACTCAGAATGGGATAAGGGCAGGAGGATATTAAAATATCGTACCAACCTATACAATCTAAAGACAATTCAATCTTATAACCATACGAGTGTTAAATATGAATATGAATAAATATGAATGAAATGGACGGATTGTTTGAAGTATGACATGGAAATGATAGGAGAATAGATTTATAGAAGCAGACGCTACTTTGCGGAATTATTATAAATACTAAATGCGACATATTTATTATATTACAAAACTATAACAGAACTACTTTGCTATAATCTGCGCGGGTTAATTGAAGGCATGCAAAGCTAATGTGTATGAAGCAGGCAAAATTCACGTGTCTTACACATGCAGGAAAAGTTACCACATGCAACCCAAGACGCCTCCGCCAGCAACAATGCACACAAGCAATACACAAAACCACCACTAAAATCTCTACGATCGTTTCGCCCCGAAACCGAAGCATCATCAGGAGGATAGGTTCCAAGACAAAATCGTAAAGTCGATTTTGTCGTGGAGCTTATCCTCCATGGTAATGGCATGTGTAAGGTACGTGAATTTTTCCTGCTTCATACACATTAGCTTAGCATACATTCCGCTCAACCGCGAATTATAGCAAAGTAATTCTGTTTTAGTTTCTTTGATAGGAGAATCGCCACATTTGACAAATGATAGGCGAGTTTGAGGGAGAAACATATACCGAACCAAGTTAAAGTGGGATAAGGGCCGAAGAATGATGATGATTAAAAAGTTATGATTTACATACTTATTTTTCCGCGTTTGTTAAGAAAATCTATGTTATGCTTAATCTAGGGAGCGGAGCCGTTCTCATACCTTATACAAACAAGATTAATTACCACACGTATCACAAGACACCACCACCAACAGCACTCAACACCAGCACTACAGACATTCACTACGATAATCTCAACGATCATTACGTCGGTAACCGAAGCATCGTCAGGAGATAGGATGTCGTAGAGCCACTTAGACACAATGGACACTTAGCATTACATAGATTTTATTAAAAAACGCGGATTATAGCAAAAAACCAAAGTCTGCACAGTGCGTGTTGCCAGTGATGACCTACGAATCTGAGACGTGGCCGCTGACTATGGACCTCAGATGCGCTCAGCGGGCGATGGAGTGTACTATGCTCAGAGAATCTCTATTTCTGATCAAATCAGAAATGAGGAGATCCGTAGAAGAACCAGATTCACCGATATAGCTCAGCGTCTCGCGAAATTGGATGTGGCGATGATTGGGGCACATAGTGCGAAAAATCGAAGGGTGTTGGGGTCCCAAAGTGTTGGAATGGCGACCCCGCCCGGAAGACACAGTATTGGTAGCCCCCTGCGAGAAGGACTGATGACCTCAAAAAGGTCGCGGAGAGCCGCTGGATTCAAGCGGCACAATATCGTGTGTTGTGGAGATCCTATGAAGAGACCTATGTCATGTATGAAGAAGAAGAAAATAGCAAAATACACTATCCCAACTTTTGTACTACGGAATTCCGCAAAGTAACGTCTACTTCTATAAACTATGAATGTATTTTTTCAAAATAATTAATTAAATTATAGGTTACCATCAACAATTTCATTTAAATAAATTTTAATGGACTAGTCTCAAAATATATTTAAATGAGCAGTTTTTTAACGCGAATCTGTCACTTCCTCGGCGCCATCGCGCTTTGACAGATCAATGGCTTTATGCATACATTGGCATCGATGATTCATTCGATTCAATCACACTCGATAATGCTGTCTCTGGACATCGGCATTATATTTATGCTACTTGTACATAGGGTTGCCACATATTTAACTTGTTTATTTTACTCACTTCCATAGCATTATGTCTTATGGAATATTACTATGGGGTAAATGAGGGGATAATGAAAAACAAATCGTATTCCAAAAAAAAAATAGCCATATGTAGCATTTATAAATTAAATCCGCGTGATTCGTGAAGAGAAATTTCAGGAAAGAAAACAGAAAAGGAAAGTTTACTTTAAGCAATTTATATTTTGTATATAAAAATATAAAAATTGTAATATATATATAATAGACAAAGCAGGACCCGACATAAGCGCTGTGTTAAAAAGAGGCTGATTCAGAAAGCCTACTATACTATTGAGGGTTGCTTAGATGATAAGAATGTGTGGAACTTATATGATAAAGAGCTAAACATATAATAATGTTACAAAATACGACGGATAAAATAAGATTATAAGATTAAAATAGATAAGATTTTAAGATTAAGATAGATAAGATTATAAGATTGAGATAGCATTATGTCTTATGGTATATTGTTATGGGCTAAATGCGCGGATATTGATAGAATTTTGTATTACAAAAGAGAGCCATATGTGGCATCTACAATTTAAGTCCACGTGATTCCCTGCGAGAGAGGTTTAAGGAAATAGGTATTCTTACTTTGGCTTCACAGTATATTTTTAGCAATTTAATGTTTGTGCAAAAGAATATACATAACTATAAAAAAAATTGGCAAGTATACAATTATATAGGTTTGGATTATATAGATGATAAAAATGCGTGGATATAGCTATCTACTCTACCCTGTACAAGACAGTAATGAATACATGTAACTAGTTATAACAAGTATATTTTAAAAAGAGCAATCGCGGAGTTTCTTGCTGGCAAGAGCCAGCAAGAAACAAGAAGACTCGATAGGGACAACTTTTCGAACCAACCGTAGAGTTGACGCTTCAAAACACTTGTTTACAAGTTTACTTGAATAAAGAATATTATGAATTTGAATATAGTTAACCCTGCCCAGTTGGCTAAGAAGGTTCCCTCGTACGTCGTGAATTGAATGCGTCAGTCTGAGCAACTGCGCACGCGCATGTAAATGTGATAAACATCCTGCGGTGATAGGGTGTGTGACCTGAATGCCATTGATGTTGGTAGATAGTAGCTCGTAATCAGGACGTTTTCAGTTAGATTGGCTCAAAATTCGATCTATTCTATTCCTGCTGTCTTATCAACAGCTCCATAACGTATAAGGTTGCCTGGAAGAAATCGCTGGTTAGCGATAAGGCCGCCTTATTGTACCTGTCTTTGTGTGTTAATATCTGTAATTTTTGTTTTTGTTTTTCTGTGTGTACAATAAAGAGTATAGTCTTCTTCTTCTTCTATTTCGATGATATTTCTCTCTCTCTTCCTAGCTATTATTCCCAAATGGTGGTGGGGTCTTGCCTTAGTTTTCTCTACCACTTCGCTCGATCCTGGACCAAATCGTCGGTCACTTTGCATGCTCTCTTATCTTTTAGCACTACTTCTTTCCATCTTGTCTTGGGTCTCCCTACTGGCTTCGACCCGGGGTGTAAATATCCATCCATCCATCCATCCATCAGCCTATAGTAGTCCACTGCTGGCTAGCATAGGTCTCCCCATGTCTGCGCCAGACATCCCACTTTTCCGCAATGCGCATCCAGCTGGCCCCAACAAACTTTTTGATGTCGTCGGTCCAGCGGGACGGAGGACGCCCTACACTGCGTTTTCCAAGACGCGGTCTCCACTCCAGGACTCTTTTGCTCCAACGGCCATCAGTCCTGCGACAAACGTGACCAGCCCTCTGCCACTTCAGCTTGCTTATTCTGCTAGCTACGGATAATCACATTTCTGATTTTAACCTTGAGGGGTACTCCGAGCATAGCTCGCTCCATAGCACGCTGAGCGACTTTAAACTTGCAGACTAGTCCTGCCGTCAGTGTCCACGTATCAGCGCCATATGTCAACACAGGCAGGACGCATTGGTCGAATCTATCTCTAGTTGTGCTATATTTCCAACGTAGTCTGGTGGCTTTCTCTTGACGTGTCCATACCATCGATAAACGCATATACTTATTATAAAACAACCCCAAAAGCTCCCTGTCAGTATGTGATAGAATATCTCAAGATGTACTTAACGAATTTTTGTATGGTTTTATTATAAGATAGTGCAATTATTCCGGAAAGTTTAGTTTAATTGTACATGACCACTTTATTTTGAGTTGTGTTGAAGAGCTCGCGCGGTTGTAAGGAAATACGTCTGCTGGGAGCTTTAATCACGTACGCCGGTGAAACCAGAAGAAATACACTAAAGTTATGTAGTAAAGAATTGTACATCTACAGAAAGTACTACAAAAAAGTCCATCATAGCATGTCGATTGTTGATAAGAATACTGTTAACTTCAGATTCAAATTAAATTTCACAATATTCTTAATTCAAGTAAACTTGTAAACAAGTGCTTTTGAATCGTCAAAATCTACCTAATCTAAAAATTTAAATTAACGAATATTTTGTAATTAAACTATTAAGAGCTGTACATTTTGTCAAAAAAATAATTGTCTCTATCTTATTTGTTTAACTCACAATAACTCTTCATTTTTATGTTCTAAATTTTAATTCGGAAAACGTTTTGTTACACACAGATTTCCAGCCGGGCGAACCCGCCGAGATATAAACAATGCTTTTTTTATTTTGAACGTTTCATTGAGCATGATTTCAACACCGCCAAGAAACACCTCTTCTTTTGTGTCAAAACCAATTAAAAATTTGATTTGTTCAATTAAGACACTTAAATGATAGATTTTAGAAAGAGGAACTTGCTATTGTCGTGTTATCACCGAAATCTAATATTGCATTTAAGTACTTAAGAAATGGTTAAACTCGTATCGAGTCCAAATTTCAAATTGCCCCTCTTAACAATCAAATTTTCCTCCAACGTGGGTGTCACGTTGGGTTGTCACAAGTCAAATTAAAAAAGTTTTAACAAAATTTCATGTCCCTACTGTTAACCGTTGAGAAGTTCCCTCGTCTAGAGTCAATCCTGGCAGAAACATTAGGTCGTGCTTATCATAAACATGCATTGTCATCTGGACTGGCATTCATGGAATAAATATGTAAAATTTCAGCTTAATCAGATCCCGGGAATGGGTCGAATTTAACTTACAAGTTTCCACCTTCACATACATACACGAAAAGTTGAATAAAGGCTTTTAAAAAGGTCAATAAAGAAGCAAACTTACTCACCCACACACACCAGCAACGCAGGTTCCGTTACACGGCTTATAGCAGATTTGACTCTCCTCATCTCTCAAATATCCATCATTGCATCTGCAAATTTCGGGCGAAGTGCACACACCATTGTCACATCCTTTGCACACAGCTTTACAACTGCCATTACTTTTGATATAACCCTCGGAACATTCACAAACATTTGGGGCCACGCATTTCCCATTTTCGCATAAATCGCATTTCGGTATGCACGTGCCGTTTAAATTTTCGAATCCTTCGATACATTGGCACGTGTTATTGGCGATACATCGGCCGTTGTCACACTGGGGCTTGCAGACTGGGAGGTGGCAAGCGTTCCCGTTATCCTGGTCTAGAAAGGACGGGGGAGGGCACTGACAGGTTTCTGGTGCCACGCAATTGCCGCCAGCGCAACCTTTGCTGCATATAGCCGAGCATACGTCGAAATCACCATCGTATTTCCATCCTTTACAGCATACCGTTCGATTTTGGGTCTGCCTGTACATCTGGAATTAATTATTTGTTTATTAGTGTATGGGGAAGGTAGACGGGAAGATATCGAAAGATCGGAGCCCGAATAGATGGACGGATCAGGTGTCATGACATCTGGACATCAGACTAGGCGAGGCCATACATAGCGCTGCCGACTGGGAAAATAAGCGGCAGTAATTCCACAGCAGATGGGATCGAGACCATCACGATGCTCAGTAGTGAGCACATGACTCAAGGAGGAGAAGGAGTGTATGAATAATTTCTAGAATTAGGCGTTACTTTGCGAAGATCCATAAAACAAAAGTAATTAGTAAAAATAAAGTGAAGTGGCGGCCTGTTACAATCCCACAGCCGTGACATTGTAACATAGGCCTCCTCTCTCTCCGTTTTTGGAGAAAGGGGTTGGAGCTAAGACCTACCCCGCTGCTCCAATGCGGATTGGTAGGTTGCACGTATCTCCAGAAATCTCTAGAGATATATAGGTTTCCTCACGATGTCTTTCTTCAGCGAAAAGCGTGTAATAAATTGCATTTATCAATTAGACACATAAGTTTTAATAAAAAAACTCATTGATGCCTTCCCGGGGTTGAACTCGTGACCCCCTCGAAAGAGTCGCACAGTCTCACCGCTGGCCTATCACAGCTTTACAAAAGTAATAATAAAATAATACTAATGTAATCCACGATAATAGACTCAAGATTATTTGCGATGATGCTTCGGTTGCGGGGCGAAACGATTGTTGAGTTTGTGATAGTGAACGCGTGTAGTGCTTGTGTATTGTGGTGGTGTGTGTTTTTACGAATTCTGCATTTATCGGAGAATAAATCATATTTAATTAAAATAATGTCGTTACATAATTTGGCTAGGTATTTAACGACTGGTCGTTTGCCTGCCGTCAACTTACCTAAGTCGTATTTTACGACTCCTCGGTAAGAAATTAGCGTTTGCCGTGTAGTATCCGGCTGAAAACAATAGACCACCCTCATTTCTTACCGAGGTGTCGTAAGAGGCGACTAAGGTATGTTGACCCACCGAGTGGTCTCCGGTTGAGTAGAATAGACCACCCTCTTTCATACCGAGGGGTCGTAAAATATGGCTTAGGTAAGTTTACGTCAGGCAGGCGGCCGGTCGTAAAATACAAAGCCAAATCGTGTTACAACATGCTTGTAACATGTTGGGCCGACCCCACTTAGAGTGGGATAAGGACAGGAGGATGATAATGGTAAGAAATGAGCGTGGTCTATTCTACTCAGCCAGATAACACATGGAATATAACTTAATATACATATAATTAAATAATATTAAACGAGATAAGTCAAATTGTATTTCTTCTAATTTCATATCTAATCTATACTTACAACTCTCTTGTATCTCTTTGCGGTGCATACTTTGTTCCCACATTTGTATCTGACAGTGAACATTCTGCCATTACGTGATTTTTGGACACTAAAAATAAAAAATACCACTTACATAACAATACAGAAAGTGTTTTTTTTCTAAAGTATATAACGGTTAAATCGAATATTTTGGGACGGAACAAAAATTCAGTTAATGTAATGTCAGTTACTTCAGTTAAATAGAGCGAATAACTTAGTCACTTTGACCTAAATTCTATCTATTGTTTTAACTTTGACTTTTGGTCCCTTAAATTAATAAAATTAAGACATTTTTATAGCAAAATAATTAAAAAATACCTTATAGGCGCCACGCAAACCCCAGTATCATTCATCTTCAAGCCATCCACTAAAATAATATCTATTGCACACATCACTACACAAAACCATATAAATTTGAAGCACATCTCACTATCAACAATAAATACACGAACACAAATCTAATTATATATCTGTAGAAATTTATAATAACTATAATATTAACACTAAAACAAAACGTATTACTGTAATATTATAAAATTTTGTTAACACGTTCTCGAATAACAGAAGTCAACTATAACCAAACATTTGTTTTTCCTTTAACCGATTATATAGGAATTAAGCGCGCACAATTTTAAAACCCCATTTCCTTACACTACCATTGTTGCCAACGATTCGAAGACAATTATACTATCACTCACTGATTTACAATTATCCTTTTATGGGGTTACATCAAATTGTATTTTAATGGTATACAATAAGAATGTATTTGAAATGAAGGGTAGGGATGGGTTGGTGAAGTGAATTAATTTAACTTCTCAAAACAACATCTACAAATTAAATGTTAAGTAATTAACTGTGTAAGATACACTTTTATTTTACTATTAATTTGGTTTCAAATCTGATACACAGCTTTTAAGTTCGTTAGAGAGAGATAGAAATAGTTTATTTACAATTATAAAACAGGATGGGTTGGTTTGATCTGTGAATGAATACAGAAATAATGTTAATCCTTTATTCTTTTTGATACTAACTGTTTTTTCTGCGTTAATCTATATTATATTTTATACAGAATATATAATACTAATACAGAAAGCCCACTATACTGTTGAAGATTACTTAGACGATAAGAACAACAGGGAACAAGGAGGTTGAAAAAATAGATTACTTGTTTGAAGGTTTGAAAGATGCTTATAAACGGAGCCATTAAATTGTCAAATCCAAAAAGGTGATAGAGACTCTTGGATTCAGGTTCTGATGTATATATAAGATGGATATATTTTAAGCAATTTAATTTTTGTACATAAGCCTATATATAATTATAAAAGATTGGCGATTTATATAATAGACAAAGTAGGAACCGACATAAGCTCGCGGTTCCTGCTTTGCACTTGCAAAAGTACGTAATTCGTCCGTGGGTTTGGGTATAAGATTCTATAATATAATTCCGCAATCTACTTTAACTTTACCATTATAGCAGTTTAAAAAACACTATTAAAAAAAGGCGAATACAGAAAGCCTAACTATACTATTGAGGATTACTTAGACGATAAAAACCTACTCTTCGACCCTGTACAAGACATTATTAAATGTAACTAGTGATAAGACATATATTTGGAAAGAGCAACCGCCGAGTTTCTTGCTGGCTCTTCTCGGTAGGAACAGCTTTCCGAACCAGCAGTAGATGTTAACGATTCAAAAGCACTTGTTTACAAGTGCTTTTAAAACGTCAACTCTACCACTGGTTGAAGAATATATTAAAATTTAAATTACACCAAAATATAATCAAGAAAACAAAATTTATAATAAAAAATAGCTAGACAAAAAGAAGGTATACAACATTAAAAGTTCAGTAAGTCGATGTACGAAATACGTTCACTCCCTACTAAAGTCGAACAAAGTTACTGCGGCATGTCATGGAAAGAGCGCTAGCTCGCGGACGGCGGAGGTAATATTTTATTATCAACCAAAACATACCAAAAAAGCGTAAACAATAGTATAATAATTATTATACTATTCAATTATTTTATTATTTTATATTATTATACTATTTTTTTTTTTTTGTAAATACAATATGCTTATACAGCGTCATCATCGACAGCATCGTTGGGGAGTGAGATGAGGTGAGCCTCAGGAGAGACTCGTGACACCTTGGAACGTCGCCTTAAGGGTGCCTCCTATGAGACCCAACCTCGGCTTAATATGACGGATCGTGAAGATGACTATGATCATGGGTATAAGATTCTATAATATAATTCCGAAATCAATTTTTCCCATGCCATTACAGCAGTTTAAAACCACTGTTAAAAAGAGGCTGATACAGAAAGCCTACTATACTGTTGAAGATTACTTAGATGATAAGGATGTGTGGATATAGGTGCACTTCTACCCTGTACAAGACAGTAATAAATAAATGTAACTAGTTCTAAGATTTATATTTTAAAAAGAGGAACCTCCGAGTTTCTTGCTGGCTCTTCTCGGTAGGAACAGCTTTCCGAACCAGCAGTAAAGTTGACGATTCAAAAGCACTTGTTTACAAGTTTACTTGAATAAAGAATATTTTGAATTTGAAATTTGATCAGATCAGATCACATTGAAATTTTTCACAATTGAAGCTGTAATTAAAAAGAAAATGCCGTTTTTGAAAAAAGATTTTGAGAAAGTCGATGACATATAAACAGACAGCTTTTAGGGACTTTGTTTTATAATACTGATATGATTTGAGCTTTATGCATAAAAATATTAAACATGTGAACTCTGTATTTAACTTCCTGGATGAAGTTAGGGACAAATGAAGCTCATATCGGTAATTAAGTAAACGAAAGTTGAATCATAATTAACGTACTAATTAGCATAATTATGCAATTAAGCGTAAAATTACACATTATCTGTTAAATTTTTTAAGAAACGTTTCTTAAGAATAAAAAGAAGTAAAGTAGCAGCCCGATACAATCCCACTGCTGGGAATAGGTCTCCTCTCTCCGTTTCTGGAGAGAACGGTTTGAGCTAAGACCTACCACGCTGCTCCAATGCGGATTGGTAGGTTACACATATCTCCAGAATCCTCTAGAGATATGCAGGTTTCCTCACGATGTTTTCCTTCATCGAAAAGCGTGTGATAAATTGCAATTATTAATTAGACACATGAGTTTCAATAGAAAAACTCATTGATGCCTGCCCGGGTTCGAACTCGTGTTCCCCTCGAAAGAGTCGCACGGTCTCACCGCTGGGCTATCACAGCTCTTAAGAATATACCTTTTTAATTTTACCTTATTTATTTATTATAAGTTACTTATAAATATAATATTTTGACTGGCCCGTTGGCGCAGTTGGCAGTGACCCTGTCTTCGGCTCCGTGGGTCGCGGGTTCGATTCCCGCCGAGAACCAACATTTTCTATTTAGAATTTGTTGGTTCTTCGAGTCTGGGTATATATATATGTATTTAAGTATGTATTTAAAACTATATATGTATATATTTACCAGTTGTCTCTCACCCATACCACAAGTATTAAGTTACTTACTTTGGGGATGGACGACCGTGTGTGTAAATGTCCCATATATTTATTTATTTATATGGTATATTTTAAAAATTGAAATGAATAATATATTTTTTTGAGAAAACTTTCTCACTATGGAAAAGATATGAATATAAAAAATTAAGAACCATAGTGTTTCAGTAATGACCGCCATGTGGTATCTGACTGAGTAGAATAGACCACACTCATTTCTTACCGAGATGTCGTAAAAGGCGACTAAGGTAAGTCGACCCACCGTGTGGTATCCGACTGATTAAAATAGACCACCCTCATTTCTTGCCGAGGTGTCATAAAAGGCGACTAAGGTAAGTTAACGACAGGCAGGCGGCCCATCGTAAAATACGTAGCCAAATCATGTGACAACATGTTATGCCCACCCCACTTAGAGTGGGGTAAGGGCAGGAGAATAATGAATGATGATACTTCAGTATGGGATTATTCAGAATATTTATTTCAGACCTTAAGACTTTTAGGTACTGCGTTAGCTGTTATGTTATGTTAAGCCTAATACCATATTGTCTGCTCGAGAGAAAAGAACGTTGATTTTACATATGTATAACAACAGTCGTGCTTTGTTTTAATTAATTAGTTATATAAAAAACTAAAATTTACAATCTCAGATCAATGACACACATTATTCTCTAGAACGGATGTTACGCATAAAGCTACAACTCTATCAGACCCGCAAAGAAATTTCAACCCTACTGCATTAAAAACAAAGTGTATTTTAGTTAGCAAACATTCCGTAATAACAGCGTTATTGTAGAGTCGAATCGATAAGATAAACCATCCCTGAATGGAAGAGTCCTTGGATATCTTTTATGATACAGTTATACCCGTGACTTCAATCGTGTCGACTTAAATGTTGAAATAACCTCAAATATATACTTTGCATTTTTAGCAAAGAAAAAACTTTTTTTAAAATTTTTCATCTATATTACTCGTCTGTAGCCCATATATTGTAACAGACAGACAGAATTTCGTAATTACATCACAATGGATGGATATATACCGTCAGTGATATACAGACCGTGAGGTATGCGGCTGAGTAGAATAGACCACCCTCATTTACCGAGTTGTCTTAAGAGGCGGCTAAGGTAACTTGACCCCACCGTGTGGTATTCGGCTGAGTAGAATAGACCACCAAGGTAAGTTTAATGCGATCGGTCGATCGTAAAATATGTATTGAAATCATGTGACAACATGTTTGTAACATGTTTTGCCGACCCCACTTAGAGTGGGATGATATAAAACGGAGGATGGTATAAAATATTTAGTCTTACTTTATCCGTCATATTATGTAAAATTAACATACGTTTATCTCTATATTATATAAGAAAAACTGCTACAGCAAAGTACTTAGTTTTTAAATAAAGTAGCGGCCTGTTATAATCCCACTGCTGGGCTAAGGCCTCCTCTCTACGTTTCTGGAGAGAAGGGTTGGAGCTAAGGCCTACCACGCTGCTCCAATGCGGATTGGTAGGTTACACATATCTCCAGAATTCTCTATAGATATGCAGGTTTCCTCACGATGTTTTCCTACAACGAAAAGCGTGTGATTAATTGCAATTATCAATTTTAGACACATGAGTTTTAATAGAAAAACTCATTGGTGCCCGCCCGGGTTTGAACTCGTGTTTCCCTCGAAAGAGTCGCACGGTCTCACCGCTGGGCTGTAACAGTTTTTAAATAGCGTTACATATAATAAACATTATAGAACACATATCACTCAAAAGTACAGGAAAACTGTAAACAGGTATATATTTATAGCAACTGCTCAGTGCAAAACGTGTTTGAATTGAAAATGTGTTTTAAAACGTTTTTCCTTGTGTATTTGGTAAGTTTTTTTGATAACTCTTGTCTGAGACTTCACTTTCAGTTGTCTGAGATAGTTCCATGTAAATAAAAATGTCTTTCAATGATCTACTTAACAAAAATCAAATCCATAGAAATGAAGACAAGCAAACAAACAAGTAAATATTTATAGTGCTAGCAATAATTAGTCTGAATCCGAAATAAACGCTGGCGACCGATATTCTTGAAATCGCAATCAGTTAATTGATAATACTTTTGAGTTAACTCATTCCGCAAGCAAATTCCTGAAATCGCTCACTTAAAAAGACATTATGGTATTTTTGGAACATCAATATGTTCCAAAAAAGCAATTTACTCATGGCGAAGATGATCGTAAATTGTTTTTTTAATCCTTCATTAGTGCACTTATAGTTCGAATGATTGCGAATTATTTAATTTAAACTACTATATTAATATTTTTAATGTATTTCATATTAAATATGTGTGTGCCTTGTTATTTTAGTCGTATTGAGTTTCTAAGTCAAGTCCCTACTGTTAGCCGTTGAGGAATCCCCTCGTCGGGTTATGCCGTTTACCCCGTTTCCTAACCACCTACCAATAGAGGTAAATGAATTTTCAAAATTAATTATAAGGATCGTGGTACTATGGCCTATCTGCTTTGACTTCCGCCGTAGTTCAAGTACTCACTGGCGGGTCCGTCCGTGGTGATGGTTCTGGGATCCGGCCCCGGTCAGGGCAAGGCTCCTGGGTGCGCCTGATGCCTCAAGAAAAAATCAGTTAAGAATATTACAAATTTATTCACTATAATTAATGAAAAAGGTGATATAAAAAGTTAAAGCAACACCAAGTCATGCCATCATAAACATGTATTTTCATCGAGATTAGACTAGTAAGATAAAATTCAGCTCAATCAGATATCGGATTAGGTCAGATTTAACTTGCAAGATTCCACCTTAATACATACACCGAAGTTAAATAGAAGTTTTTAAAAAATATAAAGTCGAACAATACACACATGATTTGCTGTATCTCTGTATGAAAAAACCGATTTAGTATATGTCAAATAGTAATAAGCTTTATATAATACTTAGTTATTAAAATCTTTTATTCAGCTTGCAATGTATTTATATGAAGGTGGAATCTTAGGAAGTTATAAGTTTTATTATAATTGTTTGTTTCCCTTTAAATAAATAAATAAATAAATTTGACCCACTTCCCGGTGTCCGATTGTGATGAAATTTTACATACTGATTCAGTTTCGATCACTATGCATGTGATGATAAGCAAACCTGATGCTGCTGCCAGGATTGGCTCCTGTCGAGGGAACTTCTCAACGGCTAACAGTAGGGACATAAAATTCTTTGAAGACTTCTCAAAGCTTTTTTATGGTTTCAATTCTAAAAAGTTATATTTTTTGATCATCGTAAAATAATATTTACATAACTTTTGTATTATAAATCTCCTCAAAATAACGCATACAAAGTTCATGAATAAGGGCCCTGTAGGGGCTTGAAACTAGTCGGGCTTACCCGATAGAATAAGTAATAGTCGGTTTCTATACATTAGCTATAACTACATATAATCATTATTAATTATTAGTAAAAACTTATAATACGTTCGTAATTAGTGAAGTATTTTGAGTAATTGAAATTCGTTTACGCAATTAATATATTACTTTCTGGGGATGCTAATAATCTTTATTATTTACTCTTTGTTTTTCTAAACGATTAGCTCTTTCTTTTTATACTGATCCGAGCTTTTACATCAAACAGTTTAATAATATGTAAAGATATTTATTATCGTATTGAGTTACTTCACCTATAAATTGTTATTTACAGATCTCTATCGGATTCGAAACTGTAAATTCAGCAAATGTTTCAACAAGTATTCACATCAAAACATTCGACGAAATCGGTGCTGAATTCTTTTTGCAACTTTTGTAAGCAACTTTTTATTACTTTTATTTTACTAAATATATAATCTAATACGCCGTGTGGTATCTGGCAGAATAGAATAGACGACCCTTCTTTCTTACCGAGGTGTCGTAAGAGGCGACTAAGGTAGGTGCCATGTGGTATCCGGCTACATAGAATAGACCACCTTCATTTCCTTACCGAAATGTCGTAAAAGGTGACTAAGGTAAGTTGACGTCAGGTCGGCGGCCGGTCGTAAAAAACGTAGCCAAATCATGTTGGGCCGACCCCACTTAGAGTGGGATAAGAGCAGGATAATGATGACTAAATATATAATCTAATATCTTCTATATTTTGCTGTCCTACAGTATTCTGTACTCAATTTATTTAAATTTTTTTGCTACCTTTCAGCGGATCAAACTCGACCCAACTGTGCCAAAATGCTAAAACTCCCATTGAAATAACAGTAACTGGAGATATTGATGATGTTAAATGTTTCGAGAAATTTCTATACGACGATAACATCCTTATGGAAAGTATAGATAATGTACAGCTGACTGTTAATATAAGTAAACCTTTTTTGGGAGATGAGATTAAAGGGACCAGAACTGCTGTCATAGTGGTGGGCACCACTGCTGCGTTGACTGTTGGATCAGTTGCATCATTCTTTGTTGTTAAAGGACTGAAAACAATATTGCAATCTGGCACTTACCGTAAGTCGTTTTTAATTACTACCCCACAACGTCGTTAGTCGCGCTAATTTAAAAGTTAAAACCTAAAACCTAGTACTCCCATTGCGGGACATAGGTATCCTCTTACCTTTCAGAAGTTACCATGCCCACTACACTGCTTCAATAAGGATTGGCGGAAGCTATCAAACCGATCCGCACAGCATCTCCTCACCACTCTTGTCCTTACTTTCTTATCAGTCCCCCTAATTAGGTTAAGTAATAGATAAGTCACAACTGTAAATATTGTCTAAGCCAGGCGGGGGGGGGGGGGGGGTATACTTATACAATAGTGGAAACCGTCACCCTAACCTGAGTGCAGTTTGGCCACATAGTTGGCGTTTCTCACCAGTGTGCATCCCAAAGTAATTCCCAAGAAGGTGCCTTCATGATGTTTTCCTTCGCTGAAAAGCGTGTGATAATTTGTATATAATATTATTATTACATATAAGTTTTTTTATGGAAAACTCGTTGCTGCTTTCCAGGGATTGGAACCTGAGAGATCACAAAATAAACCACTTAAGTGTAACATTACTTTCAATCATGTAAAGTGCGTTTTTTCTGTTGCCTTGCGTAGATTGCCTTGTAAATGCGTAATAGATAAAAGACTGATTTTGCATTTTTGTATTACAATATTGTGTATAGTACAAAAATCAGTCGTCTCACTACGCGAGCAGAAGCCTTTTTTTTTACCTTGGTCTTCTTCTTTATCTCTCTTCTTCTTCTTCTTTGTCGACCGATGAACGTCCACTGCTAAACATAAGTTTCTTCATGAGATCTCCACACCACACGATCTTGTGCCGCTTGAATCCAGCGGCTCCCCGCGACCTTTTTGAGCTCGTCAGTCCATCTCGTAGGGTTTCTACTAACACTGCGTTTCCAGTGCGGAGTCACCATTCAAACACTTTGAGACGCCGAAAACCATCGGATCCCGCACTATGCGCCTGGCCCATCGCCACTTCAGCTTCGCGACACGCTGAGCTATAATTGGTGGCTCTAGTTTTTCTACGGATCTGATCATTTCTGATTTATTCACGTAGATATACTCCGAGCATAGCCTGCTTCATATCCCGCTGAACGACTCTGGCCTTCTTATGAGGCCCATAATCAGTGATTTCTTTATCTACTAGATATTGGAATTAGTTCCAAACTTGACACAGCTTAAAAGCTCTGATATATAAAGTTAAAGGATATCTTTAACTTATTATTTGTGCATAGAAAAATATATATTTTTTGTTTTACTTTACAGGTTTGTGACGCCCCTTTGTATACTGAAACACGATTTTGTATCTACAATTAAAGTGGTTTCATCAAAAAAACAAATAAAAATTGTGTAACAACCTTACTTTTTGTTAGCATTTAATTCTCCCAAAGAACAAATTTAAGGAAAATATTATAATAATCCGACATAAAATAACACATATGTATCTAATGCTATATGACAGAGTGTCTCCGTTCTCAACCTGGTACAAAGCAAGGGCTTTGCGATTTTCTCATGGAGTCTATCTCCTGATGATGCTTCGGTTACAGAGTGAAACGATTGTTTGACTCTGGCTGTGAACTTGTGTATTGCTTATTATATTGTTTTGTTATTGCTGATATCATGTATATAAGATCGAATAAAATAATCTGTATTTAGCATTACATATATTTTCTTTTATCGCGGATTATAGCAAAATAATATTCCCATTACTTTTGTATTATGGACCTCTGCAATGTAACGCTTGATTCAAAAGTAATAATAAAATAATTTTGCTATAATCCGCGATACAGTAAATAGAAAATATATATAGTGCTAAATGTATAGTGGGCTATCCGTTTTTTCATACCCGATACATGCAAGATTCATAAAAACACATACAACCACGACAAAATCGCAAAGCGATTTTTCTGAGCCTATCTCCTGATGATGCTTCGGTTGCGGGGCGAAACGATTGTTGAGTTTGTGATAGTGAACGTGTGTAGTGCTTGTGTATTGTGGTGGCAGTAGTGGAGATTTGTGCTTGTGTTCTATTGTACTCTATAGCGGATTATAGCAAAATAATTTTATTATTACTTTTGTGTTATGGATCCCCGCAAAGTAACGCTTATTCTATAAATTATTTAACGCTTAATTCTTTAAACTCTTCTATAGAAATTGCTATGCAATTTAAGTGGTAAGTCCATGATATAAAATCTTAGTCAAGCTAATACTCCAAGACGCTCTTAAGGTAGGAAAATCAAATATCCATCTTTTATACCGGTAACTTGGTTAAAACATGTCTAGAATTCTATAACCTTAACTCATCGATGTCTTTTGGCGCATGCTCGGCAGAAGTATATCCATTTTATCATGGAACATGGTTTATGACTGGTTTACCTCGTTTTCACCTAATAAGAAACGGCAATGCGGGGCAGGGTAGGTCTGGTAATAGTGGCCAGCCGTTTCTTCAGACAGGTTGGCATTCGGTAGACATCGGACCTCGTCGGTACTCCTCGTTGCTAGTAGTGCCATCGTAGTTAATACAGAGGGACGGATTTAGAAAATTATATAAGTACTAAAGTTACCTGTTACAATTCCACAGCTGGGCAAGAGTTTTAATTCCACAGCCGGGCAAGGGTTCTAATTTCTCAGCTGGGCAAGGGTTTTAATTCCACAGCTGGGCAAGGGATTTAATTCCACATCTGGCAAGGGATTTAATTCCACAGCTGGGCAAGGGTTTTAATTCCACAGCCGGGCAAGGGTTTTGATTCTACAGCTGGGCAAGGGTTTTAATTTGAGCTCTTGCCTATGAAGCTCCGATGCGAAATGATAGTTTACAAATATCCCAGGCATCATGAAGAGATATGCAGTTTTCCACACGATGTTTGCTTCAACGAAAAGCGCTTGTTAATATGAAATTGTATTTATAGGGTCTTATTAGTTAATATATTATGCAGTGAGAAGTACTTTGCTCCAGTTAGGCTATACTCTTGAATTAAACTATACAATATTGTTTGATTTAGTTGCTTTCAAAGGTTTCTCAAAGAAGATGAAAAGGGTTGTAAATGCATATCATATTCAGATTCAAAATATTCTTTACCCAAGTAAACTTATAAACAAGTGCTTTTGAATCGTCAACTCCACCGCTGGTTTGGGAAGCTGTTTCTACTGCGAAGAGCCAGAAAGAAACTGGGCGGTCGCTTTTTACAAAGAATAATTCTGATTACTAGTTACGTATAGTCATTATTGTCTTGGACAGGGTGGAAGATATATCCATGCATTCTTATCCTCTAAGTAATTCTCAACAGTATAGTAGGTTTTCTGTATTAGCCTTTTTTAATAGTGCTTTTAAACTGATGTAATGGCACACAATGGCATACAAATTAAAGTACATGAGTTTATAGAGTAAACGAATATATACAATATTACAGGATCTGTTACGGAAAGTGTGTTCAGGTACTTCATTAACTAGTTTCAACAAAGGCATTTTATCAACGCTGCATGTGAGGTTCCACCATCTACACAATCGACATCTCAGGATAGCGCATGAAGAATTTCCGAAATACTTTCCTACAATGCATTTTCACTCTTGTTTTATAAAAACAAGATTGAATATGCATCTCCTAACTCTTCTAACTTCTTCGAGGCTAACTCCATCTTAGACAGCAGCTTATGATAGCTTTCCATCAGGCAGATTACAGCGAAGTACTCGAAAAGTATTACACAATAAAAGACATACCTATATATTATAACGAACAACTGTCTGTCTGTCGCGTTTTCACGGCGAATCCGCTGAACCAATATCTATGAAATTTGGCGCAATTCTTCCTAACATTCCTAACAAGGATGATATAAAAAAGTCAAGTTGGTAAGTTATAAAGAAATAGGTTTATATAGCAGACCTCTACATTAAAAGATATAGTATTAGAAAGTTTTTGCAATTTTTATGTTTTTTTTTTAATTTCCAAAGAAAATTATATATACCGAATTTAATATTAGTAAATTGTTAATAAATTCAAAAGTAATTGCCATTTAACCCCCCCGGATCAATGTGATTTTTTGATTGAGATATTTGCAGTGTTGGTGAGTGACACGAAGGCGGGTAAAAGCTAGTATTATATATCGAAAAAAATATAGATTTTTGTATTAATATAAATCTAATAAATTAATATAATAATAATATAAATCTATCGCAAATCACCATTGCAAAGATCAGACTGATAGTGCACTGTATGTCGGTGTATTTATACACCATAGTTATTGTTCACATTTCGCCGGATGTCGGCAAACACGTTGGTTTTATGGTAAATGTCATAGTGGCTGCATCTTGAAGTTTCTGCGAGTCGTTATATGAATAAAAAGTTATTAAAATTGTCTTTGGCATTCAGCAAATAACGTCTGCCACATATTTTAAAAATATATTTAAAAAAAATACACAATCGACTCAATACGTCCCTGTGTAGGGTGCAGTTACTACGCATGCGCGTTCCTCTGATACGATACCGCCTCAACCGTTCGCCAGGGTGCCGAGCACACGCCACCCCTCAATAAAATACGTTCCTACCCTTTTATCACTCAAAACCCAAAAACTAATCAACCCTTACGAAACCCTAAAAACATTAAAAATATTCATACAATAAGGGATTTCTCGCATAACCCAACCAAGGCGCCAAGGTCCGGTTTATGCAATGTGTATGCGATTAATAAACTGAGTGGTTAACTTATTTACCGTGAAAATGTGCTGATGAATAAGGATTATACTGGTTGTGTTGTGACATGAAGTAGGGGCTGAAGATTGCGTAACTTCGGCCAAAGTCGGTAAGTGTGCTATAATTTTATTTATATATTTAACATACTAGCTTTAAACGCATCTTCGTTCGCGTGGACTGCAGTCTCGTTACTCTAGTAAACCGTAAATACTTATATTAATGATGGTTAGAGTGGGTTAACCTTAAAAGCTAGATATATGCTGTCGCGGACTTTTATATAGAACTTTTAGAGGGGATGATTTTTGAATAACTTTCACCGTTTACTTACCGCACGCAAGGAAAGCCGTTTTCGCAACATTTTTTATCGCTGCTCCTTTTCTATTTATCTTAGCGTCATGTTATATAGTTTATAGCCTTTCTCAATAAATGGACTATCTTACATTTAAATAATTTTTCAAATTGGTCCTGTAGTTCCTGAGATTAGTTCGTTCAAACAAACAAACTCTTGAGCTTTATATATTAGTATAGATATAGATTAAATGGCTACGAAAGCGGCTTGACAACTGCATGGCTCAAATGTCATGCTCGAAAGTAAATATTCCTGCATTTATTTGGTAAGCCAGAGGTCATAAGTTTAGCGAGGCAGGCACCAATGAGTTTCTCCATCAAAACTCACAATTTAACACATGCTATTTGTGTGTCACTGAGAAAGGAAATATCGTGAGGAAAAATGCATTACTCTTGGTAATCTAAGATTAACCCTTGCCTTCAAAATGAGCCCAATTCCCAGCAGTGGGATAGTGAAAGTCGTTACTTTTACTTGCGTTACCGTATTAGGTCATGACGATGCTGCTCAGTGCTAAATACCTTAATTTATACTGGCCCGTTGGCGCTGTGGGTGACCCTGCCTTCAGCTTCGCGGGTCGCGGGCTCGATTCCCGCCGAGGGCCAACATTTTCTGTAAACAAATTGTTGGTTCTTCGAGCATAGGTGTGAATTTGTATTTAAGTATGTATTTAAACTTATATATATAGTATATCTACCAGTTGTCCGTCACACAAGTATTAATTTACTTTGGGGACGGTCGACCATGTGTATAAATGTCCCATATATTTATTTATTTATTTATACATGGGTGGAACACTTTCACTCTTCTATTGATAACTACTGATAAGTTTAAGTATATGAATAAGATATAATTAACTAATTTTGATTACTAATTTTTATTGTAAAGAGAGTTGAATAAGTCATTTTTTTCATTTTAATTTCATATCACAGTGTCTAAGAGATATATCTAAGATCTCCCTTAAAGATCTTCACTTCGGTTATATACCGTTTCAATACAACATATCTAAAACTCTATTAAGGCTGTTTGTCCGCTTGATTTCAATCACTTCTTCAGATACAGGCGAATTTTTTCAATATCGGCATTTTGCGCAATACTTTTATATTGTGATAAATTGAATTCAGTACGACGTTGACAACCGTGTACATTCGATCCTAAAATATATCAGTACCTGGGTGACTTGAGTAATATGAAATAAATGCAATTAAAAAATAAAGGGCAGGTGATATCTGGAATTCGCATTGTGGTATTTTCACTTCTTTAATCCGCTCGTTCCCCACTGAGCTAATATTACTTAATAAATGACAGCAAAATGAACCTTTGTATTCTATTTATATTTTAGCAGTTTTTCAATGCCTGAATCAGGGATAAAACCTAGCTTGTTCGATTTGTCGCTCCCGAAACCCGCTGCATAGTGAGTTTCATGAAAATCGTTGTAGCCGTTTCCGAAATTCAAATTATATTAATATTTAATACAAGACTAGCTAATTTAAATATAAAATACTATATTTAAATACTATATACTACACTAATATACTACACTATATTTAAAATGAAATTAAGAAATTTTCACTGTGACCACTATTATAATCACTAGACCAGTCTACAGAAAGGCTTTAATTAAGTGTAAGAAATATAAAAGTAATAATAAAATTATTTTGCTATAATCCGCGATATATATAAAATATATATAGTGCTAAATGTATAGTGGACTATCCGTTTTTTCATACCCGTTATATGCAGGATTCGTAAAAACACATGCAAAAACCTCCACCACTGCCACCACAATTCACAAGCACTACACACGTTCACTATCACAAACTCAACAATCGTTTCGCCCCGCAACCGAAGCATCATCAGGAGATAGACTCCGCGATAAAATCGCAAAGCCAATTGCGATTTTGATAGTGCTTGTGTATTGTGGTGGCAGTGGTGGAGGTTTGTGCATATGTTTTTACGAATTCTACGTATAACGGGTATGAAAAAACGGATAGTCCACTATACATTTGGCACTATATATTTTTTCTATTTACTGTATCGCGGATTATAGCAAAATAATTCTATTATTACTTTTGTATTATGGATCTCCGCAAAGTAACGCCCAATTCTATAATTTATTGTAAGTAATATGCTTACAAGTAAAGCATATAACAAAACTAAAGATTATTTGGATGATAAAAATGCACGGATTTGAAAATGCTTTCAGCTTCAAACAAGACTGCCGTTTAATAATGTAAATTGAAATATTTGAAATATTGACCGCCGAATTTCTTGCTCGTTCTTCGCAATAAGAGCAACATTCCGAAATAGTTGTAGCTTTATCAATCATATTGATCGTTGACGATTCAAAAGTGCTTGAAAGAGCTCATTTGTAAAGTAACGGTCTGTTACTATGCCCACTGTTGTGCTAAGGCCTCCTCTCTCCGTTTTTAGAGAGGAGGATTGGAGCTAAGATCTACCACGCTGCTCCAATGCGGATTGGTAGGTTACACATATCCCTAGAATTCTCTAGAGATATGCAGGTTTCCTCACGATGTTTTCCTTCACCGAAAAGCGTGTGATAAATTGCAATTATCAATTAGACACATAAGTTTTTAATAGAAAAACTCATTGGTGCCTGCCCGGGGTTTGAACCCATGTCGTCTCTAGAGAGTCGCACGGTCTCACCGCTAGGCTATCACAACTTGAGCTTATTTGAATGAAGATTATTTTGATTTGTGAAAGCGCAGTTAAGGATATTACAAACATCAATCTTCAGCGAGTAAGCAGTCCATAAATGGCAGAAGGTGTAAAATGGAGGGTCTTTAAGTTTTAGAAAGCGGGGAGGAGACACTTCGAATTTTTGACTATGTACGATTTTGTTTATAAAACAAATCGTTTTCTCAACTTTTGAATGTAGTTGCGTAGAATTCAAACTGTGCGGTTTATACTATGTTCCGTAGATTTAGGTATTTAACCAAAGGTAAACACGTCAAAGAAAAGATTATTTCATGTACGCAGATTACAAAACATTACATCACCCTTAAAATTATTCTTATTTTTTTTCTAAGCATTGAATTATCAATTGTATTTGCTCTATTTTATTATGGCGCGTTATTGCTATCAATAATTTGAAAAACTTTGAAACGAATATATATAAATATTAATTAATGTAATGTACTGCAACTCTCTACTACTCTACTACTCTACTTTAAGTCTACTTTAAGAACTTTTTTTTGTCATGTGACATGCCAAACGCACAGGTATTTTAAATCATTTCTAGAAGACGATAGCAAATATTAAACATACTATAATTTTACATATCACAGAGTGATTTCGTAAAAGATTGATATTGTGTTACATCAGATAATCTTATATAATTACTATTGCCAGAATTGCATATTAAAGTTTTAATTTGTTTTAATCTGCATCTGATGAATGCCAAAACTTTGGACCCATTTTTACGAAAATTGCGCGGACACAGGAGCATAAAATTTGGCACACTTATAGTCTATGTGCAGGAGAAGTGCTGAACGCATATATTTTTAATAATAATGCTTATTAAGTACATTAAATCAATAAATAAAACATTACCCACACTACCATGCATTTCACACACATGTTTCTTTTATATTAATTTTGTCCATAGACATAGAGTACTGACATTGACATATCAAAAATATATATATTTGCCTATACATACTCTGTGATCAAATGGTTTCTTTTGTTTTTCATTTTGTGCATAGACATAGAGTACTCAAAAAAAAGTTTAATTTGCCTTATTAAATATAAAAAAAGATTTTAATAATAATGCAAAAAAATACATTAAATCAGATAATAAAACATTATACTAACCAGCATGCATTTGACACACGCATACATACTCTGTGGTCAAATTGTTTCGTTTGTCTATTATAGACATAGTTGGAAAGTTTGTTTCCTGTGGTTTTATTGAAGGTTCATTTGAAGTAAGTGGTAATATTGCTTTACCCTTGTGACAACATGAAGTGAATGCAGTTCGGTCGCCTAAAGTCACTTCAGATTCAAAATGTTTCGCATTGCAAAACCTGCACTCTAATTTTAATTTCATATATTAGGTCCTTACATATGAAATTGGCGTTTTCGATGGGAGAAACATAAAGTCATTTTTTTTAAATGAATTATATTTAATTAATCAAAGTATGTACCATTGCTATGTATGCACTTTTGCCATCTCATAGGTAATTCATTGATCCCCTTCCTAAAAAAACCATTCGGGCGGGAATCAATAAAATCTTTGAAGGCGGTTTGGACTGCCCCATCGGAGTTGAATTTTTTCCCTTGCAAGTAGTAATCCAAATTGCGAAAAAAATGGTAATCTGTCGGAGCAAGGTCCGGAGAGTACGGTGGATGTCTAAGACATTCTAATTGAAGCTCCTCTGATTTGGTAGCCGTCTGTTGTGCAGTGTGTGGTCTAGCGTTGTCCTGAAGCAGCAGTGGCCTAGAGCGATTGACCAGCCTCGGTTGTTTAGCAGCTAGCTTTTCCATCATGGTTTGGGATTTGAAACACAAATGCATGAGTAAATAGCTGTATGAATTTGAATTTGGAATTCCTAACCATAAAGGTAATATTTGAGATCAAAGTGGCCAGTACGACAAAACGCCAATTTCATATGTAAGGACCTAATATTTTGTTCAAAAAAGAAATTGGCAGATAACAGTCTGGGTCAAATCTGTGGTCATAGTAGTTTAGTTTTCGACAGTAGAACCTTAATAATGTCTGAATATTATATTTTAATAATGTATATTAAGTCACTTACAGTTTAAATTTATTATATGGTCGAATTTCGACCACTGGGCGACCACTAGTATTTTATAAAATTAAATGTATTATATATGCCTTTGATACTATTATAAGGGCGTAAATATTAAACTTTATAAAAGAAATTATTTTGACATAATGCAGTTTTATTGCAATAAAATGGTTGGCTCACCTGGTTCAAATGGTAGCGTTTGTTTACATTTAATTAAGTACCTTGATATATGGAATTCGAATAAATCAGATTATCCGTCGAGTTTCTTGCAGGTTCTTCTCGGTTGGAGTAAATGTTAACTTCTGTATCAGTCATAATCATCCTCCTGCCCTTATACCACTCTAAGTGGGGTCGGCACAACATGTTATAAAAGATGTTGTCACATGATTTGGCTACGTATTTTACGACTGGCCGCCTGCCTGTCTTCGATTAACCTAAGTCGTATTTTACGACCCATCGGTAAGAAAGTGGGTGGTCTATTCTACTCAACCGGATACCACACGGTGTGCCAACTTACCTTAGTCGCCTTTTACGACACCTCAGTTAAAAATAAGGGTGGTCTATTCTACTCAGCCGGATACCACACGGCTTAAACTTCCGTATTCGTATTAACATCTTTAATAACATTTGACGTTTCAAAAATACTGCAAATAGTCTGTTTAGTTAAAGAATATTTTAAATTTGCACTAACTGAATTCAAATTCCCCGTCTTAGCTTAGCTTGAAGAAGTATTAAGTAAGTTGTAAGGTATAGTTACTCCATACAAAACCGACTCAGAAACCGCCTGATGCATTGCGCAACACTCGACCCGCTGCAGTGCTTGAAACTCTTTGAAATACGACCTTAATTTTTTCATAAATAGAGTCCATATTTAATTGCAATTTGCATAATTAAATTGTGAACTCGCCTGCGAAATGCGCCCAAAGTAAGCAGAACTGTAGCGGAAGTTATTCTATAACACCAACAGTGCTTTGAGCTTACTCTGTTATCGGTCGTTAAAAATGTTTTTACAAATTCTATTTATAGTGTGACGAAATTTTATGGGCGCATTGCGACGAGGGCGTTCTTGAAGCCCTGTACCGATAAATTTAGAAAAATGGGTGCTTATATAAGGTTAATAGATTAAGATCGAAAAAGCCTCAACGAAGTCATCCAATCTTTAAACTTTCGATTTAAGGTTCGGCATGTATAAAGCTGTGATAGCCCAGCGGTGAGACCGTGCGTCTCTTTCGAGGGTGTCACGAGTTCAAACCCAGGGCAGGCACCAACGAGTTTTTCTATTAAAACTCATGTCTCTAATTGATAATTGCAATTTAACACACGTTTTCCGGTGAAGGAAAACTTCGTGAGGAAACCTGCATATCTCTAGAGAATTCTAGGGATATGTGTAACCTACCAATCCGCATTGGAGCAGCGTGGTAGATATTAGGTCTAATCCTTCTCTCCAAAAACAGAGCGAGGAGCCTTAGCCCAGCTGTGGGCATAGTAACAGGCCTTTACTTTACTTAAAAAAAGAAGTCGGGTCAAAACAGCCCATGTGATAGGAAATTAAAATGCCGTTTATGAGTCTATAATCAGATGTCATTGCTTTTTGTAAAAACGTTTTTCCAAAAAGAAAAGGTGAGAAGTAAGAGAAAGATGAGAGAGTGAGGTCTTTTTCTTTGCCATAATAATCATCATTATCATCATCAGCAACCCGTCTCTGTCCACTGTTGGACATAGGTCTCTCCTATGGCATGCCACTGAGCTCGGTCTTCAGCTCTTCGTTTCCAACCGCTGCCAGCCACTCTGCCGATATCATCACTCCACCTAGTCGGAGGACGTCCTACACTACGTTTGCCAAGGCGCGGTCTCCACTCCAGAACACATCTACCCCAACGGTTATCGGTTCTGCGACAAATGTGACCGGCCCACTGCCACTTCAACTTGCTAATCCTTTGGGCTACGTCGGTTACTTTGGTTCTCTGTCGGATCACTTCGTTCGACAATAATAGGATGATATAAAATAAAATGCTTTCAAAACAGCCCATATGTCTAGTGTTTATTTTGACTCACTAGTCATCCTATCTATTGACCAAATGAAAACCCGTTAAGTACTTTTCGAGTTTATGGTGAACTGACAGACACACATGACGGGGATATATTATTTTTTTATACAGGAAAAAACCCCTTATGGGTACTGCCGCAAGACGGGGACAAACGACCTGTGTGCTCTATCACGCTGCCAATGGACAGGGTATCGTTGTACACATTGCCCCTATCCCCGTCGACAAATCTGATCCCAGAGAACACCTCCTCTGGCTAGGGACCCCTCAAAAGAGAAGTCCCCCTCCGCTAACCGGTGCATCAGGAGCACCAGATGAACCGACCGCCTCGGGGACCTGTAAGCCAGGCGTCTCCTGCGAGAGAAGTTTAACGAAATAGGTATTCTTACATTAGCTTCACAGTATATTTTAAGCAATTTAATTTTTGTGCATGAAAATACATTTTCATGCACAAAAATTATAATATGTAGACAAAGTAGGAACTGACATAAGGTTGCAGCCTGCTTTGCGCGTAACAAAAGTACGTAAATCGTTTATGGGTTTGGGTATATATTAAATTCCGCAATCAATTTTGGCCTTGCCATTACAGCAGTTTAAAAACACTGTTAAAAAGAGGCTAATACAGAAACCCTACTATCCTGTTGAGGATTACTTAGATGATAAGAATGTGTGGATATAGCTGCACTTCTGCCCTGTAGAAGACAGCAATGACTAAATGTAACTAGTTATAAGATTTATATTTTAAAAAGAGCAACCGCAGAGTTTCTTGCTGACTCTTTTCGGTAGGAATAGCTTTCCGAACCACAAGTAGATTTGACGATTCAAAAGTACAAGTTTACTTGAATAAAGAACTTTTTTTTTTTTTTTTAATAGTTCGTATCGATATAGGAAACAATAAATCTTTGTTTGAGTTCAAAAGTGTTAAAAATTTCACCATCTATGTTAACTTGCTGGTCCGTAGCTATTTATTTAAGTGAACAATCAGTTTGCCGATTGCAAGCAATAGCTGTCCGAAACAAATAAATCACCGTGACTAGAAGCATTAATTAACTTTACCCTAAGCCCTTACCCATTGTTAGCCAAGTTGTAAAACTACCTATACTCATAGGTTTAGGTTCTTAAATAAATGTAAACATGTCAAAAAAAGGTTCTTTACAATAGGCAGAATGGATATTAACCATTATTATTATCCTCCTGCCCTTATCCAACTCTGAGTGGGGTCGGCACAACATGTTACAAACATGTCACATGATTTGGCTGCGTATTTTACGACCGACCGCCTACCTGACGTCAACTTACCTTAGTCGCCTTTTGCGACACCTCAGTGAGAAATGAGGGTGGTCTATTCTACTCAGCCGGATACCACACGGCGGGTCAACTTACCTTAGTTGCCTTTTAGGACACCTCGGTAAGAAATGAGCGTGGTCTATTAAACTCAGCCGGATACCACACGGCGGGTCAACCCGCTTAACTTAGACGACTTTTACGACATCTCGGTAAGAAATGAGAGTGGTCTTTTCTACTCAGCTGGATACCACATGGCGGGTCAACTTACCTTAGTCGCCTTTTACGACACCTCGATGAGAAATGAGGGTGGTATATCCTACTCAGCCAGATACCACACGGCGGCTTTGTGGCATGCCCCACCTTAGACTTTTAAAATTTTTAACTTTGGATATTAAAAATTGTTCACTAATAATTAATTGATAGGTTTTGGTAAGAAGAATTTGCTTATTTCGTTTAATTTGCCTTTGCCTTAACAATCAAAATACTCGTGGGCCGTGGACCCCACATTGGGAAACACTGTTATTACGTCAGTCCCACCGTGTGGTATCCGGCTGCGTAGAATAGACCACGCTCATTCTTACCGAGGTGTCGTAAAATACGACTAAGGTAAGTTGACGTCAGGCAGGTGGCCGGTCGTAAAATACTTGCAAAATCATGTGACAACATGTTTGTAACATGTTCTACCGACCCCACTTAGAGTGGGATAAGAGCAGGAGGATGATGTGTTGTTAGGTCAGTCCACAGTTTTGGTTTTGCGCTTATTTCCTTGCACCATCAAAATTCATTAAAAATTTGACTGGCCCATTGGCGCAATGGGTAGTGACCCTGCCTTCAGCTCCGCGAGTCGCGGCTTCGATTCTCGCCGAGAGCCAACATTTTTTATAAACAATTTGTTGGTTCTTCGAGTCTGGGTGTGTATTTGTATTTAAGTATGTATTTAAAATTATATATGTATTATGTAGTATATCTACCAGTTGTCCGTCACCCATAACACAATTATTAAGTTACTTACTTTGGGGAGAGACGACCGTGTGTGTAAGTGTCCCATATATTTATTTATTTATTAATGTGTAATTAATTAAGTTCACGAAATATTGAGGTCGCACAAATTAATAAATACCTACTGTATGATCCTTGTGTCAAATAGCATTTATCAAATTTAACTGCTACTTCGCCCAAAGTGTTAATATCTCACGCGTAAAAACGTACTAAAGCGTACTAAAGCGACCTAATTTAAAAAAAATGTTTGTAGCATATAAACCTCGTGACGTAACCATTGTGACCCATAAATTGGAAGATATGGTAGTGTTTTAAGAGCTTTTTCTATTAAATAAATATGTCGCTTAATACCCACTATCTATATTTCTAAAATTCAAAGCATGTAACACGAAAGTTAAAACAAAATTCTCTATTAAAAAATCTATTGTTTTATTCAAAAAATAATGTCGAATAAAAAGTCTGTATAAACAACATGTTGAATACATAACCACGATTAGATGATAACTAAGCTGTTTTAGTATGCAAAATATTATATATATATATATATATAATATATATTATATATATATATATATGTGTGCGTGTGTGTGTGTGTGCGTGTGTGTGTGTGTAGCACACGCTATACTCACGTGTTATTCAGGTTAGCCCAACTAGGGCCTTATTCATTAGCTCTTTATACAGCGTTATCGGGGAGAAACTCACAAAACTAGCTAACCAGTTGGGCTAGCTCGAATAAGATGTGAGTATAGCCGCTTTCTATACATAATTGAATCAGCGAGTCTCAACACTCGGCTTTTCCTACTTTTACTATATATAACAATAGTCCTCATATTAAACTCACATATAAAGAGTTTACAACAGAACAAATAAAGACGAATTGATTTTTCGACCAATGAAGGCATCCCCTATGAATATAAATCACTGAACCTTTATCCACAGGTTCCAATACCCTTCAACTCTATTTTGGATTTAATGAAGATACCATTCCTTCAGGCTTTAGGAGCTGGTTGCTTATATTATATATTACTTAGCATTTAAATAAATATTATACATCTTCCATAAACAGCATAACTGAAATAAAGGTTAAAAAAGTAATAATGAGATATTATTTTGCTATAATCCATGATAAAGTAAGTACGAAATATATGTAATGCAGTTCTTGTGTATTGTGTGGTGGTAGTGGAGGTTTGTAGTAAGTATGTTTTATGAATCCTGCACATATCAGGTATGAAAACGGAGACACTATACATTTTGTTATACATAAACTTTCCCGAATTGCAAATTATATTCAAATTCAAATTATTCTTTATTCAAGTGAACTTGTAAACAAATGCTTTTAAATCGTCAACATCTACTGCTGGTTTGGAAAGCTGTTCCTACTGAGAAGAACCAGCAAGAAACTCGGCAGTTGCTCTTTCTAAAGAATAATTCTTATTACTAGTTATATACTGTTATTAATGCCATTACAGCAGTTTAAAAACACTTTTAAAAAGAGGCTGATACAGAAAGCCTACTATACTGTTGAAGATTACTTAGATGATATGAATGTGTGGATATAGGTGCACTTCTACCCTGTACAAGACAGTAATAACTAAATGTAACTTGTTTTAAGATTTATATTTTAAAAAGAGCAACCCCCAAAGTTTCTTGCTGGTTCTTCTTGGTAGGAACAGCTTTCCGAACCAGCAGTAGAGATGACGATTCAAAGGCACTTGTTTCCACGTTAACTTGAATAAATAATATTTTGAATTTGAATTTGAATTTGAATGTCTTTTACAGGGTCGAAGAGTAGCTATATCCATGCATTTTTATCGTCTAAATAATCCTCAATAGTATGTAGGCTTTCTGTATTAGCCTTTTTTGACAGTGATTTTTAAATGCTGTAATGGTAAAGTAAAAGTAGATTGCGGAATTTTAGTATAGAATCGTATACCCAAACTCACAAACGACTTATGAACTGCAAGGCGCAAAGCAGGAACCGCAAGCTTATGTCGGTTCCCACCTTGTCTATTATATACATCGCCAATCTTTATATATATAGGATCATTAGAGTTAACTGGGAATAAAATTGTTCAGGTCTATTCTAATAACTCATCATGACTCGGTCCCTTGAGAATTCTATTTAAAGTTTCATCAGAACACGGTCTAGTGGGTATATAATTTCCAGGTATTTTGTTATCATTATTTTCAATACAAAAATTAGATAACACACTTCTCTAAACTTTACTGAGCTAAAAATAGCCAATATCCACTTATCTATTAGGCTTTTATATTTGGCTTATGTAATTCGCTCACGTTTCGGAACACTGGGCCTAAAATCAATGCCTCCCTGTTAGATTATGCCTTACCTAACCTATGGTTTCTCTTCTCAATTCTATGCCTAATTAAAAGGTTTTTAAAACGGTTTTCCAAATCTTACTTTGAAACATCTGATGTACACCCGAACTTTCTTATTTCGGTTGCTTCCACCTACATCCCAGTTAGGTCTGACCACCGAAAATATAGGCATTCAAAAAACTTCCTATATGACCCTGACGATCAAATAATGATCGCAAACACAGAAACACATAATACACACACAGCGTAATACACACACAGCGTCTTCGCCGGCGAAGACGAGGTCCCAGTTTTCTAACGTTTTCTGAGGTTGACTGACGCGTTCGTAAACTCAAACTCAAAATATTCTTTATTCGAGTAGACTGTTTACAGTACTTTTGGATCATCAAATGTTTTCAAGAAGCTACCACTGATTCGGAAGTTTGCTCCTACCAAGAAGAACCAGCAAGAAACTCGCCATTTCTAACGGTCGCGGGAAGCCGCTGGATCCAAGCAGCGCTAGATAGTACTCCATAACCTTGTTTCTCCATCATCTTTCTATGAACGCACCGCTAGGCATCGGGAGAAGTTCCACTCTTACGTTATTGACATTCCACGAAGGCGCACGAAGCGCTTCGCGTCTCCTTTTTTTCCGCGCACGTCAAGGGAATGGAATTAACCGAAGGACCACTGCCGCATGTCGACATTTTTCTTACATTGGCTGTTTGCTGTACAATAGAGTTTACAAGGTTCTTAATATTTACCGATTAACTTACCGCAAATGTTAAAATATTTTAAATGCATGGCTATCAACTTTATCATATGAGGATACAGAGGAATTTAAAAATCTGCTATATAATCAACTTAAATGCACACACACGCACACGATCACACACACACACACCCTAAATCACACGCACGCACACATACACACATTCACACGCGCGCGCATACACTAATACATAACGAACTCAACACACATTTTTATTAACTTTAGCATATTATGTAGTTAAATTTTATGGAGCATTTGTTTAATTTGTAACGGAGGAGGGCGTTGGTCACTGCAACACAGTTAATACTTCTGCAGGATCAACGTTCATTTTTGTTATGTATTGTTCCAAATATACATTTATTAATTATTTATTATTATTATTAATTCTCTCCCGGCATCTATTTTTCCCGGTTCATATAATATGGGTCTCTTCTAGGCAAGCGCGCTCCATCTTAGACTGTATCATTGCTTACCAACAGCCAAGATTGCAGTCAAACACTCGCCTATTACGCTATAAAAAAAATCGTGTGTTGTGAAGATCATGTTGGAGAGATCTATATCCAGCAGTGTACTTCCATCGGTTGACGAAGAAGAATTGAAATTAAAATAATAAAGCTTTATTTATTTTTTCCTAAAAGTTGTTTTATAATAAGTATAGATTGTGTGTAAAGTGTTTACTTTACATACAAATATAAGTCCCAAAAAGCTGTTTGTATGTAATCGATTTTCTCAAAATCTACATAACGGATCTTTGTACGGTTTTCACTAAAAGATAGTGCAATACTTTCGGATAGTTTAGGTAAAAATTATTTATTATCGGTATTATGTAAATTGTGTTGAAGAGATCGCGCAATCGATAAAAAACTTGCTTGCTGGGAGCTTTAGTCGCGTGCGCTGCGTAAACAAGCAGAGATACGCTAAAGTATGTAGTAGCGAATTGTAGATCTATAAAACAACTACAAAAAGGTCCGCGACAGCATGTCTCTATCTCTTATGGTTAACTCACAATAACTACTTTTATGTTTAAAAATATGAAATCTAGAAAAAAATTGTGACACGCCGATTTCCACGCGGGCGAAGCTGCTGGCACAGCTAGTCTTTATAATATTACAAAGCTTAAAGTTAAGAAATTTAAAAATTCAAGATCGGTGTACTATGGAAGGAGACTGACGCCTGAACTAGGATTCCCTGTATTTCAGGTCGCCAGGAAGCTCCCCCCTTACAAAAAAATTAAAGATCTAAGATATACTAAAACACAAATATGCTATACTAGGAAAAAATTATCATCATCCTCCTGCCCTTATCCCACTCTAAGTGGGGTCGGCACAACATGTTACAAACATGTTGTCACATAATTTGGCTGCGTATTTTACGACCGGCCGCCTGCCAGACGTCAACTTACCTTAGTCACCTTTTACGACACCTCGGTAAGAAATGAGGTTGGTCTATTTGAAGCAGCCGGATACTACACGGCACTTACCTTAGTCGCCTCTTACGACGTAAAAAGGAGGGTGGTCTATTATATTCTGCCGGATATTACACTGTAAACTATGAAAAATTATGTAAACAACTAAAATATTATAAGAAAAACGAAAGAAAGAAAAAAAATGTGTGTACAAAATTATGGGTGTGTGTCTAGAATATAATAGAATAGAATATACTTTGTTGCACCACATTAGATTTACAATATACAATATATAGAAAACAGCAATTTAATTCTAAGTGACACAATGGGGCGGCCTTATCGCTAACTAGCGAATTCTTCCAACCTTCCAACCTTGTATATGTGTGAATTGGAATTAGAATTAGATTTTGAATGTACGATCCTGTTGTGCAGCGCGTCCCACGGCGTGGCGCGGTGATGTCGGCATGGAGGTGGTCGCGCTGGTGGTGTGCGCGCTGGTGGTGAGCGCGGCGCCCAACGCGACGCACCGCCGCGACGCGCACGAGCCGCTGGCGCCCGAGGACGAGGATGACCACACCTTCGACTACTACGATGACGCCAAGGTCAACATATCTGGTGAGTGACGCCCACTGGAACATAATCCTTCATTATTTTTTTCAAGGAAAACTCCTTATGGATCACCGTCTCCCAAAGTGGGCGACCGGCGGATATGTCGGGCCCTCAGGCGGATATGTCGGAGAGGCTGATACAGAAAGCCTCAAGGGAATAGCCAGAATTCTAGAGGGGGAGAGGGTCAAAATTGTCTCAGAAAATCTACACTATTTTTTTTCGTAATCCTGCTATTAAAAACATGAGGAGCTCCCATTTGTAATGGTTTTATACAAGCCTTTTATAGTGTCAATATGAGTTGACAGTTTCCCAGTGTTACAGTTTTCAGTGTAAGGGGGGCAGCTTCCCCCCCCTTTCCGCTACACCACTATACTGTTAAGGATTACTTAGATATACACTTCTACCCTGTACAAGACAGTTATAAGAATTATATTTTTAAACGAGCAACCGCCTAGTTTATTGCTGGCTGTTCTCGGTAGGAACAGCTTTCTGAACCAGTTTGTAATAAATCTTTCATTCGTTTATTGAAGTTCGAAGCCCCGTAAATAAATCGTAACGCAGATTACAGTTTCTAGAACAAGTTTCTGTTTATACTGAACCTCTTGAACTTACCGCAATACCGGGGAATAGCAATGAAAAACATTGCCTATTAACTACCTATTCGCCGCGGGTAGTGTCGCGAGTCGCAGCTTTGCAACTTATTGTAGAAAGCCTACTTACTATACTGTTGAAGATTACTTAGATGATAAGGATGTGTGGATATAGATGCACTTCTACCCTGTACAAGACAGTAATAAATAAATGTAACTAGTTTTAAGATTCATGTTTTAAAAAGAGCAACCGCCGAGATTCTTGCTGGTTCTTCTCGGTAGGAACAGCTTTCCGAACCAGCAGTAAAGTTGACGATTCAAAAGCACTTGTTTACAAGTTTACTATTACGTTTAACTACTAAGTTTACAAAGTTTAATCTTTTGAATTTGAATTTGAATTTGTATTATAGTATAATGGAAGATCGACTAACGTCGCAACTTGAAATTAGTTTAGTTACGCAATCGACACGAGTCTCTGGCATGCAGCCATCTGCCAACAAACAATCGTCCAATAATGTCAAATGAAAAACAGCTATCGGAACCAATTCCGTACGAATAACCAATTTCGTCGAATTTGAATCCGTATTCAAAGTTGGGACGTTTCAAAAACCAACTGTTTTAGTTCTCAAAAAAATTTTTAAAGTGGCACGTGCATGTGTGGAAAAATACACATTTTATTTTCAACGACTTTAAAAAGGAGGTTTGCAATTTGGAATTTTTTAAAATACTTTTCAAGAACCGATTTGAAAACCTTTAATTAAATATGCTTAGACGTTTGAATACGAAAACCATAAAAGTTTAAATATAAGTTTAAAATGATTTATAGAAGCAGGCGTTACTTTGCGGGATTCCATATTACAAGCAATATAACAGAACTAACTACTTTGCTATAATCCGCACGGGTTAAGCGAATGCATGCAAAGCCAATGTGTATGAAGCAGGCAAAATTTACGCACCTTATACATGCAGGACGAGCCACCACATGCACCCCCAAGGCTCATTCACCAGCAACAACGCACACAAAAGCAGCACACACACCCACCACCACAATCCCGACGATCGTTTCTTATCCAAGGGCGAATAAGATATAGCCAGTCGGCCCCGACCCGCGTCCTATTTCCAACTAGAATACTACTGAAGTAAAGCGGTTTTGCGGTTTAAATACTTTGACACAGTTAATAGTTTAAGTACTAAGTGTTATTTCTTCTTAGATGTTTCTAAGATATTTTAGGCGCCATTAAATACAAAGGTTAAAGGTTTGACTCAGCTTTGATCGTCCGTATATTCAAATTCAAAATTCTAAATATTCTTTATTCAAGTAAACTTGTAAACAAGTGCTTTTGAATCTTCCAGACTGCACGACAAAATCGCAAGGCTTTGCAATGTGTGTAGAGCTTGTGTATTGTGGTGGCGGTGGTGGAAGTTTGTGCATGTGTTTTTACAATTCCTGCATGTATCGGATACGCAAACGGATAGTCCACTATACATTAAGCGTTATATATATTTTCTATTTACTTTATCGCAACTTTTATTATCACTCTTGTATAAAATTTGATCAATATTGCACGATCAGATTACCTCAGACGGACAGACTGATGTGAATAACCGTATCAACAAAAAAAAACAATATTTAGTTTTCGGGCAAATTGACACTTCAATTGCAGCTTGATAATGTGAAGCACCTGCTATTGACATTCGACGTAAATCGGATTTCGGGAGAGCGTTCACTGAATCTAAATTAAACTTAAATTAAATTGTGTGTATATTGATGTTATTTACGACATTCTAACAGAACTGATGTATTATTCTTTTATCAAAGATTAATAAATTTAATTTTAAAGTTCATACGAACGAAGTAGTAAGTACAGTTTGTATTGTAATAGATATATTGTTACGAACATGCGGATAGAGTTCTTAATGACTATGCCATAGATTTCAAACTGGACAGGAGTAGTTTACGAACAGGGAAGTAGAGTTCGTAAACTATATTTCATAGAGTTAAAATTCGCTTGACGCTAATTCTCTGGAACATTCACGTTGTTTACGAGTTGTGTCCCGTGTCGCCGCTACGACTCGCGAACAGTTGCGAATATTCTCGAAATCGGTTTGTTCGGTATATAAGCGGTCGTATCGCGCGTCTCAACATTTAGTTTGCGTATATCGATCAAGAGCGAATTAAGAACCGAAAATAAAAGTGAAGAAATAATGACTTCGGCTTTATTATTGGACGACGGACTGCCTAGAGACAGTAAGTACTTATTTTGTAGTGGAAAACGGAATAAAGTGTTTTTAACGAGTCACCAGGTATTTTCATCCAAATCCATGAACCCCTGTACGTAATAATGTTGAATTGCAGGCCTATACAGCATATCTCTAGACAGGACGAGGTTCATTGTTGTGCACAATATTTAAAACTCCGACAAATGATCTCTCTCTCTTTAAATTTATTGTCTTTATTGTCTTTATAAATAAAGACAATAAATTAAAATTAAAATTTAAAAATACTAATTGGCCAGAACAAACCTACTGCCAGTTCTGAACGCTTTCATCCATTGAGAAGAACTGCTTAGTACAATAGTTGATCTATTTGGGGCGAAACGATTGTTGAGTTTGTAATAGTGAACGTGTGTAGTGCTTGTGTATTGTGGTGGCAGTGGTGGAGGCTTATGCATGTGTTTTTACGTATCCCGCATGTAACAGGTATGAAAAACGGTTAGTCCACTATACATTTAGCACTATATATATTTTCGATTTACTGTATCGCGGATTATACCAAAATATTTTTTATTATTACTTTTGTAATGTTAAGCAAACAATAGAATATACAGATTCGCATGAAGCTATCGTAACAAAATACGCAAATCTCTAAAACATTTCTAATCACACAGAACTAAAAGTTACAATCCGTAAATACGAGATATTAACATCGTTAGGCAGTTAACGTGATCTAAGAAGATAATCTGAACAAGCAATCATGATTAAATCACAACTTTGTTTTCAATATGTACGTCAACACATAAAATAAATGCGTTAAATTTTTTAACATTCAATATAAAACAAAGCCATGCAACCGCCTATCGAAAACGCCGCAGTGAAATATTTTTTCCGCTAGAACAATACGAAAAATGGACTATGAAAAGCTTTAATTGCTTGAAAGGCTCGAGTTTGTAGATTACCTCAATTCTGGAGAGCGTTCGTCAGCAAATATTGTGTCAGCGGTCGAGTTTTAATTAAAGGAAAATAGTTTAAAAAGCTATATCTTTTAAATGGGCTCAATTTTGAACAACAGATATAATAAATATCGAAAGCGCTGGACTTTAACTTAAAAAATGAACTGCTCACAGCTGTATTTCTGTAAGCAGGATTTCTTTCTTTAGAAATCCTGTTACGTTTTCACGGCGAATCCGCTGAATTGATATTGATGAAATTTGATACAATTATTCCTTATAAACCAGAGTAACATATATCCTATAGAAATCCCGTTAATTCAACAGGAATAGGGTGACAGTAAAAACAGTCATCTATTATCAACCTATTATAATGACAACAATATTTTTCCTTTATACTTATTAATAAATAAGAAGCAATTTTCCAAAAGTCAACTCATTTAATCTTTTTCTAACAACAAAACACATAATGATAGCGACAATGTTTTTTTTAAATTACTGACCAACTATATGAAGGAGGTTGTATTTAAAACACGTCGTAACACTATTAAAGTTTTTTTATCACAATGTATCAAAGTCAATTCAAATCTGTTATATAAAAAAGGTGCTAATATCACGTTGTGTGGCTTACGTCGCAAGAGTTATTTTAAGAAAGCTTCTATATATTTTGATTTCTGTTCACTGGATTATTTTAACTGAGCTATAACAATGTATAATGAAGGAAGATAGTAAAAACTATGAAGGACTTTCATTAAGGACAGAACCTTCACTAATGAAGAATCCGACAGAAGGAGATTACAATGTATAATTAATAGAAGTAATTCGAGCTATTTACTAAAATAATTAAATTATGCTCTCGAGAAAACGATAAATCTCTCTCTGACTTCCCGGGTCGATCTGATTTTTCTGATGGAGATATTTGCAAGGTGGGACAGAAGCTCCTGTTTATTCCAGCACTTATATAGCTTAGACCACTGCCACAATGACGATATTCAGATTCCGTATACGGGTTTCATTACGTAGTTTCCTTTGCCGAAATTGATATTTTGTCAACTTTGATCTCATATTGCACGTATCATGTACATCGGCTAATTTAATTTATGTTGATTCTCTATAAAATAGAACACTAAAAAGGTTAACTATTTACTTTCCCTCACCTTGGTTTACATAGTATTTTAAATCTTTACTACAACTTATAATTGAAATTTAAATTATCACGCCGAAAGATTGTTTTGAATTGTTTTCAAAAACAATCTTGTATTGAACAGTTTGGAGGGAACTCATAATCAAAAATTTATTTAATATTTAAACAATCAAATTTTGTTTAAAGTAACAAACAAAAGTAGCGTAAAAAAAAGTAAAGTAACGGCCCGTAACAATCCCACTGCTGGGCATAGAGCCTCCTCTCTCCGTTTCTGGAGAGAAGGGTTGGAGCTAAGACCTATCACGCTGCTCCAATGCGGATTAGTAGGTTACACATATCCCCAGAATTCTCCAGAGATATGCAGGTTTCCTCACGATGTTTTCCTTCACCGAAAAGCGTGTGTTAAATTGCAATTATCAATTAGACACATAAGTTTTTAATAGAGAAACCCATTGGTGCCTGCCCGAGGTTCGAACCCGTGACCATCTCGAAACAGTCACACGGTGTCATCGCTGGGCTATCACAGCAAAGTAGCGTAAATCTTTAAAAAGTATTATTTGTAGCCTAAAACACAAAAACGAATCAAGAACTGCATTATCCGTATTATACTTTATATTTTTTTCTGGAAAATAATATGCAAAATTTTACCGACGGTGAGATGCAAAATACTTTCATTTTTCCCGCAGTCGAGGCGTGAAGGCTTATTTTTGCATCACAATGGCTCGTGCAAACTTTGCGCAAAAATGGATTATCTCGATTCAGAGAAGCTTCCACTGCCAAACGTTTTGCTAACGGGTCAGTTAATAATGCAATTTTTCTTTTTAATTGGTCTGACATCTCTGGCTTTATGTGGTTTTAGATTATGCATTACTTTATAACTGCCATGGTAATTTCTAAATGTTTTTAAGTAATGTGCTTAATTATTTACAATCTTCAGATGACCAGACAGAGGATGTCTATTATCTACTAGTAATATAGCTGTATTATCATGCTTTTTATAATTTTGGCGTGGAACCTATCTTCTGATGATGTATCTTCTTGGATGTTGTGAAGAGTAATTTATTATAGGCGCTCGTAAATGATAGACCGGTAGTTTTAATCGTCCGTCTCAAAAAGTATATTGTCCGTTACAAAAGTATATGTCAATCTTCAAAAGATGTGCCAAAATGGGGCACACAGATATACAAGATATTGTTGTGGCTGCGTTCACAACAATTACTAGGTGATCAACGAAATTGTCCTAGTGTATGCCTCTAGTGCTTGTGTATTGTGGTGGTAGTGGTAGTTTGTAATTCGTATAATGTAAAAATATCGACAAATGTTTAAGACTGTATGTAGTTGTCATTTGAAAGGAACGTGTTTTCCCGAAAGTTCAGTTTTCTGTATTATTTTTATTTGGGTCTTAAATATCGGATACCCGGTACCATTCGCAATATTTCCTGAAGTTGTTCAGGTTCATTTCTAAATTAACCCGCTGAGATTCTATGCTAAGATCATCATTACCTTGAGTGTATGTAATATTAGTTAATTATTCTGATTATAATCACGTACGTATATTAAATAAGTACGTATATAATATAAGCTGTGATAGCCCAGCCCCGGTGAGGCCGTGCGACACTTTCGAGTGGAACTGGAGTTCAAAACTCGGGCAGACACCAATGAGTTTTTCTATTAAAACTCATGTGTCTAATTGATAATTGCAATTTATCACACGCTTTTCGGTGTAGGAAAACATCGTGTCGAAACCTGCATATCTCTAGAGAATTCTGGAGATATGTGTAACCTACCAATCCGCATTGGAGCAGAGTGATAGGTCTTTGCTCCAACCCTTCTCTCTAGAAACGGAGAGAGAAGGCCTTTGCCCAGCAGTGGGATTGTAACAGGCTGCAACTTTACTTTTTTTACGGAAATGAAATTATAATTAATATATATAATTATAATTTCATTTCCGTAAAATCATTTTAACTTTGATGCAAATTTAAATGAGTTTATCGAATATCACAAAGTTCTTTCGGCAATCGTACCCTTTATTTCCGTTAAACGCACCGCTGCCCCGAATAACGAGTATTTCAGCAAAACTCTATCCAAGGCCAACTTTCGTCGCATTTTATTGCTCTATTTTATTTTGTAACCTTTTTAAAACCTATGCCGAACGTTTTTAATTTATGGACAACATCGGTCTGATTTTTGGTAAAGATAAACGTCGCTCTTGAAATTTTGTTCTTATCGTCATCCTCTTACCCTTATCCCACTCTAAGTCGGGTCGGCAGAACACGTTACTAACATGTTGTCACATGGTTTGGCACATTTTACAACCGGCTGCCTGCCTGACGTCAACTTACCTTAGACTTATTTTACCCCTCGGTAGGAAGGTGGGTGGTCTATTCTACTCAACCGGATACCACACGGTGAGTCAACTTACATTAGTCACCCTTTACGACACCTTGGTAAGAAATGAGGGTGGTCTATTCTTCTCAGCCGGATAACACACGGCAAATTTTGGTTCAATCATGGGTCAGTTTTTTCGGGAAGACGAGCTTCTTGCTGCTTATCTCCGATGTGAAAGACACTACGCCTATTGATTGGTATAAGTTTATATAGTTATTTATATCGCTGACTTAATACATTAGCCATTATATTTTATTACTTGTTGGTAGACATATTTCGACAACAGAATCTCATAGTACTCGTAGTGAAACTTTATGCACAGGGCATAAGATTTTAATATGTGGAAACCCTAAAAGAGTAAAACAGATTGGCCAATAAAGGCATTGTCACAAGATGTATGCCACCATATCATCAGCTATTAGTAGTGTCCGTTAGTAAAGTCTGCATAGCAAGGTACCATAGAAATAACATTCATTCTCAAAAAGATAATTAGATCTTTTTAAAATTAAAAGCAGAAAATGAGACAATACAACAGAGTATTTAACATAAAATAAAACACGAAAACAAAAGCGCAGTCGAGTTACTTTATTTGAGATTCCTTTTAACGGGCTTGAAGCGAGTGCTCTCCATTTAACGGATGCTTGTCTCAAGTCACAAAATGAGCTAACATACCCCCGTGCTGATTTAATGACAGGAAAACTGTACCATCCGAATATATAGCTTTTTCAGTTGGCATACAACATATATTGCATTGATGTGATTTAGATGTATAAAATTATTTTTCATTATAAGTGAGAGTTCTTTAAATAAAGAGGCGAACACGTCGCCAATGAAACGGAAATTTATAAAAAATTAAATAGATTTAAATAAACGCTGTACAAGGGATATGTGCGAATTTATATATTTTTAGCAATTCAATTTTCGTGCATAAGAATATACATAATTATAAAAAGATTGGCGATATATATAATAGACAAAATAGGAACCATCATAAGCTTGTGGTTCCTGCTTTACGCCTAGCAAAAGTATATAAGTCGTTTGTGAATTTGGGTATAAGATTCTATAAAAAAATCCGCAATCTACTTTAACTTTACCATAACAGCAGTTTAAAAACACTATTAAAAAAGGCTAATACAAATTCAAATTCAAAATATTCTTTATTCAAGTAAACTTGTAAACAAGTGCTTTTGAATCGTCAACATCTACTGCTGGTTCGGAAAGCCGTCCTACCGAGAAGAGCCAACAAGAAACTCGGTGGAACTCTTTTAAAAAAGAAGATTCTTAATACTAATTACATTTTGTCATAGCTATCCTGCACAAGGTCAAAGAGCAGCTATATCCACGCATTCTTATCAGCAATGTAAGCCTCCACGGTATAATAGGCTTTCTGTATCAGCCTCTTTTTAACAGTATTTTTAAATTGCTGTAATGGCAAAGTTAAAATTGATTGTGGAATTTTGTTATAGAATCTTATACCCAAACCCACAAACGACTTACGTACTCTTACAAGGCGCAAAGCAGGAGCCGCAAGCTTATGTCGGTTCCTACTTTGTCTATTATATACATCGCCAATCTTTTTATAATTATGTATATTTTTATGCACAAAAATCAAATTGCTAAAAATATACTGTGAAGCTAACGTAAGAATACCTGTTTCCTTAAACTTCTCTCGCAGGGACTCACGCGAATTCAAATTATAAATGCCACGTATGGCTCTTTTTTGCAATACAAAAATTTTCTCAATGGCAGCGCATTTACCCCATAACATTATACCATAAGACATAATGCTATGGAAGTAAGCAAAATAAACAAAGCAATACAGAAAGCCTAATATACAGAAAGCCTACTATACTATTGAGGATTACTTAGACTATAAGAATGTGCGGATATAGCTACTCTTCGACCCCGTACAAGACATAAATAACTAACTAGTAATAAGAATTATACTTTGAAAAGAGCAACCGCCGAGTTTCTTGTTGGCCCTTCTCGGTAGGAACAGCTTTCTGAACCAGCATTAGATGTTGACGATTCAAAAGAACTTGCTTACAAGTTTACTTGAATAAAGAATATTTTGAATTTGAATTAAATATCCTCAATTATATACTATGGGTTTATTTCCGTTACCAAAGGAAGGATGAGGTTTTTATTGAAACTGATCGATTGCATTCTGCGTGCAGGATACATCCCTTCTCTCAAAAAACAGAGATAAGATGCTTATGCCTGTAAATGAAATAGTAACAGGCCGTTTCTTTTCTTTTTTGGACGATATCCAGCGTATTCAGAAAGCTGAGTCTATAGGCACTATCGAATCCTGAACTTTCACGTGGTTTACCTTTTCTCGAGTACATGTGAAAGGTAGTCTGCCATGAGGTATCAGACTAATATCGTTTTCTGAGTATTTTTTAATATAACAAGTAAATTTTATGAATTTATACTACCGTGCCCCGGATGGCCTCGAAACTATTCGGGCTAACCCCATAAAATAAGACGTGAGTATATCCAGATTCTATACATAAACTAGTCTGATTTAATTATAATTCATTCAATCAAACTGAAACTTAATATAAACAACATTATGCGGGTTCGACTCTATGTTTAATTTGCGAAATTGTTGAAGCATGTAACCAAAACTTATTTCAATTAACAAAACAGTAGAAATTAAATTTAGGTTTTAATCACAGCGCGACCGCCGAATGAAACAAATATATTCTTTCAAATCAAATCAAATCAAAAACCTTTTATTTAATATGCTCACGCTTAACTAAGGAAATAGATTAATAACAGTATACAATAAACAAATACTAATGCAGAAAGATGTGAACATACCGATTTTTTATCTTGGAACACAAACAATTGTGGAGGGGCAGGGGATTGTCTAACTCGTTGATATATCAAAAATACTTCAAAAGTAATAATAAAATTATTTTGCTATAATCTGCGATACAGTAAATAGAAAATATATATAGTGTTTAATGTATAGTGGACTATCAGTATTTTCATACCCGATACGTGCAGGGTTCGTAAAAGCACATGCACAAACCTCCACCACTTCCACCACAATACAAAGTTACATCGCAAAGTTACTTTGCGATTTTGTCGTGGAGTCTATCTCCTGATGATGCTTCGGTTGCGGGGCGAAACGATTGTTGAGTTTGTGATAGCGAACATGTGTAGTGCTTGTGTATTGTGGTGGCAGTGGTGGAGGTTTGTGCATGTGCTTTTACGAACCCTGCACGTATCGGGTATGAAAATACTGATAGTCCACTATACATTAAACACTATATATATTTTCTATTTACTGTATCGCGGATTATAGCAAAATAATTTTATTATTACTTTTGTATTATGGATCTCCGCAAAGTAACGCCTAATTCTATAAATTATTCAAAAATACTTCTTAAACTTGTAATAAATTCTTTAATTATTTTCACGTCTTTACAATACATTTTATACAGCCATCTTGAAATTTAATCTTTCGTCTCTTTCACACATCCTTTCGACTCCCTCACTCACCACTACGTTCCGTTATTTACAATTTTATCTTATTTTTATTTTATTTTATTTTATATATAATAAAAAAAATATAAATATTTTGCCTACGCAAATATAAATCAACAAATGATGTTCTTAACAATAAGTCTGCCGAGTGGTATCCGGCTGAGTAGAATAGACCACCCTCAGTCCTTACCGAGGTGTCATATAAGGAGACTAAGGTAAGTTGACCCACCGTGTGGTATCCGGCTGAGTAGAATAGACCCTCTTTCTTACCGAGGGGTCGTAAAATATGACTAAGGTAAGTTGACATCAGGCAGGCCGTTCGTGAAAAACATAGCCAAATCATGTGACAACATGTTTGTAGCATGTTATGCCGACTTACAGTGGGATAAGGGCAGGAGGATGATGATGTTCTTAACAATAAGTATAAATATAACAATTTTTAGTATACGCCCGATTTCGTTCGCGTCAACTTAAGCATTAAATGCTTAATTTGGTACCTTAGGATTTTCCTTGTTTTCAAAAGAAAAACGGCTATTTTTTATCCTCTATACTAACCCGATGAATAAGTCTTAATCGTGTTGTGTTATCAAAATTGGTCTAGCGTTGAAACGTTACAGAGACTTCCGCATTTATAACATTAGTACGGATTATTCCTTAGTAGAATTTACTACTATTCAATAAATTACAATACGACCGTGGAATAACACGGCCATGGTGCGGGCATGATTGCTTTCCTTAATAAGTTCCTAACACGTCAACTTTGTGTTTTTATCGCTAATTGCGTGAAATTTTTGATTTAACGGTCCGTTAGATGTATAACGATAACATTTATAATGAAATATTATAAATACTGTCTGGCTGTCTATTATCAATATTAAAAGTTATTATCCACAGCTAGGCATAGGCCTCCTCTCTCGATTTCAGAAGTGAAGGGTTGGAGATAAGACCCAACACGCTGCTCCAATGCGGATTGGTAGGTTACACATATCCCCAGAATTCTCTAGAAATATGCAGGTATACTCACGATGTTTTCCTTCACCGAAAAGCGTGTGAAAAATTGCAATTATCAATTAAACACATAAGTTTTAATCAAAAACTAATTGTTGCCTGCTCACTTAAAATAAAATAAGAAAACTAGAATATTTGGAAATAATTTTTGGGATATGTGTAACCTACCACCACCACATTCGAGTAGCATGGTCGATCTCAACCCCAGCACTATTGCACAAATAGGAGAGAGGAGGAATATTTAATTCTGAAATTTTAATTATAAATATATTTAATTAGAGCGTTAATTTAGTAATATAATCCTTAGATCTTCAATAGAAAATATTATTCCCACCTAGTTCACTAAGCAAATAGCAAAATCTTTTCAGTTTTTTCTAGTGCGGAGTCCGTCAGTAAAATAGGTTTCCCTTAAGTTTTTAGTTATCTATATTTGTAAAATAACGCTGGTATAAAAAACTGGAAATAAAATGATATTATTATTATTATTATTATATACTTAGGCAGGCAGGTCATTTACCCAACAGTGAAATACTATAAGTTACTAACTTTTAATTTTTAAATATAATTAAAATTATGACTGGCCCGTTGGCGCTGTGGGTAGTGACCCTGCCTTCAGCTCTGCGGGTCGCGGGTTCGATTCATGCCGAGGGCCAACATTTTCTATAAAAAATTTGTTGGTTCTTCGAGCCTGGGTGTGTATTTGTATTTAAGTATGAAAGCTGTGATAGCCTACTGGTGAGACCGTGCGACTCTCTAGAGACGACATAGGTTCAAACCCCGGGCAGGCACCAATGAGTTTTTCTATTAAAAACTTATGTGTCTAATTGGTAATTGCAATTTATCACACGCTTTTCGGTGAAGGAAAACATCGTGACGAAACCTGCATATCTCTAAGAGAATTCTGGAGATATGTGTAACCTACCAATCCGCATTGGAGCAGCGTGGTAGGTCTAAGCTCCCATCCTTCTCTCCAAAAACGGAGAAAGGAGGCCTTAGCCCAGCAGTGGGCATAGTAACAGGCTGTTACTTTACTTTACTTTTACTTTTATGAAATAAAACTTATATACGTAGTATATCTACCATTTGTCCGTCACCCGTAACACAAGTATTAAGTTACTGACTTTGGGGACGCACGATCGTGTGTGTATATGTCCCATATGTTTATTTATATTTATTATTTTTTTATTTACTAACGAACTCTAGAATCAATCTTTGAACGCAAAAGTTTGAACATTCAAACATTTAATCAGACAGCCCAATCAAATGGTTATATGACGTGTAAATTAATGTTTCATTTATTAAATCAGCTTTAAAATCATTACGTCGCGATGCGGGCCGGCCGTGAATAAATCACGGTTATTGGGCCGTGGGAAATAATTAAATTCCATCGCCCGTAAATGTATATCAATTTAATTGGGCTATAAAACGTGGCTCAACTTTTACTGGCGATAAAAACATTGATGGAGATATTGTTTTCAGAATATCGTTATATGTATTCAATATTAAAGTAAAAGTGAAATTTTATTACCTTCATTTGAGTTTAAACTTATATGTCTAATATCTGCATATCTCTAGAAAATTCTGGGGATATATCATCATCGTTCTCCTGCCCTCACATGATTTGGCTACGTATTTTGCCTGACGTCACCTACCTTAGTCGTCTTTTACGACACCTCGGTAAGAAATGAGGGTGGTCTATTCTGCGCAGCCGGATACCACACGGCACTGACCTTAGTCGCCTCTTACGACACCTCGGTAAGAAAGGAGGGTGGTCTATTCTATTCTGCGGGATACCACACGACGTAGAATTCTGGGGACATGTGTAATCTACCAATCCGCATTGGAACAGCGTGGTTGATCTTAGCGCTAATTCTTCTCACTAAAAATAAAAAGAGAAGGCCTATGCCCAGCTGTGGGATGGTATCAGGTCGTTACTTTACTCAATATAACCTTTTCTGAAATTAGAAGAAAGAAGATGTAAAGGTTTGTATTGAATAAAGGATTTGTAGGTTCAATTGCAAGCGCAAGTATTAGTTTCTAATCTATACTTATTATAAAACAAAGTCCCAAAAAGCAGACAGACATGTCTGTATGTAATTGATTTTCTTAAAATTTACTGAACGCATTTTTGAACGATTTTCACCAAAAGATAGTGCGATACTTCCGGATGGTTTAGGAAAATAGTACATATCGGTATTATGTAAATTGTGTTGAAGAGATTGCGCAGTTGTTAAAAAACTTGCTTGCTGGGAGCTTAAGTCGTGTGCGCTGCGTCAACCAGCAGAGACACGGTAAAGTAATGTACTAGAAAATTGTAGATCTATAAAAATACTACAAAAAAGTCTGTGATAGCATGTTTGTATCCCTCATGGTTAACTCACAATAGCTACTTTTATGTTCAAAATTTCTATAATTCGGGAATAGTTTTGTATGTTAGTGAAATCCACGCGGGTGAAGCTGTTTTTGGCACGGCTAGTAGGAAATAAAGCGCTAACTGTGAAGGCAAGGGTAACCCTTTGCTATCCTATTGCTGGGCGTCCTCTCCCCTTTTGTAAAGAGTGGTTGGAGCTTAGATCCATCACGATGTTTCAATGCAGATTGGTAGGTTACATATATACCAGGATTTCTCCAGAGATATCCAGATGTCTTCACGCTTCTTTAATGAAGAATGCAATAAATTGCAATTACAAATATTCATAGAAGTAAAAATATATAATAGCAAAAAAGGCTTAGTTAGTTATTGCTATTTAAAAATACAAGGCGTTTAATAAAATTGCGTGTATAAATTCATAACTGTTCCATTAATTACCGGATCGGTTAAACTATTTTAATAAGTTATAACATTACAGAAACATTGTTTATATCAAACTTATAACATGCAAAGCAACAAGTACTACAAATACCTTATTGTAATATGTACTTCTTTCTAGTCGAGAACTTGTTTATATTGACTAGAGTTAAAAAAATTGTTTAAACCGCATGTAAAATTAGTGTATATTAACCCTTCACTAATCGTTGTTCACCATGTGCACAAATCGTCGCGCAGAATTTTTCACATTTGTTTTTGAATCTTTTTTTTAACTTTATAATAATTATTTCTATGATTAGCATACCATTTTCTTCGGTATAAAATTCCCCATCGAATGCAACCAATTATTTATAATATATTAATAATGTAAGTTACATTTATCTTTGGTACTTGCTTTTATGTGCGCATGGCGCTCACGGGACATATAGTGGGTTCGGAGATTAAATATATTGTTTGATTCAATTTTCAATTGCAAATAAAATTAGTATTGTTCATCCATATAGCCATGCAGGATATGTCTTAAAGAAATCGTGTTTATTTATGTGAATTTGATAAGAGAGTTTATGGATCATATTTCAATTTTTGAAAAATCTAAGTTCTGTCGTCAACGATAAATGTAAGTTATTATTACAAAATGATTTATAGTATTCAATGGGGAATTTAATAACAAAGAAAATGGTATACAAATCATATATAGTAAATAACGTGATCTAAAAATGGACGTCAAAAATTCGTTTTATGATCACCTAAGGGAACCTATCGTTCGAAGGGTTAAACGGTGAAAGGATTGATGCCGATCAGAAGAAAACAGACTCGGAAATAACGAAATATCTTTGAAATTAAATTTTTTAATGTAAATGAAGTTATTGTGAGTTAACGTAAGAGATAGAGACACGCTAGCGGGATTTAATTTTTTTTTTTGTAGATCTACAATTGTCTAATACATTACTTTAGTGTATTTCTGTTGGTTTAAACGGCGCACGCAACTAAAGCTCCCAGGATACGAGTTAATTTGCAACCGCGTGAACTCTTAAACACAATTTATATAAAACCGTAAAGTACTATTAATTTAAACCTTGCTAAAGAATTGCACTACCTTTTATTAAACTCCGTAGCAAAATCCGTTTAGTACATTTCGAGAAAATCGATCATGTACAGACAGACAGCTTTCAAAGGCTTTGTTTCACCATAAATGTGTGACTCATGGTAGCATGGTCATTTACCCAACCTCCTTTCTTACCGAGGTGTCGTAAGAGGCGACTAACGTATGTGCCGTGTGGTATCCGGCTGCATAGAATAGACCACCCTCATTTCTTACCGAGGTGTCGTAAAAGGCAGGCGGCCGGTCGTAAAATACGTAGCCAAATCATGCGACAACATGTTTGTAACATGTGCCGACCCCACTTAGAGTGGGATAAGGGCAGGAGAATGATGGTAGCATGGTCATTTACATTGTAGACCATATTTAGACATAATACCATATTGGAGATTCAACAAAGCACCGGAAGTGAGGTAAGCGGAAGCAGTTTTTACGGAAGTTCTACCCCGTTGTGGACATTCACCTTGAAAAAATATTCTCTGCGCCATAATAGAATAGAATAAATGCCTTAAACGGGGTGTATTCAATACGGCCATTTCAAAGGCTATTTAGTATTTAGCTATAAAAATTTAGATTCACTTATACTCCGTAGGTGTAAATACTTAACTAAATATAAACGTGACAAAAAAGTTTCTTATTACTATGCAGATGATAACACATTACATTACCCTAAATATAAATCCTATTTATATCTTTCAAAGCATTTAAAATTATCGATTGTTTTTGCATCATTTTATTTTGATACGAATTTGATTGCTAAAAATAATTCTAAAAACATTGAAATTAATAAATATAATTATTATTTGATGTACTGGAATTTGTATACTTTAAGGACCCAAACCCAAAAGTATTTTAAGCTTTTTCTAGAAAACCAATGAAAACATTCGGTGAAGGAAAATATCGTAAGGAAACCTGCATATCTTTAGAGAATTATAGGGATATGTGTAACCTACCAACCCGCATTGGAGCAGCGTGGTAGGTCTTAGCTCCAATCCTTCTCTCCGAAAACGGAGAGAGGAGACTTTAGTCCAGCTGTGGTCATAGTAACAGGCCGTTACTTTTACTTTTTACTTACTTATCTATAGAGAATCTTTTTTTTACTGTTGTGTCTATGACTACTGTTTTATCTATGTTTTATTGTCTGTGCCTTTTCTACATCTTGTACGCCCATGAAGTCATACGCATGCAATAATCATAAAATAAACACTAATTCAAGAATAGAAGTTTTGATTAATAACTCACATTCGAGAATAACGAAAAATATAACAGTTGCTTTAAAAAGTTGAGAGAATGCGATCGGTTTACCACAAAGAAAATAACAAGGAAACTTTCAAACTGACCGTGAAAGCTCCTGCAAGATTCAACCCTTCCATCTTTTGTAACAACAAAGAGCTTTTTGAAAGAGACCAGCCTTTGTTATTCTATAGTTTGAAATTACTCCGTTATCTCTTTTCCGCCTTCTTTTTATTAATTTGTACACGTGGAAGATAAAGTACAATCGACACCACAAAATGTTTAACGAAAAGCTATAATTTATATTAGCTGTGTGATTAATTCTTTTTTTTTTAACATCTCAAGTAATACTGCCTTCTGTATTCTGCTCTTAATCCAACAAATAAGCGAGAGGCTCTTGAAATGTTAGTCGAAGCTCAATACTAATCAGCCACTAGGCGTCGCCCTAAGCCTTGGCCCGGCCTCACAGGTTTCACCCTTAGGACCACGTTCCCCGACGCTAGTAGAGCTTCTGCGCTCTACTCTCTGCATTTCGCAACCTCGACGATGCTTCTACGCTGTAAAAGCCGTTAGGTCTAACAGTATACAGTCATTTATAGAATTAGGCGTTACTTTGCGGAGATTCATAATACATAAGTAATAATAAAATTATTTTGCTGTAATGCATCGGTTGCGGGGCGAAACGATTGTTGAGTTTGTGATAGTGAACGTGTGTAGTGCTTGTGTATTGTGGTGGAAGTGGTGGAGGTTTGTGCATGTGTTTTGACGAATCCTGCATGTATCGGGTATGAAAATACGGATAGTCCACTATACATTTAACACTATATATATTTTCTATTTACTGTATCGCGGATTATAGCAAAATAATTTTATTATTACTTTTGTAGCATACAGTCAATTCGAAAAAAAAATAGTGGAAGCTCTTAGCGATAAGACATTAACCAATACAACAATCGGAACAATTATTGTTGAGTGAATATTTCACATGGTGGTTATCTCATGAGCTGAGTCTAAATAAAATATAATTATAAAGAAAGAAATAAATTATAATATGAACAATTAGAACCTGTTCCCTGCGACATCTTTAAAGTCGTTACCTCTCGGGTCTACCAACGCTGAGTTGACTAGTGCAGAGTCGCCATTACAACACCGTAAGACTACGCACTATTATTAACCTAACCACTGTTATTAAGTTATTAATAACTGTTATCAGTATATATATAAAAAAAGTAAAGTAGCCGCCTGTTACAATCCCACTGCTGGGAATAGGCCGCCTCTCTCCGTTTCTGGACAGAACGGTTGGAGCTAAGACCTACCACGCTGCTCCAATGCGGATTGGTAGGTTACACATATCTCCAGAATTGTCTAGAGATATGTAGGCTTCCTCACGATGTTTTCCTTCACCGAAAAGCGTGTGATATATTGCAATTATCAATTAGACACATAAATTTTAATAGAAAAACTCATTGGTGCCTGCCCAGGTTGAACTCGTGTTCCCCTCGAAAGAGTCGCACGGTCTCGCCGCTGGGCTATCACAGCTCACATTTTTATAGGGACCCATGTAATAAAATCTGAGTGCCACAGTCCGTTCATTCCCAGCTGAGCCGTAGTGACTTATACAACGACAGCGTAATTAACAATTGGTTTCAAATAATATTGTAGACAAAACGACATCTATTGAGCACTCCGATAAAAGTCATTTTGTTTTTCTGCCTGCCAAGAGATTAGAGCTCGCGGAGACCTGAAAAGTGCTTCTTAGATTTTTTATTTTAGCCGCTGGCTATCACAGCTCTACTATATATGTCACTTTTTAACAACAAATATGCCTTTATGGCCGATTGGAACAACGCGTGAAACTCACAACCGAGTTTCAAGCACAAATCTGGACACATTTGAGTTGTTTTATTCAAACTTACGTGTCTAATTAATATTTAAACTTTATAACTCGCATAACTCAATAAAATAATAAAATTATTTTTCTATAATCCGCGATAATGTAGAGTGGACTATCCGTTTCAATACCCGATACATGCGGTATTTGCACAAACAACCACAAACCTCCACCATCGCCACCGCAAGACACTAACACAAGCACTACACACGTTCACTACCACAAACTCAACATTCGTTTCGCCCTGCAACCGAAGCATCATCAGGCTCCACGACAAAATAGCAAAGATCAAATTAGGAACGGATAGTCCACTTAAGCATATATATTTTCTATTTACTTTGTCGCGGATTATAGCAAAATAATTGTATTATTACTTTCGTGTAATTCCCTTAAAACAAAATAAGGAAACTTGCATATTCGGAAATAATTTTTGGGATATGTGTATGCTACCATAAGCAATCGAGCAGCATGGTCGAACACTGTTGTACAAAAATAAATAAATATAAATGAATATATGGGACACTTACACACACGGTCGTCCGTCCCCACAGTAAGTAACTTAATATTTGTGTTATAGGTAACGGACAACTGGTAGATACACTACATATATAATTTTAAATACATACTTAAATACAAATACACACACAGGCTCGAAAAACCAACAAATTGTTTATAAAAATGTAGGTCGTCGCAGAAATCGAACCCGCGACCCGCGGATCTGAAGGCAGGAGAGCGGAAGACTATGCTTAGGCAGGCAGGTCGCTTCACCAACAGTGGAATACTAGAGTCTATTACTGAGCTGTTTAATGAAAGCCTTATCGAACACGATCAGGCAATTCGTATTCGTTATCACGATTGTGTTCCGTTCCGGTTCGTGGCCGACGCCATTTGACCTTTACCGCATAACAAGGTCAACTCAAAACACGTCTAAGCAGTCTTCATAACTACCCGCAGTTATGAAGATTACTGATGGGTGTTTGTGACAATGACGGATTGTTTAAGAAAGACTGCATAGAGGGCAATATACCATTCTGTTGTGAATGACACGTTAATGTTGGGACTGTCTACATAACTATATTTATCTATACTTATTATAAAACAAAGTCCCATAAAACTGTCTGTTTGTATGTAATCGATTTTCTCAAAATCTACTGAACGGATTTTTGTACGGTTTTCACCAAAAGATAGTGCAATACTCCCAAATAGTTTAGGTATATAGTACATATCGGTTTTATGTAAATTGTGTTGAAGAGATAGCGCAATCGTTAAAAAACTTGCTTGCTGGGATCTTTAGTCGCGTGCGCTGCGTAAACCAGCAGAGATACGCTAAAGTAATGTAGTAGAGAATTGTAGATATATAAAAATACTAAAAAAAAGCCCGCGACAGCACGTCTCTATCTCTTATGGTTAACTCACAATAACTAATTTTATGTTTAAAATTTGAATTCTATAAAAAAATTGTGACAGTCTGATATCCACGCGGGCGAAGCCGCAGGCAAGGCTAGTTTATTATAAAACAATGTCACCCATCGCGTCTGTCTGTTCGCGATAAAACAAAAACTACTAAACGGTTTTTAATAAACTGATTTACGATTCAAAAACAATTGCTTACAAGTGTGGTACAAGAATATTTTGAATTTGAATTCTTATAGAATGTTTAGATGTATAAACTGTTAAGGGTTTAATTTTTTGTAATATGGCGACTATTTAATGTTGAAAATTTTGGAAAAATCAAGCTACCTGGGAGCTTTTATCTGTCTAATGCAGTTATTAGATAGCTATTTAGACAGATACATTAATATTACAAATTTAAACACGTTGCTTTGCACACAATTCTATAAATTTGCCGTATCCCACTCAGAGCTATCAAATTAAAATTCAAAATATTCTTTACTCAAGTAAACTTGTAAATAAGTGCTTTTGAATCGTCAACTCTACTGCTGATTCGGAAAACTGTTTCTATAGGATAGAGCTAACAAAAAACTGGGCGGTTGCTCATGTCAAAATATAATTCTTACTACTAGTTCTTAATTAATTCATTACTGTCTTTTATGATCGAAGAGTAGCTATATCCACGCATTCTTATCAACTAATTTAATTAATCCTCAACAGTATAGTCGGTTTTGTATGAGCCTCTTTTTAACAGTGTTTTTAAACTGCTGATATAGAAAAGCTAAAATTAATTGCAGAATTTTATAATCTAATACCGAAACCCACAAACAACTTACGTACTTTTGCAAGGTGCAAAGCAGGAGCCGCTAGCTTATGTCGGCTAGCTTATTGTCTATTAAAGTGTTATTTTATATTATTATTCATTATATACTTTACCTTAGAAGTGAAGCATGGGTTGTGTTCTCTAGTCTTCTCTATAAATTGAATGTTACCTTTCAGAAAAGGGCATGTACTTGGGCTCCCCGTGCGAGTTCACGTGCAACCCCAGCCTGCTGCATGTCTACTGCGAACCCAGGACCAGCTCGTGCCAGTGCGATCCTAAGCACCCTGTGCCACTCGGTGTTGCCAAAGGATGCGCCAAACGTATGGACATAAATAATTTATAGAATTGGGCGTTACTTTGCGGAGATCCATAATACAAAAGTAATAATTAAATTATTTGGCTATAATATTTGGGATTACGGACCCGAAATATACAGGATTCGTTAAACACTGCTGGGAAGTGCTTCTTTGAACAAGAATGCAGCTTAACTGTATAATGTAATGTTTAAAAGATTGACCGCCGAGTTTCTTACTGGATATTCTGAACCAGTGGTAGTCTCTTTTAAAATATTTGACGATTCAAAAGTACTGAAAGCAGTGCACTTGAATTAAGAATATCTTGAATTTGAATTTACTGCTTTGACTATGCTAAAAATGTCATACTTCAAAATCAGCTGTTCAACATATAAGAAATTCATAACATCACTTTTGCTAAATCTTTTATAACTCTGCTTTTAGATTTAAAATTTGAGTAAAAGTTAACTAGTACTAATTACTAGGTATTAATAAGGAGGTAGCTTCATTAATGTTAAATTTAATGAATAAAATTTTAAAAATATGTGGTGTTCCAAAACCTCTGAAAATAAATGTTTCAGCAAAGAAATTGGGAGAGCAGTGTTTCTATCAAGAAACCTGTCACGCGTTCGACCCTCACGCATCGTGCGTTCAAAACAACCACAATGCATACTGCCAATGTAACCCTGGGTACCACACCACCAGCCATTCCCGGCCGACACAACGAATCTTCTGTACGGAAGGTGAGTGAAAACTGTCGGGGGCTTTCTCGAAAGGAAAATGTCACCCCCATAGTAACTTCAACCTTTTTTTAGACAGAAAAAAACCCCTTATGGGTACTGCCGCCCGACGGGGACAGGCGACGGTAACGTCGGACTCGCGTTGACTAAAACATTCTGTATGCTCCACCATGCTGCTGGTGGCAGGGATAGGGTACCTGATAACCTTTGCCCCCACCCCCTTCAGAAGCCCTGAACCCCAAACTGTGCCACCTCTGGGCAGGGGCCTCTCTAAAAGCGCCCCCCCCCCCTCCACTGGACGATGCATTGAGAGCACCAGATGCATCGACCGCCTCAGGGACCTTATAAGATGGGCGTTCGATTAACCCGTTCGGAAAGCCCGGAAGGTCCCTGTTAGGGCAACACGCAATAGTAACTACAACCTAACCTTACTTCATACGACTTATTAATTGATTTATTCAAATTTACCTTTTACAAATTATTTCTTCATATCCATAAGCCTTGCCGACTTTTCTGGATATTGCATATTCCTCCTAACTAGTATTTATCTGAATACAAACAAATAAAATAGTAACAACATACAGAAAACAAAATAAGTAAATCATAACAAAGTATTCTTAAAAATAAGTTTTTGCGGGTAGATTTTTCACAATAACAGCGAGCACAACAGAAAAATAATGTTGAAGACAAGGATCATGTCAGATAATACAGGTCGATACTCATATGTATTTTATAATAGATTGTAATTTTGATTTAACTCCATATCTATACTACGTACTCGATCTACACGTAAACCTCCTATTATATTTTTGTTACAGTGTCATTCGTTAGTCTAAATCGGTCGCAGGCTTTGTAAAGCTTGTCCATCAAAGAGCTAAGCCGAAACAAGCTTTGTTATAACTTTGGGGGTGGGTTTTTTTTCCAGATTTGGTTTTGCTGACAGCAGACATGCCGACGCTGTTAGGGGTGGCGTCGGGTATATTCGTGCTGGCCGGTCTGCTCTGCATGGTCCTACATTTGTACACAAAAGCGCGTTACCACCCGGCACATTTAGCCGATGCGAGGCTGACACCACCGTGTCTGTATTCACTGAACGACACAGGTGAGTATTAAGGTGGAATTCCACCAGTGTGCAGAACTGTGCGGCACAAATGTTTACTCTGGTCGACTCACTCAAGCAAACATTGACAAATTAACATCTATCTATGCACATTTGTGCGCGTACACTTGAAACAGTGGACTCGCGTCGACGTGTACGCACTCGTTGTCAACGAACACAGTTTCGCTTCCGCTACCGGAACGAAAACATTTGTTTGTACGCGCACATCTTTAATGAGGAGTGGACGATTGAAAAAATTATTAAAATTTTATAGAAAATGTCTAAAAATATGTTGTAACTTTGTATATAATTTAAAAATAAGTGAAATAATAATAATAAAGATTATAAAATATTTCTAAATGAACATGTTCTTCACTGTGTGCTTACACAAGTTACACACAACATTGCCGGTGAAGACAGAAGCTAAACGCGATATCAGCTTAGTACGTGTAGTGAACTTTGTAAGCAATTTTTGTAACAAATGTGCTGCACACTATTTTGGTGGATTCTACCTTAACTATTGCCCATCAAGCATCTAAAATGGGTGGTAATAAAATATTTTCATTATATCATAATAATATATTAAGTATCATTAAGATTATCTCAGTAATGGCTGTGCCGTTAATGTGACAGTGGTAGTTAGTGGTAAGTACGGTTTACTATACCTACTCGTATTAGGTATAAGAACAGATAATCTACATAATATATAAATCTGTTTACTAAAAAAATCGTTACATATCATTGATATATAAATTAAATAATAAAGGACTGAGGTGCACTCCCAATTTTTTCGAACAGATTATAAACAGCCTTCTATAGCAACACCGAATGCTAACGGAACATACAGTAAAGAAGCAGAAGCTTTACAAACGTGGGCAAATTACGTTATTTTTTGCCGTTACAAATTATATATGTTTTGTAAATACAGCGGCAGTATGACAAGACGTTGCCGTTAACGAGAAGCTTACGTATGCTTTCTGAGAGGCTAGACCATGTTTTTTTTTTCGAACTTAATATATGCCGTTAACTGCATGAGACGGGCCAGAGATGCGGAGAGTAAACTGACCAACGTTACGTGTAATGTATGTTCGCATCGAGCATGTTACGATATGTTCAGCTGGGTACTGACCAACGTTACGAGGTGCAATGTACGTTCGCATCGAGCATGTTACGGTGTGTTCTAAAGTCGACGTAGCATGTTCGTTTCAACTCTGTGCTCCATATTTACCAGTTACTCTCAGTCAAGATGTCCGACAGTGTGTCTTTGTTCCACTCCATGTTTCAAGAAATAAGGTAGAGAGTATAAATAGGTAAAGTTTCGAGAGGAACGACGAGGGCAAAGGCGCTCGTGCCGACTTGTTACAGCGTACTAGCTGAACCCTGTAACACACAAAGGGTTCGCCAAAAAACGGACAGCCGGGTAGAGTACTCAAAGCGAGCAACGAGTGGCTCGTTGCTCGCTTTGATAGGACGATAACGTCGTGTAAAGAGATCATGAATAAGTGCCTCGGATGGGCTCGAAACTAGTCTGGCTAACCCGATAAAATTAGATTTTATTTATTTATTCATTGAACAATTCTAGCAAGTACATTTTACAGCTATAATTGAGACAAAAGCACCAGACTAACATTATTTATTTTTGGTGTATTGCAATATGCAGCCCAAATAGACCTAGGCCTGTGCTAGGGCTAGCAAGAGTCAATAGGTTTTCTATTTTGCTTAATACCAAATAACGACAAATATGAACAATATTATATTTTACAAAAAATGAAAGGTATGAATAGCGAATTAGAAAAAAAAGAAAAGGAAAATGGCTTATAAACCTTTCTGTATAACCAAAAAGAAAAAAAAATACAGTAAACCGACCACCGTGAATATAATTTTGTGTGTGTTGTGTGTGCGTGTGTGTGTGCGTGTTTGTGTTAACATGACAATTCTATAAAACTAAAAGTAGAGTAGCGGCCTGTTACAATCCCACTGCCGGGAATAGGCCTCCTCTCTCCGTTTCTGGAGAGAAGGGTTGGAGCTAAGGCCTACCACGCTGCTCCAATGCGGATTGGTAGGTGACACATATCTCCAGAATTCTCTAGAGATATGCAGGTTTCCTCACGATGTTTTCCTTCACCGAAAAGCGTGTGATAAATTGCAATTATCAATTAGACACATGAGTTTTAATAGAAAAACTCATTGGTGCCTGCCCGGGTTTAAACTCGTGTACCCCTCGAAAGAGTCGCACGGTCTCACCGCTGGGCTATCACAGCTCTTGACAATTCTATACTTTGTTGTAATGTGCATTTTTATATTTAAGTTGTTAAGTAACATAATTTAGCATAGATGTCAGTATAGATGGTGTCTACATATTAACTACTAGCAAAGCCCCGCGGTTTCACCCGCGTCCATACAGATCTCGTGGTAGTGGAAAGTCTACGAAATCGAAGTAGATTATTTAATTATAAAAAATGGGTATCATTAGTATTCTTGGAATAAGACTTAACTCACCAAGTGCAGGCCCTGCTATAACGGTAGGTTAGGTTTGTTATGGCATTATTTGATTTCGATTTATATTCTTAAATTCGTAAAATCTTTTGATTGGGATGTCGAATTTTAATAATTTAAAAAGTATTTTACAGGTATTGAAACAGTTATTCATAAAATATCATTTAATGGGATAAGGATTAATACAGAGATATGAATAAAATGGTTTGATTATTGTCGGCACTTTTACCAACTTTTACAATGTAAAAAAGTAGTTATATTGGCATAACTATAATAGTTAGATATATGGTATCGCGGACTTTTTTGTGGATATTGATACGTTCTATAATACTGTAGAACATTTTTTTGTTCTATCATCAATAGTTTCCGCAGCGCACGCGATGATAGATGTTTACGACTAAATTTTTTTAAGAAGGAATTTTAAATCGAATCATTACCTGTGATGAAAAGTGGATCCTCAACGATAATCGGAATGGTTGAATGGTTGAAAATGGCTGAACCCTGGCGAACCAGCCAAATCCTGCCCTAAGCGAAAATTGACTAAAAAAAAGTTGCTTGTAAGTGTTTCGTGGACTAGTGCCGGTGTCGTTCACTACAGCTTTCTTAAATCTGGCCAGACGATTACGGCAGATATCTATCGTCAGCAACTGCAAACCATGATGGAAAAGCTAGCTGCTAAACAACCGAGGCTGGTCAATCGCTCTAGGCCACTGCTGCTTCAGGACAACGCTAGACCTCACACTGCACAACAGACGGCTACCAAATCAGAGGAGCTTCAATGAGAATGTCTTAGACATCCACCGTACTCACCGGACCTTGCTCCAACAGATTATTTTTTTCGCAATTTGGATAACTACTTGCAAGGAAAAAAATTCAACTCCGATGGGGCAGTCCAAACCGCCTTCAAAGATTTTATTGATTCCCGCCCGAATGGTTTTTTTAGTAAGGGGATCAATGAACTACCTATGAGATGGCAAAAGTGCATACATAGCAATGGTACATACTTTGATTAATTAAATATATTTCATTTAAAAAAAACGACTTTATGTTCCTCCCATAGAAAACGCCAATCTCATATGTAAGGACCTAATATTAGTATAGATGTTTAGTTTAGTTTGCTCTTGAAGTGCACTGTGTCACGATGTCCGCCCGCTCAGGTGGCACGCTGAGCGCGACGCGCGCCTCGTCCCGCGCCTCGTCCCGCAGCGGCTGCACGAGCGGCACGCTGGAGCTGGACGGCGTGTCCCGGCGCGAGTCCCGGCGCGCCGCGTCCCGCGCAGGTGCGGCGCGCACGGCGGCCATCTTGCTAATCTCGCGCCACCTGAAGGCCGTAAGGGACGGCGGCGCGCACCCGCCCAAGTGCGCCGCCAAAGGTGATCCGGATGATGTATGCGCGCCCTATATGCACGATCGGTGTTCGGGCGGCGGGCGGCGGGCGGCGCTACCTCCTCAAACGTCTCGTTAAATAACTCGATCTTTTTCATAATCAAATCAAAATATTCTTTATTCAAGTAAACTTGTAAACGAGTGCTTTTGAATCAACTTTACTGCTGGTTCGGAAAGCTGTTCCTGCCGAGAAGAGCCAGCAAGAAACTCGGCGGTTGCTCTTTTTAAAATATAAATCTTAGAACTAGTTACATTTATTTATTACTGTCTTGTACTGGGTAGAAGTGCATTCACACATCCTTATCATCTAAGTAATCTTCAACAGTATAGTAGGCTTTCTGTATCAGCCTCTTTTTAACAGTGTTTTTAAACTGCTGTAATGGCATGACCAAAATTGAATAAAATCTTATACCCAAACCCACAAACGATTTACGTACTTTTGCTAGGCGCAAAGCAGGAGTCGCAAGCTCATGTCGGTTCCTTTGTCTATTATATACATCACCTATCGTTTTATAATTCTTTACATTTTTATGTACAAAAATTATAATTCTATACTGTAAGATTTGATATTGAAAACTGGGAATTGGGAATTAATATTTCAAGAACTAACAAAGGGAGAAAAATGGGAAATGGGAAGCGATGAGATTGGGAAATGGGGAACAATATTATTGACAAAAAAGAAAAGGTTGATAGAGAAAGAGTAGCATCTAATTCGGACAGATTTGAAATAATCATCATCCTCCTGCCCTTATCCCACTCTAAGTGTAGTCAGCATAACATGTTGCAAACATGTTGTCACATGATTTGGCTACGTATTTTACGACCGGCCGTATGCCTGACGTCAACTTACCTTAGTCGCCTTTTACGACACCTCGGTAAGAAATGAGGGTGTCTATTCTATGCAGCCGGACACCACACGGCGTTCGGACAGATTCGAAATAAAGAAGAGATTATAGAGTACAAAGGAAAATACAAAATTTTAGGATTGAGTTCAATTTTTTGTAACGGGTTCTAATGTTAGATTATTAATATGATATTAATAATCAATGTCAAAATTTGTCCGTCTCTCGATCTTTCTATCTTTACTGTTGTCTGTTACGCATTCAACGTGCTAAATTTAGTGCAATTGAAGCTTACATGTATACTGGGCTAATATGTATGGCAAAGAAAAACGTATAGCACACAACTGTTTTCAACAATTTTCAATTTTCACGACAATGCAGTATTGGGAAAACTATTAAGACGTATACAGTATTATTCCGTATCTACGTACATTAGCGGCCTAAAGCATGTCATCCTTAACATTTGATCCCTTACATTATGTGATTTAAGTTATTATCTTTAAAAATATCACAAGTTAAAATTAACGCGCATAAGAAAAGTGAAATAGATCGGCCATAGCCAAGCGTCGCATCGGGTCTGCTAGTAAGCAATTAACATAAGCAAATTTGGTCATATTTTAAACTATTTAACAGAAATAGACAACCCCTGCCTTGCTGTCAAACAATCCGAACGACCCGATGGGTCCGCGTGGTTATTTTATTCGCCCGCCTTACACAAATCAAATCAAATCAAATCAAAATAATCTTTATTCAAGTAGGCGTTTTACAAGCACTTTTGAATCGTCAAGAGTCAAAATTAGATTTAATAAGCTACACTGGTTCGGAATGTTGCTCTTACCGAGAAGAACCAGCAAGAAACTCGGCGGTCAATCTTTTAAACATTTAAATTTACATTATTTGATTGCAGTCTTGTTAGGAGCTGAAAGGATTTTCAAATCCAAGCATTTTTATCATTCAAATAATCTTCAATTGTGTAATATGCCTTACGTATAAGCATAGTTTTTACACTTAATTTAAACTTTTCTGTAGATAATTCTAATACAGATTGCGGAATTTTATTGTAAAAGTACCGAGACCATCGAATGAGTTGCTAACTCTGCTGAGTCGCGACGCAGGGATTACAAGCTTTTTGTGACCTCTGGTATATCTATGATACACATTTAATTTGGATTAATTTATAGAATTAGTCGTTACTTTGCGGAGCTCTATCCATAATTTGGATTTTGAAATGGCAAAAGGCGTTTGGGGAATGGTAGCGTGGGATCGCATGATGTACCACGTCGCCCGTGTCCGTTAGTTGTCCAAGTGTCGGTGTTAGCGGCCAACGGGCGACGGTCTGCGGCTGTACCATCACCTATCAATTCATTTTAATAGCGCTACTTAGCTATTTGCTGTAACCATAGAAAAGAAACGGGGACTTTTGAGCCCAATTGTAATAGGTTGAAGTAAGACTTGAAAAAACGGTATATTTTTATGTGTCAAATTTTTTTTGAATTTAGCACAGTAAAAATTTGTGTTGCCACAAAAAATTAACTTATGGATTACAATAATCTATTAAAGTACACATGACTATGTCATTATAAATAATTATTAAGTAAAATAATACGCAGTTTAAATGTTTTATTGTTAAATATACTAAAAAATAAAAAAGTTAAACTTGATTCTTGTTTAGATACCGATTAATTGTTGCTTATCTAAGCTTTGACAATGCTAAAGATATGTCATAGTTCAAAAATCAGCTGTTCAACATATAAGAAGTTCATAATCTCACTTTTATTAAATGGTGTAAACTCTGGTATTAGATTGAAAAATTCAGCCAAATGTCTAACAATAGTTATCTAATAAAAAAAGTATTAATAGGTCCCATATCCATTTTTTTCATCTTAGGCAAAAAATTTGGACGAAAGTGTATCAGTTTCATTTGTAACGCTAGACGTGTATCACTTTATAAACAGTGAAATATAATGCTGTGGCAAGGTGTGACTGACGAAAACGTAAGTGTTTGAATTGCTAAAAGCATTAAAGAGAATTAAATTGCAGCTTGTGATGTATGTTTAGCTCGGAGGTATAGTTTAGCGTGATTGTACGAAATGCTTAGATGGACTGAATTGATTTGTGATGTGCAACGCAAGATGCATAACGCTCTTCGTGTGGCGCGAGCAAGATGGCCGGTGTTTGTTTCTTTCTTCTGTATCTGTCGGCTTCTTGATGTCAACGAAACTGAAGGTGGCGTGAGCCTTGATTAATACATTAAATAATGCTTTCACATAACCAATTTCATTATTTAACACTGCTAATAATCTCACTGTACAATTTTCGAATTCAAACTACCTTGACTTATTCATAATTTATGTATAGAAACCGATTACTCACGCTTTATTCTACCGGGTTAGCCCGAATAGTTTCGAGCTCATCCAGGGCCTTTATTCACAAGCTCTTTATACGACATTATCGTGGGGGGAATTGATAATATCGCGATAACGCGATAACGATATGAGGCTGCGTGGATGTAGCTACTCATCGACCCTGTATAAGACATCAATAACTATATGTAACTAGTAATAAGAATTATTCTTTGAAAAGAACAACCGCCGAGTTTCTTGCTGGTTCTTCTCGGTAAGAACAGATTTCCGAACCAGCAGATGTTGACGATTCAAAAGCACTTTTTTACATGTTTACTTGAATCAAGCATATTTTTAATTCGAATTTGAATAACGCCATATAAAGAGCTAATAAATAAAAGCCCCAGACGGACTCAAAACTAGTCAGGCTCATACGATAGAATAAGACGCTGATTTCTATACATAAACTGACTGTACAATTTTTAGTCCACCATATTGGCAAATTTAGCAAATTATCCAAGAGAACATTTTAATTTACTTCACTCAAATGCTTATTAATATAATCGAAGTATAAATTTGAAATTGAAAAAAAAGAACCGCTTTAAAATTTATCAGGTATTTTGAAAAGATAAAATGCTAGGCCAAGCCAAAGCTTCAGTTTCAAATAAAGCACGTCGCTTTCTGCTTTCAGTGATATTCGTGTGTTGCATGGAAAATGCTTTTTTGTGCACGTGGTTATACAAATTTCTGGAAGAAATATAATTATTTGATCACTACATTTCTATGCAGTTTAACTTTATTTATAAAAGCAGGATTTACGTGTTTCTGACTATCATGGTCTTCTTCTACATTTACAAGTACTTCAAAGCCTACTTTTAGATTACATGAATATGTTAGAGTTTGATGACACTAAGCAAATTTTGATTCATACATCAACCACAATAAACACACGGCATGTCCGCCTTCCATGTATGTTGTATTTATTACTAAGTATTGCAGGACGTTTTTGCCTAAACTAATTCACGTCTGATGCTGTTCTTAGAAATCTCTAATGAATTTTTGTTATCGATGTAAGAAATTGCTAAGAGTCACCAAGTAATGTGCAATGGGTAACGGCAGTACTGAATCTGTTATACCCATAATGCTGCTGTAGTTTTATTAAAATCAAATATTTGAATTCGGGGTTGGGAATAGTATCCCCACAGTTATTTGATCAACCGTTCTTTTAAATTTATCAATGAGAATAATACTACTAGATGCAAGTGGCTTGGCTTGGATGATTTATCCCACTATACTTCTCTTACTAATCGTAAGTCCTATCTACACGAAGGATTTTTATCGAATCAAATTTGATTAGAACAGTTCTAAAATAAGTTGGCGCAGTTTGCAGTGACCCTGTCTTCGGCTCCGCGGGTCCCGGGTTCGATTCCCGCCGAGAACCAACATTTTCAATTTAGAATTTGTTGGTTCTTCGAGCCTGGGCGTATATATGTATATAAGTATGTATTTAAAACTATATATGTATATATTTACCAGTTGTCTGTCACCCATTACACAAGTATTAAGTTACTTACTTTGGTGATGGACGACCGTGTGTGTAAATGTCCCATATATTTATTTATTATTTATTTATTAATTATTTTTTTCTATTACGACTTTTGAACACTGTGTAAAGCATTCACGTAGATATAAAAACTCGTTTAACACCAATATAAAACATTAAATATTAGATCTATTCAACTGCTTTGCATCAGTACTTTTATTAACCAACTCTTTAGCATCTCAAAAATGCTTAACTCTATCCCTTAATTCAGGTTCGAGACGTCCAAGTCTAAGCTCAGTACAGAGTAGCTCATCGTCAATAAGGAGTTATAGTGCGAAGAGATGGGAGAGAGAAAGGGAGCAAAAGGAGAGACGGCAGATGAGCATGCGTCTTGCACAGTTGCACGACAAAATGGCAGCCGGCAGGGATATACCGAAGCATGCGCCAACGCCGTCTCCACGTTCCCCAAATAACTCAACCGATGGGCTACTTCCGGCCGTTTGCGAAATTAGAGAGGTATGGCCCTTTACCCTTTACCCTTTAAGTTCATCATTGAGCAATTATACTATTGTAAGGAGCCAGCTTAAAATGTGTTCAACGAAAAGAGAAATCAAATGAGGCCACCTATCTTTCTCTTTTTTTATGTGATATGTGACGATAAGAGATAAGCCCTGAGAAAAATAGACCACCTGAACGTTTATAATTTTATCCAGTTCGAATATGGTCTGCTGTTTGGTATTTATATAATAGGAATAACATCGTATTTAGGGAAAAATAAAAATGCTTTTTTACTTTGCTGACGTTTTGCCGTGCGAATGAAAATTTATGAATTTTCTTTTAAAACATTACAAAAGGTGCCAACAACACCCTAAATTCTTAGCGAGGTGTGAAAGGCGACTAAGATAAATTGACCCGTTGCGTGAACTGTGATATTAGACTGAGTAGAATAGACCACATTATTTCTTACCGAGACACTCCCCAGGACGGTGACATGCTCGACATATGTCTACAGTGCCATCTTTCATAATGTATTTCCAGTAAAAATAAATAAATGAATAATAATAATAATAATGGTAAACACAGTTAAGTGTTTTTAAATGATAATCTCACGATTATCATATCAAAACACTATCTTTGCTTTGTCACCAAAGCAGTATACAATCTAGATGGTATACCATCTCCGAACACTGGATATCTGAAATATCATTCCCTGCCGATAATTTTACAGCTGGTCACCACCTCTGATCAACAGTTACAAGGCGTGGACGGGCCATGTTCCAGCTCCTCTCTTTACTGACAGCAGAGGTCAACGACCATCCGGTCGATCGACTCCCTCTCATCAGACGGAAGTCCTGCCGTAGCCTGGATGTAGACCCCAAGTTACGTAGAAACTTGGGGTCCACAAAAATCGTAGGGTTATGCCAGGACTAGCGACTGATATAAAACATAAAATATTTTCCGACGACTAACATGTTTAAACTGAATGTTTTTAACTACAGTGCAGCCTTAATATAACGAACCACAATATCACGACTTCCTCACTCTCTTTCTTTCTCTTTCGACTCTTTCTTTCCTTTTCGTAATCGTCTACAATAAGTAATGTAAAATATAACGTTCCCACCGATGTATGCCAGTGTGACAGGTTTCAAGATGTTTTTTGCGTAAAAACATTGGATCCCTTTGATGTACAGTACCGTAAACAGTGCCGCTCGTCACTATTGTTAAATATTCTAGTTATAAATAAATAAATAAATATATGGGACATTTACACACACGGTCGTCCGTCCCCAAAGTAAGTAACTTAATATTTGTGTTATGGGTGACGGACAACTGGTAGATATACTACATATATAAGTTTAAATACATACTTAAATACAAATACACACCCAAGCTCGAAGAACCAACAATTTGTTTATAGAAAATGTTGATCCTCGGCGGGAATCCAACCCGCGACCCGCGGAGCTGAAAGCAGGGTCACTACCCACAGCGCCAACGGGCCAACATAACGTTGTAATGGTTCAGAAGTTTAAAATTTGTTAAAAAAAATAGTTATATGTTTTTTTTACCTCTTTATAACAAATTTTAGACCAACCTTCCCTCAATATAATAAACATCCGTTTAACGAATGGTTTGATATAACGAATATTGACTTTGTCCTTGAGATTTGTTATATCAAGGTTGCAGTGTAGCTATAGACACTTTGAGTTATGCAACTCCTGGCATAATCCTTTCAAGTGGACGAAATATTGGACAATTAAAAGTAGAAGCCTATAACGAGAAGGAAGACTTATAAAACGGGTAGAAAGACTCAGAAACAGCGCATCAACTACAATTAAATAGCACATTAGGAACATTGATTTTATGGAAACCCCCCGAAGAAACGTCATATCGAAATAGAGTAGGCTAAGTTTTAAACAAATTATTTAGTACCGATCTCAATCATGTAGATCTTAGAAACTAAGACTATAGTATCTTAGATGAATCTGATAAAGAAACCTACGTAGTATAATGTTGAAATAAAAAATGCTACAGATTTTTATGTGATACTATCGAAAGACGTGTGAACAAATCGACAATGGATTTGAAAAAAAAAGTTAACTGTTTAATATAGTATATGTTAACGGTTATAATAGAAGTGCTTAAAGCTTCTAGAGGAGCTTTGCCGATTTTAGTGTTAGGTCGACGATAATGTATCGAATAAAGTATTAAGAACGACTACATATGTTTAAAACGTTAAATTTAGATGTATAGATGTAAATTTATATGTTTATGATTTTTTAAAGGATAAAAACGTGTGTACAGCTACGTAAAAATTATAACAATATAATTTATTTGAAGGTAAGTCTCGAAATTATATAAAAATCTAAGTTTTTACCATCTTTACTTATAAGGTGTGATCTAGCTTATGCTTTACTACTAATTTTAAAAATATTTTCTCGTTTTATCGAAAATAAAGATTAATAATAACATAGAATTATTTCACTAATCATTTTATCACTAATAAATACGAAAATTAACATTCCTTCTTAATTTTTGTATAGATTATTAAGTATTAATATATATACAAGTGTTTTTTTTGTTATTTAACATCGATATTGCTTATAATTGAATTTGACTAATTTGAAATTATCTAAATTCATTTTTCACTGAATTTACTGTTAGAAAATATACTATAAGTATATTTTCTTGGCATGTGTAACGAAAAATGTTTGTTTTTAACTTTTTTTACATCAATAATTTTCACATTAAACAAATAAATCATACTTAATTTCTTTTTGCAAAAGTATTTTTAATTCCATATCAAATTCAAGAATGCTAAGTTTAACTTGAAAAAAATTGCCCGATTTGTAGTCCACCTCCCAAGTAGGTCAATATCGGATTTTATCTTTAACATTTTGATAAATTCCAAGGGCAAATTATTCAATTATTCAATCCTCTGGAAAAAACACAATAACTAGCTAAAATAAACACATCCGATTCTATATTTTTCTCGCCCTTTTGCTCTCTGCAATAGGTTTGTATCATCAAAAACTGAGCGAATAAAATAAAAAATTAAATGAAATACAACTCACGATTTATGTGTATGTAAAAAATACAGTTAAAACATAAATAACCTAAAAGTCTTAGGTGGTGGGGTCTTCTCGGTACCTTTTGAGGGTGCCGGGGGACGGGCCTCGAGGCGAACCTCCTTGCCCGGGCTGGTCCTCGCAGGCCTTGTGGGCCTGGTCAATATTCGGGCCGGTTGGCCCAGGTCACCTAGGTGACCTGAGGGAAGTCTGGTTCAGGTGTGGCGGTCGGGGAATAGTAACTCCCAGACCGCTGCGTCAAGTTCGGGTGGTGTCATTTCCGGTAGGTGTGTCAAATCAGGTGGTGGTAGAGTCAAATCCGGTGGTGCCCTTGTCTTAGGTCTTATTAATTAAGTCTTAGGTAATATTTTACGTAATTTATAGAATTAGGCGTTACTTTGCGGAGATCCATAATACAAAAGTAATAATAAAATTATTTTGCTATAATCCGCGATACAGTAAATAGAAAATATATATGGTGTTAAATGTATCACTATACAATAAAACGGATAGTCCACTGACTATCCGTTTTTTCATACACGATACATGCAGGATTCGTAAAAACACATGCACAAACCCAATGCCACCACAATACACAAGCACTACACACCTTCACTATCGCAAACTCAACAATCATTTCGCCCCGCAACCGAAGCATCATCAGGAGATAGACTCCACGACAAAATCGCAAAGCTTTCCGGAAAAACGGATAATCTACTATACATTTAACACTTTATATATTTTCTATTTACTGTATCGCGGATTATAGCAAAGTAATTTTGTAATATTTTACTATGTTATTATTTATGTTTTAGTGTATATTATAGGTTTTTAAAGACGCAGATAATAAGAAGTATTTGACTATTTAAAAATTAAATTAAGTTGTACAAGTCAGTTATTGAGAGTAAGGTAAGATAAACCTGTTCCTTATCTGGTGATTGAAAAATCGTTCAAAGTTAAATAAAGTGTAAAGTAGAGTTATGGTTTGCCTTTGTACAATATTTTTGTTAATAAATAATTATGTTATTTAGCTGTTATGTACCGCTGTGATAGGCCAGCGGTGAGACCGTGCGACTCTTTCGAGGGAAACACGAGTTCAAACCTGGGCAGGCACCAATGAGTTTTTCTATTTGAACTCATGTGTCTAATTGATAATTGCAATTTATCACACGCTTTTCGGTGAAGGAAAACATCGTGAGGAAACCTGCATATCTCTAGAGAATCTAGAGATATGTGTAACCTACCAATCCGCATTGGAGCAGCGTGGTAGGTCTTAGCTCCAATCCCCTTCTCTCCAAAAACGGAGAGAGGAGGCCTTAGCCCAGCAGTGGGCATAGTAACAGGCCGTTACTTTTAGCTGTTATGTACAATAAAACTGAATATATAATGTCAGTCGGAATTTTTTATGATGATTTGGGTAAACTTAAGTTATGCCGTGTGGTATCCGGCTGAGCAGAATAGACCACCCTCATTTCTTACCGAGGTGTCGTAAAAGGCGACTAAGGCAAGTCGAACCACCGTGGGATATCCGGTCGAGTAGAATAGACCACCCTCTTTGTTGCCGAGGGGTCGTAGAATACGACTAAGGTTAGTTGACGTCAGGCAGGCGGCCGGTCGTAAAATAGATAGCCAAATCATATGAAAACATGTTTGTAACATGTCGTGTCGGCCCCACTTAGAGTAGGATAAGGGCAGGAAGATGATGGGATAAACTTAGGTTCACAAAGACTTTGCACTAAAAAGATGTAGCTGAATTAAGAAATGATGCATTTTATTTGATAAAACAAAACGATTTTCTATAAAGGCATAAAAAAATTAGGCAAATCGTCGTCATTAGCGAACAATTCTGACATTCGGCTAAACTCCGTTGACTCCAAGACTTGCTAATCTGAGCCTGATAAAGTCTAATGTATCTCCAATAATATTTACATTAAATTTTTAATTTTTTTAATACTATTATTAATTTATAGAATTAGGCGTTACTTTGCGGAGATCCATAATACAAAAGTAATAATAAAATTATTTTTCTATAATCCGCGATACTGTAAATAGAAAATATATATAGTGTTTAATGTATAGTGGACTATCAGTATTTTCATACCCGATACGTGCAGGATTCGTAAAAACACATGCACAAACCTCCACCACTTCCACTACAATACACAAGCACTACACACGTTCACTATCACAAACTCAACAATCGTTTCGCCCCGCAACCGAAGCATCATCAGGAGATAGACTCCACGACAAAATCGCAAAGCGAGGCGTTATCCAAACAAGCGCTGTTAAATAGTACTTGGTTCATCCCCACCCTTTATTTTACCTCGGAACACGTGCAACAAGCTTGAACTAGAAACATTTATCTGCTCGTTAATGAGGGTGCCATTGTTATGCTTAATGATTTCTAATTGTTCCAAAATATTTAATTTCAAGCTTGTTGTAGCTTGTTCAAGCTTGCTTGTAGCAAGCAAATACTGCACACCTGCGAAAAAAGCTTGAAATTAAATATTTTGGAACAATTAGAAATCATTAAGCATAACAATGACACCCTCATTAACGAGCAGATAAATGTCTCTAGTTCAAGCTTGTTTCACGTGTTCCGAGGTAAAATAAAGGGTGGGGATGAACCAAGTACTATTTAACAACGCTTGTTTGGATAACGCTTCGCTTTGCGATTTTGTCGTGGAGTCTATCTCCTGATGATGCTTCGGTTGCGGGGCGAAACGATTGTTGAGTTTGTGATAGTGAACCTGTGTAGTGCTTGTGTATTGTGGTGGCAGTGGTGGAGGTTTTTGCATGTGTTTTTACGAATCCTGCACGTATCGGGTATGAAAATACTGATAGTCCACTATACATTTAACACTATATATATTTTCTATTTACTGTATCGCGGATTATAGCAAAATAATTTTATTATTACTTTTATACTATTATTACTTATTATTATAAATGACATTTTGTTACAACTATTATTTATGAAATTTTGACGTTCAAAAAGTGTATGTTACTTCCAATTTTGAATAAAATGTTTGGTTTAAATTGATCCAAAAAAATTTAACTTATACCAATAAATTTAAAAATACATATCGATTTTGTGTTATACACATCCGTTACGTTTTCACGGTTTATCTTGTAGGGCAATATCGATAAAATTTAGTTAATTAAAAGTTAAGGTAAAAAAATTTTTTAGGGAACTTTTCTTTTCGGAACCTGAAAAAGCACATTAGTACATAATTGAGGGTATTTTCACACTAAACTTGATGAACACAGTCACGAATATACTAGTTAAGTTCGAAAAAAGTTACATTACGTTCATCACAATTTATTTATTGTATTTTAATATTACAATTTCTTGTGCATTTGTATGATGCATGATACAATTATGGGCACTGCCCCATCTATCCCTGCGTTAGCTACAACACATGGTTTTATACGAAAGTTTTCGTAGAGGTTAAATACTTATGTTCTGTACAAAAACATGTTCGCAGAGATATTAAAAAATATATATATGTTCCTTGTAATATTTTATTTAACATTCGCGCTGCGGACACAACCTTGGAGGATATCTTGTTAAATCAGTTTTACGTATTTTAGTCTTACTTGTATTGTTTTTATTTACTGGCATTGTTTAATTAGTTATAATTGTAAGCCAAAGTGTTATGTTAATATAAAATGAAATAAATGTTATTTGTACACTCTGTGATTTTATTTCTTAGAAATCATATTATTTATTTAATTATTAGGAATTATCATATTATTAGGAAGTCCACGTGATATACAATTCGATTTAATTAATACAAATATATATTTGTAAAATACAGTTTTCTATATATCCCATTCAAACGGTAACGCATCTAAAATTATTATAAAACAAAGTCCCAAAAAGCTGTCTGTCTATGTATGTATGTAATCGATTTTTCTCAAAATTTACGGAACAGATTTTTGTACGATTTTCACCAAAAGAGAAGAAGTGTTAAAATTGCACAGTTGTTAAAAAACTTGCTTGCAGGGAGCTTTAGTCGCGTGCGCTACGTAAACCAGGAACTAAAGGAATGTAGTTGTAGAAAATTGTAGGTCTATGAAAACACTACAAAAAAGTCCGCGATAGCATGTCTCTGTCTCTCACGGCTCACAATAACTACTTTTATGTTCAAAATTTCGAAAATTCGGGAAAAGTTTTTAAACTATCGTCGTATTTTTGTAGATCTACAATTCTCTAGTATATTGTATTACTTATTGTATTGTATATTACTTTAGTCTTGGTCGGGAACTCGTCAACATAATTTACACAATACAGTTATAGTTACTTCTAGTAAAAATTCGTTCAGTAGATTTTGAGAAAATCAATCACATACTGACGGACAGCTTTTGGGGACTTTGTTTTATGTTTAAAGATGCGAAAGCCTGTTTATCTTACTATTAAGTAGCTCACGGCTAATCTTCTGGAGAAACTTTAAATTAAATACAATTAGAGCATATATATCGGGCATATATTCCAAAAATTCCCGTTGGTTTTTCAAAAGTAGGAAAATAACAATATTTATAGGATCCAAAGTAGAATTTATAAAAAGAGAACAAAATGAACGTATGTAACCATACAACGTAATAAATACAATGAGTCAAGTGAATCTACCAACTAAAAGAGCCTCTGCAGGCAAGAACCGATCGTAAAAGAGAGAGCTCTGTTAATGACCTGGCCACTTATATATCCCTGGATGGGCGGCTATAGCGTTGCTAGCAATAATAAATTGAGACATTGATTAAAAATTGTTGCTGTCTACAATATATAATTGTGGGTATATGCACACTTAGTCGACGCGAACGATATCGCAGGCACCTACCAGTAGTTTATTCTAAACGCATAATTAATGATGGAAACGTGAGAATTGCCAAGTTCACTGAGTTCTTCAATGATAATACATACGTCATAACGCTTGCCTCTTCAAGAACATCGGAACGGACTAATTGGGTTTTCAGTTAAAAATAACTTGAGCTACCCACATTCTCCGAGTTTTATTTATATCAGAGTACATATCGCCGAAATAAACTCGATGGAATTTCAGTTCGTGTACCATGGATATGGTGACGTGTATGTTTTCGTTTTTTATCTTAATTAACTTACAATATACAAAGATATTTACATTATAAATGCGAAAGTCAGTCTGGTAAATTAGATACCGTAAAATATGCAAATAAATTCCAACAGGTATAACTTCCTAAAAAGCTAAAGGATTTAATAGCAATTAATGAATCTTGAATGAAATGCATGAATGAAAGGAAAAATAGTCTCCATATTAGCAGATTTGCTTGTATGTTACCACCTGGGCAAAGTTGGCATGTTCTAAGGGACTATTAATCTTATAGAATAATTGTTTTTACTTCAGGAACCGGAATTATTCCTCTTTTATAGGTCTAAAATGAAATCTATAGGTGTGCCGTATATAAATCTTTTAATAATAATAGAATTATAATGAACAATTCTACTTCGATTTATTAGTTTAAGGAAACAGGTATTCTTACGTTAGCTTCACAGTATATTTTTAGCAATTTGATTTTTGTGCATAAAAGTATACATAATTATAAAAAGATTGGCGATGTATATAATAGACAAAGTAGGAACCGACATAAGCTTGCGGCTCCTGCTTTGCGCCTTGTAAGAGTACGTAAGTCGTTTGTGGGTTTGGGTATAAGATTCTATAACAAAATTCCACAATCAATTTTAACTTTGCCATTACAGCAATTTAAAAATACTGTTAAAAAGAGGCTGATACAGAAAGCCTATTATACCGTGGAGGCTTACATTGCTGATAAGAATGCGTGGATATAGCTGCTCTTTGACCTTGCGCAGGATAGCTATGACAAAATGTAATTAGTATTAAGAATCTTCTTTTTTAAAAGAGCTCCACCGAGTTTCTTGCTGGCTCTTCTCGGTAGGACGGCTTTCCGAACCAGCAGTAAAGTTGACGATTCAAAAGCACTTGTTTACAAGTTTACTTGAATAAAGAATATTTTGAATTTGAATTTGAATTTGAATATTTATTGTTATATAAAAAATTGAAAGCAATGAACATCTTGGGAGTCATCAACATGCACAAACATGCAACAAAAGGGCGCAAAGTTAAATAATGAGAAATGATGAATATGTATGCAAAAACAGAGGCGGTTCGGTTAGTTGATAAAAACAATTGAAATAAAAAATGTTTGCTTAATATTTATCTACGAAGTACTTTGTACTTAGTGTAATGTTAATTACTTTACATGTCACTACAAAACGAGTAAATTTTCTAGAATCACCGTGAAAAAAAACTAGTCAAAGTAATGAATTATCTATGGTAATGAAGACAAGTGAAAAGCTTTAAATTCCATATCTATTGTTAACCGCAGTTTCCACGTCTGGAGCCTATCTTAGCAGTAGCATCAGGTAATGCTTATTATAAACATGCATTGTCATCGGGACTGGACCGATATGTACAATTTCAGCTCAATCGGATACCGGAAAGCGAGTCAAATTTAACTTTCAAGAATACATCTCACATACATATTGAAAGTTGAATAAAGCTTTTAAAAAATATCTTTCGTCAACTTAAAAAGATTTAACTTATTTTTGGGTGTAATGGGCAATCCGCAAATCTCCTATCAGCATTTAAGTCACAGACTAAAAAATATGTCTCAAGTCATTTAAATTAAATTTAGCTTATTGTTACGACGTGTTTTAAATACAACCTCCTTTATATAGTTGGCCAGTAATAAAAAAAAAACATTGTCGCTGTCATATGTGTTTAGTTGTTGAAAAAGATTAAATGAGTTGACTTTTGGAAAATTTGTTTCTTATTTATTGAATAAGTGTAATGGAAAAATATTGTTGTCTTTATATTATTATCAATATTAAATTACATTTTAATCAATTCAAATAATCACTATTATCTATTATTTTATTCATTTATTTTTCAACTTTAATCTATATATAGTTATTCGTTATTTTTATTTTTCTTCCTTTTTTCCATCAATTTTTTTTTCTTTTCATTTTCTTTCTGTTACTCATAGGTTGGCTGGTAGAGATCCCTTTTAGGGATAAGTCTGCCTTTTGTTTATACAATAAAGATAAATAAATAAAAATGGGAAAATTTGATTTGCTCAAGTCTATTTTTCTATAGAAACCTTAGTCGCAATATACGCTGCGCCTCTAGTAAAATAAATCAAACTCAGTTTCATTACATTTATTTACTCTTGGAAGTTGAGAGACATTTTAACACCAGAAATACGTATTAGATCTTAAATCGGTGACAATATGGAATGTTTATTTAATCTACTTCCTCGATGGTGGGGCCGGCGCCGCCTCCGGGGGCAGCTCCACCAGCCCCGGGAGCTCCGCCAGGGAAGCCCGGCATGCCGCCTGGCATACCGCCCGGCGCGCCACCAGCACCCTGGTACATCTTAGTGATGATCGGGTTGCAAATGCCCTCCAATTCCTTTTGCTTGTGCTCGTACTCCTCCTTGTCAGCGAGCTGGTTCGAGTCCAACCACTTGATGGTATCATTGCATTTGTCTAGGATAATCTGTTTATCGGAGTCTGTGATCTTGTCTTTAAGTTTCTCATCCTCCATGGTAGACTTCATGTTGAAGCAGTACGATTCAAGGGCATTCTTGGCCTGAATGGTTTCCTTCTGCTTTTCATCCTCGTTCCTGTACTTCTCAGCCTCGTTAACCATACGTTCGATTTCCTCCTTTGATAATCGTCCCTTGTCATTGGTGATGGTGATCTTGTTCTCCTTGTTGGTGGACTTCTCTACAGCGGACACGTTGAGGATACCGTTCGCATCGATGTCGAAAGTGACCTCGATTTGAGGGACCCCACGTGGCGCAGGAGGGATGCCGGTCAATTCGAATTTACCGAGGAGGTTGTTATCCTTGGTCATAGCACGTTCGCCTTCAAACACTTGGATGAGTACACCGGGCTGGTTATCAGAGTAAGTAGTGAATGTTTGAGTTTGTTTGGTGGGAATGGTCGTGTTGCGCTTGATTAAGGTGGTCATGACTCCGCCAGCGGTCTCAATTCCGAGCGACAGCGGCGTCACGTCAAGTAGCAACAGGTCCTGGACCTCCTCGGACTTGTCGCCGTGCAAGATCGCAGCCTGGACCGCTGCACCGTAAGCGACGGCCTCGTCAGGGTTGATGGATTTGTTGAGCTCCTTACCATTGAAGAAGTCTTGAAGGAGCTTCTGCACTTTGGGAATACGTGTAGAACCGCCGACAAGTACAATGTCGTGGATCTGGGATTTATCCATTTTTGCATCACGGAGAGACTTCTCGACTGGCTCCATGGTGGACCTGAAGAGATCAGCGTTCAACTCTTCGAAACGAGCCCTCGTAATTGATGTGTAGAAATCGATACCCTCAAAGAGAGAATCAATTTCGATGCTAGCCTGTGTAGAGGAAGATAAAGTTCTCTTTGCTCTTTCGCAGGCAGTTCTTAACCTACGGAGCGCTCTTTTGTTGGTGGTGAGATCTTTCTTATACTTCCTCTTGAACTCCTGGACGAAATGATTAACCATGCGATTGTCGAAGTCCTCGCCTCCCAAGTGCGTGTCACCGGCAGTAGACTTTACTTCGAAGATGCCATCCTCGATGGTCAAGATGGACACGTCGAAAGTACCGCCGCCGAGATCGAAAATAAGTACGTTACGTTCTCCACCTCCCTTTTTGTCAAGACCGTACGCAATCGCTGCAGCAGTCGGCTCGTTGATTATTCGGAGAACATTCAAGCCAGAGATGGTACCCGCATCTTTCGTGGCTTGGCGCTGTGAGTCATTAAAGTACGCTGGAACCGTGATTACTGCATTCTGCACCGTCTTACCAAGGTATGCCTCAGCTGTTTCCTTCATCTTGGTAAGCACCATTGAGCTAACCTCTTCAGGGAAGAAGGTCTTGTCCTCCCCTTTGTACTGAACCTTAATCTTTGGTTTTCCTCCATCACTGACCACCTCAAACGGCCAGTGTTTCATATCAGCTTGAACTGTAGTATCCTCGAATTTGCGGCCAATTAGTCGTTTGGCATCTGTAACAAATAAATACATTTGTTACTCACCAAGCAAAAAATAATGACATATTCTAGAAATATTTAGACATTATCAGAGTAATTGTCTCAATCACTTTGTTCAGAGACTCTAGTCTAGTATATTGGGTTATCATCATAAGAACCTCTCATTAAAAAAAGACCTATGATCCATATATGTCAGAACTGAAAATTGACAGACCTAAATCATAGGGTATCTTGGTGTGGGGTAAGGCAGCTGATATCCAAAAAATAATTGTTCTACAAAAGCCATTTATAATATGAAACCAGGAGAAATTTAAAGAAATAGGTAATTTTACTAAAGCTTAACAATAAATTTACTATAATATAGTGTTTGTAAAACAAAACACATGTTTTTAATAATAAAAAAAAAGCAATATTAGTAATAGGCAAACTAGGAACTGAAATAAATTAATAATACCAGGGGTAAAGCTTCATAAAGTACGTAAATCGTTTGTGGGCTTTTTTTATAATAAAATTCCTCAATCTATTTTGGACTTGACTTTACACAAGTTCAAAAAAACAATTAAGAGACTCATTAATAAAGCTAATTATAATGTTGAGAACTATGTTATGAAAGTCTTGAATTAAATCGAAACCACCCACACCCTAGATGATACTGTAATCTATGTTTGTTAACAAATGCAATATTTTAATATTTATTTTTGAGTTGTTGCTGGTTCTTCTCTAGTGCACCTTTCAGAACCAATCTAGCTTCATTTTAATTTTAATTTGACGATTCAAAAGTGCTTGCAAAGTCAGATTTGAATAAAGACTTATTTGAAATTGAAAAGGTTACATAAAAGATTATCTTAGGGGTTGAGAGGATTGGGAGAAGAGGAAATAGGGAGAGTTAATGATAAAGTTGTTCAACTAAAGTGATTAATGAGAGCTAAAATTCTTTATAGAAAAATAAAAAAATTTGACCTTTCATGTATAATATACATTATACAACATATAAAAGGTATTTAAAATCAAAGAAGTAAAATTGATGCATGATGAAAATGAATCACAATCTTAAGTTATTTATTATACACATGTATTTTATCATCATACAAAATCACTAATGACTCATAAAACCTTGCAACACCATTTCAAGTCAAGGAAGTTTAACTATCTTATACCTTATAAAGTCAATAATTAGCTTTACTTATTCCAAGAACAAATATTATGTACAACAGACTTAAGGATTATATCGTTAGTCAGGGCAACATTATATCTTTAATTTCTATAATTAATTATACCCAAATGGTTTAAACATGTAATTTTAATGTGTAGTTCAAATATTGAAACCTATGTCCTTGTAATATATCTATAACCAACTTATTCAGAAAATTTCTCAAATGTATGTGACCTGCCAATGTATATCAGATGAGCATGGCATTCCTGAGCTACTTACTTGCTGCCCTCCAATAAAAGAATTCTATCACCCAGCTTCAGAATAGCAATAGAACTTTTCTTTTACTTAATATAGGTATAAGTAAAAATCTATTTAAAATCTCAAATCTATTTTGTTATGATAAGAAATAGAATACAGTAGGTAGTAATGTACCAAATCATATCATAGTTTATACTGAACAATAGCATACATAAAAATAGGTCACAGCACTTATTTGCAGCACTAACTGGTCAAATAATAATACTTTTCTCTCTATACAAGGTCATTGAATGGCAAAACTAAGCTGACCTCCTTTATTAAACAAAAGAGTCATTTATATTGTTTATTCTATGTAACAATACAAACAACTAAAAAAAGGCCTTACTACAACTAGGCTTATCTTTTATATGAACATAGCAATTAGTAATAGACAAATTGCAATAGTGCATTTGAGAAATTAAAATTATTCATGCACATTGCAAATTATTTAGCATTCTCTTATGTATTAAAATTGTCTGCAAGTCTTTTGAGTCTTTATACTTTCTTGCCATAAAAAAATATTTTGAATTAAATTTAACTACTTTTTTATTATTATTTTATTGTTATTATTACTATTTTATAAAATGGTAATTAGATAAAGCCACCAAAATAGTTAAAACTTAACTAAAACCAGATTGAAATTGTACAATTTTATCATAAATATAGTGGTGTCACAGGAAATGGTGATATTTAGCATAAATTGCAGGATATTTATTTGTTGAGCCACAAGCATGCTATGAATAGTTAAAGATTTTTTAATAAAACAAGCTCAATCATTAATCAATAATCAGTAGTTTTAACCTGGAGAGATCTCATTTAAGTAGTGTGCTTACTTATATGTAATAATAATAATATGAATTAGATTTTTTGAAGGTAAATAATTCCTAGTAATCCAAGTTTATATGAGTAGGGTTATCAACATTCTTTATAGATCTTTCGCACAACTTATTCATTTTGGTTTTTTTACTGTGAAAACAATAAAAATAATAAAAAACAATTAAAATTAATTAAGTTAAGTGTTTTTTAGGCCTTGCTGCACTGACCACCCTGCCAAAAGTTAAAAAGGTTTTAAGGATTAAATGCTTAGAACAGTATTTTGTAGGTACCTTTATTTATGTTCAATATTTAATAGTTATGATGTAGCGAAACGAGGGATAATATTCTTAATAAAAGTATAGTTGGCCATACTAATTAAATAGTATGTAAAGGTCACTCACCAAAAATTGTGTTGTTAGGGTTCATCGCCACTTGATTCTTGGCAGCATCCCCAATGAGACGCTCTGTGTCTGTGAACGCGACGTATGAGGGCGTGGTCCTGTTGCCCTGGTCGTTTGCGATGATCTCCACCTTCCCATGCTGGAACACTCCCACGCAGGAGTAGGTGGTTCCCAGATCGATACCTACCGCAGGTGCTTTCGCTGCCATCTGGAACAATTTAAATCAAAATAAAGACAACTATTTACTTCATTTTTAACACATTGCTTACGGGAACATTAAGCTCGTGATTCTATTTTTCATAGTAAAACGTAGGAGACGAGTTAACTCGTTCCACCAAGGTCGTGAGTTATCTATTGTCTACGGTACCCCATCAATCTGCAGATACGTTGTTTAGTTACGCAGTGCTTTAGTGGGAAAAGACCGGACTAGAAAGTGTTAATGAACCTTTTACAACTGGAATAAGTAAACAATACCCCATTAACCTATATCCATAATGTTCTACGACTCGTAAGTCTTTTACTGAATTTTATAAGAATCCTATTCAGAAATTGGCATCAAAATATTAACAATTTACGTCGAACTTGTTAAGCTGACTCATCAGTTAGGTGACCGCAAGGTTCTATACTCGAATGCTCGAATATCAGCAATTTCTATACTATAGCTATTCAACGCAAATTTTTTTAAAGAAACATTGAATTAATTTACATTGATAGTAAAAGGGTTGTTTTAAATCTTTTGCATCAAGTCAAATTCTAGATGGCGCTGAAATCTTAACGATAATTTCATGCGCGGTGTGAGCGTCACGCGGGAAACGCATGGCAGCCATCATGAAAGCGTATCGATTAAGAATTTGTTACGAACGTTCCAGAATATACTCGATCAATACACAAACTACAAATTAACAAACGCGTTAGTTTGCACTTTGTAATAGGCACGCGGTGAAATTACGCCCTGAAATTGAGTTCAGATTAATAAACCTAAAAGGGGCAAATTCTATGATATATGACACACGATAACAGGTTAACGGAAGTCCCAACTCCCAACGTTCGTTAATCTTAAATTTATCACCACCATGTTATAAGTACTAATTACGGTTTGATAATCTTATCTAATAAAATAAGAAAATGTAATGAATACCTTTACAAATGTATAAAATAGCAAGAATTTATCAATAGGAAAATTGAGTACTCACTGTTTTGTCTTAGCTAATACTTCAGTAGACTTAAATAGTAGTACACTCAGCAAAGGTGCGCGATCGTCGGCCTCTTTTCACGTAATAAAATGGCGCCTGACGCTGTCCTAGCGCTTTATATGCGAGGGCGTAATCGTCGGACGTCACTCGAGTTTTCTGGAATATTCTTTCTCATAAGCCAATAGGACGACGTTTAGTTTTCCAAACTTAACGCTGATTGGCTGAAAGGCTTTCATTCCAGAGAGTATCGTTCTAGAAAAGGGGAGTGGAGTCAACTGTCAGAACATAATGATGTACAGGTATCGACAAAATCAAAGCATTATCGATAATATAATTTATAGAAGTAGGCGCTATTTTACGGAATATCATACTAGAAAAGTAGTGATAGAACTATTTTTTTACAATCCGCGTTTGTACAACAACCGCGCAAAAGCGGATTATATCAAAATATTCATTACTATTGCATTATTGATAAAACTTATAAAATTCTGTAAAATTGATAAATGTATCTTCACCATAACAAAATGTAAGTAAGGTTACATAAAGGATGAAGTTTTATGTGACTTTTTACTTTTAATACAATATTGTGAAAAAATACACAATCAAATTGAAAAAGACTTTATTTTTGTACTCTTTCTTATCGACTGCCGCCATTTAAATGAAATGTACAAGAATAATGTTGGCCATGAGATGCTGGCTCCGGTATATTAACATATTATGTATTTTATATTGATTACGAAAAAATCACAACAGGCACTATAACACAACGTTTGATCTACCTCTAGTATTACATAAATACATACTTTGAACGTTAAATTGACGAGAACAAGGTTGCGAATACAGCTTGTTAAGTATAAATATAAAGGAGTAAGTGCCAATTGACCATGTAAAAATGTTACTGTACCAAAGCAAGTTATATAAGATGCAATGTAGTATTCTTATTCGAGGAAACTAAATATAGTTTTTTCATAACATGTTTTGGATCTTTTTTTTTCAAGATATTTTTTTTATTTATTACTGGGTCCGGCCATGCGATGTTGTATGTAGCTCAAGAGTTTAAAACTGCTGCGATCGCCACCGAACTTCACAAGATCATACGCTGGATCATTCTAAAGATTTTAGCCGTTTCGGAATCTATAAAGAACATACCGACGAACATTCTTTATTACATATTAAAATTTTAATATCGATAATAAGACATCTCTCTTCTTGGTTGCACCACAGATATTTTATTATTACTGACACAGATCATTATATATTATTTTTAGTTAGTAGTCTATGACACAGACACAGATATTAACTAGTAAAAATGTTGGAGGTTAGCTTTGTTAACAAAACTATAATCATTCATCATTTAATGTCTTTACCATTTATCATTAATATTTAACCATTTTTTTGAACACTGCTCGAAAGAAAGAAAGAAAGAAAAACTTTATTTACAGCAGGAGAGACTTCTTTTTACAAACGATGACGGACCCGAGACTGTCTATTATCATCTGCCAATTATAGAAGTATAAGATAATAAAAATTATAATAAGCACGTTACTAGTTAATCATATGTTCAATTAATTTTTAAATTTCACCATAGTATAACATTCGGCTATTTTACTTACATTCCCCGTTATACGCTCTGCAAAGATACTGTCTTTATTACTTTAATTAAATATAAAAATAAATATTTGTACTAATTTTTAGTTTTAATTAAAGTAATGTCATTAGCAAAATTATTTACTTATTGCTTATATCACCACAATAGTGATTTCGAGATATAAATCTACTTATGCTGATATAGTACTAATATAATTCAATTATACAACCTGAACCTATGTAGTGCTTGTGTATTGTGGTGGAAGTGGTGGAGGTTTGTGCATGTGTTTTTACGAATCCTGCACGTATCGGGTATGAAAATACTGATAGTCCACTATACATTAAACACTATATATATTTTCTATTTACTGTATCGCGGATTATAGCAAAATAATTTTAATATTACTTTTGTATTGATTTTAATATTTCTATGTAAACTCTATTGGTAATTAGTCTGTGGTCCATCTTTGTAATCAATAAGCAGCTGCAGTTCCAAAGAAAACTGCATTATGACAGTTTTGAGCATTGCGTTAAAAGCATAGAGATATTATACTGTCAAAACTGAAAACTCATTAGTTCACTGATCACTCGACGCAAAGACTATAATATACATATGACTATGACCAATATATATATATCGAAAAATATTACACAACAGTTTTAAAACTATTTATTGCCTATATGCAATTATTTTTAATATTATGCTTTCATAAGTTGCTTCACATCTGGTTTATTTGAAGCGCTAGTTTATTACTCACTATATTATAAAAATCTTGTATCTTGTAATCTTTTTCACTATATTATAAAAATCTTTTTAATTTTGAAAAATTTAATAATAAATTTTAAATGTACCTATCTCTCGGCAAAGAACGTGAATTAATGTATAATGAATTAGTTTTTTAAAATATTATTATCCAAAAAATGTCGATGGACACATTTTAACATAGACAATACACTATAGGTATAGAGTACATTTAAGGTTGCCTTCCCTACTCTGGTATAATAACTCTATCAAATTAACTTGTATTTTCGCACCACAGTTAAACACTTCGGTCTGTACTTTACAGTAGCCAGAGCGCGGCAAAATTTAAATCAATGCATTTCTTCACCTAAATATGTAATGAATTATTCATAAAATATGTATATATATTGATAAAATATTTCGTAAAGGTTTTCAATAACATGCCAAAACAATTCTTAAAACACTTTATAACGCTTTTTAGTTTAATTACAATTATTTTACGTCATACCAGAATGCCGCCAAAAAAATTATCTCTATATCTTTTTAATATCCCCTCAAGTTGAGGCTAATGTCAATACTTAAACTTCCAAATACATTTAACTTTATATAGTAATTAATATCAATACAATATTATTATTATAATTATTAAACAAATGTAAATATTGCTAACAATATTTTTAATAATTACATATTTACAAAATCTTTATCTTTTAATCTGACTACTTGATAATATTTTACTGAGGATGTTAAATAAAAAATAAACAACATACAAAACTTTTATTGAAAACAGACAAATCAAATAAATACAAAACAAAATATTACAAATATTCAACAAATCTGTTAATTATACCCTTAATTATAAACAAATACTCTTAATAGTTACTTTTCCTTGTATTTACACTGAAAACATTAGAAACTTTTTTATCCTATCTTCTAGACTTGATGCTATACCTAGTAAACTTTTTATAATTGCTACACTCAGATTAGAAAAAAATATAAATATTGCCGGAAAAGTTATTCCTTTAAATGTGTACACGGATATTGTTTTTTCGTTAACTGTAGCAGGATTAGTATCAATATAGAGAGGTCTTTGGCAAACCTTGTACAAACGTCTATATTTAACACCCTCGCCCGAAGCACGAACCGCAACAACTTCCATAGTATTATGTCTAATGGAACATTGGTATGGGGTAAATGCGTGTAAGTCGGAAATTTTGCATTACAAATAAGAACCATTTGTGACATTCACAATTTAATTCTGCGTGAGATTCCCTGCGGGAGAAATATAAGGAAATAAGTATTCTCACATTAGCTTCACAGTGTATTTTTAGCAATGTTATTTTCGTGCATAATCCAAAAAAAAATGGCGATGTATATATTCAAAGCTGATAAAATGTGTGGCATTTTTATTTCATTTACTTTCTATATTTTCATCTGAGTGTTGTGAATGCAGCCAGAACAACTATTTTGTATTTATATATTTGTTGACATTATTTTTCACTATATAAGATTAATAACTAAACCGTGATCGACGACTATGGACCACATAAGAAAACTCAGTCACTCAAAGGGGGATAGAGCGAGCTATGCTTGGAGTATCTCTAGGCCAGAGTTCCCCAAAGTTTTTTGTAGACCCCTTGCCATGTTTTCCCGTGTTGGGTAGACCCCCTACTTACCTGATATTGATTTCCTGTAAATTTCTAACTGTAGTGAAGTTTAGTGTTAAAAACACGTGTTTATTTATATCAAATCAAATCAAATCAAAATATTCTTTATTCAAGTAAACTTGTAAACAAGTGCTTTTGAATCGTCAACTTTACTGGTGGTTCGGAAAGCTGTTCCTACCGAGAAGAGCCAGCAAGAAAATCGGCGGTTGCTCTTTTTAAAATATAAATCTTAGAACTAGTTACATTTATTTATTACTGTCTTGTACAGGGTAGAATTGCACCTATATCCACACATCCTTATCATCTAGGTTACCTTCAACAGTATAGTAGGCTTTCTGTATCAGCCTCTTTTTAACAGTGTTTTTAAACTGCTGTAATGGCATGACCAAAATTGATTTCGGTCATGCCATTGCGATTGATTTTGAAATTGAATCTTATACCGAAACCCACAAACGATTTACGTACTTTTGCTAGGCGCAAAGCAAGAGTCGCAAGCTTATGTCGGTTCCTACTTTGTCTATTATATACATCACCTATCGTTTTATAATTCTTTATAATTTTATGTACAAAAATTACGTTATTTAAAATATACTGTGAAGCAAATGTTAGAATACCTGTTTCCTTAAACTTCTCTCGCAGGGAATCACGCGGACTTAAATTGTAGATGCCACGTATGGCTCTTTTTTGTAATACGAAAAATTTTTCACTATCCGCGCATTTACCCCACAGCAATATTCCATAAGACATAATGCTATGGAAGTAAGCAAAATAAACAAGTTTCGCTGTTTCGACATCTGTAAATTGTCTTATCTTTCGAACAGCGTAGGCTGCTGAACTAAGTTTCCCTGCAAGAGTTTTTATGTGTGTGCTCCATTGGAGTTTTGAATCCAAGGTCACTCCCAAGAATACAGTTGTATTTTCTGTTTTCAGTGGTACATTATTTATGGAGAGCCTATTTGCTGTTTTATACATTTATTAATTGAATTTAAATTAAAACTACTCAAAATAAAATTTTGTGCAAGGTTTGTTTGTTTGTTTGTTTGTTTGTAATCTCTTTATTGCATGTGTTAATGCAATGGCGGGCTTATTCCGTAATCGGAATCTCTTCCAGCCAACCACTTAAATTTTGACAAAGGTTTTAATAAAAATTTAAAACTAACTATAAAAAATTAAAATTAAAATAAAACTTAAAATACAGAAAACTTAAATTAAGAAACAAAAATAGAATTAAAAGTAATACGAAATAATAAAATAATATTATATACAATACATATAATAAATATAATAAAATAATAAATAAAATAAAATATATTTATTAAAAAATATTAATATCGGCTGAGATTTTTTTTTAATGTTTTGTTTAAATGAAGATATTGTTTTTAATTTACGAAAGGAAACGGGCAGTTTAAGGTAGCGAAGCTCTGAGACTGCGACTCTCAGGTTTTTACAAGTTCAAAATGTATTGCGACCACAAAGCGAATATCGACATCCTACAACTTTATAAACACAATTTTATAAACATATATAATATTTTTTTTACTTCATAGGTACTTTTATAAATAATGTATATGTTTTGATTTATAAGATAGTATGATGAAAGTAAATAGGTACTATCAGTGTATGTGTTTAGATCCACTATCGTGGACCCCATTTTCATTTCATGGACCCCCAAATTTTTTTCCGCTGACGTAGACCCCTTGCAGGTTGTCATAGACCCCTAGGGGTCGATATAGACCACTTTGGTAATGACTGCTCTTGGCGATCAAATAAGATATGAGGAGATCCGTAGAAGAACCAAACTAACCGACATATGGTGGCAATTGGCGGGGCACGTACTACGCAGAACCGATTGGTATTAAGGTCCTAAGGTGCTGCAATTGCGACCTCGGTCCAAAAAAGTAGCGTCGGTAAACCCCCTACGAGGTGGATAAACAACCACAAAAATGTCACGGGGAGCCGATGGATCCACGCGGCACAAGATCCTATGGTGTGGAAATCCCCTAAAGAGATCTGTGTCCAGCAATGGACGTCCATAAGAAAAAAAACTAAACGTGTGACGGACAAACATACTCGTAGTCTCTTATACCGACGATTAAAGCTAATTGGGGTACCTTTGTATCATTTACTATCGTGTATAAAACGTAATGTTCACAACATCTTAGAAGAAGCATTCCGCCATGTGGTATCCGGCTGAATAGAATAGACCACCCTCATTCCTTAGCGAGGTGTCGTAAAAGGCGACTAAGGTAAGTTGACGTCAGGCCGGTCGTAAAATACGTAGCCAAATCATGTGACAACATGTTTATAACATGATAAGCCGACCCCACTTAAGTGGATATGGGCAGGAGAATGAATGATCTTAGAAGAAACATTGAGATTCTAGCCATTAAAATCATCACCAGATAGAGATACGATACCTAGACTGTAATTGACAATTCAAATGCAACTTTTTCAAGGGGTCACGGGTTCAAACACCGGGCAGGCACCAATGAATTTTCTGTTCAAACTTATATGTCTAATTGATAATTGCAATTTATCACAAGCTTTACGGTGAAGGAAAACATCTTGAGGAAACCTGCATATCTCTATTGAATTTTGGAGATACGTGTAACCTACCAATCCGCATTGGAGCAGCGTGGTAGGTCTTAGCTCCAATCCTTCTCTCCAAATAAACAGAGAGAAGAGATCCATGGCCAGCAGTGGGATACTAACAGCCCGTTTCTTTACTCTTTACTCTACATTTACTTTTCTGGTTTTGCATGCGGTGCATACAATCTATACTTATTATACATATAACAAAGTCCCCTAAAATCAACAAACAAAAATACTACAAAAAAAAATCTGCGACGGCATGTCTCTATCTCTTATAGTTAACAGACATTAACTACTTTTACGTTAACTCAATAAAATAAATGATGGAAAATTTTTGTGACTCACTGATTTGCAGCGTAGCTAGTAAAAGTTTAAATAAATAAAACTAATTAAATTAAGTTAGACAGGATCACGAGATGCGGAAGTAGGTCTGGTACATGGTGCCAAGGGCGGTGGTGATGAACCACGAGAAGCAACACCACCAGGTTGCGAACCCGAACACGCCGCGGAACACGTCCTCAGTGAACACCTGCGTTCAATTAAACAGCGTTCAATAGTGTTACGAACATGCGAAAAGAGTTCGTAATGCATATATCATAGAGTTCAAATTGGAATGGGGCAGTTTACGAACATGCGAAGAATTCGTAATGCATATGTCATAGAGTTTAAATATGAATGGGACAGTTTACGAACATGCGAAAAGAGTTCGTAAATTATACGTCATAGAGTTTAAATATGAATGGGGCAGTTTACGAACATGTGAAAAGAGTTCGTAATTCATACGTCATAGAGTTTAAATATGAATGGGACAGTTTACGAACATGCGAAAACAGTTCGTAATTCATACGTCATAGAGTTTAAATATGAATGGGGCAGTTTACGAACATGCAAGAACAGTTCGTAATGCTTACATCATACAGTTCAAATTCGCACGACGCTAATTCTCTAAAAAATTCACGTTGTTTACGAGTCGTGTTCCGTATCGCCGCTAGGACTCGCGAACATTCTCGAAATCGGTTCGTTCGGTATATAATGTCGTATAGCGCGTCTTGACATTCAGTTTGCGAAAAGCAATCAAGAGCGAATTAAGACAAATAAAAGTGAAATAATAGTGACCTTTGTTTTTGGACAACGTACTGCATAGAGACTGTAAGTACTAATTGTGTAGTAAAAAGCTGAATTAAGTGTTTTAAACAAGTCACCAGGTATTTTTATGCAAATCCACGAACTGTACTGTACGTAACAATAGTAATAATAAAATTACTTTGATATAATCCACAATAAAGTAAATAAGCTGTGATAGCCTAACGATGAGCTGGGCTTTTATTTCTGGTATTTTTTATGTCTATTTGTTATCTAGTATATAAAAATATAATGTTCCTCTGTATGTCCTTTGGAGACTTCGTTACGGCTGGACCTATTGTAATGAAATTTTCAGACAATCTTTAGAATGATCAAGTGAATGATCCTGTAAAATTTGGTGGAGATTGAAGCAATTTTTTTCAGCTGTCATTGACTACTTTGTTTCTAATGAAAGTCGAAACTAGACTACAGTAAAATCTAGTTTATTTATAACCGACCCTTAAAAAAACGTTTCGACTGGCATTTTATTGGTAGCACCGTTCTTGAGAGGAATCAATATTCATCAGTTCTGGTTTTCTGAGAGATTTCAAGAATTTTTCAGTTTTATTTGTATATTTTTAGCTTTATTAATGAGAATGAATATACCATTTTCAAGTTCTCCCAAGCCATTTGGAACTGCTCCATGCCCTCCATGGTTACGACTGGTTTCGCTTCATCGCGTGGTACCTCTGTGGAGTTGCTGATGAGTGAGGACCACGAGTAACCCCCGAGGGTCTTGTACATGAGGGTCAGGTACAGGCACATGATGATGGGGCATACGTATTGTAACGCAACCACGCACAGGTAGTAGAACACTGATGCTATCTAGAAATGGAAATATATATAGCCGTGTGGTATCCGGCTGAGTAGAATAGACCACCCTCATTTCTTACCGAGGTGTCTATGTTATACTTATGTTTAACAAGGATATATATCCTTGTTAAACATAAGTAAATTTAAGTAAGTGTAAACAATTCCTGGCCTTATTACTATTATATAAAGTATTTAAGTAAGAATTTTGTAAACGCTGTAGGATTACTGAATAAATAAATAAATGTTTAAGCATGGTAAATGTGACTTTATTCGTCGGATAGGTTGATATACTTTGCATATATACAAGAAGACATCATACATATATCAATATCCGTATATCATGTCTCAAGCACAACACGTCAGTAACACCAGAGCCGCGCGCGCGAATGGACGTGTAGTGATATGCTATTAGTGCGTGTTCGAGACTGTACTAATCTCATACAATACCATTTATCACAAGTTCACCCTTCTCTCCAAAAATGAAGAGAGGAGGCTTATGCCCAGCTGTGGGATAGTAATAGATTGTTACTTACCTTTTTCTGCAGATCAATGTTGGTGATCCTGCCGGCTTCCTTCTTCTGCAGGTCGATCCGGCGTTGAGCCATGTCCAGGTAGGCCTGTAGCTGCTGCGGCATCAGCGCCAGGCGGAGCACTATGGTGAAAACAACGACCACTAGGCGCAGACTATCGAACGCCTCGCTGCTCATGCTGAAAAGGTATATCAAAAGAATTGACTAAAATGACGGACTCACAGCTTAAAACATAACCTCCTTAATATTTAGGAATTACGAGGTTTTTTTACAGAAATGCCCCAGTACAAGTCTTAGTTGTAACATACACACACACACACACACATCTAATACATATTAACACTTTTTACTCATGGTTATATATCCTTGTTAAACATAAGTAAATTCAAGTAAGTGTAATCTGCTCCGGGCTTTATTATTATTATATATAGTACTTAAGTAAGAATTTTGTAAATGTTTAGGATGTTTAAGATAAATAAATAAATAAATAAAATTAAGTATTTTTAAGAAGAGTTCAGAATAATTATGTATTTTTATCAGTCTATAGTCACTAGCCTATATTAGGCTATAGTCACCTCCTTGATATCGGGTAGCCTGACTAGATTCAATCATGTCCTTGGTCGTTAGTTTTGAACTGAGTGCAGCTCGCTTGGTAATTCACCCCGGATAGGCTCAAAAGTAGTCAGGCTAACCCGATATCAAGGATTATAGATTAGTTGAGTATTATAAAAAAAATGTTCATTTCGTATAATAAGAAAATAATATTAAGTGTAAATCATAAGAAACCATAATTAAAAAGAATGGTTTAATGTAATTAAGAAGATTAGTTTAGTGTAATTAAGAACAATCATTCAAAATGTAATTAATAGCATTAGTTTAGTATCATTAAGGAGATTAGTTTAGAGCAGTGTTTTCCAACGTGTGGCCCACGCCCCACAGGGGGGCAATTTGAATGTTAAGAGGGGGCAATTCGAAAATGGACTCAACATGAGTTTAACTCTTTTGTTACGGGTCATTTAAATCCAATACTAGATTCGGTGCCAAATTTAACGGTAAAAGAAAATTGTTAAATAATTATAGTATATTATAATCATAATATATAAAAAGAATGTTTGTCTGTATCTCCTTTATAGGTCCGACTGGACCGATTTAAATGTAATTTCATACAATCTTAGTAATGACCCAGCGGATTATCTTGTAAAGTTTCATGGCAATCGAAGTATTGTTTTTTTAACTATTGAATTCTGTTTCGAGGGGAATTCGACACCAGAGTGAGCCACAGCAACGCGTGGTCGGACATCTAGTTATCTTAATATATAAAATTAATGTTAAAAAATATCCTATCTAAATTTATATAATAATGAATAAATATAATAATAGTATTATGATAAATTTTCAGAGAATCTTTAGGATGAACGTTACGGTGAATGGGATAATGAGCTAGTTAGGTATAAATTCAATTTAAGATATCATTTATGTTTAGTATAAATTCAGGCGCGCGACGCAGCGCGACCGGCCGGATCAACGACCTTCATGCATTCGTTCGCCGCCGGTCACGTCCGCCAGTTAGTAATGTTTCGAATACTATAAAGATAAGACGCGTACGCCGGTATACGACTTTATGGTATAACGCACACGCGTAATTATGCGTTTTGCGTGTGGTTTTTAGATTTAGTGACGCGTTCAAATAGTGAAGCGTTTAACAAGACGCGACCGTCCGCGTTTTTAGTGCGCGTTCGGGTTAATGTTCCCCGATATGGGACGATTCAATAACGTGTGACCTTACGAAGGTTGTGTGCACACCGCGTGTTATTTGTGTTATTTAACCGCGTTGGTGAAGTGTATACTCCGGGAGAAATAGACAGTACGTGTCCGTGGAAGACTGCTGAGGCGAGCCAACGGGTTCGGGAATCGGCCAAGTACATACAAGCACACACACACACGTACACATATACAAGCAGTGACTCATGAGGCCGGACCGCATACAGCTGACGGCCGCATAAGGTAGGTTGAGACGCCGAGACGACGGGCCCAGGTCTCGGAGGTTGTTTCATCCGCCCGCACGTTTGTGCGGAACAATTTATGTAACTTTACACAGGGGTGGGGGGAGGCATAAGAATTTATGGAAAGGTTAAGGTGGAGCATGCCACAAGAAAAGTGTGTAACCACTGGTCTAGAGTAATTAAGAAGATTAGTTTAGTTTAGTGTACGTACAGTGGGGCGGTCATTCCACTGAACACCCTGACTGCGAGGTAGTGACGCGCCAACGGACGCACCCACAAGGAGGCCAGCACGAAGGGCATAGCAAAGTTGATGTTCAACAGTAGAACCTTTATTTTGTTATCGCTGCAATATCTGAAAGAATTGGCTACGTACAAATAAACAAAAAAAAACTACATACTTAAAATTATTACTTAGTAATACTCACTTACTAATAGCTGGTAGCTGTGATAGCCCAGTGGTGAGACCGTGCGCCTCTCTAGAGACGAACATAGGTTCAAACCTGGGCACCAATGAGTTTTTCTATTAAAAACTTGTCTGTGTCTAATTAATATGAAGGAAAACAAAATTATCATCATCATCCTCCAACCCTTATCCCACTATAAGTGAGGTCGGCATAACATGTTACAAACATGTTGTCACATGATATGGCTTCGTATTTTACGACCGGTCGCCTGCCTGACGTCAACTTACTTAAGTCGTATTTTACGACACCTCGGTAAGAAAGAGGGTGGTCTATTTTACTTAACCGGATACCACACGGTGGGTCAACTTAACTTAGTCGCCTATTACAACACCTCAGTTAGAAGTGAGGGTGGTCTTATCTACTCAGCCGGATACCATACGGCTATTCCTGACGATATTTACTTACGACGCATAAGCGTATGACAAATTGCACACTAATTGCATGCCTGGGGTTAAAACCCATGACCCCCCTCGACACGGTCTAACCGTTGGGCTATCACAGCATTCGTATTTAGCGTATGTTTTAAACACTTGTGTGGAAATGTGTAAACGTGTTTGGCGTGTTGGTCTGTGTGTGTGTGTCTTTGTAATTGTGCAAGCTTTTTTATGTGTTTTTTAAGTGAGCGTGTACATTTTATTGTGTGTGCAAGTGCGGACTCACTTTATTGAATCCCAATGCATCCTAGCCACACGAAGGCCGGGAAACGTGAATAGGTTAAACCCCATGACCCCCTCGACACGGTCTAACCGTTGGGCTCTCACAGCATTCGTATTTAGCGTATGTTTAAAACACTTGTGTGAAAATGTGTAAACGTGTTTGGCGTGTTTGTCTGTGTGTGGCTTTGTAATTGCGCAAGCTTTTTTTATGTTTTTTTCAAGTGAGCGTGTACATTTTATTGTGTGTGCAAGTGCGGACTCACTTTATTGAATCCCAATGCATCCTAGCAACACGAAGGCCGGGAAACGTGAACAGTGTGCCGACTATTGCTGCCCAGACGGCTAACGAAAACTTAAGGATTAACTTCGATGCTGGACCACTGAAAATTATATAAATGAACAAAACTAACTAAATCAATTGAAATTCGAAAAGCGACCATATAATATTGAAGGAGGTAGAGCATATTATGCCTTTTATCATAATGTTAAGGATCAAACACTTAAGGTAACTAACGTATTGCCGTAAGCTGATAAAAGTAACGGCCTGTTACAATCCCACTGCTGGGAATAGGCCTCCTCTCTCCGTTTCTGGAGAGAAGGTTTGGAGCTAAGACCACTCTGCTCCAATGCGGATTGGTAGGTTACACATATCTCCCGAATTCTCTAGAGATATGCAGGTTTCCTCACGATGTTTTCCTTCACCGAAAAGCGTGTGATAAATTGTAATTATCAATTAGACACATGAGATTTAATAGAAAAACTGATTGGTGCCTGCCCGGGTTTGAACTTGTGTTCCCCTCGAAAGAGTCGCACGGTCTCACCGCTGGGCTATCGCAAGCTAATATTGTAAGCTGATAACGCATTGTCAATTTTTCCATTACTTACAATAGATTTTTATGAATTTCTCCTTATAAGATGTTTAGATTATGAAGAGGTATAAGTGATGCTAAACGATACGGATATAGAGATTAGTATAGTATTATAGGCTAACCGTTTAACTCAGACCTTGCCTGCGCCGTACAAGGGCGCGGAGGTAGTATAAGAAAGGGGAATGAGGTGCGGGTGGTCACATCTTGTATATCACACAACGGGCGCTCGACGCTCGCACCTATCTCAGTCCATATTCTCGTCCTACCTGCGCGCCCTTGTACCCCGCAGGCAAAGTATTAGTTAAAGAGTTAGCCTATAGATAGTATTTTTATCTTAAATATAAATTAAATTCATTAAGAGCCATTAGTTAAATTTGGTCTTTGAACAAAATATTTGATTGATACTTAAATCTATAATGAACTTTTTTGAAAACAAGTTTTCTTAAATTTATATGATATGAATCTTACCTAAAGATTCTATATCAGTAATAAAAAATAAATACTTACACAGATGTAAGACCCTGGTTCTCCAAGAATTTAGAAGCGTTTTCATAGAAACTATCATATGCTGGGTCCACACCAACTTCCAGGTTTTTCTCATCGACTATCAGCACCATCATGGCAATCAAAAGGAAAACACAGAATGCAACAATGCAGGTGGATCGCTCACCAATTGATTCATCACTTGTAAAATACTGTTTTGTCAATGACAGCAATATTTTACTATTTTACTGATAAGGAAAAAAATCACACAAAATATTATTTAAATTCCTATCTATACCCCATATTAACCAATATTATATAAGATGTTATATAATATTGGTTTACAATTCTATAATAAAATTCAACAATGAAAAATTACCATTACAGCAGTTTAAAATTACTATTACAACAATATAATAATAATAATAATAATAAGCCTTTTATTCCGAACAATTAACACGTATTGAGTTCTTCTAATTTTGCTTATAAGATATCTCTTAGCTCGGTGTGCCTTTTGGCATAGGCCTCCTCCAACATTTTCCATTGTTCTCTATCTTTTGCCACTCTTGTCCAGAAAGGGCCAGCAGTTAATTTGAGGTCATCTTCCCATCTTCTCACTGGCCGCCCTCTAGTTCTTTTTCCATCCCTGGGGTACCATAGAGTAACCTTTTGACTCCACTTATTTATTGAACAGCGCATTGTATGACCCGCCCATCTCCATTTTTGTCTATCAATGCGAGCGATGATATCAATGACTCCTGTTTTTGCTCGAAGATCATTGCAACTGATTTGGTCCAGAACCCGAACCCCCAGCATGCTTCTTTCCATAGCACGTTGACATTGTGCCAATTTTTTTTGGTGCAATTTGGTTAGGGACCATGTCTCACATCCATAGGTGATGCAAGGGAGCACGCATGTATTAAACGTTTTCCTTTTTATTTGCATACCCAAGTCTTTGCTTTTCATAATTTCCCTTAGAGCCCAAAATTTTTTCCAACCGTAAGCTATTCTTTTTTCAAGTTCTTTATCCATTTGGTCCTTTGTAGAAATTATTTGTCCCAAGTAAACATATTCGCTTGCAAATTCCAGTTTCTCGTCATTTATAGATATTTGTACTTCTTTCGAGTTTGTCATCAGTTTAGTTTTTTGCGAATTCATTTTAAGTCCAACTTCAGCACTTACTGACGCTAGGTCCCAGAGCATCGTTTCTAATTTTTTAGGGTCTTCTTCGAACAGGACAAGATCATCGGCAAATCTAAGGTGGTTGAGGCGACATCCGTTTATGTTCAGGCCTACATCTTTCCAGTCCAATTTTCTAAAAATTTGTTCTAGTACCGCAGAGAATAACTTTGGTGAAAGTGGGTCGCCTTGACGAACTCCTCTATTGATTGAGAACTGGGGGCCTACTGTCTCTAGTTTTATGCTGCTCTTGCTATTTTCGTATATGTTTTTAATGATGTTAATGTATGTCTCACTAATTCCTTGTTGTCTCATACTTAGCCAAATGTAGGAGTGGTCGATGCTGTCAAATGCCTTACAACAATACAAAGAGACTATTATATTATTGAAGATTACATAAAAGATAAAAATGTGTGAATATAGCTACTATTAGGCAAGGGCCTAGCCAGAATTCTATACAGGAGGGGGGGAAAATTGTCTCAGAGAATCGAAACTATTTTTTTTCCATAATCATGGTATTTAAAATATGAGGAGCTCACATTTTTTATGAATGTGAGGTACATTATAGGTCTTATGCAAGCCATTTATAGTGTCAATGTTGCCAGTGGACAGTTTCCCAGTGTTACAGGTTTAGTGTAAAGGGAGGGCAGCTACCTCCCTAGCCCGTTCTTCACTACACCCATGCTATTAAGCCTTGTACAATACAGCAAAATAGATAAAGAATTTAATCATAAGCTTTTATTTATTGCCATACCATATGCATATGCCTTTAAATAATTTGGTGAAATCTACAGATTGAGAAGCAGTTGTTGGTTTTGCTCAAACTTTCATCAGATGTCAGAGGAATAGTATGGCTTAGCAACATTAGATGAATATGACATATAAAAAAGGATACAATGAAAATAATACAACCAGCAAACACCATACCATACTTAAATTTAACTCATCTTTTAGTGGAAATACAGATGTATATATCTGGAAATAAAAAAAAAATACACAAGCAATTACAAACTTTTTACAGTTCATAAGTAAATATTAATCGGATACAAACCTCCGACATTACATAGACAATCGCTGTATACAAAGAAAAATCTACAATCCATATGTATTCTGTATAGAACCTCAAGTGAACCACATCTAAGTGCGTCACAGGCGCAGTTTCTAATTGTAAGTCAAGGCTTCTGGGAACGTGGAACGTCTCTGGCTTACCATTCGATTCATGCTTCCCGCTTTTTTTCCCTTTCGGCTTCTCTTTAGGTACACCCGCGAGCGTTTTTAATTCACTGTTATCTGGGTACAGGTATCGATACAATCCTTGTGAGCAAAGCAGCCACCGGGCAAACGAATAATTACCAAGTTTTTGTATCACTGATACCATTATCAGAGTTATAACCAGTTGAGCCCCAAGAAGTGCCTAAAATAAAGAATTTGAAGACAAAATGAAATGATTTATAGCAATTGCCACAGTGTATAGAGGTTTAACAGATATACCATTTTAGTATATTGTTGTATGTCTCAAGTAAATCTCATCATGGTCTAAAATTAATTCTATATATTATTTTTAATCCGCTCCGGAACCTATAACCTCAATTTTTGACAATGACAGTATGATGACAGTGTCAATCAATTTGAAGTTGACTCTTGAAACTTTGTTAGTAGTCTAGACAAGAAGTGTATCCAAAGACAACAGTGTTGCTGTGAGCAAAAAATTTTGTTTAATTTTATTAAAACTTTAGAATTTGTGGCTGAAAATAAATATTATGCAATTACTATAAATTTAATGAAAAATAAACGTATGTGCGATCTTATCGCACAATTAAATAATGCTGACGTTATTTATTTGTTATTAGTTTTTTAGAACAGTATCCCTGTTCCGAATGTCGCGTTGCGTACGAATGACGTATTCGGCCAAAGGAAAATCCGTATTGATCGATTTTCTTTTTATTTCGGTTTCGTCGCCGTCGAACTCCGTTCGCAGGCGGATGCGACGGACCTAGATTGGTATAGTTTTTTTTCGGAAATTGTGATAGAAAAACCATAAAAATGGGGTCGTTGTTTCGGAGTGAGGAAATGACTTTGTGTCAACTGTTTCTTCAAAGTGAAGCAGCCTATGCTTGCGTGTCCGAACTCGGCGAATTAGGCCTAGTGCAGTTCCGCGATGTAAGTAATACGCCCCTTTCTCACCTTAGATCAATATAAGTTATACGATCATTATGCGGAACACCAATTGAATGGGTGCAGTAAAATAGAAAGTCTAGATTTTATAGCCCCAGTTAATATTTGTTAGGAAAGATCTGTGACCTCATTTCATGCAGTCTACAATTTTATTGATCTTTTTTTCAATTACAGTAATGTAGTTATATTAGAAAGAATACAATATATGATTTTGTTAAGTTATATTTTTGATTTGATAAGCAATATTTTTTTATGCTGAATATCTTTCTTTGTCATTCCAATTGAAATAAAAGCTTACCAATTTTAAAAATATCATTTATTTACCTTTAAATTAAATTCATACAATAAGGAAATTATACATTTTTCAATTCTTTCTACAGAAATAATTGTGTATTAGTATTTTTGTAGGTTGTCTTCATAAATATCTGTCAAATTATTCTTAAATATATATTGAAATTCATTGTCATATTTTACAAACTAATTGTAAAAGCAACACTTATTATATATGCAGAATATAAAATGTTTATAAACTGAGCAGATTAATAAATATTATATGAAGTCATTTAAAAAAGAAATGCTTTATTCCTACTATTAAGTAATCTATCTGGTTATTAATCTACCAAGCTATGCTAATCATTTGTATACTGATTTTGATGACTTGACTAGAGTGGTGATGCCTAACATTATTTATATCAAAAGTTACATCCACAATAATTGAGTATTAAAAAATTGCAACTGTCTCATTAATTTATATATAGGATGATTTTACATACTGTTGTCTGTCCCCTTTGTAAATCACTTATTACTTATGCTATGGTAATAGACAATTGGTATACTTATGTTTTATTTAAAATTATTATTTACATATATAATAATTTTAAATAAAACAAAGACTTATATTAAGACCTAAATTTTAAAGAACATTGAGATTACTTAACAAGTTCCAAAAAAATACCTTCTGGCCTTCATAACTGTATCACATGATAATACTTAAATGTAGATGAGAATTTTCTGTATATGGTGGTGAGAAAAAATTATCAACATTGTTAACCTTCTCAGGGTGAAGTGAAGAAACAGGGGCCAATTAATAAGTTGCCTTATATGTCGAACTGACTGTATGCTGTTAGCCCTAATGGCTTTAAAGCGCCACCGGGCGGGACGGGCGAGCGCAGAAGCATCGTCGAGGTTGCGAAATGCAGAGAGACGCTAGTAAAGCGTAGAAGCTCTACTAGCGTCGAGGAACGTTGTCCTAAGGGTGCCTCCTGTGAGGCCAGACCGCGGCTTAAGGCGACGCGTAGTGGAGGGCTGATGTATGACTTAGATTAGTCATTGCGACGTCAGAAGGGTGGGGAGAAACCACGACCGACCGACGTCAGAAAACTGGGACGCTGTGTGTGTGTATTACGTGTTTTTGTGTTTGCGATCGTTATTTGATCGTCAAGGTCAAATAGGACGCTTTTTGGACGCCTATATTTTCGTTGGATGACCTTATATGTCTCACATAAAATAGTTAATATGTAGAAGGAATCTTTCTTGTTTTAAAAGGCTTCAAAAATTAGTTTTTTGTTTTATAAATGTTGGTGTCATAACCAAATCATGTGCTATAATCAAATCATGTGATTTGATTGTAACAATTAGGGCACTCCTAATTATTATCAATAATCACTGTAGATATGAAATAATGGATTACATATTGATAAAAAATTTGATAAGTACTTGTGAGGAAGTTTTTTAGTAAAACCCAAGTTTCTTGCTGTCTCTTCTCTTTCAATGATGTATTATAAATATCAATTGTTTATTTTCATGCATATAAATAAGGTTCCTTTTCTGAGGTATGAATGACCCTCACAATAATGGTTATACCATTAAACAAAAAGTTAGAGTAGGTAGAGTAAGGGTTAACTTTAAAAGATTGCAGTTTTCGTGCCCCTATAAAAAAGGCATATCTCCACTAAACATTGTTTGACTCAAACAGACAAGGCAGAGTCTTTGATTAAAGCTCCCAGTCAATTCTTACTGTCCAAAATAATCCAATAATAACCTCATCTTTGACAAACATATTATGACATTATATTCTAATTATGAAAACACAAATTAAGAGAAAACCCTATTGAAATATGCACCTTTGCTGAATTGACAAAAATCTCATGTAAATGGAATTTTTTTGTAACATCAATATTGATAAGTGTTTGAATATGTTGGAAAGCCGCTTAATAATTTCATAGAAAACGCTACCTAATTCCTTTGAATATAACAAAATAAAAGTTTGTATTCCTCTTTTTGCAGTAATTGGAAATCTATTTATACAGATACAGAATTAATTATTACTTCACTAAGCATTTCATGCTTCACATTATATATAATCCCTTATACAAAACAATTTAAATGGATATCTTGGGACCTATATAAAAATTATTCATAAAAAATCATTGCAGTTTAAACTCGTGAAAAAGTAAAACGATTCAATTTAAGTAATCTTCAATTGAGTCGCAATAAGTTTGTAGTAAGTCTGCAGCACGTCTACCATGGACTCTTATTGCGACTCAATTGAAGACGTAAACGACGACCGCGAACCGCTTTCTTATCGTACCATGAAGTTTGAATTGCATTGGGGTCGTAATTTTTGAAAAGGATAACGTTATATCAACTATAGATAACTCTGTCTCTTTTACTCACATGTTCTTAGGACGAATTCCTAACGCTCATTCGGCAACGACTTAAAGTGTGCGTCTTTAAGACGTCATGGTATGAAAGAGCAAAACAATTTCGTTTAGGTCTGTAGGTCGCGTGATGCTATTAAGTCTGCGCCTCTCAGCTTTCCCCCCTCCTCGCGCGAGGGACTTGTATCAGGGACTTGTAGATATAAAATATTATCTATTGATCTACAAAATTGTACATGGAGCACTTGTAACATAAGTGGCGCTTGATATAATGCTGTTAATTAAGACTTCCTTGTTTGTACTTCTTTAGCGACTTACGTACATTGATATTTATAGGATTTTTTAATTTGTGCCGATTTTATGAAGCAGCTCCTTCCAATCTTATTCATAAAGATCCTTTTCTTACCTTCTTGAGCCCGTTTGTTTATTTGGAGAATCATAGTTCATTACTCCCGATACTCCGTGCTCCAAGAATTGAAGAAAGAATTAAATTTGAAGAAAAAGTCAAAATTCAAATTCAAGTTGACCCTTACAACCTCTTTCTAAACGTCCAACTGTTATGAAGCTACCACTGGTTTTGAAAGATGCTCTTACAGAGAGGAACCAGCAAGAAGCACAGTCACCCCTTTTAAAAGTCATTATTTATATATTATTATTATTTAACTTTGCCATTATTACACCAGTCTAAAAACACTAGCAAAAGGAGAAAACCTACTATACTGTTGAAGGTTACTTAGATGATATCATTGCGTGGATATATCTACCGTTCGACCCTTTACAAAACAGTAAAGAATAAATGTAAGTTACATTTAGTCATAGTTTTAAGTATTATTTTTAAAGGAGCAACCGCCGAGTTTCTTAATGGCTCTTCTGGGCAGGAACAGCTTTCCGACCCAGCAATAGAGTTGACGACTCAAAAGCACTTGTTTACAAGTTTACTTGAATAAAGAATAATTTGAATTTGTGTTCAACAAATTAAAAAAGACTTAGAATTCTTGTTTTCGTTAATATTTTACAAAACAGTAAAAGCAGCTTTAGACTGAATCTTTTTCTGCAGTTAAATCCTGATGTCAATGCATTCCAACGTAAGTTCGTCAACGAGGTGCGCCGCTGCGATGAGATGGAACGGAAGCTGCGCTATCTGGAGAAAGAGATCAGAAGAGACGGCATTCCTATGCTGGAGATACCAGGGGAGGTGCCAGAAGCGCCACAACCGAGGGAAATGATAGACCTTGAGGTAAGATGATATCATGCATCACAATAAAATGACGTTTTGATCCAGTCCTATCGAGATGTGTTTGCGATTATTCCGTGCTTGAAGCTAGATAGTTTGGATTATATTTATACTAGCGAATCGCGCTGGTTTCGCCCGCGTGTAAATCAGTGTGCCACAAAGTTTTTACTGCGAAAAATACGGACCCGCAGGAATTTAACCGTAATGTACTATTAACCTAAACCATACAAAAATGCGTATAGTACTTTTTGAGAAAGTAGATTACATACAGACAGACAGCTTTTGGTGACTTTGTTTTATAATATGTGTAGATACCCTCTTTTTTTCGACATATTTACACAGATACTAATTTAGCCCGTATTATGGTTCAAGATATGTATAATTGTTGACAACCTTTTGTGCCCATATAATACGATGGAAGAAAGCTTAATAATTTCATTGTCATATACCTGTTGTAAAATTGTACGGAATAAGTGGAAAAAAAAGTTATGAGGCATTTCATCCCACCGATTCGAATAACGTAGAGTTCAAGTCAGTTCCTTAATTTGAAATCCTTCAATTCAATTCAATTTTCATCTAACGTCTTATAGGAGTCCCACAATTAAAATCACTAAGGATTTCAATTTTTTTTTCTCGGTATAGACGTTACGGTAGTCTGTAGTAATCTCTTATTATTATTTCATTATCTTTATTATACAAACATCTACTTGTTATTGTCTATGATGTCTATTTCCTAGGTACATATCATAAAATTATATTTATGTTGATCTTCCTTTAATAGACAATTTTATTATAATTTCACTGCAATAAAGTAGTCTGTACATGCGTTACTTAGGAATTATATTATTCGCCAACAATAATAAAAATAATACTGCTACGATTTGCGAAATTATTAATCAAACATTAATTGAAAGTAGAAAAATGAGTTTGACTAATGAATGATAAAATTTACGCCAAACGAGTCTATGTCGCTTGACTTTAAAGACTACCTGCGACTTTTTGAGATCATCTGCCCACCAATCCAGGATCTACAAAACATCTCAGCACCTTCGCACCTCGAGACTTCTACGTCCTTCGGTAACCCTAACTCTTTTGTTACCCAAACATTCATTGCTACCCAAACATCTATCGCTACCCCAACATCCATCCTGTTGGGCTACGTCATTTTGGTTTCTCCTTTTCCCGATCTGCCTCATCATTATCATCATCCTCCTTCCCTTATCCCACTCTAAGTGCGGTCGGCACAAAATCTTATAATCATGTCACATGATTCGACTACGTATATGACGACCGGCAGCCTGGCTGACTTCAACTTAGCTTAGTCATATTTTACGACACCTCGGTAAGAAAGAGGGTGGTCTATTCTACTCAGCTCAGTACCACACGTTGGGTCGAATTACCTTAGTCGCCTTTTACGACATCTCCGTAAGAAATGAGGGTGGTCTATTTTACTCAGCCGGATACCACATGGCATCCCAAACTGCATAATTAATATTCATCTTTCGTCGCAGGCCACATTCGAAAAGCTTGAAAACGAACTCCGCGAAGTAAATCAGAACGCGGAAGCGTTAAAAAGAAATTACCTCGAGCTGACTGAGCTTAAACATATATTAAGGAAGACGCAAGTATTTTTTGATGAGGTAAGTGCACGTTCAGATTTACAGCATTAAAGTGATTATATGTAAAGTCACATGATATTAAAATAAGTATTAATACTCTTCTGTGTAATGATTCTTGTTACGTACATACCTCAGACTTGTAAATTAATCATTAGATAAGATAATTCACTGATGGTAATATCCTCGTGAGGTTAGATGTGGAAGTCATTATAATCGTAAAACGTACGTCGTATCACGTCAGTACTTAATCCAATATGATTTTTTGTTTGCACGGTCCTCAGGATTTATATAATAAGATTGCATATCTGGTCGTAAAGATTAGAGGTCATCAGATTTGAAAGATTTAGGATTTATGTTAATATTAACAGTTGATGCTGTACTGCTGTTGTAGAAAAAAACTAGCTCCTAAACGATGAGTTTTTTCGTGTCGTTGGTGTTTTTATTTGAATCATTTTAAGTTTCTGTGTTTATTTGTTATTTTCAAAGCAATGTTTCATTATAAAAACTCCCAAGAGCCGTTACAACTAAATAATTCACAGTCCACTAAAATTCTTCACACTGCCTCTCTATTTTAAGTTGTTAACACTATCTATCTATTAAAACTGAGGTACTGGGTCTTCCTCATATTAGCATTTTAAATTTCCTTTCGGCTTGAAACGAACCCGATCCACCGTTAGGTATCTTTGATCTTTCAATGTCACATTTAGTAATGACCAACTGTAACTCCGATATATCATCGATAGACTTGAGGGTTTACAATAATTATTTAGTAAAACTATATTTGTGTCCATTTGTGACATTGACATTGGATACGTTATTGAACCTGGCGCCATTTCGGCGCTTCTGTACACAAGATGGCGGATCCGTCGCGCGAGGAAGAGCAAGTGACGCTTCTGGGGGAAGAGGGACTCATGGCGGGAGGGCAAGCGCTCAAGTTGGGGTATGCAGATTAATTTTAAATGTTCTCCGACGTGCTCTGACTCCTGCTTCCGGTACTGACCACTAGGAGTCAGATCAAGTCTTAGAGCGATATTATTTTTGCAGCGCTTGTACTGTGACGCTGATACGGGAGTCTACGGCTCACCACTCAGGCAAGCATTGGAGACAGCCCGTTTATAGTACATTATCAGATTAACACCTCTATACTTCTTGTGTGATGGAATGATAGCTTAGAGCAGCACTGAAAGTTTACCCTTTTAATATTAAATTCTAATATGTTGCTTATAGGTTTAGTCGAGTCCCCTATCGAGTGCTAATCGACTGCTGCCTGAGTGAGTTTTAACTAACCAAGAGTTTCGAGAACAATTTATTTTTGAAGTCCATCCTCGCGAACAATATCGGGTCATCACAAAAATCTTTCAAAAAATCCTTTTGGTTTCACATCGCCATGCTTTTTGTATTTGTCATGTTTGCATGTCATTATGATTTCCTTTTCGTAGTAACACAGTTGAACCATCGTCTTATTATAAATTAAGAATAGGGAAGGCTATCACAACGTATTAAACACTTCAGTAGATGTTGATAGTACTAACATACCAACAAATGCTTTTTTTTGTATAAGAACTCAATAAACGATTTGAGACGCGTTGGCGCTAATTTTTTACTACAACAAGCAATTAGTTTTATTCTCTCATGGACATATCATTATGTGGGTTACCGCTTACGGCTTGTGACGTCTTTCGACCCTTTGTCTGTCTACACGTTTGTTTGTCCGCTAGCACGAGGGTGGTGCTAGTACCACTGAATCGATGACGCGCGCGCTGATATCCGACGACCCCAACAAACATATGGGACAGGTCCAACTAGGGTATGTATACTTGTGTACATACGACACTAGTCACATTGTATATATGGCTGATCAGCAGATGAAGTTTTGTAATGTCAGTATTATGTAGGTTATATATAAGAACAGCTTCCACTGTAAGCGAATCACTTCTGTCAATTGTTCTTATTGGCATTACAGCAATATCTACTGTTCAGCTAATCTCCAAGTAATGAATCAATTGGCTCATAATTTTTTCTCCCTAATTTTAAAACTAACAAAGTCGCTTCCCTATTTTGACGACGTATGAGATGATCCATCCTCTAGTTTAAACAATGTTGACATCTTTATTATTTGTACACAAAAAACTACATCTCAAATGTTTACGAATTATTTTTTTCTTACGCAAGCCTGAGTTGAAGAAAGAACAAATGGATAATGAATTTTATAATTTCTACGCTATATCCTACAGAAGTTCCTCCTTTGGCATGTACCTTAACCTATTAATAAATCATCAGTGTAATATAGGACCAAATACTGATAAACAATAAACTTGTTAATACTAAAAATGCAACTAAATTGCATGATTAAGCTAAAGTTGAAATCGATTAGAAAATTTGGAAAGTTAATCTTAATAGAACTAATATTCGATTATCCATTACCAATTTTATCACAGATGTTATAAGTGATTAATATAAAACACTTATAATCTCTATGGTGAAAATAATTTAGATGTAATATGAATATTTGCTAAAATGTTTGCTTGATTTACTCCCTAGTTTTCGGGATAAACAAGAATCCCTGGAATTCCTGCCTTGGTTAGTAGTTTACAATGTAAATATATTTTATGTATTAGTTAATGTGTGAATATCTGGTTTTAGCTGGTTTAAGGTTGACGCTTGTGTGGTTTCAGAATCGTTGAAATTGAAAGTTTCTTTTAAGGGCGTTTCACTAGGCAGTACTTTGTACTTTTAACTGTTTTGTTAGTTTCCTCAATTTTTTCATGCGAGATATGAAATTGAACAAACTAATTTACAAACAATTTCTTTTATGTGTTTAATTTCATATTTGATATACTTCAAATCAAATCAAATCTCATATAAACACCTTTCTTATTCTATGTTATGATATCTACTTTCTCCAAAAGTTGTCTCGAAGAGTTTGCTCTGCGCAATAAGACCGCCTTTGCAAGCCTTATGTTTCTTTAGTTAAATTTCTTCTTTTATGTGTGTGCAATAAAGAATTGTAAAGCATCTATCTCTTTATCTATCTTATTTACAATATATATTTACTTTCAATCAATATGGAGCAGCTATTTTAACAGTCGAAAACAATGCCTCGGGAACCTTGTCGGCCTATATGTTAGGCCTTGCTTGTAAATTCAGATTTCAATTTCAATGATTATCTTTAGTATTAAATTTGTATTTACATTACGCTTACTAACACTTCACTATCACACTGGTATCATTAGCGTTCCCTCATTTGTATACATGGTAATTAATTGGACTTCAAGAATAGATAACGGAATAGGTGCGTATACTGTAAATGCTGGAGGTATTTGTATTACGTCATGACACGATTTCTCTGCAGTTACAGCGGCTTGGACAAAACCCTCATTTTGTAAACTTGTCTCGAGTTAATTTTAATCATTTTAATCGAGTAAATTGCCTTGATACAGAGTTTGTTCTAAGACTTTACATGACATTGTTTTTTTGGGTCTGGAAAACGTTGTAACTGCGATATCGTGTGCAGATACTATTTCCGAATCAAAATCTAACAGCGTCTTGGTACGAGTGTTTTTTCTAGTCATTAATGTTTTTTTCATTAGTTATAAATTTGTTTTTAAACTTATCGTATTCATTGAGAGCGATAACGGCACTACTATATATTAATATAGCTTTCACGGTACCTTATCTCTATGGCGAATTGCATAAGTTAAATGTTATTTTACAATGATTTTATTTTTTAACACTTTAGCCTTCATTACATCAAGAAAAAGTATTGTAAATTTGTCAGCATCACTAAATTAAGTAATGAGTTACGTATTGTTTGATTTCTTTCTAATCTGCGTTACGTATTAAATTATTCCGTATGTCAGTTACCGGAAATGTCTATGAATGGACTCGAAACTTCTATAGAACATTATATTTTCTTATGGAGACAGGAAAAATAAATAGTATTAATTCAGGGTACTTTAACATTTAGCCATATTGTCGACGAATTGATGATACACCGATGATATTGATTATAGAAACTATAACAGATCTACTTTTCTATAATCCGCGCGGGTTAAGCGATTGCATGCAATGCTAAGTGTATGAAGCAGGCAAAATTTATTTACCTAGGTAGTAGGTAGTATCGTATAGTACGCGGCAATAAATAATCCACATCGAGGCTTAGGGAGAGAAATCGGCTAGATTCTGCTTCATAGAGCATTGTCTCTGTTGCACAGACTGACGAACCGTGTGAAACGTAACATACTAACTGAGTGACAGAGACAGAGCTCTACGAAACCTAACTAACCGGCTGCTTCGTTCTAAACATCGATGTGCATTATTTAATGGTGGGTACTATACGTGAATCCTGCCCTATACACTTAGCATTGCATGCATTCGCTTAACTCGTGCGGATTATAGCAAAGTAGTTCTGTTATAGTTTCTGTAATATAGAATTGCGCAAAGTAACGCCTGCTTCTATAAATCATGATATTGATTTTAACAAAATAATTCCATTATTCCTTTTGTATTGGTCCGTTTTGTAAGTCTGCATATCACTCTTGTATGAGAACTACAATTCAAAATATCATTTATTCAAATAAACTTGTAGACCAAATGCTTTTGAATCGTCGACTCGACTGCTGATTCGAAAAATTGCTTAAAGGTGCCAGCAGGAAATTAGGCGGATGTTTTCAAAATATAATTCTAATAACTAGTAACATTTTCGTTATTTTTCTTTTGGAATTTTTTTGCGATTTGGGAGTGTAAATAAGTTTATACATTTCTTGTTATGTAAATAGTCATGGACATAATAATAATCTATCTGTTAATTTGTCTGTAAAGTGAAATAAACACAGGATCCAAACTCAGCCGAATTGACCAAAAACATCTACCCACACTTTTTACTTGCGTATTACCCACACTACACTTTTAATAGTTATTTTGAAACTGCCGTAAAAGCAAAGCTGAAATGAGTTCAATTCTTTTTTGTTGAAAAACCGTTGTATCTGACACATCGTTATTACTTTATTTTTCAACACAATGCCTTCTGCGAGCTGTCAGTATCCTAAAGTGGGTAATAAATAACTATCACATTTATTTATGCCTCATTAGTTAGGTTGGATTGCCGAAGATGAGTGAATATGCGTGACGCTTTAAATTATTTGACAAAGCTGTAAGATAAGGTTGCAAAATAATAGCAATGAAGAATTCAAGTTAATGTATAGAGTTTAGTTAGATGCGATTGCGTTATTTTATCAGGGAGAGGATTTAAACTTGCTTCAACTTTTCTTTAAACACTTTTGTGCTTAGTAAGTAGTAGTAACGGCCTTGTACTATCCCACTGCTGGGCATAGGTCTCCTCTTTCCGTACTTTTTGGAGAGAAGGATTGGAGCTAAGACCTACCACGTTGCTCCAATGCGGATTGGTAGGTTACACATATCCCTAGAATTCTCTAGAGATATGTAGGTTTCCTCACGATGTTTTTCTTCGACAAAAAGCGTGTGATAAATTGCAATTATCAATTAGATACATACGTTTTAATATAATAGAAAAACTCATTGGTGCATGCTCGTGCTTTGAACCCATGATCGTCTCTAGAGAGTCACACGGTCTCACCGCTACTTCACTTTTTACTTTTATTCTTTTTTTGTCATCATGAATTATGGTCAATTTCTAATACTAATTTGATGAAACACAAAACGTTAATAAATTTAGTTTTATGCATAAAAGTATACGTCCAATTTAGTAAATCTATCACAAACCACTGCGTAAGACGACTTATAGAGCTAAGTACATAGAATCTGAGTAAAAAACAATAGTAAAGTTGTTATAAATGTAAAGGAATACAGGAATTTATGTCAAATCCAGGTTATTTCGAAAACAGAACTTGTTTTGAGTACGTGGTATTACATCATGTTGAAAAACATACTCATTGTATTGTGTGACGGAAATTCAAGAAAACGTATCGTATTCTTGACGCCGCTGTGTTTTGATTAACTGTTGAACGCGATTGCGGTTATTTCTTGATTGAATGGAAAATTATTTATCTGTTAACTTTTCATAGCTGGTCTTTGAAACTACTTAACAAGCTTGTTTTGCGGTTCTGGGTTTCCCATGGTGCAAAGATTATTTAAAAGTAAGATACCTACCTATACTACTTACCTAGTTATAGGCGAATATCGATCATGGAAAATCTATGGTCACAAATCGAAACAGTATAATATAATTATTAAAAGGTGATACTATATTTTTGAGGAATCATTTCTTACCGAGGTGTCGTAAAAGGCGACTAAGGTACGTGTGGTATCCGGTTTAGTAGAATAGACCACCCTCTTTCTTACCGAGACGTCGTAAAATACGACTAAGGTAAGTTGACGTCAGGCAGGAGGCCGGTCGTAAAATACGTAGCCGAATCATGTGACAACATGTTTATAACGTGTTGTTCCGACCCCACTTAGAGTAGGAAAAGGGCAGGTGGATGGTGACTAAACTTTTGACGAATACTAAAGTAATAATAAATTTATTTTGCTTAATCCGCGATTAAGTAAATAGGAAAAATATATAATGCTAAGTGTAGTGTCGACTATTCGTTTTCATACCCGAAACATGCAGGATCATTAAAACACATGCTCCACCACCGCCACCACAATACCCAAGCACTACACGTGTTCACTATTTCACTATCACTGCGATTTTCTCGTGAAGTCTATAGTGCTTCTGTATTGTGGTGGCAGTAGAGGTTTGTGCATGTGTTTTGACGAATCCTGCATGTATCGGGTATGAAAAAACGGATAGTCCACTATACTTTTAGCACTATATATATTTCCTATTTACTGTATCGCGGATTATAGCAAAATAATTTTATTATTACTTTTATATTATGGATCTCCGCAAAGTAACGCCCTAATTCTATAAATTACGTAATACTTATATTAATTACGGTTAAAGTGGGTTAACCTTAAAAGCTAGACATATGCTGTCGCGGACTTTTATTTAGAACTTTTAGAGAGGGACAATTTTGTAATACATGACTTTTTAATAACTTTTACCGTTTACTTAGCGCACGCAAGGAAAGCTTTAAATTTTGCCTTTTTCACAATATTTTTTTATTGCTGATGGTCTCCTATTCATCTTAACGTGATGTTATAAAGTCTATAGCTTTCCTCGATAAAAGGACTATCTCACACTCAAAGAATTTTTCAAATCGGTCCAGTAGTTTCTGAGATTAGCGCGTTCAAACAATCAAATCAACAAACTCTTCAGCTTTGTACATATATTAGTAAAGATATAGATTAATAAATTATAATTAACATACAATAATCAACATAATAAACATGTTGGTCGATACGTTGACTCGTGATTCGATGACCAAAGGAAATAGAGATTCATTTTTATATATATAAATCAATAGTACAACTTATCGGTATGAATCACACGTTTGTATAATATCGGTAGCATGAAACTTGTATTCGCAAATGTGTCAGTCACGACTGTAAAGGTCAATGGACCCTGTAACGGTTTTGATTTCGGCACAAATTGACAACTATTTAATTATTATGAGGATGGACAACCGTGTGTACAATTGTCCCATATATATTCATTTATATTTACACATCCTAGCTAACGCCGTGTGGTATCCGGCAGAATAGAATAGACCACCCCCCTTTCTTACCCAGGTGTCGTAAGAGGCGACTAAGGTATGTGCCGTGTGGTATCCGGCTGCATAGAATAGACCATCCTCATTTCTTACCGAGGTGTCGTAAGAGATGACTTAGGTAAGTCGACGTCAGGCAGGCGGCCGGTCGTAAAATACGTAGCCAAATCATTTTACAACATGCTTAAAACATGTTGTGTCGACCCCACTTAGAGTGGAATAAGGGCAGGAGAATGATGATGGGCTTTTATCGTTTATGAAAAAATATACCAAAATTTTAATTTCAGAGATTTAATATTTGAGCCTTAAAGTTGTTTTTTTATGTTTTCATTATTCTCTAGTGTTTATTTTTAGCTTTATAATTGTAGCATCGTAACTAAGAATGATTTGATCTTCTATAATTGGTACTATATATTTAATTTAAAACTATATGGAATATATTAACTTTACCTTTACAGCAGTTTAAAAATACTATTAAAAAAAGGCTAATTCAGAAAGCCTATTTATTATACTATTGAAGATTACCTAGAAGATAAGAATGCGTGGATATAGCTTGTCTTCAACCCTGTACAAGACATTAATAACTATATGTAACTAGTGATAAGAATTATTGTTTGAAAAGAGCAACCGCCGAGTTTCTTGCTGGTTCTTCTCGGTAGGAACAGCTTTCCGAGCCAGCAGTAGATGTTGACGATTCAAAAGTACTTGTTTACAAGTTTACTTGAATAAAGAATATTTTAAATTTGAATTTGAATATGTTGGATGATTTATCGTGTAATGCGAATAAATAAATATAAGTAGCGTTATTTATAAGCCAGAGGTATATTTAACTGCCACGGTACGCTCTGAATGAATACAGCAAGTTGAAATCATCATTATTTTAAAAATACGTTACATTTAAGCGGGAGACATTAATATTGGAACAATATAAGAATTTTAATTATTGAAAGTAGCTTCTGAATTTGTCGCTGATGTTGCGTATTTATTGTAGACTAAATGAAATAAAATAGAATAAATATATGGGACACTTATGCCCGGTTTCACCAACAACCCCTAAACTATCACTTTGCTAAGGGACACCTAACTAAATGGGACTCCTAAACAGACCCCTTACTTAAATTTGATTTCACCAATTAATGTTACCCCTAACTATGGGACTCCTAACTATGTGACGTTTTTTTTACCATAATAGTGCGTGACTTGCTATCGGTATTTACGATTGATAAGAAATAAAAAGGTTTTGTGGAAAATTTTAATTTATACTATTGAATAAAAATAAGGGAAAGCAATATATCTTCTATGTTATTTCTTTTATGCAATATTAAATATTTTTGATCAAAATTTTATGTATAATGGTAGTGTACATTGATTTTTACTCTGTATTTTAAAAGTAATGCTGTCAAGTTGTTACCTACGCCATAATTATTGATATCTTTCAAAGCCTACAATTGTTGTGTGTACATCTTGCGAATGGAACTGTGTATTTTAATTATGTTTAGCAAATTATACCAGTAATATGCTAAACATAACTACACACATTTTTTCAACTTATTAAGTATAGTTAGATGAGAAGAAACTAAGATCTAATAAAATAAATAGTCCTTACTCACCTATTATGTGGCTATTCCAAATAAGGCTCAATAATTTCTAGTAAATACAACACTGTCGATTTATATAACCTATATCTCTTAAAAAAGTCTACTTAATCAAAATTTAAAAAATAATTTGGCCGCTTTCGATAAAGTTTTGGTCTTCGACTTCTATTCACGTCAAAAATAGTATCAATAGTTTCTAAATTATCGAATAAATCAAATAAATCACTGTCCATTTTCGTCTTGTAGTTTCTTTTATAGTTGTGTGTCGGTTTGGGGGGTCGACAATCCACTCCTCAAATTTAAGAGTCCCCTAAGCGATTAAGTGACCCCTAAATGTTGGTGAAACGAAAACAGTCTCCTAAACGTCCCCTAAATATACATAGGGGTCTCTTAAATTGTAGGGGATGTCGGTGAAATCGGGCATTACACACACGTTCGTCCGTCCCCAAAGTAAGTAACTTAATACTTGTGTTATGGATGACGGACAACTGGTAGATATACTACATAAATAATTTTGAATACTTAATTACAAATATACACCCAAACTCGAACCCGCGACCCGCAGAGATGAAGGCAGGGATGAAGGCAGGCACCTACTGCGCCAACGGGCCAAATATTTCTCATAAGATTTTTTGAAATGATAGAAGGCTCCATGTATGTCATCTGTCAATGACATCGTACTGGTCAAACAAAATACAACTGAGATCTAAAGCTGATTTGTGAAATTGCACGAGAAACAAGAGAAAGTTGAACTGAGCTATAAATAATTATAATAATATATAATCGGCATTATAAAAAACCGTACACTTATACTTACTTGAGAAACATGGAGTTTGTCAGACTATAATACCAAAGTAATTAAAAATTTATCATAAACTCGTTAAACGTTGAAGCTGTGACAGAATAAACGGTATGCGGATCAATTAGGGCAATAGGTTTGAGTAAGTCTGAAATTCCTAAAACAAGTGCGGTCTTAAAAGACCCCGCGTCTCTTTAACCAAGCATTATTAAGGTTAAGAGGTTACCAAAAATGAGGAAGGCTAAATAACGACCTTCAGCAGTCGGACGTAGTGCATACCAAAACCAAAAAGAGACCCCAAAACTCAAGTATATTACGTACACAGAAAACTTGGTGATGTGCCAACGTGGAACGCCCTTATCTTACATAATATTGACGAAACACGCAAATTTACACTCAAATTCCTCTGTCTTAAATTGCAATGTGGAGTATCACGAAACTGTCGATCATGGGATAATTAAATTTAACTCCTAATGTAAAGTAATAAAGATCAATTTAAGTCAAGCAGCGACATTTTGTTTGAGGAAATCTGAAATAAACCAGACGAGTGTATTACGTTTGCAGAATTCAAAGGTAGTTTCCCGTGGATTAATGCCAAACGTGAAAATTTAATTCACTGTACGATAATATTAAATCTAAGAAATAAATTTCGTGATGTCATAGACGATGCGAAGGATTGAGACAAGAATTTCATAGACAAAAATCTTTCTACAAATAAAATATGAGAAGTGTGGAGACGTTTTTAATTAAGAGTAAATCAAGATACTCTGCAGTCAACAAATGGACTTAAGAAAAGATGAATGCATAATTCTGTAACATTCTGTTAATATCCCACTGCTAGGCATAGGCCCCGTCTCTCCGTTTTCGGAGAGAAGGAATAGAGTTAAGACCTACCACGCTGCTCCAATACGTATCGATTAGTTACACATATCCCAAGAATTCTCCAGAGATATGCAGGTGTTCTCGTGATGTTTTCCTTTAACATAAAATTGTAACAGAAAGATTCATTGGTTCCTGTCAGCGGTTTAAATCCATGACGACCTCGAAAGAGTTGCACGGTCTCACCGTTGGGCTATCACAGCTCATTATCATAGCCATAATCCTAATTATCTTTAATAATCTTTGTTTGGTAATGCTTCGGTGGCATTATTTGACCTATAACGCCTTTTTTTTATAGACCAGTAAAATTTTCCCCTTATACACCATCATGACTACATATTAGAAAATGGAAGTGCCCTGCCGCGTCTGTTTTTCCAGCCGACTGATTGCGATAATATCAAAAACTATTAAAGATGTATTCAGGCGTTGATGGTCGGTAGATGCATTAATGTTCTCTTCCTTAATCCAATGAACGTCCAATTCTGGAGAAAGGTTCTTTAAAGGCATGCCTACATCACCCTGTGCTATATCTGTAAATATGCTGTGATCTTCCTGAGGGCGTGTTTCTACCGAGTGAAGGTTTTCCATTTTTGGATTGCGATTATGTGCCCTGCATATCACAACTTCGGCTTTGTTATCCTTTGAGCTATATCAGTAGTTTTTGTTATACAATTCTCTCTGTCTGATGATGAATGACTGGTAAATGCATTGATAACTATATCAATATCAAATTCATTCAAATCCAAACTATTTTTTATTCAAGTACACTTGTATGCAAGTGCTTTTGAATCGTCAAAATCTACTGCTGGTTCGCAAAGCTGTTCCTAACGAGAAGAGCCAGCAACAAACACGGCGGTTGCTCTTTTCAAAGATAAATTCTCATTACTAGTTACATATAGTTATTAATGTCTTGTACAGGGTCGAAGAGTAGCTATATCCACGCATTCTTATCGTCTAAGTAATCCCCAATAGTATAGTAGGCTGTCTGTATTAGCCTTTTTTAAATAGTATTTTTAAACTGCTGTAATGGTAGAGTTAAAGTAGATTGCGGAATTTTATTATAGAGCCTTATACCCGAACCCACAAATGACTTGCGTACTTTTATAAGGCGCAAAGCGCAAAGTCACTCGTTAAGAATTAAAGTGACCTTAAAACTTGACTTAAAACTTAAACCTTAAAAAAAAGTTGGTTTGTGGCAAATTGCAATAAAACGTAGCGTAGCGCCTACAAAACTCGTTAATGTTTAAGAGACTCATAACTTAGAATGTTATAGATGCCATTGAAATAAGGATAACAATGTATCAAGCTCAGTTAAGCCTAATTTTGAGTTCGGTCACTTTAAGAGTGCGATATGACGTATTGATCGTATAGTCAGAAGTGATGACGATGTTTATCTATTACATCAAGTATATGCTGCCATCGTTTAAATTATGTATTAGTAACATATGATTTGTTATTTCCCATTAGTCATTTTCATGTACATGTTTGAACAAATGTTAATATTTCATTCCTAATATATTAGTACCTTTACGGGCGTCAAGTAATCTTTGGTGCCATTTTATATTGATTTCCATTGTGTATTGTAAATGGAAAACTTAAATTTCCTTAAAAACTTTGTTTTTCTACTTCACACCACTTTAACACAGAATATTCCTACTAGATATCATAACATTTATATTTCTTGATGAAGTTGTGACTTTCACTTATATATGAATATAGATTACTTACTTGGATCAGAGAGCTTTGATAGCCCAGCGGTGAGACCGTACGACCCTTTCGAGCGGGTCGCGAGTTCATTCCCCGGGCAGGAAGTAATGAGTTTTTCTATTAAAACTTGTGTCTAATTGATATTTGCAATTTGTCACACGCTTTTCGGATAAGGAATACATCGTGAGGAAACCTGCATATATATCTCTAGAGATTTCTGGAACATGGATGCAACTGCTTTCCGAACCAGCGGTACAGTTGACGATTCAAAAGCACTTGTTTACAAGTTTACTTGAATAGAGAATATTTTGAATTTTGAATTTTTTAGAATATGTGTTAACTACTAATCCGCATTGTGGTAGGTCTTAGTTTCAACCCTTCTCTCCAGAAACAGAGAGGAGGCCTATTCCCAGCAGTGGGATTTTAATAGGCCGCTACTTTTACTTGGATCTGAATAGTACCTGCGAAGAATTCTTTATTCCAATTCAAAATTTTCTTTATTTAAGTAAATTTGTAAACGAGCACTTGTATCGCCAACTATACTGCTAGTTCGGAAAGCAGTTACTACCGAGAAGAGCCAGCAAGAAACTCAGCGGTTGCTTTTTCAATGTTAGTAGAATTGGTTACTGAGTGATTAGGTTTCAGTTAAGTAAAACAATACCCAGGCCTTGCATTATGGCGGCTCGTTAATCGTGTGAACAATAGTTGGTGTCAAATCTTAGAATAAGCCAACAATGGCTTACGACGTAATTGTGTGGTTTGTAACGTTAGAGAGGATTCAGTTGCATTTACGCTCAGATAACAAATAAAAATACAGATAAAGTATTTAATAATAATATTGAGTAATTATCCCGTGATCAGTCTCCTGACCTTATCCCATTATAAGTAGCATCAGCACAACATGTACTTATTAACTATTTTGTTAGTTGATTATGAGTTATTTTCCGACCGACTAGCTGCCTGACTTGAACTTAATCGTCTTTTACGACGCGGCTGTAAGAAATTAGGATCGTCTATTCTACTCAGCCGTTTACCACACGGTGGGCCAACTTACCTTAGTCTCGTTTTAAGACAACTCGATAAGAAATGTGTATGGATTATTCTACTCAGCCACATACCACACGGCGGGAAAGCCACATACCACACGGCGGGGGAGGTGCCGTAAAAACGACACCTCGGTAAGAAATGACTCGGCGACTAAAGTAAGTCGACCCGCGGTGTGGTATCCGGAAGAGTAGAATAGGCCACCCTCATTTCTTACCGAGGTGTCGTAAAAGGCGACTAAGGTAAGTTGACCCACCGTGTGGTATCCGGTTGAGTAGAATACACCCTTCTCTTTCTTAAGGTAAGTTGACGTCAGGCAGGCGGCCGGTCGTAAAGTACGTAGCCAAATCATGTGACAACATATCTGTAAGATGTTGTGCCGATCTCACTTAGAGTGGGATAAGGGCAGAAGGATGATGATGATAGGCTGCCATAAAGGAAAAAAAAGTCCTGCTTTTTCTTCGGAGGCAGAAATGAATCTAAACATAATTGAGGATATTTTAAAAACTAAGTTGACGCTAACTACGTCGCAAGTACAACTTGTTTTAAATTACTAAAGGCGTAATAAAATATTATTTGAAGTCTTGAGAACTAGCAGCTTGTAACTCGTAAACTGTCAGATATTCTTGACCCCCTTTATGAGTAATAGAAAATATCTAACAGGTTCCTTTGTAATATAAATTGTACCAGCCTCTGTGATATCCCACTTCTGAGCAAAATACTCTGCATTTGCCTGTATCAAATTTAATTGTGCCAATTGTTGCACTTCTGTAAACGCCAATTTTGTTTTTCAAAATATTCTTTATTCAAGTAAACTTGTTAACAAGTGCTTTTGAATCGTCAAAATCTACCGCTGGTTCGGAAAGCTGTTCCTACCGAGAAGAGCTAGCAAGAAACTCGGTGGTTACTTTTTTCAAATAAAATTCTCATAACTAGTTACATTTGGATGATTTATAGAAGCAGGCGTTACTTAGCGGAATTCCATATTACAAGCAATATAACAGAACTAACTACTTTGCTATAATCCGCACGGGTTATACCCGTGCGGATTATAGCAAAGTAGTTAGTTCTGTTATATTGCTAGTTATATTTGGTTATTACTATCTTGTACAGGGTAGAGGAGTAGCTATAACCACGCATCTTCATGATCTATATAATCCTTAATATTATGTACAGACATACAGACAGATAGCTTTTTGGGAATTTGTTCTATAATAAGTATAGATAATCACAACCTTCATAGCATTCGAAAAACTAAAAAATAACCTTGACTTAAATCAAACATACAAAACCGGTTAGTGTTAAGGTACAAGGTCCCAAGGGTATACCATCAACGTGGGAATCATCACCATTGAATCGCATCAAGAAATTCCCTTAAAATCATATTGTTTGTTAATTAGTAACATAGTTAATTTTAAACTTATTTACAGAATTTATTAAACTTCGTTACAAAGTTTAGCTCAACAGCATTGTTCTCGTAGATATTTTAATATAAACATCAGTATTTATCGCAACACATGTTTTGTATACGTAATTATCAGCTATTGTGTTATAGACGTTGTATTTAAGTAGATACATAGAAAAAACAAGTTACTAACAGGTCCTTGTTTATATAATAAACATATAAGGAAAGATAACTTCTTTAAACGGCCATCACGAAAAGATGATTAGTTACACTGTTTCCAGGCAATAAATTTTAATTACCCCATGCCTTGGTCATACATTTTATCTTAATTGGCTTAGACGACGTGTTTCCTAAAATCCGGCACGAAGGACCATAAAAATATATTGATACAAAATTTAAGGTTCTTCCCATAGTCATTAAAATAATTTTTGGTACATATTGTTACTTTGTATTAATAATGTATTTAGTGACTCACGTATTAAATAAATAGTACTTCAATAATTTACTAAATACGACAACAGTAATCATAATCTACTAATCTTCTAAGCTTAATATCGTTACACAACCGTTCAATCATTTCTAATCTACTAATTACAAGATATTGATTCATATATATGTTAAATTATATAATTATTACTAAACGAATCGCTTTAAGACTACTGTTTGCATTGAGAAATGCGAATTTTCCAAGAATTTGTTGCAGTTATAAAACTGATGACACTGTTAGCGGGTCGTGCTCCATCGGCAAGATCTAGCACGTCTCTGCTTTATAGTACGTAGTCGCAAATATGCTGAAACCAAACTATATATGCAATTATTATAAATTTTCATGCAATTTTATGAAGATGCCACCAAAACATTTATGATTTTGATTTGACTCTATAATCTGCTTATATTCTTGCTGCTTACCTTACAGAATTTAAAACGAATACTTTAAAATGAATAGTTTCATAGCATCTTCAACAATTTATTTGTCTAATATTAGAAATCTACATTCTCTACAATAATTGAAGTAGTTTTGTCTATAATATTCTAAGCCTTATTATAATCCCTATATATCAAATATGCTTTGAGAAGAAGTATAAGGGTCATTCGTGTAAAAATATGTGCTAAGAAAGCATTTCTGAATATTAGAGTATTTAGAAGGACTAATGTATTGTTTTCAAACTTATTCCAATTTCCTATTAATTCTAGTTTATGCCAAGGGTCTGAATTTATTTTATCAATTTGTGATTTACCACCAGATTTTAAGTGGCAAAGTTGCCGACTTACCTCTTCCGCTAATACCGGCAAATCAACTGAATTTATTTATTTAGAATACCATGATTTTCTATTTTAGTGAAATAGTAATTTTCTTTGATCCAGTTATCGTCTTAGGTCATTTTCAAATAACGCAACCATCTGATATTCGCTATCGCAACTAGGTCATTATCACTTTCAACGAATACAAATAAGCAAATAAACATGCAGTAATGGAGGGCGACATATGTGACAGCATCTGATAGCTTTGTTACACCATTATAACTCACTTTATCAATGTCTCCTATATGCAGTTTGTAAATCACGATCCTCTAGTTAATTATACGTGTTATTGTTGTGTCAGAGTGGAGTTTCTGTGGAGAAAACTTTAATAAGATTATAATCTTTATGTGAGGTATACTTAAAGATATAAGTCATATAAAGATTAAAGTTGAATCATAGTTTCTAACGTGTTTAAATGATATGACTGAATCGTTTCTCCTAGGAGTTGGAGGTAAAATCATCATTAAACTAATGCAAAAATTAGGCGTTGCGCAAATGAAGCTCAGGCAGATGAAGGATAAATACAAAAACTGTTTCATACTTAAAGATCGTCTGGAGCGAAACCTTAAAATAAATGACTAGAAGGCTACTAAAGACTATGCTTTTACCCGTTAAAGTTGTCTTAAATTGATAAGTTTATAAAACGGTTTCTGAAGTTAGTTTCAAAATTTTGAATGCTGTGACAAGACTAGTAAATAAGCTCAGAAATATGAAATAAAGTGTCGTTCGATTTTATATGAAATCATATTTGGGATTAATAGAAAAACTATTTGAGCATACAAATTATGTAAGACTTATTTTTTAACTATTATTACTAGAAAGAGATTAATTACAGACAATTTTTTTAAAAAACGATAGAGCTTTATCATTTAACCACGCCTGTCAATCGGCAAAAACAAAGTGACTAACCCGTCCCACTTACAATTGTTTACAAACTGCAATTAATTAGTAAACGTTTTTTTTATAAAACTGTATGACTATGGCACCTACATTCAATACCTTTTACCTAGTCTGAGTTGAATTTTTGCAAGATTTATTATTGAAAACGTCATGACTGCTTCATACATCTATACATGTCTTAAGTGTTCATCTAAACTTTTAAATGAATGAAATTTAAGCATTGGCAGTCAAATATTGATTTTCTAAACTGTTAAATTGTAGATGTTAACAACATGTCATGCTATTATTATCAATTACGTTTAGTTTATAATTCAAATTTTTTTATGAATAAATAATTTTGAATGAAAAAGTAATTTGTTGTAACGTTCAAATTGCAGATACTTACTTTTTCGTTCAACACGTATCTTCACACTATTAAAGAAATTAATGTCATATGGAAATGAATAAGTTTCTTCAATAGTGTTAATTGTTAAAAATATAGTAATATAAACTATGAATAATTTAGTTAATGCACTGACTATGTGAACGGTACTTATTTGTACAACTTCTTTTGCACAAAGCTATCTAGCTGACTGTATATAGGTCAAGGCTACCGATAATTTAGCCAGTTCATATTAAATTTCTTCTGTGGGTTTATATTAGGTACTAATTTTATTAATATTGGAGCTGTTTTAAATAGGGGGCATTCTGTGACTCGCTCAAAGTGAAATATCATGTAAAACTGGTTATTTATTATCTCTATGCATATGAAGCAAAAAGGGTCCCAGAGGTCACCCTTGTTAGAATAACTCCGGTTAATTGATCTATAATCCTTCTAAATCATATTTGTATCACAGTTTCGTTGCGGGTGTAATCCTGCGTGAGCGTATTCCGGCCTTTGAACGGATGTTGTGGCGTGCTTGCCGCGGAAACGTATTTTTGAGGCAGGCCGAGATCGATACACCGTTAGAAGATCCATCGTCGGTGAGTGCTTTTATTTTTATACTATACTAAATTTTACCCGCGACTTCGTCTGCGTGTACCTTAGTCCTAAAATAAATATTAGCTTCTGTCAAATTTCTCCGAAATTTTATAGCCTATATGTTACCTCACTGTATAAGCATGAATTGCGCCAAATCATCATCGACGTTTGTTCAGCGGATTGGCCGTGAATACGTAAAAGACAGACAGACTTTCGCATTTATAATATCATTAAGGATAATAGATGTAACGATGTTTTAAGTGATGCAAAATCCTTGTTTCTAAGGAACACAAAATTGTTGTTTTTATTAAATTCCTAACATTTTTACCACATTCACTCGCCTTTTAAACCTTCCCTGAACTTTCAGAAATAATTGAAGGCCAAAATTAGCCAAATCGGTCTAACGAACAGCAATTAATTTTTATATATATAGAATGACCGTATTTATTTGACTGAGTATTTGTGTGTATGAATGTATGTTTATGTATATGTGTGTTTGTGTGTTTATTTGCGTGTGTGTTTGCGTCTGCGTCTATAAGTTTGTTTGCGTCTTTGTGTTTGTGTTGAGTCAGCAAGAGGGTAAGTGATTAGTGTACAATTCGCCCTGTCCGAAGAATAAAGTCACATTTCCTATGCTTGTATATGGGAAATGTGACTTTGTTCTTCGGATATTCAAATTCAATATACCACGCTTTTAAACTGGTGTATTGGCAAAAATGAAATCGATTGCGGGATTTTATTATAGAATACCCAAACCCACAAATGAGTTATTTACTTTTGCAAGGCGCAAAGCAGGAACCGTAAGCTTATGTCGGTTCCTACTTTGTCTATTATATACATCGCCAATCCTTTTATAATTATGTATATTCTTATGCACAAACATTAGATTGCTAAAAATATACTGATAGGAGGAGTTGTTGGCAGTTTCAGAAATTCATACTTTTTACGGTCTATATCCGTGGAACAAATTGATTCTTGTAATTGAATCCCTTTTTTTAAATAAAATCTATATCTATTGAACTCGAGTCAATATGGTGGGTTGGGCCTAATGCTTTTGTATAGGTAAGTTAAAAATCGGTACAAATGTTTGTCTCAAGGCCAAACGGTAAATAACTCTAAATATAAACATCATTGTGTATAGCTATAGCTGTTGAGTTTTTACTTCACGTAATGTTTCGTAATAACCTAGAACATCCTCCAACGCCGTGTGGTATCCGGCAGAATAGAATAGACCACCCTCCGTTCTTACCGAGGTGTCGTAAGAGAACTATAACGCACGCACCCCTCGTACGCACGGGCGTAAAAAATTTCGTCGCGGTTAAATTCCACAATAGGCGTTATAAGAATTTCGTATGGTATATTCAGTCAACACTGCACGATAAAATACGTCGCGATTTAAATACGCTGTCGTGTGAACAGATACCTGGATACCCATTTGTTTCAATTCGGCGTAATTTTTACGCGCGATAAAAATTATCTCGTGCGTACGACAGGTAAGGTTATGTGCCGTGTGGTATCCGGCTGCATAGAATAGACCACCCTTATTTCTTACCGAGGTGTCGTAAGAGGCGACTAAGGTATGTGCCGTGTGGTATCCGGCTGCATAGAATAGACCACCCTCATTTCTTACCGAGGTGTAGTAAAAGGCGACTAAGTTAAGTTGACGCCAGGCAGGCGACCGGTCGTAAAATACGTAGCCAAATCATGTGACAACATGTTTGTAACATGTTGTGCCGACCCCATTTAGAGTGGGATAAGGGCAGGAGAATGAATGAATCTAGAACATCCTCCACTGCACTTCAGCAGGCTTACCATGAACTCTTATTGCGACTCAATTGAAGACCTAAACTGAATTGTTTTGCCTTTTCATACCATGACGTGTTTAAGACGCACAGTTTAAGTTGCGGAATTACAACCTAAATTGAATCGCAAACGGATTTTACTCACTCTTATTTATAAAGTATGTGAGCGATCCAAATGCGACTCAGCTAAAAACACTTCATAGTACGTAAAGAGAGCGACTCAATTAAGGGACCGACTATGAATTGGATTGCAATTGAATAGTTTTCTAAAAGTTGATTCTAGGCCTACAGTAAATCCTTCTTGATGTTCTTAATACTGAAGTAATATGATGACAAGTAATAGAATAAACCGTAGTTATTTTCACCTTTGTTTTCTAATGATAGTGTTACAATTCTCCATTGCCTGAAAACAGTGATAAAACTATGTTTTTCTTAAAATTAAACTTATATAGATCGCAATTTTTTAATTTAAACTATCGTGAGTAGTATTCACAGTTAATGTATAGAAACCGGCTATACTCACGTCTTATTTTATCGGGTTGGCCCGACTAGTTAAAAGCTCATTTGGAACACTACTTTTTCATGACCTCTATGATATAGGATGTATAACTTTGACGTTTTAACAAATATTTCTTTTCAGCTAGACGTTCTGTTGACAATGCATATATGTAATAGGTTAATAGTTAAAAGACAAAGAAGTACGTTTAACTCAATGATGAATAAACTAGTATGTTTAGACCAAACACACCACACCATTAACTTTATAGGTTTTTTAAACATGACGAGAATCGTCGATCTATTTATATATTTATTACATTTATTTGTCTTTTAATTATTCGGTAAAAATATTGGATTACAATTGAACAAAATGTATGCGACATCAGTACATGCCGTGTGTTATCCGACCGAGTAGAATAGACCACCCTCATTTCTTACCGAGGTGTCGTAGAAAGGCGACTAAGGTAAGATGACCCACCGTGTGGTATCTATCTGGTTGAGTAGAATAGACCACCCTCATTTCTTAACGAGGTGTCGTAGAAAGGCGACTAAGGCAAGATGGCCCACCGTGTGGTATCTATCCGGTTGAGTAGAATAGACCATCCTCATTTCTTACCGAGTTGTCGTAAAAGGCGACTAAGGTAAGTTGACCCACCGCGTAGTATCCGGTTGAGTGGAATAGATCATCCTCATTTCTTACCGAGGTGTCGTAGAATGGCGACTAAGGTAAGATGACCCACCGTGTGGTATCTATCCGGTTGAGTAGAATAGACCACCCTCATTTCTTACCGAGGTGTCGTAGAAAGGCGACTAAGGTAAGATGACCCACCGTGTGGTATCTATCCGGTTGAGTAGAATAGACCACCCTCATTTCTTACCGAGGTGTCGTAGAAAGGCGACTAAGGTAAGATGACCCACCGTGTGGTATCTATCCGGTTGAGTAGAATAGACCACCCTCATTTCTTACCGAGGTGTCGTAGAAAGGCGACTAAGGTAAGATGACCCACCGTGTGGTATCTATCCGGTTGAGTAGAATAGACCATCCTCATTTCTTACCGAGTTGTCGTAAAAGGCGATTAAGGTAAGTTAACCCACCGCTTAGTATCCGGTTGAGTGGAATAGACCATCCTCATTTCTTACCGAGTTGTCGTAAAAGGCGATTAAGGTAAATTGATCCACCGCGTGGTATCCGGTTGAGTAGAATATACCCTCTTTCTTACCGAGAGGTCGTAAAATACGACTAAGGTAATTTGACGTCAGGCAGGCGGCCGGTCGTAAAATACGTAGCTATATCATGAGACAACATGTTGTGCCGACCCTACTTAGTGTGGGTTAAGGGCAGGAGGATAATGATGATGATGTATGCGACTTCAGTATCATTGGCGTATTCGCTATGTTAATATTTTGGGGGAGATAATAGATTAGCAGATTGGCCGGCCATTCCGTTTGCTAATCTATATTAATGTAAATGCGAAAGTCTGTTTGACGCTTTCACGATTAAACCGCTGAACCAATATTGATGAAATTTAGCGTCATATATGATTTACACTGAGGTAACAAAAACAATAAAAAAAGACAAATAAAACAGACAGCAATACGCGATTTCAGTCGCGGATTTTTTATTTGTTCTTCTATTATTTAAGGCACATGAACGCTTAAAGTGGCGCTAACGAATTCGTAGCATTAGTAATATAATATATTAAAAAGGCGACTTAGGTAAAAGGTAAAAGGTAAAAGTAAGTTGACGTCAGGCAGGCCGGTCGTAAAATATGTAGCCAAATCATGTGACAACATGTTTGTAACATGTTGTGCCGACTCCACTTAGAATGGGATAAGGGCAGGATGAGTAATATAATATTTTGAGGTCGGTATTTATCATATCTTTTGCAACTCAAAAGAAAGTTGTAATTCTTTTTTCCCACAGTCGGACCAGGTGTACAAATCTGTGTTCATCATCTTCTTCCAAGGAGACCAGCTAAAAACCAGGGTGAAGAAGATATGCGAGGGATTCCGAGCAACGCTCTACCCGTGTCCTGAAGCGCCTGCGGACCGCCGGGAGATGGCCATGGGGGTGATGACCAGGATCGAGGACTTAAATACGGTAAATACCAATAGCATCCATACCAATATCATAAATATAATAGTCAGTATGTCTGTTAGTTTAATTAAATTTCCGAGGCGTGCGATACGTATATCGCCTTATCTATTCACATCTATACTTATTATAAAACAAAGTCCCAAAAAGCTGTCTGTCTGTATGTAATCGATTTTCTCAAAATCTACTGAACTAATTTTTGTGCGGTTTTCACCAAAAGATAGTGCAATACTTCCAGATGGTTTAAGGAAATAGTACATATCGGTATTATGCAAATTGTGTTGAAGAGTTCGCGCGAGTTTTTAAAAAAACTTGCTGGCAGCTTTAGTCGCATGCGCTGCGTAAACCAGCAGAGATACGCTTAAGTAATGTACTAGAGAATTGTAGATCTATAAAAATACTACAAAAAAGCGAAAAGCGAAAGCATGTCTCTATCTCTTATGGTTAACTCACAATGACTACTTTTATGTTTAAAATTTGTATTCGAGCATAGCTAGTTATAAAAAAAAATAAAGTACTGCGGCTATTTGACTGGCCCGTTGGCACAGTGGGTAGTGACCCTGCCTACAGCTCCGCGGGTCGCGGGTTCGATTCCCGCCGAGGGCCAACATTTTCTATAAACAATTTTTTTGGTTCTGGGTAAAAAAAAAAGTAAAGTACCAGCCTGTTACAATCCCACTGCTGGGAATAGGCCTCTTCTCTCCGTTTCTGGAGAGAAGGGTTGGAGCTAAGACCTACCACGCTGCTCCAATGCTGATTGGTAGGTTACACATATCTCCAGAATTCTCTAGAGATATGCAGGTTTCCTCACGATGTTTTTCTTCACCGAAAAGCGTGTGATAAATTGCAATTATCAATTAGACACATGAGTTTTAATAGAAAAACTCATTGGTGCCTGCCCGGGTTTGAACTCGTGTTCCCCTCGAAAGAGTCGCACGGTCTCACCGCTGGGCTATCACAGCTTTGGTTCTGGTTCTGGGTGTGTATTTGTAATTAAGTATGTATTTAAACTTATATATGTAGTATATGTACCAGTTGTCCGTCACCCATAACTCCTTGATTTGTAAGTAAGTTGTTGTTAATACTTGTATTAAGTTACTTACTTTCGGGTTGGACGACCGTGTGTGTAAGTGTCCCATATATTTATTTATTTATTTATTTATTTATTTATTTATTCAGTATTCTGTCAATGAAACCAAAGCGGCAAAAAAGATTTATTAAATGATGAAATATTAATGAAAGAATATACGACTGTGTTTTTAGGCATGATCTTAAATACAAAGATCCAATAGAGCCCCCATATATCAAACCTTTGTGGAAAACTACGTTCCACTGCATACGCTCTTAGGAAAAATAAGACAATTAGCTGATGTTGAAACAGCAAAACAGCAAAACTTGTTTATTTTCCTATTTTCATAGCATTATGTCATATGGAATCATGCTATGGGGTACAGCGGCTGATATCCACAGGGTCTTTGTTTTACAAAAAATAGCTATTTGTGGTATTTATAATATGAAACCTCGTGATTCTCTAATGGAGAATTTTTATTTTATGTGATAAGGCTAGAAATTTAAAGAAATAGGTGTCATGACTATAGCTTCACAATATATCTGTATGTGAGCGATTTTTTCAAAAAGTACTGAACGGATTTTTGCATTGATTTTATTAAAAGATAGTGTGATTCCCGAGAAAGGTTTAGGTGAATAGACCTCCACCACTGCCACCACAATACACAAGCACTACACACGTTCACTATCACAAACTCAACAATCGTTTCGCCCCGCGACCGAAGCATCATCAGGAGATAGACTCCACGACAAAATCTCCATAAATTATACGCTATTATATTCATCAGGAGTCTGTCTTTTGTGAATATAATTTTGTGTGTAATAATTTTTGTATATAAATCCGTTGCATAGTTATTGAGAAAATCACGAACAGACGGATAGACAAGTCGGGGATATTGTTTTATAATAGGTAAGGATAAAAGTTGTATATATGTATATATCGGCTTTTAAACCTTGTATATTTGGATAATCTAGTGAGTCAACTATTTCATATTTTCCTTAAGCAAATGTTATGTATTTATACAAGTTTTCCTTAAAAAAACGTAGATTATTTGCAATGAACTTAACGAATTTATATAAAAAATATGAACTAATGAAACACTCGGTTATCTACCGAAGATCTAATCATGATTTCTGTACTTATTTGTACTTTAAGACCATGGCTATGTAACTTAGCGATGCTATCAGCGATAAGGTAGCGATTAACACAAATTCTTAGTTTTTACTGTTATTAATAAAATTATGGGCAATGTACAATATATTCGAAACTATATACTAGTTATAAAATTTATATTTTAAAAAGAGCAACCGCCGAGTTTCTTGCTGGCTCTTCTCGGTAGGAACAGTTTTCCGAAACAGCAGTAGAGTTGACGACTCAAAAGCACTTGTTTACAAGTTTACTTGAATAAAGAATATTTTGAATTTGAATTGAATTTGAATTCAATATGGCCATAGATCGTTGAATTGTCTATGCGATGGAAAGAACATTAGTGTAATCACAATATTGGCTATATAAACTTAGCGATGTATTCGCACTATGCAACCTCGACGATATTTCTTTCGTGGCCATGCTTCTACCCTCATGCATCGCGTCATGACACTGTTACAGTCATTAAATCTAACAACATTTACTAGATATAGCTCTTCAGGCCTACCATGAACTCGTATTGCGACTCAGTTGAACACGTAAACGAATTTTATTTTGCTTTTTCATACCATGACGTCTTAAAGACGACCACTTTAAGTCGTTGCCGAATGAGCATTTGAATTCGTCCTATGAACATGAGAGTAAAAGAGACTTATCTATAGTTCATATAACGTTATCCTTTTCAAACATTACGACCCCAATGCAATTCACACTTCATGGTGCGAAAAGAAAGCGGTTCGCGGTCGTCGTTTACGTCTTCAATTGAGTCGCAATAACAGTTTATGGTAGGCCTGCTGTTCATGAGATCTCTGTACACGATCTTATGTCATTTGGATCCAGTGGCTCCCCGTGACTTTTTTGATGTCGTCAGTTTATCTCGTAGGGGGTTTATCAACGGTGCGTTTAAGGAGCCCAATGCCCATCTATTTTACTCACTACGTGCCCCGCTCTTTGCCACTTCAGCTTTGTGACACGCTGATCTCATTCCTGATTTGATCACTTAGAGATACTTCAATCATGTCTCGCTCTATCGCTTGCTGAGTAACCATGAGTTTTTTTAATGAGGCCCATAGAAAGCGACCCTGTGGGCCGCTATCTATGGGCTTGAAACTAGTCGGGCACATACGATAAAATAAGACGTGAATATAGCCGGTTCCTAAACATTAATCGCTGAGGTATTTTGGAGGAAAAGATCTCGGGTAACTTCCCTAACTCTGCGACTAACTTTTTTCTCAAGATATACTCAGTAAAACAAAAAGAGCAAGACTTGATAACGATTGTACGTAATTTACCGTATAATTGCCATTTTACAATCGTGTTGACGTTACCCGTCACATGCTTTGCGTTCGCCGCGTTATATTGTCCTAACACTTGACGACAGGCACAATACAAAACAATCGACACAAGGCCAAGGTTGTGTTATGGTGGATTAATTTGACGAGATCTCATGCGAATTACATGCCGTGTCGTATCCGGCTGAGTAGAATAGACCACCTTCATTTCATACTCAGGTGTCGTAAAGACGACTAAGGCAGGTTGACCCACTGTGTGGTATCCCGCTGAAAAGAATAGATTACCCTCCTTTCTTACCGAGGATTCGTAAAAGGCAACTAAGGTAAGTCGACCCGCCGTCTGGTATCCGGCTGAGATCACCGAATATAGAATAGACCACCCTCATTTCTTACCGAAGTGTCGTAAAAGGCGATTAAGGTAAGTTGACGCACCGTGTGGTAACCGGTACAGTTGAATAGACCACCCTCTTTCTTACCGAGGTGTCGTGAAAGGCGACTAAAGTAAGTCACCCGCCGTCTGGTATCCGGCTGAGACCACCGAATATAGAATAGACCACTCTCATTTCTCACTGAAGTGTCGTAAGTCGACCCACCTTGTGGTAACCGATAGAGTTGAATAGAGCTCTTTCTTACCGAGGTGTCGTGAAAGGCGACTAAAGTAAGTCACCCGCCGTCTGGTATCCGGCTGAGATCACCGAATATAGAATAGACCACCCTCATTTCTTACCGAAGTGTCGTAAAAGGCGATTAAGGTAAGTTGACGCACCGTGTGGTAACCGGTAGAGTTGAATAGACCACTCTCTTTCTTACCGAGGTGTCGTGAAAGGCGACTAAAGTAAGTCACCCGCCGTCTGGTATCCGGCTGAGACCACCGAATATAGAATAGACCACTCTCATTTCTCACTGAAGTGTCGTAAGTCGACCCACCTTGTGGTAACCGATAGAGTTGAATAGAGCTCTTTCTTACCGAGGTGTCGTGAAAGGCGACTAAAGTAAGTCACCCGCCGTCTGGTATCCGGCTGAGATCACCGAATATAGAATAGACCACCCTCATTTCTTACCGAAGTGTCGTAAAAGGCGATTAAGGTAAGTTGACGCACCGTGTGGTAACCGGTAGAGTTGAATAGACCACCCTCTTTCTTACCGAGGTGTCGTGAAAGGCGACTAAAGTAAGTCACCCGCCGTCTGGTATCCGGCTGAGACCACCGAATATAGAATAGACCACTCTCATTTCTCACTGAAGTGTCGTAAGTCGACCCACCTTGTGGTAACCGATAGAGTTGAATAGAGCTCTTTCTTACCGAGGTGTCGTGAAATTCGACTGAGGTAAGTAAACATGCAGGCAGGCGGCCGTTAGTAAAATACGTAGTCAAATCATGTGAGAACATGTTTGTAATATGTTGTGCCGACCCAACTTAGAGTGGGATAAGGGCAAGAGGATGATGATCTCCTGCGAATTTATTATTCAAATGGACTAATGCAAAGAGCAAAAGCTGGAAAGCGAATACTTCGCATCGAAAAATAGACGCCATAGACGTTGGTAGACCCCATATCGGACTGAGGATCTCAAGAAAGTCGCAGGGAGTCGCTGGATTTCAGCGATATAATATCGTATAATGTGGATTCTTCTAGAAGATCTATGTGCTGCAGTGAAGTCCATCGGTCGAGGAAGAGTACAGAAGCTAGAGCTTCTGTACTGTACTGTACAGATTTTAGTAGACTAAAATCTGACGAGAATTGACATTTTCGCGTTCACGTTAGCGTTGTACTTAAGGTGCTTCCTGTGAGGCCGGATCACAGCTTTGGCCGTTGTGTACTGACGGGTTGATCATATTACTGTGACTAGTCATCACGCCGTCTGTGTGGTAGAGGTTAAAGCTGACTGATTAATGTATGATCAAGAACTATTTGGGCAAAGATTGAGAATAAATTTATCCGAACCAGCAGTAAAAGTACTTATTTATAAATTTACTAGCAAAGCCCCACGGTTTAACCCGCGTCCATACAGATCTCGTGGTAGTGGAAAGTCTACGAAGTCGGAGTATAGAATTATTTTGTAGATTATTTAATTATAAAAAATGGGTATCATTAGTATTCTTGGAATAAGACTTAACTCACCAAGTGCAGGCCCTGCTATAACGGTAGGTTAGGTTTGTTATGGCATTACTTGATTTCGATTTACATTCTTAAATTCGTAATATCTTTTGATTGGGATGTCGAATTTTAATAATTTTAAAAGTATTTTACAGGTATTGAAACAGTTATTTATAAGTTGATGGGATAAGGATTAATACAGAGATATGAATAAAATGTTTGATTATTGTCGGCAATTTTATCAACTTTTACAATATAAAAAAGTAGTTATATTGGCATAACTATAATAGTTAGACATATGGTATCGCGGACTTTTTGTGGATATTGATACGTTCTATAATACTGTAGAACATTTTTTTGTTCTATCATCAATAGTTTCCGCAGCGCACGCGATAAAAGATGTTTACGACTAAATTTTTCCCAACTTATTACAATTTTAGTAGGGATCCCTATTTATTTTTGAAAATGACATATACCTTATGTTGCTCAGTGAAAAAGCAGCTTTCCAATGGTGAAAGAATTTTTGAAATCGGTCCAGTAGTTTTTTCGTGAAAACGTGACAAACATACATACATACAAACAAACATACAAATCTTTCCTCTTTATAATATTAGTATAGATTTCAATAAATAATGGTCCTCAATTTTCCGAACGAACAAGTAGGTTCGATGATTCAAAGGTATTCAACAGTTTATGTAAATAAAGAATGGTCATGGAATTTCCGAAGGAGAGGTAAAGTTGACGATTCAAATGTATAGTACGCGGTATTAAATGATGCACATCGATGTTTAGAACGAAACAGCCGGCCAGTTCGGTTTCGTAGAGCGCTGTCTCTTTCACACACGGGTTCGTCAATCTGTGCGACAGAGACGATGCTCTATGAAGCAGAATCTATCCGATTTCTCGCTCTAAGCCTCGATGTGCATTATTTATTGCCGGGCACTATACTTATTTCTTACTCTATATGGAAAGTTTTTTTTTACAAATGCTGTAAATGTTTAAGGTCCTCGGCCAAACCCAAGACCACCGTCACCGCGTGCTCGTGGCGGCCGCCAAGAACATCAAGAACTGGTTCGTGAAGGTGCGCAAGATCAAGGCCATCTACCACACCCTGAACCTGTTCAACCTGGATGTGACCCAGAAGTGTCTCATCGCTGAGTGTTGGGTGCCCGCTTTGGACCTTGAGACTATCCAGCTTGCCCTTAGGAGGGGCACGGTAAGTACGCATACAGTAAAAGGCCTTTTTTACACGGTTTCGGTCTTTTTTATGCTTGAGAGAAGGAGAAAAACAAAGAAAGTCGATGAAATAATGCCTGAAAGAGCGAACTACATCGAACCACCTCAATATTTTAAGGATTCTTGATTTTGAAGACCTAAGAAGAAGTAACAACCTCTTGATCGCGGCACTTTGAAAATCCGTTGCAACACTCGACACCGTGCGTGCACTTATATTGACAAGTGCGCACTGAATTTTTTTGTTAATTTGGGTAAATTCTACATTATGTTTTGATATTTCAGGAGCGTAGCGGCAGCTCGGTTCCTCCCATCCTCAACCGCATGGAGACCATGGAAGACCCCCCGACGTACAATCGCACCAACAAGTTCACGTTCGCCTTCCAGAATCTCATATATGCGTACGGTGTCGCCACCTACCGGGAAGTCAATCCGGGTAAGTGGACAACATTACTTATGTACCTTTGACAATGCTAAATAAGGACTTATCCTAAATAAGGATAATAATTTTAACAATAAAATTATTTTGCTATAATCCGCGATACAGTAAATAGAAAATATATATAGTGTTTAATGTATAGTGGACTATCAGTATTTTCATACCCGATACGTGCAGGATTCGTAAAAACACATGCACAAACCTCCACCACTTCCACCACAATACACAAGCACTACACACGTTCACTATCACAAACTCGATAATCGTTTCGCCCCGCAACCGAAGCATCATCAGGAGATAGACTCCACGACAAAATCGCAAAGCTTTGCGATTTTGTCGTGCACGTATCGGGTATGAAAATACATATAGTCCACTATACATTTAACACTATATATATTTTCTATTTACTGTATCGCGGATTATAGCAAAATAATTTTATTATTACTTTTGTATTATAGATCTCCGCAAAGTAACGCCTAATTCTATAAATTAGATAATCATTTTCTTAAATTAGGAGTGTAGCTCCTGATGATTCGGTTACGGGCATTTATAAATAAATATATGGGACACTTAGACTGAGGGCTGTTCATCCCCGAAGTAAGCAACTTAACGCTTTTGATATGGATGATAGACAAGTGGAAAATATATATATATCGCACGGTTAGTATTAAAGTGACCGAATTCAAAAAAGTTGTTTTGTGGAAAATTGAAATAAAGCATAGCTTATCGCCTATAAAACTCGCGAGTGTTAACACCCTCAGCGCCAGACCCTAAGTGAGAGTTTAAAAAAAAACAATATTTTTTTTGTTGGGTTGTGTTTAAAACTAAATAATATATCATATATTGTTTTTCACCCCCATTTTACCTTGGATTTTTATCCGTGTGACATTTAGATACACGTGGCTTGGGAAATAGTTCATTTGTATAAGTCTCACTGCACTGTCCGGTAACTCAATTTAAGACTATGCCAGTTAGAATTCGTTTATTTACAAAATGTGTAAAACCTATATACAGTCATAAAATAAACTTCGAAGCGCGATATTATAAACCTGATTGCAGACAATACGCCATCTATCGGACAAATGCAAAACCTCAAATACACTTGATTGCTATAATTAATTACGTGCTACTTTTATAGGCCGATAGATGGCGGGGATGGTTTGTTTTCTATTGTGTTTATACATACCGCCCACCATGGACCGCTGGTACATAACAAAAATCGTAATAAAACTTATCACAGTGATGGTTAACCTGGTGGAACATGTGAATAACAGCCCCACAAAATTTCACAACACTTCTATAGCTAAACTAAATAATGGCCACAAAAAAGAAAACTAAAACAAAAAACAGATTAAACTTGTCTAATTTAACTGGTAGCAACAGGTAATATACAAATCTTTGTAACAGGCCGTTTAATAACAACTCCCTTGCATTTTACCAGCGACTTCTAACTGGCATAGTCTTTAATTGAGTTACCATCCAAGTGAGACAGTGCAGTGAGACTTATACACATTTGAAATTCATACGTCCCAGGCCGTGTGTATCTGAAAAGATACACAGGTACATCGGAAAAATGCGCCAGAGCAGGGCTTTCATTTTGGTATAATAAATGTATAGAAAACGTGTTCCTAAAGGATACACGGCGCGTTTACTAAATACAAAAATGTATATACTTTTGAATACACAGTGTTCTGATACTGTGTGACAAAAAGATACACATGGCGCTTAAGATGTTAACGATGAATCTACCTCTGACGAACAAGAAAACACATATTTTATTCCTACTTCCTACTATCCTACTAATATTATAAATGTGAAAGTTTCTGAGTATGGATGGATGTTTGTTACTCTTTCACGAAAAAACTATTGAATGGATTTGGATGAAACTGTACAGTTATATAGGTTATACATCAGAATAACATATAGGCTACAAATTGCAATGATTTTTATGTAATATAACGATACATGTCAATAAAGTCGGGAAAGATCTGGCCTCTGAGAGCTATCTTGGCCTACGCTGCCCAAACCATTAGTTACACAAAGATCATCACTGTACATCACTGTAGTGTTATTTGTCTTTAATAGTTCTAAATAAAAGTCTGCGACAGCATATATCTACCTTTTATGTGGAAGCCACTATGACCAAAATTGTGAATCATAAATTTAATTAAATTATATACTGTGGCAGATGAAATTATTGCGAGCGAAGCCGCGCGAAAAAACTAGTAATACATATTTTAATGTTAGATACATTGTGATCTTCAATTTAATTAAGACGAATGGTCAGTTTAATACTAAGCTCGCGATATAAAATGAAATAATAGATATATGAATGAAGTAACTACTGTGTTATATCAGAAGTGGGATTCTACTTTGGTATCGTGTGCAATAACATATATTACTTTCCAGCTCCGTATACGATAATAACGTTCCCCTTCCTGTTCGCGGTGATGTTCGGCGACCTCGGGCACGGCGCCATCATGGCCGCCTTCGGGTTCTGGATGTGCTATAAGGAGAAACCACTGCAGGCTAAGAAGATCGACAGCGAGGTGGGTGACAGTCCCAGTAAAAGGGGACGTGTGCGAGATTGCGTTTGTGTTGCGAGCCCGGAGTGTGAGTATGTGATTGTGAGATAGGGAGAGAGATAGAGTGTGCTTCAGTGTAATGTAATTGTGTTTTGAATAAATTAACGCGCGCGACGCGACGCGACCGGCGGGATCAACGACCTTTTTATGCATTCGATTGCCGACGCGAGCGGCCGACAGTTAGTGATGTTTCGAATACGATAAGGACAGGCCGCGTGCGCCTGTATACGGCTTTATTGTATAACGCACACGTGTAATTTTGCGTTTTGGGTGTGGATCTCAGATTTAGTGACGCGTTATTTAAAACAAAATTTAGTTTTGCCTTGATTTTGCCATTGTTAGCAACAGAGAGTTATCCAGAGTTAGTAATTGATTCGTTTTTTTTTATTTCTTTTTTTGGGTGTTTTTTCAAACGGACATGCTACCCTCATTATTCATTCGTTGGTCTCGGTACTCGTTACTACAATAAAATTCCGCAATCCATATTAGACTTATCTACAGAAAATTTTAAGTCTAAGAAATGCGCTTATACGTTAAGCATATTACACTATTGAAGATTAATTGGATGATAAAAAATGCCCCGGTTCGAAAACCCTGTTAGCTTCATTCAAGACTCATCATTCTACTGCCCTCATCCCATTCTAAGTGGGGTCGGCACAACATGTTACAAACATGTCACATGATTTGGCTGCGTATTTTACGACCTGCCCGACGTCAACTTACCTTAGTCGCCTTTTACGACACCACACGGCGTAGCTTCATACAAGACTGCGGTTTAATAATGTATAATTGAAAATATTTAAAAGATTGACCGCCGAGTTTCTTGCTGGTTCTTCTCGGTAAGAGCAACATTCCGAACCAGTTGCAGCTTCATTAATCATATTGATCCTTGACGATTCAAAAGTGCTTGTAAAAAGCTTTGATTTGATCCAATTTGAGGGTAATTCTCTTTCCTCCAGATCTGGAACATATTCTTCGGCGGGCGCTACATCATCCTGCTGATGGGGCTGTTCTCGATGTACACGGGGCTGATATACAACGACATCTTCTCCAAGAGTCTGAACATCTTCGGCTCGTCGTGGCGGCAGAACTACAACGAGTCCACGCTGCGGACCACCGAGAACCTGCAGCTGAACCCTGACTCCAACGACTACCTGCAGTACCCCTACCCCTTCGGCATCGACCCCGTCTGGCAGGTAGGGATATCTTTGACACTCGCGAGTTTTATAGATGCTAAGCTATGCTTTATTTAAATTTTCCACAAAACAACTTTTTTGATTTCGGTCACTTTAATACTAACCGTGCGATATATATATATATATATATATATATATTTTACAGTTGTTTATCATCCATAACAAATGGGTTAAGTTGTTTAATTTAAGAAAATTATTATCTAATTTATAGAATTAGGCGTTACTTTGCGGAGATCCATAATACAAAAGTAATAATGAAATTATTTTGCTATAATCCGCGATAAAGTATATAAAAAACTAACTTAAAACGCAACTTCTTTCGCGTGGACTGCCGTCTTATTACTTGAGTGAACCGTAATACTTATATTTATTATGGTTAAAGTGTTAACCGTAAAAGCTAGACACATGCTGTCGCGGACTTTTATTAAGAACTTTTAGAGGGGAACAATTTTGTGGTACTTACATTATTTTTTAACAACTTTTACCGTTTACTTAGCGCACGCAAGGAAAGCTTTAAATTTTGCCTTTTTCACAATATTTTTTTATTGCTGATGGTCTCCTATTCATCTTAGCGTGATGTTATAAAGTCTATAGCTTTCCTCGATAAAAGGACTATCTCACACTCAAAGAATTTTTCAAATCGGTCCAGTAGTTTCTGAGATTAGCGCGTTCAAACAATCAAATCAACAAACTCTTCAGCTTTGTACATATATTAGTAAAGATATAGATTAATAAATTATAATTAACATACAATAATCAACATAATAAACATGTTGGTCGATACGTTGACTCGTGATTCGATGACCAAAGGAAATAGAGATTCATTTTTATATATATAAATCAATAGTACAACTTATCGGTATGAATCACACGTTTGTATAATATCGGTAGCATGAAACTTGTATTCGCAAATGTGTCAGTCACGACTGTAAAGGTCAATGGACCCTGTAACGGTTTTGATTTCGGCACAAATTGACAACTATTTAATTATTATGAGGACGGACAACCGTGTGCACAATTGTCCCATATATATTCACAAACAAACAGACAAACAAACAAACAAACAAACAAACAAACAAACAAACAGACAAACAGACAGACAGACAGACAGACAAACTCTTCAGCTTTATATGTATATTAGTATAGATAATTTATAGAATTAGTCGTTACTTTGCGGAGATCCATAATACAAAAGCAATAATAAAATTATTTTGCTGTAATCCGCGATACAGTAAATAGGAAATATATAACGCTAAATGTAGAGTGGACTATCCGTTTTCATATCTGATAGAGCTATCTCTTGATAATGTTTCGGTTATGGGGTGTTAAACGCTATGGCGTAGATGGCTATAGATGGCGCTGCACAGCATTTTAATAAAACGTAATCGCGCTAGGGAGATTCTTTGGCCCAGATATACATAAGCCAATGATTGGTTAATAAAGTCTGTGAGTCCGATACAGTCCACCACAGCGCGTCGCTTTAAGCCGAGGTCCGGCCTCACAGGAGGCACCCTTAAGGCGACGCTCCCAGGATGTTGCGAGCCTCGTTCGAGACTCGCTCTCCCAGCCCATACCCCCGGCGATGCTTCTGCGCTCTCCCCCTCTCCCGGTGACGCTGTAAGAGCCATTTGGGCTAATAGCATTAGTTAGTGTCCGAAAAGAAAAAAAAAATTAATTAATAAAGTTGAGTCCGATACAGTCCACCACAGCGCGTCGTTTTAAGCCGAGGTCCGGCCTCACAGGAGGCACCCTTAAGGCGACGCTCCCAGGATGTTGCGAGACTCGCTCTCCCAGCTTACACCCCCGGCGATGCTTCTGCGCTCGTCCCCTCTCCCGGTGACGCTGTAAGAGCCATTTCGGCTAACAGCATTAGTTAGTGTCCGAAAAAATTTAATAAAGTTGAGATTTGTATTCGTATAAGACAGTTTCATTTCTCCTATCGGCTCAAGTACGAGTGTGTTCAATCGAAACGATTGTTGAGTTTGTTCTAATGAACATGTTTGCGTTGGTGTAAGTTTGTGCATGTGTTTTTACGAACCCTGCATGTATAAGGTATGAGAAAGGATAGTCCACTCTACATTTAGTATTATATATATTTTCTAATATATAAAAAAAGCTGTGATAGCCTAGCGGTGAGACCGTGCGACTCTCTAGAGACGACATAGGTTCAAACCCCGGACAAGCACCAATGAGTTTTTCTATAAAAAAAAAATTATGTGTCTAATTGCAATTTATCAAACGCTTTTCGGTGAAGGAAAACATCGTGAGGAAACCTGCATATATCTAGAGAATTCTATTGATATGTGTGACCTACCAATCCGCATTGGAGCAGCGTGGTAGGTCTTAGCTCCAATCCTTCTCTCCAAAAACGGTGAGAGGAGGCCTTAGCCCAGCAGCGGCATAGTAACAGGCTGTTACTTTTATATTTTCTATTTACTTTATCGCGGATTTTAGCAAAATAATTACATTCTTACTTTCTCTTTATACTAATTTCACTTGTATGTATCTATGTCATTTGTGGGTTTGTGTATAAGATACTATAATAAAATTTCGCAATTAATTATAGCTTTCTCATTAAAGTAGTTAAAAATAACTTTTAGAAGGTGGCTGATACAGAAAGCCTATTACAGTTGAGGATTACCTAGATGATAGGAATACGTGGATATAGCTACTCTTCGACCCTGTAAGATATCATCATTCTCCTGCCCTTATCCCACTCTAAGTGGGGTCGGCACAACATGTTAAAACATGTTGTCACATGATTTGGCTACGTATTTTACGACCGGCCGCCTGCGTGACGTCAACTTAACTTAGTCGTATTCTACGACCCCTCGGTAAGAAAGAGGGTGGTCTATTCTACTCAACCGGATACCACACGGTAGGTCAACTTACCTCAGTTGCCTTTTACGACACCTCGGTAAGAAATGAGGGTGGTCTATTCTACTCAGCCGGATACCACACAGCGCGGCGACTTACCTAAGTCGCCTCTTACGACACCTCGGTAAGAAATGAGGGTGGTCTATTCTACTCAGCCGGATACCACACGGCTTACCCCGTACATGATAGTAATAACAAAATGTAACTAGTTATTGGAATTATATTTTGAAAAGAGTTTCTTGCTGGCTCTTCTCGATAAGAACAGCTTTCCGAACCAGCAGTACAGTTGACGATTCAAAAGCACTTGTTTACAAGTTTACTTGAATTAAAAATATTTTGAATTTAAATTATGTTTGAGACTGCCTTAAATTTTGATCCACTTTAAAAAAATCAAATTTCATTCAAACTTTGTACTACACTAATCAACAGTTGATGGCATTAAAATAAAATAAATATTTCGAAAAATGTAAAAAAATCTCTTACAATCAATCTCAATAAAAATTGGAAAATTATCGAATTAAAAAAATAACAGACACAGACAGAAAGACATACCATCATTCTCCTGCTCTTATCCCTTATCCTTATCTAAGTGGGGTCGGCACAATATGTCACAAACATGCTGTCACATCATTTGGCTACGTATTTTACGACCAGCTTGCCTGACGTCAACTTACCTTAGTCGCCTTTTACGACACCTCGGTAAGAGATTAGGGTGGTCTATTCTATGCAGCCGGATACCACACGGCACATACCTGAGTCACCTCTTACGACACCTCGGTAAGAAATGAGGGTGGTCTATTCTATGCAGCCGGATACCACACGGCACATACCTTAGTCGCCTCTTACGACACCTCGGTAAGAAATGAGGGTGGTCTATTCTATTCTGCCGGATACCACACGGCACATACCTTAGTCGCCTCTTACGACACCTCGGTAAGAAATGAGGGTGGTCTATTCTATTCTGCCGGATACCACACGGCACATACCTTAATCGCCTCTTACGACACCTCGGTAAGAAATGAGGGTGGTCTATTCTATGCAGCCGGATACCACACGGCACATACCTTAGTCGCCTCTTATGACACCTCGGTAAGAAATGAGGGTGGTCTATTCTATTCTGCTCGATACCACACGGCGTAGACAGAAAGACATACTATTGCATTAATATTAATGTATTGACGTGAACGTTTCATCTCCAGTTGGCCGAGGCTAACAAGATCATCTTCATGAACGCGTTCAAGATGAAGATCTCCATCATCATCGGCGTGTTTCACATGCTGTTCGGCGTGTGCCTGTCGCTGTGGAACCACTTGTGAGTATCCCACCGCTGGGCAAAGGTGTCCCATCAATTTTTAGAGGGGAAATATCGGATCTCTTGCACAAAGTTACTGGAGTATTATTTGACTAATTCATTAAAATTATAAAGTGCCGGCCTCTTATTATCCCACTGTTGGACATAGGCGTCCTCCCTTATTTTTAGAGGTACAAGTTGGATGATGAAGATATGTCGATATTGTTCGACCCTGTAGATAGTAATGACTAGGTAAAAGTAGCGGCCTGTTACAATCCCACTGCTGGGAATAGGCCTCCCGCTCTCCGTTTCTGGAGAGAAGGGTTGGAGCTAAGACCTACCACGCTGCTCCAATGCGGATTGGTAGGTTACACATATCCCTAGAATTCTCTAGAGATATGCAGGTTTCCTCACCATGTTTTCCTTCACTGAAAAGCGTGTGATAAATTGCAATTATCAATTAGACACTTGAGTTTTAATAGAAAAACTCTTTGGTGCCTGCCCGGATTTGAACTCGTGTTCCCCTCGAAAGAGTCGCACGGTCTCATCGCTGGGCTATCACAGCTATAATACTACAGCTATAATGACTAGGTACCAGCAGTAGAGTTGACGATTCAAAAGCACATGTTTACAAGTTTACTGAAATTTGGATTTGAATTAATATTTTTCTCTCGTAAGAAATCAAATAAAAATAATCTTTATTCAATAAAAATGAGCGGGTTTATTCAAGCACTTTTGAATCGTCAAGCATCAATATTATTAATGAAGCTGCAACTGGTTCGGAATGTTGCTCTTACCGAGAAGAACCAGCAAGAAACTCGGCGGTCAATCTTTTAAATATTTTCAATTATACATTATTAGACCGCTGTCTTGTATGAAGCTGAAAGAATTTTCAAATCCAGGTATTTTTATCATAAATAATATATATAAATAATATATATATATTATTTATATTTAAAGTAAGTAACTTAAGTAAGTTAACCCGGAGTAAGTAACTTAATACTTGTGTTATGGGTGACGGACAACTGGTAGATATACTACATATATAAGTTTAAATAGATACTTAAATACAAATACACACCCAGGCTCGAAGAACCAACAAATTGTTTTTAGAAAATGTTGGCCCTCGGCGGGAATCGAACCCGCGACCCGCGGAGCCGAAGGCAGGGTCACTACCCACAGCGCCAACGGGCCAGTCAATCATCCAAATAATCTTCAATTTTGTAACATGCGCTATCTCTTACAAAAAATATATACATATAAATACATACATAAAAGATACCAAATAGTAATATAGGAATAAAGGATGGTGATTTATAGAAGCAGGCGTTACTTTGCGGAATTCCATATTACAAGCAATATAACAGAACTAACTACTTATTTTAGAACTAACTACTTAATTATTTTGCAAAACATTTGCTGGAAAGCGGTCATAAAGTGCCTAATGACCATTCATTTCATATTCTCCACACTTGTGATAAGGGACTCCGACTCAATACGTTAGAGCAACTTGAGATAATAAAAAATAACAATGGTCACTTAATTAACGAGCAAGTAAATGTATCTAATTCCGTTTTGGTACATGTGTTCGGAGGGGAGGGTATTGGTGGGGGTTGAACTTTTAAGACTGCTTGTATGGGTAGCGGGGCGCATAACGATTTTTGTCGTGGAGCCTATCCTCCTGATGATGCTTCGGTTTCGGGGCGAAACGATCGTCGAGATTGTGGTGGTGGGTGTGTGTGCTGCTTTTGTGTGCGTTGTTGCTGGTGAATTGCGCCTTGGGGTGCATGTGGTGGCTTGTATAAGGTACGTGTAGTGCTGCATGTATAAGGTACGTAGATTTTGCCTGCTTCATATACATTGGCTTTGCATGCATTCACTTAACCCGTGCGGATTATAGCAAAGTAGTTCTGTTATATTGTTATATTGCTTAATAAAGGATGGTGTTATTCTGCAGATACTTCAAGCGCCGCATCAGCGTGTACGTGGAGTTCGTCCCTCAGATCCTGTTCCTCACGCTGCTATTCTTCTACATGGTGCTGCTCATGTTCATCAAGTGGACCAGCTACGGACCCTCGCCACCCTACTTCGGTAAGAATATTCCTAGATCCACACATTTACCATTAATTTCCTCATAAAAAAATTAACTTGACTGATAACACGATATGTGTTAGAAATGTAGAGTAAAATTTATCCAAAAATGCTCTCAACTGACAGTAAATATCGCTCATGGGCTCCAAAAGTGACGCAACTCAAAAAATCACGTTTCGAGATGAACGGGCTTAAAGTTTTCATTTCTAAGGAAAATGCATAAAAACGCTTTAGTTACGAAAATTAAATAACTAAAAATATACTGTGTGTTCCGCACAAACGTGCGGGCGGATGAAACAACCTCCGAGACCTGGGCCCGCCGTCTCGGCGTCTCAACCTACCTTATGCGGCCGTCAGCTGTATGCGGTCCGGCCTCATGAATCACTGCGTGTATATGTGTACGTGTGTGTGTGTGTGCTTGTATGTACTCGGCCGATTCCCGAAACCGTTGGCTCGCCTCAGCAGTCTTCCACGGACACGTAATGTCTGCTTCTCCCGGAGTATACACTTCACTATATCGGTTAAATAACACAAATAACACCCGGTGTGCACACAACCTTCGTAAGGTCACACGTTATTGAATCGTCCCTATATCGGGGAATAGTAACCCAACGCGCACTAAAACCGCGGACGGTCGCGTCTTCTCAAACGCTTCACTGATTAAACGCGTCACTAAATCTGAGAACCACACCCGAAACGCATAATTACACGTGTGCGTTATACAATAAAGCCGTATACAGGCGCACGCGTCCTGTCTTTATCGTATCCGAAACATCACTAACTATCGGCGTTCGCGTCGGCAATCGAATGCATAAAAAGGTCGTTGATCCCGCCGGTCGCGTCGCGCGCGTCATTTTATTCAAAACACTGTGAATCCAATGTAAGTATACGTGTTTCGTATATTTCGTGTATTTTACATTTAAATAAATAAATATAATTAATAAATAAATATGGGACATTTTACATTTACATCTGTCCCAAAGAGTTTTTTGAGCTGTGCCACTATTGCAGCCAATGAGCGATATATAATGTCAGTTGAGAGCAGTTATGGGTAAATATACTCTGCATTTCTCTACTGTCTGAACATTTGTCATTCAATCGTAATTGATATTAAAATTCTAAGTAAATCTATCCGAGTTACATGACGTGTTTGTAACGTGAACGTTGCGATTGCGTAACGTTGACGTAAAGTGAACATTATGTGTACGATATGTAGACGTTACATTTGCATCGACGACGTGGTAATGACATGTTATTTTTTACTGTTAGAGATCCTAATAAATAAATAATGTGTACTTTACGTTATATCATCGTAACGTTTAATTGACATGTACCTAACGTGATGTTGCGTGAGCGTAACGTGTACGCTGCGTGTACGTAACGTGAACGTTGAGTGTACTTATCGTGAACGTTGCGTGTACGTAACGTGGACGTCGCGTGTACGTAACGTGAACGTTGAGTGTACTTATCGTGAACGTCGCGTGTACGTAACGTGAACGTTGAGTGTACTTAACGTGAACGTCGCGTGTACGTAACGTGAACGTTGAGTGTACTTATCGTGAACGTTGCGTGTACGTAACGTGAACGTCGCGTGTACGTAACGTGAACGTTGAGTGTACTTATCGTGAACGTCGCGTGCACGTAACGTGAACGTCGCGTGTACGTAACGTGAACGGTGAGTGTACGTAACGTGAACGTCGCGTGTACGTAACGTGAACGTTGAGTGTACTTATCGTGAACGTCGCGTGTACGTAACGTGAGCGTTGAGTGTACTTATCGTGAATGTTGCGTGTACGTAACGTGGACGTCGCGTGTACGTAACGTGAACGTTGAGTGTACTTATCGTGAACGTCGCGTGTACGTAACGTGAACGTTGAGTGTACTTATCGTGAATGTTGCGTGTACATAACGTGGACGTCGCGTGTACGTAACGTGAACGTTGAGTGTACTTATCGTGAACGTCGCGTGTACGTAACGTGAACGTCACGTGTACGTAACGTGAACGTTGAGTGTACTTATCGTGAACGTCGCGTGTACGTAACGTGAACGTTGAGTGTACTTAACGTGAACGTCGCGTGTACGTAACGTGAACGTTGAGTGCACTTATCGTGAACGTCGCGTGTACGTAACGTGAACATCGCGTGTACGTAGTGTGAACGTTGCGTGTACGTAACGTGAACGTTGTTGGTACATAACGTGCAAGCAAAGTGTACGTAAAGTGAGCGTTGCGTGTACGTAACGTGTACGTCCGTTGTGCAGATGACATTCGCACCAGCGGATACTGCGCGCCCTCCATCCTCATCACGTTCATCAACATGATGCTGTTCAAGACGGACCCCAACACGAGGACCAAGTGCGACGACACCATGTTCGCGGGACAGCTGGTGCTGCAGAAGGTGAGTCCCTGTCACCAGAGATGACTGAAGATTGGTCGTAAAAATAATAGGAAATAGTCACGTGCCATTTTTTATGAAGCACATCTATACTAATATTATAAAGAGGAAAGATTTGTATGTTTGTTTGTATGTTTGTTTGTGTGTTTGTATGTATGTTTGTTACGTTTTCACGCAAAAACTACTGGACCGATTTCAAAAATTCTTTCACCATTGGAAAGCTGCTTTTCACTGAGCAACATAGGCTATATGACATTTTCAAAAAAAATAGGGATCCCTAATAAAATTGTAATAACTTGGTAAAAATTTAGTCGTAAACATCTATCATCGCGTACGCTGCGGAAACTATTGATGATAGAACAAAAAAATGTTCTACAGTATTATAGAACGTATCAATATCCACAAAAAAGTCCGCGATACCATATGTCTAACTATTATAGTTATGCCAATATATACACTGTCCATTATATTAACCATCTTTTGACAGATTGACGATTTACATATTTAGTGATGTCCTAAAGATTCTCGTATGCGATACCATTCCGATTATAGTACCTACTATCATTAATCGAATTACGTACCTAAGTAATTCGATTAATGATAACCTACGTAAACTAATAACAGATATAGAAATCAACATTTTGATTTAATATTGCCTTAGTTTTTTGAAAATAAATGTTAATCCGTGTGTATTTATTATAATCATAAAAAATATATTATACATCAACTGGCAACATCAACAGACCTTCCGCTCGGCCGCCATTTTGACGTGATCTGTCACTCTCAACGAAACGCCCGTGATAGTCACACGCATTTACGTTCGCTGAGTGTTCTCTCGCATCTGTTACACCTTGAGTTAAGTAGCTTTATTCCTCGGAAAAACTTTTGTGAAACTTATATTAATTGATCGTGAAAATGCCGAAAGGACGTGTGTTGAAAGCACAATCGAGACAGTTAGTGTTAAAACTTCATGAGTATTTTGAGCAAGAAAATCAAAATGGCGGACCTCTTATACCTATCACGCAAGTCCGAAACCGTGTTGCAGCCGCGTTGGGGATTAGTCTATCAACTGTGACTAAAATCACTACTGATGCCTACGGCAGGAGCGGCTTGGAGCAAAACAAACCATCTACACCAAAAAGAAAGCGCCGGGCTCATAAGGTGACAGCTGTTGATGACTTTGACGCTGACGCTATTCGTCGTCATGTATATGATTACTACTTGAGAAAAGAAATTCCAACTTTGAGAAAACTTATTGTTTCTTTGAAAAGAAGTGGTCTATTTCATGGTGAAAAATCTTCTTTGGTCAAAGTTTTGAACACAATTGGCTTTTCATATAAAAAGTTAAATAAAAGAAAATTATTAATGGAACGCACAGATATAGCTATAGCACGTTGTGATTTTTTAAGAGAGGCAAAGAAAATACAAGATTGGGCAAATATTGTTTTCACGGATGAAACATGGCTCAACGCTAACCACACACTATCTCGTTTCTGGACTGATGATACTGCTGATTCCACTTCCTCAGTACCAATGGGAAAAGGTGAGCGCCTAATCATTTGCCATGCAGGTACAGCAAAAGGATTTGTACAAGACGCACTGTTAGCATTTAAATCGAAGAAATCAAATGACTACCACGAAGAGATGAATGCAAATGTGTATGAAGAGTGGTTCAAAAAAATGCTCATTTCATTGGAAGAACCATCAATAATTTTTATTGATAATGCGCCCTACCACTCCCGTCAAATTGACAAAATGCCAACACAGGCTAATAAAAAGCATGAAATAATTAATTGGCTTCGGGACAATGGAGAAAATGTGGACGACTCAATGTTAAAAGTTGAATTAATAAAAATATTAAAAACCAAAAAGAGAGCAAAACGCTATGTAATCAATGAAATGGCAGCAGAATATGGCCATACTGTTCTTCGGATTCCTCCATACCACTGCCAGTACAACGCAATAGAACTTATATGGGCACAAGTAAAAGGGCATGCTGCGAGATGCAATACAAGCCCCCCATTCACAGCGAATAAAATGTTGCAATTGCTAAAAAATGCTTGCACCCACGTAACGGCCGAGAACTGGGCAAGTGTGGTGGAAAGAACTAAAAGAGTAATATTCTCTGATTGGGAACGTGATATTGCGTTTGATAATATATTATCTACACAAGAGCTAATAATAACTGCTACTGAAGACTCCTCATCGGAGGAGTCTAGTGTTGATTATCATTCCGACGACTCGTGCTAATAAAATAAATTAAAATATCCTGATTGTTTTATTTGTATTCATGTATTAACTAAGAAGAAAGTAAAACTTTATATAATGTTATTAAATGTCTTTTAATACTCGTAACATCGATTTCTACCGATTATTTTTAATCTGTGGCATAATCGTAGTAACCATTATGTGTGACATCACTAAGTGGGCGGTACCCATCCATAAAGTACAAATATTATTTGTATGATATTTGTACGTAAGCAATACAAAACTTAATGAGCGTGAGCTGTCAAAAGACTGATAATATGATGGACGCAGTATAACTACTTTTTTACATTGTAAAAGTTGGTAAAAGTGCCGACAATAATCAAACCATTTTATTCATATCTCTGTATTAATCCTTATCCCATTAAATGATATTTTATGAATAACTGTTTCAATACCTGTAGAATACTTTTTAAATTATTAAAATCCGACATCCCAATCAAAAGATTTTACGAATTTAAGAATGTAAATCGAAATCAAGTAATGCCATAACAAACCTAACCTACCGTTATAGCAGGGCCTGCACTTGGTGAGTTAAGTCTTATTCCAAGAATACTAATGATACCCATTTTTTATAATTAAATAATCTACAAAATAAATCTATAGTCCGATTTCGTAGACTTTCCACTACCACGAGATCTGTATGGACGCGGGTGAAATCGCGGGGCTATGCTAGTTTAAAATATTTAAGTAAACGCCGTGTGGTATCCGGCTGAGTTGAATAGACCACCCTCTTTATTACCTAGAGGTTGTAAAAGGCAACTACGATAAGTTGACCGACCGTTAAACTATAAGCTTACGGCTCCGTCTTTGCTTTGGGCCAAAATATTTATTGTTTATATTACCTGCTTAAATCTAATTTCTATTGTGCCGCGCAAACGTGCGGACGGATGAAACAACCTCCGGGACCTGGGCCCGTCGTCTCGGCGTCTCAACCTACCTTATGCGGCCGTCAGCTGTATGCGGTCCGGCCTCATGAGTCACTGCGTGTATATGTGTACATGTGTGTGTGTGCTTGTATGTACTTGGCCGATTCCCGAAACTGTTGGCTCACTTCTGCAGTCTTCCACGGACACGTGATGTCTGTTTCTCGCGGAGTATACACTTCACTATATCGGTTAAATAACACCCGGTGTGCACACAACCTTCGTAAGGTCACACGTTATTGAATCGTCCCTATATCGGGGAATAGTAACTCAACGCGCACTAAAACCGTGGACGGTCGCGTCTTCTCAAACGCTTCACTGATTAAACGCGTCACTAAATCTGAGACCCACACCCGAAACGCATAATTACATGTGTGCGTTATACAATAAAGCCGTATACAGGCGCACACGTCCTGTCTTTATCGTATTCGAAACATCACTAACCGTCGGCCGCTCGCGTCGGCAATCGAATGCATAAAGGTCGTTGATCCGGCCGGTCGCGTCGCGTCGCGCGCGTCAATTTATTCAAAACATTCATTATTAATTGCTATTGTTCCATGAAATCAGAATAAAAACGTAACTAAATGCTAACGTCTTCAATCATAAAATTGTAAATCGTATAACGGATTTCCACGACACAGGGTTCCTAGTGTGGGTCCCAGCGGATAGACACACATAATAGTTAATATATAGATACCGGCTATACTCACGTCTAATTTTATTGGGTTAGCCCGACTAGTATTCAATCGTCTCCTAGTCACCGTATGTAATAGTTAGATTTACTCATTACTGTCTTCTACAGGGTAGAAGCGCAACTATATCCACATATTATCATCTATGTAATCTCAACAGTATATATAGTAGGCTTTCTGTATCAGCTTCTTTTTTAACAGTGTTTTTAAACTGTCTATTATATACGTTGCCAATGTTTTTTTCATTAAGTATATTCTTAGGCACAAAAATTAAATTGTTAAAAATATATTGTGAAGCCAATGTAAGAATATCTATTTCCTGAAATTTCTTCGCAATCACGCGAACTTAAATTGTAGACGCCGCGTTCTTTTTTGAAATACAAAAATTTTTTCAATGTCTGCTCATTCACCCCATAACAATATCCCATAAGACATAATAACATTATGGAAGTAAGCAAAATCAAAATATTAATAATCTGTTATGCTAATTGACTGGCCCGTTGGCCCTGCCTTCAGCTCTGCGGTTTCGATTCCGACCGAGAGCCAACATTTTCTATAAACAATTTGTTGGTTCTTCGAGACTGGTGTATATTTGTATTTAAAATTATATATGTAGTATATCTACCAGTTGTACGTCACCCATAACACAAGTACAGTACCCGTCATTAAATAATGCACATCGATGTTTACAACGAAACAGCCGGTCAGTTCGGTTTCGTAGAGCGCTGTCACTGTCACTCAGTTAGTATGAGACGTTTCGCACGGGTTCGTCAGTCTGTGCGAATTCAAATTCAAATTCAAATTATTTGTTTATTCAACTAAACTTGTAAACAAGTGCTTTTGAATCGTCAACTTTACTGCCGGTTCGGAAAGCTGTTCCTACCGAGAAGAACCAGCAAGAAACTCTGCGTTTGCTCTTTTTAAAAAACTTAAAACTAGTTACATTTATTTATTACTGTCTTGTACAGGGTAGAAGTGCACCTATATCCTTCTTCTCAGTCGCAACACTCTTGACAGAGTGGTCGTGGTTAACACTAAGTATTTTTTTTATGGGTGGCAGATGTTGCTCGCCTCACGATGTCTCGCCATTTCTCCCTGTTCCTGCTCATTCTGGTGCACTTGTGTACAGGGCCGCCTACCATTGCCTTAACTTGATCGGTCCATCGCATCGGAGACCGTCCACGCGGCCTTGTACCTTCCACTCTGCCTTGGACAACAAGACGTTCCAAGGAGTCGTTGTTTCGCCTCGAGATGTGTCCAAATAGCTTTAAAATGCGAGTTTGTACTAAAGTCGATAGACGCTGCTTTATGCCGAGTTCTTGCAGTATGGAGGTATTAGTCCTGAACTCTGTCCATGACACTCGGAGCATCCTTCTCCAACACCACATCTCTAGAGCATCTATCTTCTTTTTTTCAGTATCTCGCAGCGTCCACGTTTCTGCGGCGTACAAAAATATGGGGAATATAAGCGTTCGCACTAGCCGGATCTTAGTAGCTTTTGTAATGTTGTTGTTCCTCCATATTTTCCTCATTTTATCCATTGCAGACCTTGTTATTGCCATACGTCGCTTTACTTCATCTACGCAACCTCCATTATTCGAGATTAAAGCTCCTAGGTATATGTAAGTCGATACCACTTCGCAGTTTGCAATCTGGGTTATATCCGGCAAGTTGTTGTTTGCGCGGTCTACGATCATTACTTTTGTTTTACTGCGATTTAGCTTTAATCCGAATTGAAGACTCACGCGCTCCATTTTGAGAAGTAGTTCCTCCATGAGGTTAGCATTAGATGAAAATATGGTCGTGTCATCTGCATAGCGTAAGTTTGAGATCTTGTATCCACCAATAGAAGCGCCGTCTGTCCATTCCTCCAAAGTGATTCGCATAATGAGCTCCGTATATATGTTAAACAGGAGTGGTGATATGATACAACCTTGGCGTACTCCAGCACTGGGATGGAAATTCTCTGATAAGGTCTCATCTGTCCGCACCGATGCTGTGCCTTCTTCATAAAGCCTTCGTAAAAGGTGTACTAGGTGCTTAGGAGTGCCCATTTCCAAAAGGGTGTTCCATAATTTTGGCCACTTTACTGAGTCGAATGCTTTAGAAAAATCAACAAAGCATATATATATGGGCTTGTTGAATTCTCGAGCTTTTTCGATTATCTGGCGTACTATGAGGATTTGTTCTCTAGTTCCCTTCCCCTTCACAAAGCCGGCTTGTTCTGGTGCAATTTCTTTTAACAGGTATGCCTTTAAGCGCTCGTTTAGAATATGTAACATAATCTTGCTTGCGTGAGATGTAAGTGCTATAAGTCGATAGTTATTACATATTCTAGTGGAACCTTTCTTGTGCAATGGAGTGAAGACTGAGTGTGACCAGTCCGAAGGCCATAATCCGGTTTGCCATATTCTGTTACAGATGGTGTGAAACATTTTATTACCGTAATCTCCTAGAGCTCTTATGGTTTCGATAGGGATAGAATCTCTTCCTATTGCTTTCCCATTTTTTAGGTATTTTATGGCGGCCTCAACCTCTGACTCGAGAATAGAAGGTTCTAATTCACTTCCAGGGTCTGTGGAGGGATATTCTGTTGATTTCGAGTCTTGAAATAAAGACTGACAGTAGGTTTTCCACACTTCAGAGATTTGGTTCACATCTGTCACAACCTCACCACTACTATTCTCTATGGCCCAGGTTTTAGAGGGCAGCGATTTTGTAATGTAGCGAATCTTGCGGTAGAGATCTTTAGACTCGTATTTGTTGGCGTGAGCTTCAATTTCGTCACATATGTTCCGAAAATAAGCATTATAATCTCGCCTATTTTCTGTTTGGATGCGAGTAGAGAGCGAATTTATATCTCTGACATTCGCGCCCTTGGCTTTCATTTCCCTTCTCTCCTCGACCAACGCAAGTGTGCCGTCAGTCATCCAGTGTTGTCGTTTTCTTGTTATAGGTCGTGGTTTGGGCTCTGAGGTTGCAGTTTTTATAAGGTTCTTAGCTCGGTCCCACAGTGTTTCGGGGGACTCCTTATCATGAGATACGTCTGCCCATTTATTCCAGTTATTTTCAAATGCTGTGAGAAATTTACGACTGTTTTTCACTTCTACCTTCTTTTGCCTGTCAATAGTTCTGGCAGCTGTTAACTTTAACCTTAGTTTACAGATCAAGAGCTCATGGTCGGATCCGCAACAAGCACCAGGTAAGGTATGAGAATTTTTGATAGAAGTTTTCCATCTCGACTTAACCATGATATAATCGATCTGATTTCGGTAATTTCCGTCTGGTGATGTCCATGTGTATAATCTTCGAGGATGGTGTTGGAACAGGCTGTTTGCAATTATGAGATCATTTTCAGTTGCAAATTGTATTAGCCGTTCACCTCTATCGTTACGATTTCCCAAACCAAATCTTCCTGTGCAATCGCTAAGCAAATGAGAGTTTTCACCTATTTTGGCGTTGAAATCACCCAAGATCATAAGTAGTTCTCTGTTGGGAATTTTTGCAATGGTGTTGTCCAATTCAGAATAGAACCTTTCTATAATTTCGTCAGTTGCCGAGCTTGTAGGGGCGTATACCTGTATAAGATTTAGGTTCGTTGGTGATGCTTTAAGCTTGATACTTATAATATGATCGTTTATTGGTTCGTAACCTATTACACAGTTCTTCTGATGTTTAGGAATAAGAAAGGCTACTCCGTTTTGACTGTTGGCGTCATTTCCGGAGAAGTAGACCGCGTGGTTTGCAGTAAGAAAGTGGCCACTTTTCTGCCAATGTGTTTCGCTAAGCCCACAAATACTTAAGCCGCATCTGGTCAGTTCTTTCTCTATTATGATTAACTTTCCAGGATCAAGCTGCAGGCCACGTACGTTCCAAGTTCCTATCAAGTGAACGTTTCGTAGCTTAAAAGGGGTACCAGTAGCTGAATTTCCATGGAGTGCCTGGACCTCAACTCCTCCATGGCCGGTAATAAATTTCTCACCGCGTGCCCCGGACGCGCCGCGGCGCCGGTTGCTAGTCGGGTGGCATGGCAATCGTATTCCATCTGTATATACTTCCATGTTAACTTTCTTGGGAAAATAGTTGCAGTGGTTTCCCCTTGCCTTCTGCACCAACTTTTTTTTTTTTTTTTTTGAGGTCATTTCCGCCTCAAGGTCGCTGACACCTCTTCTAGCCTAGCTAGGTGTGTGGTTATACCGCCACTGCTCGGTCGCCAGAGCCTCGTCTGTTATCTAGCAGGGAGCACCACGATAACGACTGTTATCGCCGCCATGGGTCTTGCGCGTGCAGGTGAGGTTGACAGTTGGGGCTGACTAGATGTTAGGTCATTCTTCCCCTTGCTTCCCCTATATCCACACATCCTTATCATCTAAGTAATCTTCAACAGTATAGTAGGCTTTCTGTATTAGCCTCTTTTTAGCAGTGTTTTTAAACTGCTGTAATGGCATGGCCAAAATTTATTTCGGAATTTCATTATAGAATCTTATACCCAAACCCACAAACGATTTACGTACTTTTGCTAGGCGCAAAGCAGGAGTCGCAAGCTTATGTCGGTTCCTACTGTGTCTATTATATACATCACCTATCGTTTTATAATTCTTTATATTTTTATGTACAAAAATTACATTGTTTAAAATATACACATGTAGCGAAAGAGACAATGCTCAATGAAGAAGAATGTAGTCGATTTTCTCTCTCTAAGCCTCGATGTGCATTATTTATTGCCGTGTACTATATTAAATTATAGTACCCGGCATTAAATAATGCACATCGATGTTTACAACAAAACGGCCGGCCAGTTCGGTTTCGTAGAGCGCTGTCACTGTCACACGCGGGTTCGTCAGTCTGTGCGACACTGATAATGCTCTACGAAGCAGAATCTAACCGATTTCCCTCTCTAAGCTTCGATGTGCATTATTTATTGCCGCGTTCTATATTAAGTTACTTACTATGAGGACGGACGACCGTGTGTTTAAGTGTCCAAAAAGAAAGAAAATATATTAGTCGGCTATTAGTCGGTCTAGTCCTTCTACACATCCGTTACGTTGGCAGGTGTTCGTGATCGCGGCGCTACTGTGCGTGCCCGTGATGCTGTTTGGGAAGCCCTACTTCATCATGAAGGAGCAGAAGGCCCGCGCCGTGAGTATACACATACACAACCTGCCCCCCCCTCACCTACTCCCTCTCTCCCCTCACCTCTCTCTCTCTCTCCCCCCTCAACCTCTCTCTATCTCCCCCCTCACCTCTCTCCCCCTCATCCTCCCCGTCATCCCCTTCCCCCTCACCTCCTCTCTCTCCCCTTTCACCCCTCTCTCCCCTCACCTCCTCTCTCCCCCTTCACCCCCCTCTCTCCCCCTCACCTCCTCTCTCCCCCTTCACCCCCATCTCACGCCCTCACCTTTTGACCTTTCTCCTATCCTCTCATCAAATTCAAATTATTTTTATTCAACTAAACTTGTAACAAGTGTTTTTGAATCATCAACTCTACTGCTGGTTCGGAAACCTGTTCCTACCGAGAAGAGCCAGCGAGAAACTCGGTGGTTGCACCTTTCAAATAAAATTCTTATAACTAGTTAAATTTGGTCATTATTATCTTGTACAGGGTAGAGGAGTAGCTATAACCACGCATTTTTATCATCTATTTAATCTTCAATTATCAGTAGGCTTTTTCTATCAGCCTCCCTTTTATACTGCGCTTTTAAACTGCTGTAGTGGCAAAGATAAAATCAATTGCGGGATTTTATTATAGAATTTTATACCAAAACCCACAAACAACTCCTGTACTTTTGCAAGGCGCAAAGCAGGAGTCGCAAGCTTATGTCGGTTCCTACTTTGTCTATTATATACATCGCCAATCTTTTTATAATTATGTATATTCTTATGCACAAACATTAAATTGCTATATTCATAGTACACTTACTGTGAATCCAAAGTAAAAATACCTATTTCCTTAAATCTCTCTCGCAGGGAATCTTTTTTCTAACACAAAAATTATATATAGTTCCGCGCATTTACCCCATAACAATATTCCGTAAGACATAATATTATGGAAGTAAGCAAAATAAACAAGTTCAATAATCATTAATAATAAATCATTAATAACTATAGAATCCGGCTGAGTAGAATAGACCACCCTCATCTCTAACCGAGGTGTCGTAAAAGGCGACTAAGATAAGTTGACTTACCGTGTAGTATCCGGCTGAGTAGAATAGACCACCCTCTTTTATACCGAGGTGTCGTTAAATACGACTAAAGTAAGTTGACGTCAGGCAGGCGGCTGGTCGTAAAATACGTAGCCGAATCATGTGACAACATATTAGTAACATGTTGTGCCGACGCCATTTAAAGTGGGATAAGGGAAAGATGATTACCCCATAACAATAATCCATAAGACATAATGCTATAAGCTGAGATAGAGCTGAGAGATTTGGCAACGTATAAATCTTGCACCATACATCGTAACATATTGACTGGCCCGTTGGCGCTGTGGGTAGTGACCCTGCCTTCAGCTCCACGGGTCGCGGGTTCGATTCCCGCCGAGGGTCAACATTTTCTATAAATAAATTGTTGGTTCTTCGAGCCTGGGTGTGTATTTGTATTTAAGTATGTATTTAAAACTATATATGTAGTATATCTACCAGATATATGTAGTATATCTACCAGTTGTCCGTCACCCATAACATAAGTATTAAGTTACTTACTTTGGGGACCCGTGTGTTTAAATGTCCCATATATTTATATTTATATTTATATGGATGATAAATGTATCATTGTAGCACCAGGCCCACCAGACCATCGAGGCTACGGCAGAGAACGGCACGGCGGGCGGCGCTCCCGTTCCCGCTTCGGGACACCATGACGAGGACATCACAGAGGTGTTCATACACCAGGTGAGCGCAACTGTCTAATTCAAATTCGAAATATTCTTTATTCGAGTAAAAACTATATATGTTCCGCGCAAACGTGCGGACGGATGAAACAACCTCCGGGACCTGGGCCCGTCGTCCTGGCGTTTCAACCTACCTTATGCGGCTAATTTTTATTTATTTATTTGTATAAATGTTTCAAACAGGCTATCCACACTATCGAATACGTGTTGGGCAGCGTGTCGCACACCGCGTCTTACCTCCGGCTGTGGGCCTTATCCCTTGCGCACGCGCAGCTCGCCGAGGTCGCTTGGAACATGATGCTTAGGAAAGGTAAGCTGGACCTTCGCCGCCTTTGGTTTTATAATACGGTTACAAACATGCGAAAAGAGTAAAGTGACAGGTTGTTATTATGCCCACTGCTGGTCTAAGGCCTCTTCTCTCCGTTTCTGGAGAGAAGGATTGGTGCTAAGACCTACCACGCTGCTCCAATGCGGATTGGTAAGTTACACATATCCCTAGAATTCTCTAGAGATATGCAGGTTTCCTCACGATGTTTCCCTTCACCGAAAAGCGTGTGATAAATTAACAATTATCAAAAGTAATAATAAAATTATTTTGATATAATCCGCCATACATTGTATCTGGATTGTGGATTATATCAAAAAATTACTTTTGTATTATGGATCTCCGCAAAGTAACGCCTAATTCTATAAATTAACAATTATCAATTAGACACATAAGTTTTAATAGAAAAACTCATTGGTGCCTGCCCGGGGTTTGAACCTATGTTGTCTCTAGAGAGTCGAACGGTCTCACCGCTAGGCTGTCACAGCTTCTGCTTCGCGAAAAGAGTACGTAATGCATATGTCTTAGAGTTTCAATTGGAAAGGACACGGTTTACGAACACCCAAAAAGAGTTCGTAATGCTTATATAAGTCATAGAGTTCTAACGGGAAGTGGGCAGATTACGTACATGCAAAAAGGCTTCGTTATCCATACGTCGTAGAGTTCAAATTGCAAGGGGGCAGTTTATGAACATGCAAAGAGAGTTCATAATCCATATTTCGTAGAGTTCAAATTGCAAGGGGGCAGTTCAGGAACATGCAAAAAGAGTTCGTAATCCATACGTCGTAGAGTTCAAATTGCAAGGGGGCTGTTTACGAACATGCAAAAAGAGTTCGTAATCCATACGTAGTAGAGTTCAAATTGCAAGGGGGCTGTTTACGAACATGCAAAAAGAGTTCGTAATCCATACGTCGTAGAGTTCAAATTGCAAGGGGGCAGTTTATGAACATGCAAAAAGAGTTCGTAATCCACACGTCGTAGAGTTCAAATTGCAAGGGGGCTGTTTACGAACATGCAAAAAGAGTTCGTAATCCATATGTCGTAGAGCTCAAATTGCAAGGGGGCAGTTTACGAACATGCAAAGAGAGTTCATAATCCATATTTCGTAGAGTTCAAATTGCAAGGGGGCAGTTCAGGAACATGCAAAAAGAGTTCATAATCCATATGTCGTAGAGTTCAAATTGCAAGGGGGCAGTTTACGAACATGTAAAAAGAGTTCGTAATCCATACGTCGTAGAGTTCAAATTGCAAGGGGGCTGTTTACGAACATGCAAAAAGAGTTCGTAAACTAGATTTCGTAGAGTTTAAATTCGCTCGACGCTAATTCACTGGAACATTCACGTTGTTTACGAATCAAATTTTCAAATTCAAATTCAAAATATTCTTTATTCAAGTAAACTTGTAAACAAGTTAATAAATGTGCTGTACACTATTTTGAAGGAATCCTACCTTTAGGTGGAAGACTTTAGGAAATAATATTTTCATCATCTTTGTCGTATTTTGAGTTCGGTTTTGGTGTTCTCAGGTCTGCAGTCGCCCGGGTACGAGGGCGGCATCTACCTTTACGTGGTGTTCGCTGGCTGGGCCGCCATCTCCGTCTCCATCCTGGTGCTGATGGAGGGGCTCTCGGCCTTCCTGCACACCCTCCGGTTGCACTGGTGAGCATACCAACCAACACCGTCACCCAATCACCGATGACGGACATTAAAAATGTCAAAAATAATCGATTAATTAAACATTATAATTCGATTTTTTTTTAATCGGTTATATACTAATTACCCTCTTTTTATTATTAATTCTCATCACTGGGCTTCCGCCGTGTGGTATCCGGTTGAGTAGAATAGACCACGGTCATTTCTCACCGAGGTGTCGTAAAAGGCGACTAAGGTAAGTCGACCCACAGTGTGATATCCGGCTGAGTAGAATAGACCACGCTCATTTCTCACCGAGATGTCGTAAAAGGCGACTAAGGTAAGTCGACCCACAGTGTGGTATCCGGCTGAGTAGAATAGACCACGGTCATTTCTCACCGAGGTGTCGTAAAAGGCGACTAAGGTAAGTCAACCCACAGTGTGGTATCCGGCTGAGTAGAATAGACCACGCTCATTTCTCACCGAGGTGTCGTAAAAGGCGACTAAGGTAAGTCGACCCACAGTGTGATATCCGGCTGAGTATAATAGACCACGGTCATTTCTCACCGAGGTGTCGTAAAAGGCGACTAAGTTAAGTCGACCCAGAGTGTGGTATCCTACTGAGTAGAATAGACCACGCTCAAATCTCACCGAGGTGTCGTAAAAGGCGACTAAGGTAAGTCGACCCACAGTGTGGTATCCGGCTGAGTAGAATAGACCACGGTCAATTCTCACCGAGGTGTCGTAAAAGGCGACTAAGGTAAGTCGACCCACAGTGTGATATCCGGCTGAGTAGAATAGACCACGCTCATTTCTCACCGAGGTGTCGTAAAAGGCGACTAAGGTAAGTCGACCCACAGTGTGGTATCCGGCTGAGTAGAATAGACCACGCTCATTTCTCACCGAGGTGTCGTAAAAGGCGACTAAGGTAAGTCGACCCACAGTGTGGTATTCGGCTGAGTAGAATAGACCACGGTCATTTCTCACCGAGGTGTCGTAAAAGGCGACTAAGGTAAGTCGACCCACAGTGTGGTATCCAGCTGAGTAGAATAGAACACCGTCTTTCTTACCGAGAGGTCGTAAATACTACTAAGGTTAGTCGACCCACCGAGTGATATCCGCTTGAGTGGAATAGACCACCCTCTTTCTTACCGAGGGGTCGTAAATACGACTAAGGTTAGTCGACCCACCGAGTGGTATCCGCTTGAGTGGAATAGACCACCCTCTTTCTTACCGAGGGGTCGTAAATACGACTAAGGTTAGTTGACCCACATTGTGGTATCCAGCTGAGTAGAATAGAACACCCTCTTTCTTACCGAGGGGTCGTAAATACGACTAAGGTTAGTCGACCCACCGAGTGGTATCCGCTTGAGTGGAATAGACCACCCTCTTTCTTACCGAGGGGTCGTAAATACGACTAAGGTTAGTCGACCCACAGTGTGGTATCCAGCTGAGTAGAATAGAACACCCTCTTTCTTACCGAGGGGTCGTAAATACGACTAAGGTTAGTCGAGCCACCGAGTGGTATCCGCTTGAGTGGAATAGACCACCCTCTTTCTTACCGAGGGGTCGTAAATACGACTAAGGTTAGTCGACCCACAGTGTGGTATCCAGCTGAGTAGAATAGAACACCTTCTTTCTTACCGAGGGGTCGTAAATACGACTAAGGTTAGTCGAGCCACCGAGTGGTATCCGCTTGAGTGGAATAGACCACCCTCTTTCTTACCGAGGGGTCGTAAATACGACTAAGGTTAGTCGACCCACCGAGTGGTATCCGCTTGAGTGGAATAGACCACCCTCTTTCTTACCGGGGGGGGGGGGGGTCGTGAAATACACCAAGGTAAGTTGTATTCAGGCAGGCGGCCAGTCGTAAAATACGTAGCCATATCATGTGACAACATGTTTGTAATATGTGCCGACTCCACTTAGAGTGGGATAAGGGAAGGAGAATGATAATTCTCATCACTGGGTTACGAAATCTCTTATACCTGATTATATGGTACGAACAAATAATAACCCCGTTGGCGCAAATGGCAGTGACCCTGCCTTGACTGGTTGCTTTCTAAATACAATTAGTTGGTTGTTAAATTCTGGACGTATTCAATTATTTTTGAATCAACACTATCGCGAGTGAAATTCATAATTAATGTTGAGAGAGCGGCTATACTCACGTCTTATTTTGTCGCATGAGCCTGACTACTGTCGGCCAGCGATAACGTCGCGTAAAGAGCTCATGAATAAGAGCCCAATATGGGATTGAAACTAGTGCGGCTCATTCGATAAATAGGACGCGAGTATAGCCGGTCTCTAAACATTAATTATTCAAATATTTAGAATTATGTATGTGTATATTATGTGTCAGAGCTGTGATGGCCCAGCGGTGAGACCGTGTGAAACTTTCGAGGGGAGCACGAGTTCAAATCCGGGCAGGCACCGAAGAGTTTTTCTATTAAAACTCATGTGTCTAATTGATAATTGCAATTTATCACACGCTTTTCGGTGAAGGAAAACATCGTGAGGTAACCTGCATATCTCTAGAGAATTCTGGAGATATGTGTAACCTACCAATCCGCATTGGAGCAGCGTGGTAGGTCTTAGCTCCAACCCTTCTCTCCAATAACGGAGAGAGGAGGCCTTAGCCCAGCAGTGGGCATAGTAACAGGCTGTTACTTTACTTTTTATGTGTATATTTACCAGCTGTCTCTTAGTCAAAACAGTATTAAGTTACTCACTCTAGGGTCGGACAGCCGTGTTTGTAATTGTCCCGTATATTTATTATTTAATCATACCCTCAGGGTGGAGTTCCAGAGTAAATTCTACGCGGGCGAGGGTTACTTATTCCAGCCGTTCTCCTTCGAGATCATCCTGGACTCGGCCGGCCAAGGGGAGGAGTAGAACCATACTCATATACTGTAGCGTACGTTGTTTGGGCTTTATAACTGTATCAGTAGATAATATGTCTTAAACTCATAATGATAAAGTCGCTATTGCCTTGGCAATGTTTGCGACTCCCCTTTAACTGTATCTATTTAATGTCTATTCGAGATGTATTCATTAGTTTGAAAACTAAATTATATTTAATCTTTCGCGTCTAAGAGTCAATACACACTGCATCCAAGTAACGAGCGTTTAATAAAACGACCCATAAATATAGTGCTAAAAGTATTTACTTAATAAAATGCTTTGTAATCGTTTTAATAGATAATATGTCTTAAGTTGATAATAATAAAGTCGCTATTGCCTTGGCAATTTTTGCGACTCACCTTAAACTGTATCTATTCTAGATGTATTCATTGTCTTGAAATGTCTTAGAAGTATTCGTTAGTCTTGAAACTAAATTATATTTAATCTTTCGCGTCTAAGAGTCAATACACACTGTATCCAAGTAACGAGCATTTAATAAAATGCTTTGTTATCGTTTTAATAGATGATAGACCTAAAACCTATATTAAAATTGCTAATGTCTTTGCAATTTTAGCGATTCGCCCTAAACTGTTATCTATTTAATGTCTATTCGAGATGTATTCATTAGTTTTGAAACTAAATTATATTTAATCTTTCGCGTCTAAGGGTCAATACATACTGTATCAAGGTAACGAGCGTTTAATAAAACGCCCATAAATATTGTGCTAAAAGTATTTACTAGCGATGTTTTAATAAAATGCTTTTTAATCGTCTTAATAGATAATATGTCTAAAACTCGTAATTATAAAGTCGCTAATGCCTTGGCAATATTTGCGACTCACCTTAAACTGTATCTATTTAATGTCTATTCGAGATGTATTTATTCATTAGTATTGAAACTAAATTATATTTAATCTTTCGCGTCTAATGGTCAATACACACTAATAACGAGCGTTTAATAAAACTCCTACAAATATTGTGCTGGAATTATGTGTTTCAATTAAAATGTTCGTATTACTAGTTTATTTTATATTTAATTAAAATCAACAGCTATTTCTTACTAGGACTTTCTTTATTGAAACCTCGTTTTGGTCTCACAACTGCACGTACTGAATAAATACTGAGGTACAGAAGAAGTTATTAATAAGAAAAATAAGATTTTGCAATAATTTCACAATTTATAGAATTAGGCGTTACTTTGCGGAGATCCATAATACAGAAGTAATAATAAAATTATTTTGCAATAATCCGCCATAAATTAAATAAAACAAGATTTTTTATATTTCATATTATACTAGCAATGCCCCGCGGTTTCACCCGCGTCCATACAGATCTCGTGGTAGTGGAAAGTCTATGAAGTCGGACTATAGATTTATTTTGTAGATTATTTCTTTTAAAAATGGGTATCATTAGTATTCTTGGAATAAGAGCTAACTCACCAACTGCAGCATTCATTGTAGCGACCGTTATAGCAGGCTATAACGGTCGCTACAATGAATTTGTTATTGCATTATTTGATTTCGATTTACATTCTTAAATTCGTAATATCTTTTGATTGGGATGTCGGATTTCAATAATATAAAAAGTATTTTAAAGGTATTGAAACATTTATTAATAAAATATCAATTAATGGGATAAGGATTAATACAGAGATATGAATAAAATGATTTGATTATTGTCGGCACTTTTACCAACTTTTACAATGTAAAAAAGTAGTTATGTTGGCATAACTATAATAGTTAGACATATGGTATCGCGGACTTTTTTGTGGATATTGATACGTTCTACAATACTGTAGAACATTTTTTTGTTCTATCATCAATAGTTTTCGTAGCGCACGCGATGAAAGATTTTTAGAACTTAATTTTCAAATTACAATTTTGTTACAGATCCCTATTTTTTTTTGAAAATGTAATACAGCCTATGTTGCTCAGTGAAGAAGCAGCTTTCTTGTGGTAAAAGAGTTTTTGAAATCGGTCTAGTAGTTTTTGCGTCAAACGTAACAAACATACATACATACAAACATACAAATCTTTCCTCCTTATAATATTAGTATAGATAAAATTATTTAAAATATATTAATACTTTATTGTATATATTACAGTGATTTGAATTTTGGCTCGTCGAAAATAAACGTGACGTTTAATCGCTCAGTGTGTACTGACCTTGATATAGTAATAAATGTTTTAGATGGTATAATATTTACTCACTTAAAGCTTTCTAGACGTACTAGATGAATATTTAATGTTTAATATTAAATGTTTAATGTTAAATTTAATATTAAAATTAAATTAATATTAAATTTAATATTAAATATTAAATGTTTTTTTATTTCTTTTTATATAATCATTTTGTAAGTTCAAATGTACTTAAATCCGTTTTGAATTTTTTTTTTTAACCCGAGGCTCTCTTTTTATGTAAAATAGTTAACAAATTCACAATAGATCAGTGGTTAATTAAATGTATCGAAGTAGGAAATATATAGCTTCTGGTTATTTAAATAAATGTAATTCGTAGAACAGTGTCATGTTTTATTTTCTACTTTGATTTATTACTTTGACAACTCAGTTTTTTAACATTAAACATTTAGACAGAATTATACTAGACAAAAATGAATCATTCTCCTGCCCTTATCCCACTCTAAGTGGGGTCGGCACAACATGTTATAACATATTGTCACATAATTTGGCTACGTATTTTACGACCGGCTGCCTGACGTCAACTTACCTTAGTCGCCTTTTACGACGCCTCGGTAAGAAATGTGGTATATTGCAGCCGAATACCATACGACAGATACCTTAGTCGCCTCTGACGACACCTCGGTAAGAACGGAGGGTGGTCTATTCTATTCTGCCGGATACCACATAGACAAAAATGAATATATTTACAAAATATTTTTTTCCCTTAGACAACATTATTTGTTACTCAGAAACTTTCCTATCAGTAATTCTTGATTTCCACCATTTCTTACCGAGATGTCGTAAAAGGTGAATAAGGTAAATCGACACGCCGTGTGGTATCAGTTTGAGTAGAATAGACCACCCCTCTTTTTTACCGAGGTGTCGTAAAATACGACTGAGGTGAAATTGACGTCAGGCAAAAATTCAAGGCCAAATCATGTGACAACATGTTTGTAACATGTTGTGCCGACCTTATTAGAGTGGGATAAGCGCATAATATACAAATGTTCTCGAAAATTTTATTTGAATTCAAAGCCTACTATACTGTTGAGAATTACATATATGATAAGAATGCGTGGTTATAGCTACTCTTTAACTAACGTAGCTAGTTATAAGAATTATTGTCACGAAAGGAAAAGAAGAGAGCGGAAGTTTTAGCATAGAGATGTGAAGTACATTCCCCGTTCAGTCGTATTCAGCGCCAATAGTGATGCTAATATCCCCCGGTAGCACGTTCGTCTTGTGATACCACCGGTTCGTGTCCACCACCACTGCGAACAAAAGATCAACAGGTGTTTTACTCCAAATCCACGTACCCTGAACCATTCTCTTAAATTTAATGTCAGGAAAACCCATTATGGGTCGTCACTCATGTCGGGCTCGCACCGACTAAGAACACAGTGCTCCACCACGCTGCTAGTAGCGGAAACAGGGTCCTGTTGGACACATTACCCCCATCCTCGCCAGCAGCAACTCTATATCCTCAGGTCGGGGCCTCTCTAAGCAGTGGCCCCTCCCTCCGCATCAATCAATCAATCGATGCATCAAGCACCAGATGCATCGACCGCCTCGGGGACCTAACTCCCCCCACCCGTTCGGATCGCTCGGAGTTCCCCGTTAGGGCTCCTCCTTCCTCCTTCCGCATCATAACGTTCTCGTAAAAGGAGGTCATCGCCCACGATCTTTTCTTGTCCACCATGGCATGGACCTATGTGGACAGGGAGAGATAATGCCCCACCTCTGCTACAAGGTCCGCCCGCTGAGCCACCCAAGCTGGACAATCTGCAGCACTCAACAGTCGGTTTGCCCGGGCCACCTTCCACAGACCTCCTCCGGAAATAACCATGTCCGGAAAGTACCTGTGTCAGGCGGAAGGACCATTATCATGGCCTTATCGCACTCTAATTAGGTCAGCACAACATATTTTTCGTCAACTCTGGCGCTACCCCCTTTATATGCATGTCATACTTTATGAACTATGACATGCACACAATTCAACCATCTCTTTTAAGGTCTCACCCTAGTTACATATCCATTCATATTCATCATCATTTAATCATTTAACAATCGTTTGTTCATATGATTTTCATCCCTACTCATTATATGTCCATACCATCCTAATCTTGTCTCGTGTTTTCTGTATCATCATCCTCATGCCCTTATCCCATTCTGAGTGGCACAACATGTTACAAACATATTATCACATCATTCGGCTACGTATTTTACGACCGGCCGTCTGCCTGATGTCTACTTACGTTAGTCGTATTTTACGACCCCTCGATAAGAAAGAGGGTGGTCTTTTCTACTCAGCCTGATACCACACGGCGGATCAACTTACCTTAGTCGTATTTTACGACACCTCAGTAAGAAAGAGGGTGGTCTATTCTTCTCAGCCGGATACCACACGACAGGTCGACTCACCTTAGTCGCCTTTTACGACATTTCGGGAAGAAATGAGGGTGGTCCATTCTACTCAGTCGGATACCACACTCTCGTCTTTTCTATAATGGGTGCAATGGAACACTTCCCCTTATATGCATACTATACGTAAGACTGGTACGATTTCTGATACTTTAAAAAGCGTATAGTAGACCAGTAAATATTTTAGTTATAGTAACATAACGTACGTATCTCGCCCGGTTCCACCGTGAAGGTAATCCAGCTGCAGCAGTAGAGGCACTCCGGGGGCGGGGCCAACTGCCACTGCTTGCGGCCACGGATCTGGGCCTGCCACGACATGTGACGGACGGAATCCACCTACAGCATTTTATATATTAGGTCCTTACATATGAAATTGGCGTTTTCTATGGGAGGAACATAAAGTCGTTTTTTTTTAATGAAATATATTTAATTATACAAATTATGTACCATTGCTATGTATGCACTTTTGCCATCTCATAGGTAGTTCATCGATCCCCTTACTAAAAAAACCATTCGGGCGGGAATCAATAAAATCTTTGAAGGCGGTTTGGCCTGCCCCATCGGAGTTGAATTTTTTTCCTTGCAAGTAGTTATCCAAATTGCGAAAAAAATGGTAATCTGTTGGAGCAAGGTCCGGAGAGTACGGTGGATGTCTAAGACATTCTAATTGAAGCTCCTCTGATTTGGTAGCCGTCTGTTGTGCAGTGTGTGGTCTAGCGTTGTCCTGAAGCAGCAGTGGCCTAGAGCGATTGACCAGCCTCGGTTGTTTAGCAGCTAGCTTTTCCATCATGGTTTGCAGTTGCTGACAATAGATATCTGCCGTAATCGTCTGGGCAGATTTAAGAAAACTGTAGTGAACGACACCGGCACTAGTCCACCAAACACTTACAAGCAACTTATGACTATGTATACAAGACGAATCGACCACATTTTACTTGTAGCTAAGTCTGTTTTGGATTTCCCCTCTTCTACTATTTTAATTTTGTGACATATATGCATGAGATATTTCTAATCATCATTCTCCTGCCCTTATCCCACTCTAAGTGGGGTCGGCACAACATGTTAAATACATGTTGTCACATGATTTGGCTACGTATTTTACGACCGGCCGCCTGCCTGACGTCAACTTACCTTAGTCGTATTTTACGTCCCCTCGGTAAGAAATAGGGTGGTCTATTCTACTCAACCGGATACCACACGGTGGGTCAACTTACCTTAGTCGCCTTTTACGACCCCTCGGTAAGACAGGGTGGTCTATTCTACTCAGCCGGATACCACACGGCGGAAAGTATACTGTGTAAAAGTGGAAATTATAAAAGGTAAAAATTTAAGTATGAAATGCTAAAGGTAAGTAACGTATGTAAGTTATCAATATATCATTGAGAAAGCGACATAAGCGGTTGCGGTTTCTGCTTTGTGTCTTACAATAGTACGTAAGCCGTTTGTGGGTTCTGGTATGAGATTCTATAATAAAATTCCGCAATCAACTTAAGCTTTGCCATTAGAGCAGTTTAAAAACTATAAAAAGGCGGCTGATACAGAAAATCTACTAGGTATACGGTTGGAATTATATAGATGATAAGAATTCGTGGATATAGCTACTCTTCGACCTTATGCGACAATGACAAAATACTAGGTATTACATAAGTGATAAGAATACGTGGATAGAGCCACTCTTCGACCTTATGCGATATAGCAGAGACAAAATACTTGGTAAAAGAATCTTTTTTTTCAAAAGAGCTCCGCTGAGGTTCTTACCCACTTACAGAGAAAACTCTGTAGGAGAGCTTTCCAACCTAGCACTCGAATAAGAATGTTTCGAATTAGAATTTGAATTATGGATATAATAAATTCTTCTTCTTCTTCATCAATCGATGAACGTCCACTGCTGGACAGGTCTCTTCATGGGATCTCCACAACACACGATCTGGCGCCGCCTGGATCCAGTGGCTCCCTGTGACCTTTTTGAGGTCGTCTGTCCACCTCGTAGGGGGTCTACGGACGTTGCGCTTTCCGGTGCGGGGTCGCCATTCCAACACCTTGAGACCCCATCGCCTATCGGTTCTCCGCTCTATGTGCCCCGCCCATCGCCACTTCAGCTTCGCGACACGCTGAACTATATCGGTTACTTTGGTTCTTCTACGGGTTTCCTCATTTCCGATTTGATCACGTAGTGACACTCCGAGCATAGCTCGCTCCATCGCCCGCTGAGTGACTCTAAACTTTCTTATCAGGCCCATAGTCTGCGACTACGTTTCGGATCTGTGAGTCATTACTGGCAACATGCCCTGTTCAAAGACCTTGGTCTTCAGGAATTGAGGTATTTTGAACGAAAAGATCTCGCGTAGCTTCCCGAACGCTGCCCATCCGAGATAATAAATTATGGTATAGATTATCATTATGATTCATACGTGCATGTGCGCGCCCTGTCCCGGACCACCCATGAAGATCCAGTCCACCATGTCGGTCTCAGCAGTCCTCGGCAGGAAGTAAGGCCTGTTGTAGTACTGCCGCAGCGCCAGCGTCTCTCCCTCGTAACATGTACTCCAACCTACGTACCTAGTAAAAAAGTCCGTTATCTCAGTCTCCATACAACCCCGAGAAACCAGAGGTAGCGGACAAAGTACAAGGCAAGAGATATACAGGGCGATGACTTAAAGAGATCCACTAAAAGATCCAAGGGCGTGGCTAGAATTCTATGGGGGGGGGGGGCAAAATTGTCGCAGAATATCTTGTTGTACTACAGCACTGCAAAGCAAAGTCGCTTTGCGATTTTGTCGTGGAGTCTATCTCCTGATGATGCTTCGGTTGCGGGGCGAAACGATTGTTGAGTTTGTGATAGTGAACGTGTGTAGTGCTTGTGTATTGTGGTGGCAGTGGTGGAGGTTTGCGCATGTGTTTTTACGAATCCTGCATGTAACGGATATGTAAAAACGGATAGTCCTATATATATTTTCTATTTACTGTATCGCGGATTATAGCAATTATTATATATGTATTGTTACGTACAGGGTTTCGTGGATTTGAACGAAAATACCTGGTGACTCGTTGAAACACTTTATTAAACTTTTTATTACAAACTTACTGCTTACAGTCTCTACACAGTCCGTTGTCCAATAAGAACGCCGAGGTCACTAATAATTCACTTTTATTTTCACTTGTTTATTCGCTGTTGATCGCTATTCACAAACTGAATGTCGAGGCCCACGATACGTCTGCTTATATATCGAACGAACCGCTTTTGAGAACATTCGATAGCCTTGAAACGATCGTAAACAAGTTTACCAATAACATGTTTTGATATACGTCGAATGTTCCACAGAATTAGCGTTAAACGAATTTGAACTCTATGACATTTAGTTTACGAAACGTATTTGCATGTTCGTAAACTGCCTCGTTCAACTTGAACTTTATGACATATGCATTACGAACTCTTTTCGCATGTTCGTAACAGCATTTAAAATATGAGGAGCTCACTTTTGTAATGAAGGTGAGACACATTATAGGTCTTATGCAAGCCTTTTACAGTGTCAATATGTTGCGAGTTGACAGTTTCCCAGTGTTACAGTTCTCAGTGTAAGGGGGGGGCAGCTGCCCCCCCTTGCCCGTACCTCGCTACGCCTATGAAAAGATTCATTTAATTCCACCTAAGTGAAGTAAGTAAAGCTGTAATAGCTCAGCGGTGAGACCGTGTAACTCTTTCGAGGGTGTCACAAGCCACGGGCAGACACCAATGAGTTTTTCTATTAAAACTTAAATAAAATTTCATGTAAAATATATATATGGTTGAAAGGACTAAATTAACTAAAAAGAGAGGAATTAATTACCGGAATAACTTAATAAGCTAAACACGAAAGACATAGAATAATAACTTTTACATACGCGTAGGCACACACGCACACGCACGCGCGCACACACACACAAACACACACACACACACACACACTGTAGAAGGTATCACTATATAAAACTGTTATAGATTTAAGAATGGGTCCTAGGAAGGCGATGTTGGATGGCGACGTTCGTGGTACAGCAGGCCTACCATGAACTCCTATTGCGACTCAATTGAAGACGTAAACGACGACCGCGAACCGCTTTCTTTTCGTACCATCAAGTGTGAATTGCATTGAGGTCGTAATGTTTGAAAAGGATAACGTTATATGAACTATAGATAACTCTGTGTCTTTGTCACACATGTTCTTAGGACGCATTCCGAACGCTCATTCGGCAACGACTTAAAGTGTGCGTCTTTAAGACGTCATGGTATAAAAAAGCAAAACAATTTAGTTTACGTCTTCAATTGAGTCGCAATAAGAGTTCATGGTAGACCTGCAGGTTATCCTAGTGTGAGCGCAAAAGCCCTTTTAATTAATCCTGCCTTTTAATTAAAACTGAACATATATATTGTTATAAAAGGAGTAGAAACATTGTAATACACTAAAATACTGAATGGGGAATGGGCCTGTTACTCCTTAACACAGATTATTTTATAACCTAGCTAGGAGTACAGCGCATTAGCCACCTGATTGAATTTACTTGTACAATCTATTGTATAAGACCAAACAATTTTGTATTCAATTTGAATCTACGAATAAACCTTATTATTTTTATTACATTGTAATAGCTCATAAGATAATAAGAAATAAATATTAAAAACTTATGTATCTTATTGATAATTGCAATCTATCTCACGAAAACATCGCGAGGAAACCTACATATGTGGAATCTATCAATCCAAATTGGAGTAGCGTGGTCTCCAAAACGGAGAGAGAAGGCCTATGCCCAGCAGTGGGATATTAACAGGCCCTGACTTTACTTTCTTAGGGCTTGGATAAATTTATTATGAATAATCTGTAGTTGAGGCATTTCCCCAGATTTGTACCTATCTACTTTTATTATTCACAAGTATTCAACCTTCGAAATTTAATCCGTCTGATTTATTTTTAGACGTTAATCCTTTATTACCTCCTACGTCCAAATCAAACGCTCGCTTTAATCGCTTTTATAAACTACAATATTATTAATTTCGCAATCGAGTACCTATCGTGAGAAAGATAGTGACTCTTCAGCTTCGCGGGTTGCGGGTTTGATTCCCGCCGCCAGGATTGTGTAAGTACCGCCAATTTGTTGGTTTTTTGAGTTTGGGTAGTATGTGTTTAAAACTATATATATATAATATAGTTATAAGATTTTTTCTATATATGTAGTAGTCTAGTATAGTTACTATATATGTATAACATAGTTATAAGATTGTTCCGCCGAGCTTTTTGCTGGCTTTTCTCGGAAGTAACAGCTTTCCGAACCCGCAGTACAGTTGACGATTCAATAGCACTTGTTTACAAGTTTACTTGAACAAAGAGTATTATGAATATTTACCGGATGTCTGTCACCCAGAACACAAGTTATAAATTACTTAGTTTGTGGACTGTGTGTGCAATTGTCCCATATATTTATTTTTGTTTATATTATCTCACACATTTTTTGTAACTATTTTTAAAATAGAATGAATGCTTAACACATATATATAACTTAACACTATATGGTGTAACAGCGCTATGGCGATATACCCAGATAAGCTCGATTATTATAGCGTTTTGAGTCACACGGGCCTTTTTCAGTAATAAAAATAACTTGCGTAAATCCCGATCCCGTGGGAATTCTATTAACCTTAACCTTCCGGAGGAATTGAACTACCTTTCAGTAAAAACCGCATAAAAATCCGTTTAGTAGACTTAGAGAAAATCGATCACATACCTAAGATCGCTTTGGGAACTTTGTTCTATATTAAGTATAGATATAATCTTCAATTCTAGAAATTGATTGATATATAAGCATATTCTTTTTACATTTAATTTGAACCTTTTTGTACTAAAACTTTCACGTTTTTTATTGGTGAAATATAAGTAATTTTTTGAGTTTATCGCAAATATAGGCAGACAGAAAGACACGGAACTTTGTATAATAATCTATACTTATTATAAAAAAAGTCTTAAAAAGCTGTCTGTCTGTGTGTAATCGATTTTCTCAAAATCTACTGAACGGTTTTTTTTACAGTTTTCACCAAAAGATAGTGCAATACTTCCGGATGATTTAGGTATATAGTACATATCGGTATTATGTAAATTGTGTTAAAGAGATCGCGCAGATTTTAAAAAACTTGCTTGCTGGGAGCTTTACTCGCGTGCGCTTTGTAAACCAGCAGAGATATGCTAAAGTAATGTACTAGAGAATTGTAGATCTATAAAAATACTACGAAAAGTCCGCGATAGCATGTTTCTATGTCTTATGGTTAATTCACAATATGTTTAAATTTTGAAAAAATTATGACACGCTGATTTCCACGCGGACGAAGCCGCTGGGCACAGCTAGTGTGTAATATTAGTAACTTACCAAGGCTCGCCTGATAGATTCGCGCGCTCCTCTTCCATAACAAACACATCATCCAATGAATTCAAGCCGGACTTGTACGAGAAGTAAAAGCAGTCGTTGATCTTGCGTCCCAATTTGTTGTTCCGATAGAAGTCAACGAAGAATTTGAAATTGAACTCCTGCAATATATGAAATCGTTATAGTACATGGGAACCAAGAAAAGATCTGATTTCGGCCGTTGGGCCACACCAGTATGTCTTTCATCTAAACGATCAGAGATTATATCTATCATCATCATCCTCCTACCTTTATCACACTCTAAACGAACATGTTATAAACATGTTGTCATATGATTCGGCTACGTATTTTACGACCAGCCGCCTGCCTCACTTACTAACTTACTTACCTTAGTCACCTTTTACGACACCTCGGTAAGAAAGAGGGTGGTCTATTCTACTCAACGGGCTACCATACGGTGGGTCAACTTAGTCGCCGTGTGGTATCCGGCAGAGTAGAATAGACCACTTTCTTTTATACCGAAGGGTCGTAAAATACGACTGAGGTAAGTTGACGTCATGCAGGCGGCCGGTCGTAAAACACGTAGCCAAAGCATGTAACAACATATTTATTAAATGTTGAGCCGACCCCACTTAGAGTAGGATAAGGGCAGGAGGATGATGACATGACCTTTTGTCGGGTGCCATCGCGGGGCGTAGTGGGTCCATTCAGTGCTGACCTTAATAGCCTTCCAGTTGCTCGTCGCGTCGGTCACGATCACTGGGTTTGTGAAGTACGCGTAGCGGTCCTCGAACTCTTCAGCGGTAATATTTGCGAGACGAATGACGTCGTCGACCCCTAGACACATCGAGCAATCCTCTGGGGAGCGGAACAGCGTCTTGAGGTCAGAAGGTAGTTGAAGAATGCAACCCTGTAATGAAATTGACTATTGTACATTTTTCCTTTTGTTTACTCTGTTTTTCTGTACTTTACTCCACTCTCATTTGCTTTTATTGGGGTCAAAACTCTGATTATTCGCGAGTTCTGATGCCCATAAATGTAAAATGGACTGTATAATAACGGGTTTAATGTGTTGAAGTACAGGGTACAATCAAAAGTAAAAGTATGTATGCCCGCGTGTCTAGTTGTCGGCCGCTCGTCCGGTCCGCATACGTCCCCCGAACCCTTCACGCAGGGCGTCCCGAGGCACCTACACGTGCTTTTGACTTAACCATACTCCCGGCTGAAGTGTCTTCGAAACTCGTAGAAGGCTAGGGGCATATTGTGTTGAAGAGCTTCCTTATAAGTCCTTTCCTTGTTCGGATGTCTGCCACCCGAGCGACGCCGTCGTTCCCTAAATTGGAAAAATCTGGGCACCGAACCCTACATATTTCTCTCCAAGCCGGACGTCCCGAGGCGCCTACGCGTGGCCTTGATTTAACCATAATCCCGGCATTGAAGTGTCTTCGAAACTCCTAGAAAGCAGGGGGCATATTGCGTTGAGGGCCTTCCTTATAACTCCTTTCCTTGTTCGTATGTCTGCCACCCCGGTGACGCCGTCGGTCCCCCGCAGCACTAGATAGCTTGGATAAATTATCTGGGCACTGAACCCTACGTAATGTCCCTCTAAGCCGGACGTCCCGAGGCACCCACGTGTGGCTTTGGCTTAATCATACTCCCGACATTGAGTCTTCGAAACTCCTAGGAGGCAGGGGGCATATTGTATTGAAGGCCGTCCTTATAACTCCTTTCCGTGTTCGGATGTCTGCCACCCGGGCGTCGCCGTCGTTCCCTGCCAGCACTCGATGACTTACATAAATTATCTGGGCACTGAGCGCTACATATGGTTCTTCGTTTATTAAATTTATGGTTTGTGGTGCGAAATAAAGATCTTATTATTAATATTCTTGGACGTCCCGAGGCGCCTAAGCATGACATAAAAAACTAGAAACGCAGAATTATCTTCGAATTCAAAACTTTTTATTTATTCAGGTGAACTTGTAAACAAATGCTTTTGAATCGTCTGTACTGCTGGTTCGGGAAGCTGTTCCTACCGAAAAGAGTTAGCAAGCAACTCGGCGGTTGCTCTTCTAAAATATAATTCTTATAACTACTCACGTTTAGTCTACTATATGGTACATTCGAAGAGTAGCTATAACCACGCATTCTTATCATCTAGCTAATCCTCAACAATATATTAGTAACAGTAAGTAATAGTAGGCTTTCTGTATTGGGGTGCCAATGTCGGTCGGCCTCCTCATGGCGCACCCTGGGCAGGTCCTTGGAATGTTGCGGATTACATTCCTTGGGCTTGGCGAACGGACTGGCGAAGCCCGTAAACCCGGCAACGGGAGGGGGGGCCTTAGGGCTGCGAGGAAGACAACCTCTATAAAAAATTACCCGGTGGGGTTGGTTCCCCGCCCGACCTTCCACCTGACACGGGTGCTTTCCGGACGTGTTGTAGTTCGGGGGGTGTCTGGGGATGGTGGCCCGGCGTGAGTGTCCGGCTGGAGGCCCGACGCCAGCGTCCGGAGAGTGTCGCGAATGCGGTGCCGAGGTGTAGGCGCCGCCTCTGCTTGCGGACAGACTATTCTACTTGGACGGTCCAGCGGGTGGAGCTCGTGACACAGGTGGGGAACGGTCTCTTCTTGTCGACCGTGCGAATCCAGGCACGGTGGGCAGGGAGCGATCGTCGGCAGCAATGGCCTCCTTCTGCTCTATGGCGGAGGGAGGCGGGAGAGCGGTTCCGGGGTCTCGTGTTCTGGACCAATCTGCTGCTGGCGAGTCCGGGTGTTGCCTAAGCCCATCGTCTACCGGCCTGACAGGGACCTTTCGGACGCTTCGAACGGGGTTTATCGGACGCCTGGCCTACAGGTCAGGTGGTCCCGATGCTCCGGTTAGAGGAGGGGGGCTTCTCTTTTGAGAGGTCCCCACCCAGAGGAGGTGTCTCTGGGATCAGAGTTGCTGCTGGTGGGGATGGGGTCAAATAAGGTACCCTGTCCCTACCGGCCGTCAGTAGCGTGGTGAAGCATAAAGGTCGTTTTAGTCGGTGCGAGTCCGACATACCCACTTCTCGTCCCCGTCGGGCGATGATGACCCATAATGGGTTTTCCTGACATAAAAAAAAGCTATTTTCTTAAATGTTATTTAATATGCTTACCGTGATCAGCGATCGGGAATATATCGACCATGCACTGATTACCACAACTGTTAATATACTAGCTAACGATATATTTCTTTTAGAACAGCCCTTTATTGAATAAAAATTGTTTTTGCGATTGCACGTGTCTAATTGCGATACAAAGTAATTGCTCAGTATTAAACCGTCCGTCTTATTGAGTATTTTGTTTAATTTAATTTCGGCCAATTTAATTTTCTTGTCCCGGTTCATTTTGCTACGGATTCCGTTCATCACGGCTGTCTGTTAAAGAAATGGGAGGTTCTAATCCTCCCACTGATTTTATACTCTCGGGTTGTAAGAACATAGAGCACATAAACAATTAGAACTGGACAAAGTAATTACTGTGTAAGCGTCAAAAAAGCGCTTTAAATTGTAGTAATTCCTCGTCATTTACGATCTGCTTTTAATTTTAATTTAAATATCTAGTAAATATTATCTTTATTTTATCTTTGCCACTACGGTAGTTTAAAAACAATGTTGAAGGGAGGTTGATACAAAAGGCTACTAATAGGTAGTTACTGCTCTATCCTGTACATGATAGTAATGACCAAATGTTACTAGTTATAAGAATTTTATTTAACAAGAGCAACCGCCGAGTTGGCTGTTCTCGGTAGGAACAGCTTTCCGAACCAGCAGTACAGTTAACGATTCAAAAGCATTTGTTTACAAGTTTACTTGAATAAAAACTATTTCGAATTTGAATTATATTCCTTTTAAGAATGGGTGACTTAGGCAGATACAGTATTAATGCTCATCGATTTTAAAACGTTACTCAATTAAAAGTATAGCAAGCTCAATATTAAGATTCTCAACACCACTTATTTTAAGTGAACATCTAAGAAATTATAGCAAAATAAAATATTAGGCGAGTTGAAAACAGAAAATGTTGAGGCCAGGTTTACGAGTAGTAAACATCATGTGCGTCTTGCCATGACATCTTGTTCTTATCCCACTCCAAGTGGAGTCGGTACAGCACTGTTTACAGCAGCAGAGTTTACCGGCCGCCTGCCTGACATCAACTTACCTTAGTCGCCTTTTACTTTTAGGTCTATCCTACTCAGCCGGATACCACACGGCGGGTCGACTCACCTTAGTCGCCTTTTACAACACCTCGCTAAGAAAGAGGGTGGTCTATTCTACGCAACCGGATACCGTACGACAGGTCGACTAAACTTAGTCGCCTTTTACGACCCCTCGGTAAATAATAAGGGTGGTCTATTCTACTCAACCGAATTCCACACAGCATCGTAAACAATTCTATCAATATATTTTTCTATGGAATTCCCAAAAACAATACGAATACAAAATGAAATATTCACTAATTTTAGCACTTCATAGATTCCATAGTCTATGTAACATTCGTGAAGTGTTAAACATGGTGAGTTGGGCACCAACAAGATGTGAGTGCAATGGGTATGAAATTGAAATTCATTATCAGCTGTGCCACAACTGTGACCCTTTATCGCCGCGACGGCCCAAATACATTGTATCATCCACTTTATACTTAACTGGCAGAAACACGCGACTTTAACCATGTTTCTACAATTAGGTATCCTCGATAAGAGAAAATCTATATCGCTTAATATTTAAGTCATAGCTCCGGGACCGAGTTACTGTGACTCAGTCTGGTTTCGAATTCCCCTCAAAACAAAAGTCAACAGTAGAAAAAATTTCCAATTGCCACCAAACTTAACGGAATCAACCTCTGGTCATTCTTGAAATTGTCTGAAAATAATATTAATGCCGGTCCAGCTGTTTCGGAGTCTATAAAGGACATCAAATCATACATTGTTATATATAAGAAGAAGATATTATTAGTCCAAACTGATTTATTTTATACAAGGTTTGAATCTGTGACAACGCTGATCAGAATCACACGCTTTCACAGTTCCAGCACCAGCAACACCAACTTTATCTCGATTAAAAATATTCCAAATATTTTTGAAAAGTGCCCTGTCTGTCGTGGCTAAAGACTTGAAACTAGTAATTAAGGTAGACATAACATCATTTCTTTTTTAAAAAATCACCAAAACATAATTATCAAAATAATACGCAATAATAAATCCTTACAAAAGTAATAATAAAATTATTTTGCTATAATCCGCGATACAGTAAATAGAAAGTATATATAGTGTTAAATGTATAGTGGACTATCCGTATTTTCATACCCGATACGTGCAGGATTCGTAAAAAATCGCAAAGTTTTGGGATTTTGTCGTGGAGTCTATCTTCTGATGATGCTTCGGTTGTGGGGCGAAATGATTGTTGAGTTTGTGATAGTGAACGTGTGTAGTGCTTGTGTATTGTGGTGGAAGTGGTGGAGGTTTGTGCATGTGTTTTTACGAATCCTGCATGTATCGGGTATGAAAATACGGATAGTCCACTATACATTTAACACTATATAAATTTTTATTTACTGTATCGCGGATTATAGCAAAATAATTTTATTATTACTTTTGTATTATGGATCTTCGCAAAGTAACGCCTAATTCTATCCTTACATTGTATAAATATGAGTCCCCCGCTGCGTCTGCATAAACATGCAGATTTGAGTCTTATCCAAGATTCAAATGTTTTTATTCGAAAGCAACAAAGTGAAGACAATTATTGCACAATATCAGGATATTTCATAAGTTTTTAAGCGATTATGGATAGTATTCAAGATTGAGCAATGATTGGACCCAAGTTGGAGAGATTTTAATTTAAATTGCATCATACTTTTTCATAATTGCTCCATTTAAGATTAGTATTGCGCAGTTCTTTGGAATTTAGTACTTAGAAATTGATTTTCATATAAAGCCAACTTGATGAGGGGTAAAATTCTTACGTGTTTTGTTATATTTTATTTCTGTCACACGTATATGAAAACAAGGGTAATATACATAGGTTTAATCAATATTTATGTTATGCTTTACAGTACAGATAAGCTGTGATAGCCTAGCGGTGAGACCGTGCGACTCTCTAGAGACGACATAGGTTCAAACCCCGGGCAGGCACCAATGAGTTTTCCTATTAAAACTTATGTATCTAATTGATAATTGCAATTTATCACACGCTTTTCGGTGAAAGAAAATGAAGAAACCTGCATATCTCTAGAGAATTCTGGAGATATGTGTAACCTACCAATCCACATTGGAGTAGCGTGGTAGGTCTTAGCTCCAATCCTTCTCCCCAATAACGGGAGTGGAGGCCTTAGCCCAGCTGTGGACATAGTAACAGGCTGTTACTTTACTTTTTTTTTACAGTACAGGACAACATCGTGAAACCTACATATCTATGGAGATTTCAATAAATTCCGAATCAAATAAGATAAATGTGGATAGAAATATCCATTAGTTAGAGAACTTATTACTTAAAATATCTATGAGACCAATCGTAACATTAAAAAATACAAAATAACGTTTGTATTATAAATTCTGTTAATTAACGTTTATTCTATAAATGAATAGAAAATGCGTCGACTGCTATTAGAAAATGTATTCATAATCAATCGCAATCTATCGCAGTACATATCGAGATTACATATAAATTTGGAATATTATCAACATTTTTTTAACCGAAGATAGGCGTACCAAAATCCATATAATTTTGTCACGGTTAAGAAATCGTTATAAGAAACAAAAATATCCCAGCATGGGAAATTTAGTGGGTTTTGATTTTAATTCTGTATCTTAAATTTTTATTTTAGGATAAAATTTCTTAGAACTACGGTAAAATTCGTACGGTTGGCACTATTTTAGTTAGTAGTCTATGGTTGGCACCCCGTTAAAGTGTCACTTGTCAAATGTCACATGTGACAGGCGCCGCATGTTGATTGTTGTGATGTTTTTTTCCTAAATGTTAGCATGTATTTTAAACAATGAACATTATTATTCTATGCATACAAATATTCTAAGGCAATAATTAAGACTATTGTGTTGATTTCTAATTATTTAAAACAAAAATAAGCGATGGCAGCGATTCTCGGAGGCGGGTTAGGCGGTCTATCAACCGCTTACTATTTGCTACAAAATAATATAAGCAATAACAGCAACCTAAAACTGTTGCTCCTCGAAGCAACCGACCACTGCGGGGGATGGATAAAATCTATCAAAACAAAAGATTATATTTTCGAACAAGGGCCAAGGACAATACGACCGAGAGGAAACATCGGCTTGAACACTCTGAACATGCTTCAAGACTTGGGCCTCAGCGAGCATATCTCTGCTATAAAACCTGATCACCCTGCTGCGAAAAATAGAATGATATACGTGAATAACACTTTGCATTTGTTGCCATCTAGTATTAAAGGCGTTTTCCAAAAGAGTGAACCATTCTCCAAACCTCTTATTTATGCGGTTTTAAATGATTTGAAACAGCCACATAAAGAATTAAAAGATGATTCAATATACAATTTTGTACAGAGAAGATTTGGAAAAGAGATAGCGGATTATGCAGTAGCACCTATGATTTGTGGAATTTGTGCAGGTGACGCTAAAGAAATTTCAGTGAAGTTTCTTATGAAAACGCTGTTTGAATATGAACAAAACCATGGAGGAGTCATCAAAGGTGTAATGAAATCATTATTTAAATCAAAAAACCAACAAGATATAGATTTAAGTGAACTGGCCAAACGATCACAGGAAGAAAAGTGGAGTGTTTATACTATCAAGGGTGGACTTGACACCTTCCCCGCAGTCATGACACAATACCTGAAAGACAATGAAGTAGATCTGCAGTTAAATAGTAAAGTAGAAGAAATACAATTTGTTGACTCTAGCTTAGTGAATCTTAAGAAAGATAATGGTGAAATATTATCTGCGAATCACATATATTCATCTGTACCATCCCATGTTTTAGCTAAGTTGGTATCTAAACAACATCCACAACTATCACAGATGTTAAATGATATACCTTTTGTCACAGTTGGCATTGTCAACTTATACTTTGCGACTGAAAAACCTCTAATAACACCTGCATTTGGTTTCCTAGTACCTCCAATAGAGAATTCTCCTATACTGGGTGTTGTGTTCGACTCATGCTGCATTCCAGATCAAAATGGTACAGTTCTAACAGTGATGCTAGGAGGAAGGTGGTTTAGTGAGAGGTTTGGAGTCAATGTCACAAAACAAAAGCTCTTAGATATTGCAATGAAAGAAATAAAAACAATACTCAAAATAGATGAGACAGTAACTGCTCACCATGTTAACATACTACAGAAATGTATTCCACAGTATGTAATAGGGCATTACGAGCGAGTGGATAAAATCAGAGAGTATATACTTAGTAATAACATGCCTATATCATTAGTTGGTAGTAGCTATGATGGTGTTGGGATAAATGATGTTATATATTCTGCAAAGACTCAAGTGGAGGAAGATAATTATAAGTAATCTCTATTTATTGATGTAATTAGGCAAATTGACTTCCTTGGGCTAGTTTTTGCCCTTTTGCAATTATAGTATGTAACAGAAAACAGTAAACTAACTGACAAAGTTTCTAATGTTTGCCATAATTTATTTTATAATTTGTTATCAAATGAAAAAATTTTTACACAAAAATATAATTTCAACTGGTTTAAGAATTCTGAATAACAAGAGATTCATGGAGATTTTTTTTCATAAGAACCTAAATAAGAACAATATCTGAATGTGGTATAAGGCTTAGTAGAATAGACCACCTTTATTACTTACCGAGGAGTTGTAAAAGGTGACTAAGGTAGTTTTCAGGAAGCTGGTCATAAAATAATTAGCGAAATCATCTAACAACATGTTTAAAACATGTTGTGCCGACCCCACTCAGAGTGAGATAATAGCAGGAGAATGATGATCTGTAGGATCAGATTTGGAAGTCTGTAGTTCTATAACATATAAATATTATAAACTTCTTTGTTTTTCTGTTTTACTGTGAATCAAGTAACAAATAAATAGGTTGTTTCTGTAGAGATATATATACTAAAAACTTACAAAGGCTACTTTCATTATGGTACTTAAGTCCATATAAGTAAAGTAAGGAAACTCTCTTCATAGTAATTGTGGCGTAGGTTGTTTATCAGTAAAGCTTATTAAAGATTTCAAAGGAAACATCAATTCTACAATTATAATATAAATGAGAATGACTGTTTGTATTTTATGCTTTTACTGTTATCCATTAGAGCAATGTTGATAAATAAAAAAGCATATATACTGGGCCAACATATATAAAAAAAACCGCTGTCCCTTAAGGAATATAAAAGAACATATAGTAAAAGTTTGTGGGTATTTTAACATTTAATTTGACGCAAACGATTTTGTGGGGGCATCTTCCTGATACAGCTGTAGGAATCCATTGTTTTTCTGTTCTAAATTGAATTCTAAAATATTATTTATAAAAGTTTGTAGTTTAGATGTATATAATGCCTATAAGGATTTTTTACAGAATATGATGAAGTATGTTGTTTTTTGTTGCAAATGTGTAATAAATTATATTTTATACTGGTTTATTATAATTTATTTTGTACTTATGACAATGACAGCCAGACTATCCCACTTCTGATTAAAGTCTTTCTTCAGTAAAAGATCTTTACATTCGCCACTGGTTAAACATTCCAGTAGTACTGGACCAGTAGTACACTCTGAAAATATAGTATTCCTTATAGGCTTGCCTGTACCTAAGACTTCTTAATAATGGTATTTCACAAGGGTAATGAAAAAAAAACAAAATGATTATTTTTTTTATTTAGCTGCTGAGTGCATACATGTTTTCGCTTAATAAAAGCACCTATGATAAAATAAATGAAGTAACAATTAAGCTTTACTACATAATAATATATTTATAACTACCTATATTTGACTTGTAATTTAGAAAAAAAACTTGTTTTATATTCGAACATGATTGGAGTGATACATGTTCCGACTGAAAAGACCAATCTCATTTCTTACCGAGGTAGGTCATAAAATACGACTTAGGTAAGTTGACGCACCGTGTGGTAATCCGGTTGAGAAGAATAGACCACCTTCTTTCTTACCGAGGTCGTAAAATACGACTAAGGTAAGTTGACCCACCTTGAGGTATCCGGTTGAGTACAATAGTCTACCTTCTTTCTTACCGAGGTGTCCTAAAATACGACTAAGGTAAGTTGACCCACCTTGTGGTATCCGGTTGAGTAGAATAGACCACCTTCTTTCTTATCGAGATGTCGTAAAATACGACTAAGGTAAGTTGACCCACCTTGTGGTATCCGGTTGAGTAGAGTAGACCACCTTCTTTCTTACCGAGGTCGTAAAATACGACTAAGGTAAGTTGACCCACCTTGAGGTATCCGGTTGAGTACAATAGTCTACCTTCTTTCTTACCGAGGTGTCCTAAAATACGACTAAGGTAAGTTGACCCACCTTGTGGTATCCGGTTGAGTAGAATAGACCACCTTCTTTCTTATCGAGATGTCGTAAAATACGACTAAGGTAAGTTGACCCACCTTGTGGTATCCGGTTGAGTAGAGTAGACCACCTTCGTTCTTACCGAAGTGTCGTAAAATACGACTAAGGTAAGTTGACCCACCTTGTGGTATCCGGTTGAGTAGAGTAGACCACCTTCGTTCTTACCGAAGTGTCGTAAAATACGACTAAGGTAAGTTGACCCACCTTGTGGTATCCGGTTTAGTAGAATAGACCACTTTCTTTCTTACCGAGGTGTCGTAAAATACTACTAAGGTAAGTACGTCAGGCAGGCCTGAGTTGCAATTTTTCTTGCACTTCAAATCGGGAAAATATTCCAAATAACCAAAATTATATTTTTCATGAAAGCGAAAAAACTGATTTGTAAATGATTTTTTTACACAACTTTAAAAGATGTTTCATAATGTACTTAAAGTTTCTAAGGTTTCTCAAAAAGAAAGCTTTAAAACGTGTCGTCGAACATTACGGGAGAGCGTAGAAAGCTTGGTCGCGTTTGCGAAGTTACAGCTTTACCAGCGACCTGCATCGAAGGATGTGTTGCAAAACCAGTTCTTAGTTTGAAGGTAGATTTAAATTTAATGTTTAGGGTAGATTTATTAAGTAGCTTTTGTGTAAAACAAACCGAATGTGGCCGAATTTTTACAAAATTAACTATTATTTGTGATTTATTATAATTATATATCATAATATTATATAGTAGAGTCTTTACAACCAACTCACAATTTACTTTAAGTGTATATTAATGTATATAATGTTATATGTAACCCGGATCTATCAGGATATATAAGGCTTAAGATCCGATTAGAGAATAAGTCACTCAGCGTCTTACTTAATACATTACAGGCTACTTATCTCCGTAGTATACTGTTTACAATGATTATAATGAAAGTGTTCTTTAAACTTAACGCAATACAATTTTAGCATTGTAACTCAATTCTTCCGCTTCGTCTGGCTCTTCTTCTTCGTCAAACCCGAAGCAAGTGTTTTCATCACTTTCAATTTTGACGGCCCTCTCGAAACTCTTCGCTTTTATAAGTTCCAATATCTCTTTTTTGTACATTTCTTTTTCCTCCTCTTTTTCTTCCTCCTCCAAGTACTCTGCTAGCTGCATGACTGCAAGCTGTTGGTCGGAGCCGTCCTCAGCTTGAATGACCTCCAGGACTACGTATTGTTGGCTGTCGTTGTCAGCCACTGTCAACAGCTCCTCAGACTCTAACTGATCATTTTCCAAATTCATCGTTTCGTTTGTCTCATCAGTGTTAACAACACCATTGCCAAGGAATTTGATTTTTCCCTGTCTTCTCAACTTAAGTGAAATTGCTCGTTCTGGGTGGTCTGTATCAGGATCATGAATAGCAAGATGCCGAATCAGATTGCCCTTGTGAGCGAAAGTCCGCTTGCATTCGTGGCAAGTGTGCGTCTTTTCTTTGGGCGGTTTTGGTTCATAATTAGGGTTGTGATACAGATTTTGATGGCGTCGCAATAATTGTTTCTGCCTGAAGGATTGGTCACAGTGATCACAGAGAAATGGCTTTTCATCTGTGTGCATGAGCATGTGCGATTTTAGGTGACGCAATATGTTTGAAGCATAAGGACATAACCCGCATTTGAAACACTTCTCGCCCTCATGGGTTTTATTGTGTATTTTACAGGAATATCTATCCGGAAATGATTTGCCACATCTTTTACATTTTAGCGGCTTATCAGAGGTGTGCATTTTTTGCACATGGATGCGCAAATCGGTTTTGCGGCCGCATTTCGTTGGGCATAGCTCACACGGAAACACTGGCTTCTCAGACACGTTATGAATGAGCTTGTGGGCTTTTAGCGAGTTGGATTGTGTGAAGCACATATTACAATTTTCACACTTGTATGGTTTCTCGCCTGTATGTACCCGAATATGCCGCTTCAGCTTGAAGGTATCTTGGGACGCGTAAGTGCAGTGAGGACACTGATACGGTCTTTCGCCTGTGTGGCAACGCACATGACGCCTCAGTTTAGAAAGCTCAACGGACGCATAGTCACATTCAGTGCACTTATGAGGTTTCTCGTGGGTGTGCCGATATTTCACGTGTCGCACTAGTTCTCCAGACGTAGTGAATGGACTTTTGCAGAATTTGCAAACATGTGGTTTAACACCATTGTGCATGTTTACATGGTTTTGCAATGACGCTACAGTTTTAAAGCCACGTTCACACACAATACATATATGGGGTCGCTCTTCAGAGTGCGTCTTCATATGTCTCAGTAAAACGTATCGTCTGTGACTTGTATAGGAACAAAAATTGCAAGTAAAATGCGGTCTCAGATGTTTAGCTTTCTTCCCAGTCGATTTAGTCTTTGAAGTTTCCTCGGGGTCTTCAGATTCTTTCTCAACTTCCTCTTCCTCCTCAAATTTATATACGTCACCGGCTTTTCCTTCATCCTGATTCACTTTAATATCGATGTTCATCAAAGGTTTAGTTTCATCTTGCATAACCAGCACATAACTAACTTCACTGCCGCTATCAGAAGGCCTCAATGTCACTGTTTGGTAGCCATCTGTATAAACTAGCACCTTGGTATCGTGTGTTATCTCCTCATTCTCTTGTTCTTCTTCCGTGGGCAGGGAGACAAGACTCTGACCTTCCCCAGAAGGCTGGTAATAATAACGTCCTTCCTCATCCACAAAATAGGTGACTCCGGCATCAACTTCATCTCCATCACCATTGACAGTTATAACAGTTGTTGTATCATCTTGTTCGAAGGTATTTAAATAGCTCTGAATTATGGTTTTACACTTGCCCACAGTTTTCTCATTAGGTGGAGCCATATTATAGGCTGAGTCTATCGTGGAGAGCTTCCAGTTTTTCTCGAAGAGGGCGTTTTAATCAATTCTTTAAAGCGATTATGACGCCGTAATGGCGGATGTGAGAACTATGTGACGCAGAGGACTGCTATTTGCCATATATAAAAATTAAATACACAAATATATTTCAATAAGATATAATAATAAATAAATTATCAGTAATATCTTATTATTATCTTTCTTGATTTGCCTGTACAACGCAAATCACTCTGCCAGTGTCACGTAAAATGGAAAACACACGAGTAATGGAATTTAGAATTTGGCAGTAATATCTTAGTCACTAACAAGAATATAATTTTTAATAGATTAAAAATATACTTTGATGTATGCAGAAAAAAAAACTATACATACTTCTTACAGTACACTTAATGAAAAAGAATGAACGAGACATAAATACTATGATATAATTACGTAAATTAAGTTTTAAATATTTCTTTTTTGTGGTAACCAGCTGGATATCACTGCCAAATAATTTCATTCTTAGTAGTACCTACTTATCACTATGTCACTGTAAATTGCAAAATTATACTCTGTACGATTATTGCGTGGGTTTCGACTGGCCCGTTGGCGCAGTGGGTAGTGACCCTGCCTTCAGCTCCGCGGGTCGCGGGTTCGAGTTTGGGTGTATATTTGTAATTAAGTATTTAAAATTATTTATGTAGTATATCTACCAGTTGTCCGTCATCCATAACACAAGTATTGTTACTTACTTTGGGGTCGCATCATCGCTTGTGTAAGTGTCCTATATACTTAAATTAAATTTTAGGTACTTATATAATTATTATAAAACAAAGTTCTCAAAAGCTGTCTGTCTGTATGTCTTCGTCTTCCTCAAAATACAGTTTTTAATAAAAGATAATGTATTTCTTCCGGAAGGTCAAAGTGTATTACCATTTTATTCGACCTTGTACAAGACAGCAATGATTAAATGTAACTAGTAATAAGAATTATGTTTTGAAAAGAGCAACCGCCGAGTTTCTTACTGGCTCTTCTCGGTAGAACAGCTTTGTAACATATTGTTTTAATTAAGAGGGAAAGAAAAACGGATAGAATTTGACTTTAATTTATTATTGATAGTATATGAGTCTGATAGCAAATACTATTACTTTGTCTTAAATCTATCTATACATTGACTTGACGGAATCAGAGATTCGGCTTTTAATTGTAGTGGATACCTTTTTAAATATATAAAAAAATAAAACAAAGAGCAAATCTGGTACTAGATCTGGGACGTTTTCACTGCTTTATTACGCTTAGTATGCTATGCCTAGTTCACCACTGAGCTATTAAAGTTTGACAGCAAAATTAACCTTTGGATTCAATTTATATGATAGCCGTTTTTGCATGCCTGAAAATAGGAATATAATGACTTTTTTTTTCAATAAAACATTGTCATATCGATTTATGACCCCCGAAACCTCCTACATACGAAGTTTTAAAAAATCGTTGGAACCGTTTCTGAAATTCCCATTCGGATATAAATATATCTGTATTTGAAAGCTAAAGGACCTTACGTCGCAATTTATAAATTATTCAGAGCTTTATTCAGTAGCGTTTACTTTTTACGTTTAGGGACTTAATGTCATTTATTATTTTACATCTGCGAAATTAGTGGCTGTAGGATTAAATGTCTTTTACCATTTGATCAATACGGGTGTACTGAATAAGCTGTGATAGCCTAGCGGTGAGACCGTGCGACTTTCTAGAGACGACATGGGTTCAAACCCCGGGCAGGCACCAATGAGTTTTCCTATTAAAACTTATGTGTCTAATTGATAATTGCAATTTATCACACGCTGTTCGGTGAAGGATACCATCGTGAGGAAACCTCTCTAGAGAATTCTAGAGATATGTGTAACCTACCAATCCGCATTGGAGCAGCGTGGTAGGTCTTAGCTCCAATCCTTCTCTCCAAAAACGGAGAGAGGAGGCCTTAGCCCAGCAGCGGGCATAGTAACAAGCCGTTACTTTACTTTACTTTTATACTGAATAAGAATCATTGAATATTACCCATAAATCGTTATAATTTATTTTGAGTATTGGATTGAATATGTTTCGAAATAAAATATATGTTTTAATTATTATTCATTTATATCATTTAAATGCCACTATTACCTAATACTTTATAGTTTTTAATTAGAAATATGAACAGTGCCGTCTGTGCCGTTGTATAAGACGTTATTTTATTTTACCGCTTCGGGTTCGATTACCGCTGAAGGCCAACATTTTCTATAAACAATTGTTGGATCTTCGAACCTGGGTGTATATTTGTAATTAAGTATCTATTTAGAATTATGTATGTAGTATAGCAGTAGTCTGTCACCCATAACACAAGTATTAACTTACTTTGGGGACAGACGACCGTGTGTGTAAGCGTTCCATATATTTATTTATTATTTATTTACCTACATATAAGATTAACACATTTAAATATTAATAAAGATTAAAGATAGAAGCGTATAACTCATACAGATCTGCCACTTACAATAATCATTCTTAATTTAATTTACATACTAGCTGTGCCAGCATGGAAATAAGCGTGTCACAATTTTTTTCTACAATTCAAATTTTAAACATAAAAGTAGTTATTGTGAGTTAACCATAAGAGATAGAGACATGCTGTCGCGGACTTTTTTGTAGTATTTTTATAGATCTACAATTCTCTAGTACATTACTTTAGCGTATCTCTGCTGGTTTTCGCAGCGCACGCGACTAAAGCTCCCAGCAAGCAAGTTTTTTAACAACTGCGCGATCTCTTCAACACAATTTACATAATACCGATGTGCTCTATTTACCGAAAGCATCTGGAAGTATTTCACTATCTTTTGGTGAAAACCGAACAAATATCCGTTCAGTAGATTTTGAGAAAATCGATTACATACAGACAGACAGCTTTTTGGGACTTTGTTTTATAATAAGTATAGATGAAGCTGAAGGGTTTGTTTGTTTGATCGCGCTAATTTAGGGTACTACTGGACCGATTTGAAAAATTCTTTGAGTCTGAGATAGTCCATTTAACGAGAAAAGCTATAGACTATATAACATCACACTAAGAATAGGAGAGGAGCAGAAATAAAAAATATTGCGAAAACGGCGAAAGTAAATGGTGAAAGTTATTAAAAAATCAAGTACTACAGAATTGTTCCCCTTCTAGAAGTTCTAAATAAAAGTCCGCGACAACGTATGTCTAGCTTTTAAGGTCGACCCACTTTAACCGTAATTAATATATGACTGCAAACCACGCGAACGAAGTTGCGCTTAAAAGATAGTTTAATTCATAAAAGAAAGTAAAGGCAATACACTTAATTTTTTTTTTTTTCCACAATTTGATGGTTTTTTGCGCACATTATTCGCAAACATCGCCGAGGTCCAGTGTGATGGTGGTATACAGGGTGTGGTCGCGATGCTGCGCCGACGTGGCAGAGGGCGGCACCGTGTTCCGGTACGAGTACTGAAGCGCGAACGCGACCCGCGCGCCCGTTCCGACCGCGGCGGTGGGCGCCGTACTCACTTTCAACCGAAGAGCGAGTTTGTTTGACTTCCTCCACAGGATTATGCTGAAACAAGTCCATAGTAATAGTCCTACTATCCTACTAATCCTACTAATCCTACTAATATTATAAATGCGAAAGTTAGTGAGTATGGATAATTTTTGTTACTCTTCGGAAAAACGGATAGTCCACTATGCATTTAGCACTAAATATATTCTCTATTTACTGTATCGTGGATTATAGGAAAATCATTTTTATTATTACTTTTGTATTATGGATCTCCGCAAAGTAACGCCTAATTCTATAAATTATTCAAAATCTTCAGCTTTATATATAAGTATAGATATAGATTCTTTTTTTTTTTTAACTGGTAGATATACTACATATATAAGTTTAAATACATACTTATATACAAATACACACCCAGGCTCGAAGGACCAACAATTTGTTTATAGAAAATGTTGGCCCTCGGCGGGAATCGAACCTGCGACCCGCGGAACTGAAGGCAAGGTCACTACCCACAGCGCCAAAGGGCCAGTCAAAGTCCAGTAAAAAAATTCATAAGTACATTAGTTATACTTACTCGCTGGTGTCATGTTGCGGGTCATCGTCATACTCTGCGGCGTCATCTCGCTGGGCCAGCGTCAGCGTCACGTCAGGAACTGACACCACACTCACTGTGGGAAGCTGCGGCTTCCTCTCCACCACCTTGCTCCAGGACGTGTCCTGGCGATAGTTTTTTTTTTTTAATAGTGACATTACTTACCACAGACTTTATGTCCGTGCCCTTTTTTTAATTTTTAATTTTTTTTTTAATTTTTTTTTTTTTTTTTGTTATTTTGTTTATATTATTTTAATATTTTCAATAGTTTTTCGGCCACCTCCGATAGAGTTATAATACTAGAGTGCGTATATCGCGTATATATATATATACTAGCAAAGCCCCGCGGTTTCACCCGCGTCCATACAGATCTCGTGGTAGTGGAAAGTCTACGAAATCGGACTATAGATTTATTTTGTAGATTATTTAATTATAAAAAATGGGTATCATCAGTATTCTTGGAATAAGACTTAACTCACCAAGTGCAGGCCCTGCTATAACGGTAGGTTAGGTTTGTTATGGCATTATTTGATTTCGATTTACATTCTTAAATTCGTAAAATCTTTTGATTGGGATGTCGGATTTTAATAATTTAAAAAGTATTTTACAGGTATTGAAACAGTTATTTATAAAATATCGTTTAATGGGATAAGGATTAATACAGAGATATGAATAAAATGGTTTGATTATTGTCGGCACTTTTACCAACTTTTACAATGTAAAAAAGTAGTTATATTGGCATAACTATAATAGTTAGACATATAGTATCGCGGACTTTTTTGTGGATATAGATACGTTCTATAATACTGTAGAACATTTTTTTGTTCTATCATCAATAGTTTCCGCAGCGCACGCGATGAAAGATTTTCACGACCAAATTTTCACATCTTATTACAATTTTATTAGGGATCCCTATTTTTTTTGAAAATGACATATAGCCTATGTTGCTCAGTGAAAAAGCAGCCTTTCCAATGGTGAAAGAATTTTTGAAATCGGTCCAGTAGTTTTTGCGTGAATGTAAATCGAAATCAAATAATGCCATAACAAACCTAACCTACCGTTATAGCAGGGCCTGCACTTGGTGAGTTAAGTCTTATTCCAAGAATACTAATGATACCCATTTATTATAATTAAATAATCTACAAAATAAATCTATAGTCCGATTTCGTAGACTTTCCACTACCACGAGATCTGTATGGACGCGGGTGAAACCGCGGGGCTTTGCTAGTGCAATATATAAAGAACCTAAAATTGATCTTTTTTACTGTAGTTTAAACAGTGTACGCCGAGATTTGACTGCTAACCTTTTTCGTCCAGGTGTAAAGGTTTAGCAGGTAAATTTAGACGTTAATACTACTTACATGTACCTAACTGTAACGTTTAGTAATGTTTACTGTTATCTGAATAATTTACAGAATTAGGCGTTACTTTGCGGAGATCCATAATACAAAAGTAATTATAAAATTATTTTGCTATAATCCTCGATACAGTAAATAGAAAATATATATAGTGCTAAATGTATTCGTGGAGTCTATCTCCTGATGATGCTTTGGTTGCGGAGCGATTGTTGAGTTTGTGATAGTGAACGTGTGTAGTGCTTGTGTATTGTGGTGGAAGTGGTGGAGGTTTGTGCATATGTTTTTACGAATCCTGCATGTAACGGGTATGGAAAAACGTATAGTCCACTATACATTTAGCACTATATATATTTTCTATTTACTGTATCGCGGATTATAGCAAAATTATTATATTATTACTTTCGTTATCTGAATGTTAATTTGTTTACGATAACGTTTAGGATAACGTTATATGAAGTATAGATAACTCTGTCTCTTTTACTGACATGTTCTTAGGATCAATTCCGAACGCTCATTCGGCAACGACTTAAAGTGTGCGTCTTTAAGACGACATGGTATGAAAAGCAATGGGGTTGACCCAAGGGTTATTCCTGGGTTCCTTTCTGTTTTAAGTGTACATAGATGATCTACCATTCAAAGTATATGCGGTATTGTGCTTTTTGCAGTTGACACATCTTAGATTAAAAAAAAGTAAAGTAACGGCCTACTACGCCCACTGCTGGGCTAAGGCCTCCTCTCTCCATTTTTGGAGAGAAGCTTTGGAGCTTTGGGGATGAACGACCATGTGTGTAAAAAAAAATCATTCATTCATTATCTTACCTTTTCCAGATTAAGCGACTTCTCCAATGACTTCTCGATGCTCCTGGGCTCCTCCCTCTCCGGCTCTTGCTCGGGCACGTCTTGCGGCTGCAGCATCCGGAGCTGCATCTCGTGCGCCGTGGGGTTGGTCAGCTTCAGCAGCAGAGCCGAAGTCCCACCAGGTTTCACTGACTCGTAAGATATTATCTTCACCTCCGGCACGTGGTAACTTTATTTAAACCACATTTAAAAGCTAAGAATCAGCCCTATAACCAACATCATAGTCCATAGATGAAATCGAAATAATATTTAGTCAAATGTGGTATCCGGCTGAGTAGAATTGACCACCTTCATTTCTTACCGAGGTATCGTAAGATACGACTAAGGTAAGTTGACCCACTGTGTGGTATCCGGTTGACTAGAATAGACCACCCTCATTTCTTACCGAGGTGCCGTAAGAGTCGACTAAGGTATGTGCCGTGTGGGATCCGGCTGCGTACAATAGACCACCCTCATATCTTACCGAGGTGTCGTAAGAGGCGACTAAAGTATGTGCCGTGTGGTATCCGGCTGCGTACAATAGACCACCCTCATATCTTACCGAGGTGTCGTAAGAGGCGACTAAAGTATGTGCCGTGTGGTATCCGGCTGCGTACAATAGACCACCCTCATTTCTTACCGAGGTATCGTAAGATACGACTAAGGTAAGTTGACGTCAGGCAGGCGGCCGGTCGTAAAATACGACTAAGGTAAGTTGACCCACTGTGTGGTATCCGGTTGACAAGAATAGACCACCCTCATATCTTACCGAGGTGTCGTAAGAGGCGACTAAAGTATGTGCCGTGTGGTATCCAGCTGCGTACAATAGACCACCCTCATTTCTTACCGAGGTATCGTAAAAAGTGACTAGGATAAGTTGACGTCAGGCAGGCGGCCTGACAACATGTTGTGCCGACCCCAGTTATCCCACAATAGGGTCATGAGAATGAATCTTTAGCCAAATAAGCTTTTGCAAGTGCTTTTGAATGGTCAAATATCAATTAGATTTAATGAAGCTACCATCGGTTCGGAATGTTGCTCTTACTGAGAAGAACCAGCAAAAAATTGGCGATCAATCTTTTAAACATTTACAATTTAGATGCTTGAATAACAGACTCTAAGTTCGATTTTAAATCCAAGGATTTTAGATTTCAGCGGTAGAGGTAAGTTATTCCAACATCTACATTCAAATATAGTACCCGCCGTGTGGTATCCGGCCGAGTAGAATAGACCACTCTCATTTCTTACCGAGGTGTCTCATTTCTCACACGGCGTTTATTTGTTGATAGTGTATGTTGTAAATAAAGTTTTTCTTTCTTTCTTTCAAAATCAATTTTGGACTAGAATTTTGAAGTATCGCTGTTAGCGGTAGAGGTAAGTTATTCCAACTTTTAGATGTTGGAATAACTTACCTCTGCTGTGTAGGGCGCACTCACAAGGCCATTTTAGATTTTAGCGGTAGAGGTAAGTTATTCCAACATGTAGATGTTGTGTAGGGCTGTGTAGGGTGCACTCACAAGGCCAGCAGCTCGATCTTGAACTTGATGGAGCCGGGGTTGTACTCGGGCTTGGTAAGGTTGTGGTCGCAGGCCCGGCAGCGCTGGCTGCGCTTCACGCTGAGCGGCCGCGCCAGGGGGTGCAGCCGCGCCACGCTGCCCGGCTGCCACTCGGGCGCCGCGAGCCGCTGGGCCATCGTCGTTACTGCCCAACGATTGCCCAACGATCAGTTCGTTACATAAAGTAACAGCCTGTCACTATGCCCACTGCTGGGCTAAGGCCTCCTCTCTCCATTTTTGGAGAGAAGGATTGGAGCTAAGACCTACCACGCTGCTCCAATGCCTCGTTCGATCAGCTCGTTACATAAAGTAACAGCTTGTCACTATGCCCACTGCTGGGCTAAGGCCTCCTCTCTCCATTTTTGGAGAGAAGGATTGGAGCTAAGACCTACCACGCTGTTCCAATGCTCGTTACATAAAGTAACAGCCTGTCACTATGTCACTACCACGCTGTTCCAATGCTCGTTACATAAAGTAACAGCCTGTCACTATGTCACTACCACGCTGCTCCAATGCTCGTTACATAAAGTAACAGCCTGTCACTATGTCACTACCACGCTGCTCCAATGCTCGTTACATAAAGTAACAGCCTGTCACTATGTCACTACCACGCTGCTCCAATGCTCGTTACATAAAGTAACAGCCTGTCACTGTCACTAGCACGCTGCTCCAATGCTCGTTACATAAAGTAACAGCCTGTCACTGTCACTAGCACGCTGCTCCAATGCTCGTTACATAAAGTAACAGCCTGTCACTATGTCACTACCACGCTGCTCCAATGCTCGTTACATAAAGTAACAGCCTGTCACTATGTCACTACCACGCTACTCCAATGCTCGTTACATAAAGTAACAGCCTGTCACTATGTCACTACCACGCTGCTCCAATGCTCGTTACATAAAGTAACAGCCTGTCACTGTCACTAGCACGCTGCTATAATGCTCGTTACATAAAGTAACAGCCTGTCACTGTCACTACCACGCTGCTCCAATGCTCGTTACATAAAGTAACAGCCTGTCACTGTCACTAGCACGCTGCTCCAATGCTCGTTACATAAAGTAACAGCCTGTCACTATGTCACGACCACGCTGCTCCAATGCTCGTTACATAAAGTAACAGCCTGTCACTATGTCACTACCACGCTGCTCCAATGCCTCGTTCGATCAGCTCGTTACATAAAGTAACAGCCTGTCACTATGCCCACTGCTGGGCTAAGGCCTCCTCTCTCCGTTTTCGGAGAGAAGGATTGGAGCTAAGACCTACCACGCTGCTCCAATGGGGGTTGGTAGGTTACACATATCCCTAGAATTCTCTAGAAATATGCAGGTTTCCTCACGATGTTTTCCTTCACCGAAAAGCGTGTGATAAATTGCAATTATCAATTAGACAATTGCAATTGCTCGTTACATACCTTACTAATATTATTTATTTATTTATTCCATAGAACTACCAACAGAATTACTCATAGTTAATAAAGATACCGGCTATACTCACGTCTAATTTTATCGGATTAGCCCGACTAGTTTCGAACCCGTCCGGGGCACTTATTCATGAGCTCTTTACACGACGTTATAACGTCGTTAAAGGAAAACTTTAAACTTTGCCGTTTACGCAATATTTTTTATTTCTGCTCCTCTACTTTGCATCTAAGTGTGATGTTATATAGTCTATAGCTTTTCTCGATAAATGGCCTATCTTACACTCAAAGAATTTTTTAAATCGGTCCAGTAGTTCCTGAGATTAGCGCGTTCAATCAATCGATCAAACTCTTCAGCTTTACTATACTCATTATAAAACAAAGTCCCAAAAAGCTGTTTGTCTGTATATAATCGATTTTCTCAAAATCTACTGAACAGATTTTTGTTCAGTTTTCACCTAAAGATAGTGCAATACTTCCGGATGGTTTAGATAAATAGTATATATTGGTATTATGTAAATTGTGTTGAAGAGATCTCGCAGTTGTTAAAAAACTTGCTCGCTGGGAGCTTAAGTCGCGTGCGCTGCGTAAACCAGCAGAGATACGCTAAAGTAATGTACTAGAGAATTGTAGATCTATAAAAATACTACAAAAAAGTCCGCGATAGCATGTCTCTATCTCTTATGGTTAACTCACAATAACTACTTTTTTACTCTATAAGTATACAAGTGAATAATTATTGCAGAAAACTCTAGATTGTGACTCACTCTGTTTTAAGTTGACCTCCCTGGTATGATAATCTTCCGGTAGCTCCTCGACCTCCTCGCTTGCCTGACTTGGGACAAAGTTAGCGATAGCAGATGATGAACTTTCACTGGAAGGTAGGCCTGCTATGTTTCGAGCCATTGCACCAGTAAGACCAGTTTTATCCTGAAAGTCATAAGAAAATTATGTAATAATGATGAAATAAAATTTCCATTTCTTTAAATTCTGAGGCATTTGCTTGACCTAGTAAAGTAGCGGCCTGTTACAATCCCACTGCTGGGAATAGGCCTCCTCTCTCCGTTTCTGGAGAGAAGGGTTGGAGCTAAGACCTACCACGCTGCTCCAATGCGGATTGGTAGGTTACACATATCTCAAGAATACTGTACAGATATGCAGGTTTCCTCACCATGTTTTCCTTCACTGAAAAGCGTGTGATAAATTGCAATTATCAATTAGACACATGAGTATAGAAAAACTCATTCGTTCCTGCCTGGGTTTGAACTCGTGTTGCCCTCGTAAGAGTCGCACGGTCTTACCGCTGGGCTATCACAGCTTTCAAGTTTTGTTTTGTGTTAAATCCATATAATGAAACTAAATAATAAGCAATCTCTAAAGATTTTGAAAACATTGGATATAGTAATAAAGATTGGTATTTTCCAAAAAAGCAGTGTACACTTACAGTTAGTGTGATATATTTTCCTCTTATAGCAAACTTCTTTCTTTCTCTGTCCAATTTCTCCTGTTTCTCTTGCTGGGCAATAGCCTTGTAGTAATCAAGAAGTTGGTTGAAACGTGCTGTGAACGGATTACTCCGTTCAGGCCAGCCACCTGAAGCTGTTCAAAAGTGAAGCTGAATAAATTTCTATTAAGCAGTTCCATTAAAATAATCTATCACCAATATAAAAAGCTGAAGAGTTTGTTTGGTTTTTTTGGTTGTTTGTTTGATTCATTGTTTGAACATGCTAATCTCAGGCACTACTGGACCGATTTGAAAAATTCTTTCAGTATAAGATAGTCCATTTATAGAGGAATTTATAGACTATATAACATCACACTATGATAAATAGGACAGGAGCAGCAACAAAAGATATTGTGAAAATGGCAAAATTTAAAGTCTTCCTTGCGTGCGCCAATTAAACGGTGACAGTTATTAAAAAAAAACATGTATTACAAAATTGTTCCCCTCTAAAAGTTCAATATAAAATCCGCGACACCATATGTCTTGCTTTTAAGGGTAACCCACTAACTATAATTACTCAAATAATAAGACTGCAGTCTACGCAAACGAAGTTGCGTTTAAGAACTAGTAAAAAATATGTTTGACAACCCATTTTTATTGAACTCTGAATCTTAATGAACAAACAGTATATCTCCATACTAACTATTCCAAAAACGAATGCCCAAGTTATACATTTTTAACTGCTAGCCACTATAACTTTTGTTAACAAAAGCTTGAGTCTTAAATAGAAGCAGTTAATTCCAATGAATGAAGGAAATATACATACGGATTACTTAAGAAAATATTTACCAACAGGTTGATCAGGGATTCCTACATCCCTAGATGTCCATCGGCAGTTAAAACAGGATAAGTAGTACACCTTTTTTGGTTGTTTGTTTTCCACTTTTGCATCCCCTGAAGCAGGGTCCTGTCGAGGCTGGGCTATAGTCGCTCTAGTAGACAGTGTGTGAAAACAACTGGGACAGTCAAAGCAACTACTGCAGCGGTTCTTCTTAAGCCTTGCTTCAGAGGATGGCATGTTTTCGAGGCAGTTTGCACAGTAATGGGAGTCAACCTGTGAGAAAGGTTGATGTCTTGAATAACAATATTATACACAAAAGTCAATAACAGCATTATAAAAGTTAATTATTCTGACAGGATGAAAACCTATTACACTATTATACTTAAGTAGAAAAGGAAATTTAAGTAAAGAATATAATCCCTCCCTATATTTAATTATATATTTCCAAGATATATAAATAGTTAATAAAAATAACAACCAAAAATACTTAAACAACACAGGTATTATTTTGAAATAGATTGTTAGACTTGAGTCTATCTAAATTTTGACATATTACCTTAAACTTTCATCAATATACAAGCAAATAACATCTGTTTTAGTTTGTAATGTATCAAATGCAGCTGACAGGTGGGAGTTGGTAGTGTGAGGGAGAATACCAGATAAGAGACAGTCAGCATGCCTTTGCGAAGATGAGGAACAGCCAGAAATATTTTTTTTACCTCTACTCAAGGGATATCAATCATTAACTTTATTTTACCTACTGGTCCCTACCAGTTGATGTTATGTAAGTACATAGTAAGTAGTGAGTTGTCAGTCAATTTGTGTTGACTGTTCGAATCTATTAAATATATTTCTAGATGGTCCTTAAATGGATAGACGATCTGATGGATAAGAAATTTACATCCATTCATTACTTAAATAATGTTCAATGATAGTATGGAATATAAAAAGGTAATAATAAGGATCTAACGAACATTCCATCATTACTGGATGTTTTAAAAAAGATTCAAAGTATATGGAAATACATTCCTGGTAAGTAGAGCATAAATAACAAAGCTATGGAAATACTTTTAAGATAATCCTATTTACATTGGAAAAAATAGTGAATGAAAAGAATTTGCGTCTCTTTCATTTAATTACTTAATTTTAACTACATTACGGTAATACTTACTTCGTGACAAATACAAAAACCGCATCTAATTTTCAAACAATGACGGCAGAAATATAGATTTGTTATTGGTTTAAGCTGGCCGCAAGAACAAACATATCGCACATAATCTGGTTGAGTTAAATATGCCATATTTGTAATATTTATTATTTATCTAAACTAAATAGATAAATGTGCAAAGTTGTTAAAAATCAAAAAACGTTGTGTCAGAACTCAGAAGCATATGACAGATTTGTTTGTCTGTGATGAAAATTATGACTAAACTTGTAGAGCTAAATTTTTTGGTGTTTCTAACAAAATAATTAAAAATTTTACTAATTTGTAAAATAAGTAATTGAGTGTAAATTAATCTAATCTTAAAATATTTCAGTTCTACATTAAGAGTTTTGTTGTTTGCTATATACGATAAAGTTTAATTATTATTTAACACAGATACTTTTTTAAATAAATTAAATAGCCTTCTAATTCATCTCTGAAATTAAAGGAAAGATTTATTCATGTCATTTATGGAGATTATTGCAATCTTTTCCTTCTTCTTCTTGATGTCATTTATAGTTCCAATCCCGAGAATGGGTACATTTCGCAGAGTAGGTCACCCTACTATATCAATTTATTATACTTATTTTACTTTATTTTGTAATTTAAGATCGTCTGATTTTTTTGCTTGCAAATATCTACCAATGCAACTAGGATAAAGAAAAATAATATATTGTTACGACGTGTTTTAAATACAACCTCCTTCATATAGTTGGCCAGTAATAAAAAAAAAACATTGTCGCTGTCATTATGTGTTTAGTTGTTGAAAAAGAATAAATGAGTTGACTTTTGGAAAATTGTTTCTTATTTATTGAATAAGTGTAATGGAAAAATATTGTTGTCGTTATATTCAGAAGTGCGATGGAAACCTATAACCCACAAATAAAATGTAAAAAAACGTAATATTAAGAGGGTGAAGAAAAAACAAGTGACGGTAACGTGTAATAGTGTTGACATAAATATAATTCCCGCTTGGGTTTTGGCGTAAGAAATAAAAGATGGGAAGCTTTATTTAGTATACGGGGATAAATGCAATGCTTGTAACATTTAATAATTGACTTTACAGAAAGCTAATACCTTTCCTGCGCCAATTGCGGCGCAATTGTTTCAGAATGGCCGACTCTAACAGCAGGAAAAAAAGGAGAGCAGAAATGTAGCATGCATGTAGCAAGCGAGCCATGGCGATGAGCGTTAGCATTAGCAAGCCTGTTTACGTATGCATCTGCTGAGTTGGTTGCCATTAATTGTGCTGTGTTATGCCATGACAGCGAGAGCTTAAGGGTTAAAAGAGCAAGTATTGAGTTTCTTGCCGATTCTTCTCAGTACAATCAGCATTCCGAATCGGTGGTAGAATCATTCCCAGAAGTCAGCTTATTAGATTTGCGGGGTCGCAAATGTTGTCAGGATGGTCGACTGTTACGACGTGTTTTAAATACAACCTCCTTCATATAGTTGGCCAGTAATAAAAAAAAAACATTGTCGCTGTCATTATGTGTTTAGTTGTTGAAAAAGAATAAATGAGTTGACTTTTGGAAAATTGTTTCTTATTTATTGAATAAGTGTAATGGAAAAATATTGTTGTCGTTATAATATCGTATAAGTTAATATAAATCTATAACGATATCTCCACTCCACGACCAAATCGCAAAGCTTGGCAATTTTGCAGTCATGTTTACGAACACTGCATGTTTTAGACATGCAAACAGATAGTCCACCCTACATTTAGCAATATAGATAAATTTAATTTACTTTGTCATAGATTATAGCAAAATCATTCTATTATTACATTTGTATAATGGATCTCCGCAACACCTAATTGTATAAATTAAAATACGTGCGATTAAAATAATAACTAATTGGCGTATAATTAGAAACCACCAGCAGCAAACAGTATGCGCAAATATGTGGTATTGCTCTTGCAATTGATACAGGCGCTTCTTAAGTCACTATTTCCTAACTCAAAATTAAACTGACAAAAATGCAACATTTGTGATTCAGCACATTTTTATCCCTATTACTATGACATGAAATGAAAATATGCTCTATTGTACATCGAAAAAAAAAAACGGACCATACACTTCTGCAAATCAGAATCATGAAACAAATTTATGTAGCATTTATAACATTATAAATTCTTCCCGCGTTGAAATCTGCGGACTTCTGTACCAATTTCAATATTCCTCATCAATATTGCCGTATCAATAGTCAGAAGGGTTTTTTGCAAATAAGTGATTCCTTGTCTCTTAATCCGCTTGCCAATCACGCGTGACCTGTTCGTGGCTCTTGTTAAAGTATACTAATTTGAATCAACACCTAAATTCAACTTTGTGCATGTACAGACTTAAAATTCCGTGGTTTCGATACTCACGATTAGGGTTTCCATATTTGAGTACTGTCTTGTATTATATTACAAACAGAAGTGGTATGTATGTAAGTAAAATAATGAAGCTTTATTTATTACTATTTTGTATTTGATAAATGCTTCACCCTTCGTACGTTCAAGAAACACACAGATCCTTACGCAATAATAAGCCATCATAACCGAGCATTTTGGAGTATGAAACGGCTTTTTATTATTTGTAATTTTATAAAGAATTATACCTAACACTACGACACAAACTCAAATTTAAAATTTAGTATTTAGAAATCCTTCATATTTTTGATTTTTGGGTTTGGGGTTTATCAAAGAGATTTTATTTTAATAAAATCAAAAGTAATAATAAAATTATTTTGCTATAATCTTAGACTTATATAATATAAAAGGTTAACCTGGAACAAAGGCAGGCCTCTAAGCGGAAGCGTCAAAACAAATTATAAGAGAGGAAAGACGAAGCTCATATACTTATCCTTGTCTAATCACACATAAAAAAGAGATATATAATAAGTCTCATTTGCTCTCTTTATTTTCAAAAGACATTTTTAAAGCAGGTTCCCATACTCTAGTATAATAACTCTATGTCTTATACTTCCGTCTTCCCATCAACCTTAAACAATGTCCTTTACGATGTGTCAGTGCCAATCGGAATATTTAAATGTTTTGACATCCTACTCCTGATTGATACATTCATGTAATGTTATTTTGTTTAATTGAATATTAAACACACATCGTTAGGTTGTTTATTGCAGCTGGAATATTAATGCAACTATATTATATTAGCGAACCACACAGTATACTTTGTCAGACGTTTCTGAAGAAAATTAACGCGTTAATTCGTTACACGTATCGATGGTTCGAGAATTTTATGCCAACAATATCCTGTCAGGGATACCATACCTGTATATTCTTCCTTTTTGTTGTGTTCTACCCATATATACCCGCTATCATCTCTGTGATTATATTATCTGTATATGAAACCCATATAGTATATAATTTATTTATTTTAGGATTTTGTACCGGTGTGTTAGTTATTCAATAAAAAAATCGTCGTTACATATATAAAAAGCGTCTTAATCCAACTATTTTTGGATTCTTTTACTCTTCCTATGTCAGAAATCCGACTTACCTTCACATTCACATTTAAAGATTTTATTAAAAATAAATCACAGTAATGAAATTGATGTCGGCGAAGTGATAAAGATAAATATTACTAAATAATTGTAAAATAACAGTGAACCCAATTAATTCTGTAGCATGGGGAAATTTTTGTACACATAGTATCATCTAGCAACACCGAACGTGAGTTCTTTTAAAGGTATGCCAACAGGAACCGTGCAGTGGACCCGTGGCTTTCTAATGTCGTAATATATTGCGAAACGAGGGATCCAATTATGTCACCGGTATTAATTACTCACGACTTTTTTCAAACATTTGATTGACGCGGATTCCTCTAAATCTAATAATGAATTTACAGATAGTCTTTGATGCATGTAGCTGTGATAGCCTAGCGGTGAGACCGTGCGACTCTTTCAAGGGTAACACGAGTTCAAATCCGGGCAGGCACCAATGAGTTTTTCTATTAAAACTCATGTGTCTAATTGATAATTTCAATTTATCACACGCTTTTCGGTGAAGGAAAACATCGTGAGGAAACCTGCATATCTCTAGAGTATTCTAGGGATATGTGTAACCTACCAATCCGCATTGGAGCAGCGTGGTAGGTCTTAGCTCCAATCCTTCTCTCCAAAAAAAAACGGAGAGAGGAGGCCTTAGCCCAGCAGTGGGCATAGTAACAAGCTGTTACTTTACTTTACTTTACTTTTTGATGCATCATAACCAAGTAAGGACTTGCAGACTTTTAGCTTAAAAGAGATTATTATTCCAGGCAGTATGCTGATCACATTTTCTCTTATGAGGTTGATAAGATAAGAGCTGCGTTAGCCCAGTGGTGAGACAGTGCGACTTCCTCGATAGGGTCACGGGTTTAAACCCGGAATTTTGTTGATTAGAAAAGGAATAATATTATTTTTGTATAATCCGCGATAAAGTAAATAGAAAATATATATAGTTAAACGTATTATTATTGTAATTTATCGCTCGCTCGGTAACGAAAACTTCGTGACGAAACCTGCATATCTCTAGAATATAGAATTTTGAGGTTATGCGTAACAAAACAATGAGTTGACTCATTGCGATCGAATAAAAATAGGTCAGGATCGAATGCAGGACAAATAAGCATATAGCGTTTTAGAAATGAGACAATGTATACTTAATAAAAAACAAAGTCCCAAAAAGCTGTCTGTGTCATCGATTTTCTCAAAATCTACTGAACGGCTTTTTATACGGTTTTCATCAAAAGATAGTGCAATACTTCCGAATAATTTATAGAATTAGGCGTTACTTTGCGGAGATCCATAATACAAAAGTAATAATAAAATTATTTTGCTATAATCCGCTATACAGTAAATAGAAAATATATATGGTGCTAAATGTATAGTGGACTATCCATTTTTTCATACCCGTTACATGCTGGATTCGTAAAAACACATGCACAAACCTCCACCACTGCCACCACAATACACAAGCACTAAACACGTTCACTATCACAAACTCAACAATTGTTTCGCCCCGCAACAGAAGCATCATCAGACTCCACGACAAAATCGCAAAACGAAACGATTGTTGAGTTTGTGATAGTGAACGTGTGTAGTGCTTGTGTTTTGTGGTGGCAGTGGTGGTGAGTAAGTTTTTCACACCTTATTACAATTTTGTTAGGGATCAATATATTTTTTTAAATGTAATATAGCATATGTTGCTCAGTGAAAAAGCAGCTTTCCAATGGTGAAAGATTTTTTGAAATCGGTGCAGTAGTTTATTGCGTGAACACATTACAAACATACATACACACAAACATACAAATCTTTCTTCTTTACAATATTAGTATGAAATAGATTGAGATCTGTTGTTAGGTAGGAGGTTAATCAAATTCAAAAAAATCATGAATTTTTTTATTAGTTCATAGTTTTAGAGCTCACTTATGCATTAAACTCTAATGTAATGTAATTACGTAAATAAATAGTTATCGTAATGATACGTTCTAATTAACACGTGTATAAAACTGCAGTACATACTTCAGTAACCAGAAGCAAATAACGGGTCTGTCTATATGCTCATCATCTTCCTCCTGCAATTAACCCATTCTAAGTGGGGTCGGCACAACATATTACAAACATGTTGTCACATGATTTGGCTGCGTATTTTAAGGCCGGCCGCATGCCTGATGTCAATTTACCTTAGTGTATTTCACGATCCTCCGCTAAGAAAGAGGGTGGTCTATTTTACTCAACCGGATACCACACGATGGGTCCACCTACCTTAGTCGCCTTTTACGACACCTCGGTAAGGAATGAGGGTGATCTATTCTACTCACCGATAACACACGACGCATCGACTTACCTTAGTCACCCTTTGGGCTAATTAAAGCTTGCATTTTCTACTGCGATTTCTGATTTTGATCCAGTGATCTGAGAACAACTATTTCAAGGTCCATCACACTAGATAATCCCAAAGAAGACGCAAGTCTGGAGCTGTGTTTGGTGTGTAAATTTTTTATTTGTTTAATGTAAGAATTGCACGCCCGCCGAGTGGTATCCGGCAGAATAGAATAGACCAACCTCCTGTCTTACTGAGGAGTCGTAAGAGGCAACTAAGGTATGTGCCTTGTGGTATCCGGTTGCATAGAACAGACAACCCTCATTTCTTACCGAGGTGTCGTAAAAGGCGACTAAGGTAAGTTGGCGTCAGGCAGGCGGCTGGTCGTAAAATACGTAGCCAAATCATGCGACAACATGTTTGTAACATGTCGTGCCAACCCCGCTTAGAGTGGGATAAGGGCAGGAGAACGATGAGTGTAAGAATTGCAAGAATTTAAGTATTTTTCTTTACTATTTAACAATTACAAGAATAAGCTCTAGGCTTAGGCTAAGGCTTAAGTTTCATAAACTGTCATGTAAACTAGAAGTTTACATGACAGTTTATGAAACTTATGAAATGATCTCGAAACATTAATTCAAATTAAAACAAACCTTTCTTAGTGATCTTAACTTTAACTATATAAAGAGAAACAATATAAAAAAATAAGGAACAAGGTACTAAGAAAGACATAAATTAATAGAATAGGTCACTCTTTGGAGATTTTCAGTGGCTGTTCTTGAGCGAGAACGAACAGATAGTGACAGCATGGAACAATACAGAAATAATATATAAAAAAAAGTAAAGTAACAGCCTGTTACTATGCCCACTGCTGGGCTAAGGCCTCTTCTCTCCGTTTTTGGAGAGAAGGATTGGAGCTAAGACCTACCACGCTGCTCCAATGCGGATTGGTAGGTTACACATATCTCCAGAATTCTCTAGAGATATGCAGGTTTCCTCACGATGTTTTCCTTCACCGAAAAGCGTGTGATAAATTGCAATTATCAATTAGACACATAAGTTTTAATAGAAAAACTCATTGGTGCCTGCCCGGGGTTTGAACCTATGTCGTCTCTAAAGAGTGGCACGGTCTCACCGCTAGGCTATCACAGCAGAAATAATATATACAATAGAAATTTAATATCTGTATTTATTAAAAAAACAAAGTCCCAAAAAGCTGTCTCCCTTTTTTTTTCCTCAGTTTTAAGTGGTACTCTGTGTGATGTTTTCTGTACCACTGCCGAGAAACGCCCAACTTGTGGCCAAACTCGTCACAGGGCAGGTCGTGACGGCTAATGGATACAGAACCCCGATTCGATTTACAATTATTTAACAATTACAAATTCCAAAAAAAAATACATTTAACATAAAATCATTGAGCTGTCTGTCTGTATGTAATCGATTTTCTCAAAATCTATTGAACGGGTTTTTGTACGGTTTTCACTATAAGATAGTGCAATACTTCCGGATGGTTCAGGTCAGCGTTTCTCAGCCTTTTTCAGTTCATGGACCCTTACAAAATCAAGCACAGTTTTCACGGACACCCTTAATAAAATAAATAGCAATAAAAACGGATAAGTATTTATTTTAGTTATTACAGATACAAAAAAACAAATACAGAAAATATTTATAACTGTTTCATCATCCTGCCCTTATCCCACTGTAAGAGGGGTCGGCACAACATGTTATAAAACATGTTGTCACATGATTCAGCTATGTATTTTACGACCGGCCGCCTGCCTGACATCAACTTACCTTAGTCATATTTTACGACCCCTCGGTAAGAAAGAGAGTGGTCTATTCTACTCAACCGGATACCACACGGTGGGTCAACTCACCTTAGTCGCCTTTTACGACACCTCGGTAAGAAATGAGGTTGGCCTATTCTGCTCAGCCGGATACCACACGGCGGAAAATATTTATAACTGTTTATTATGAGAAATAAGAAAAATGTGAAGGTTGGTGTTGCTTTTTTTGCAACTAAATCAGGGATAATCGGGTTGCATCTTTTAAAATTTTTTAAAATATCGTGTGCTTAGATTTTTGTAATAAAACAAAGTTTGCTGATTTTTCGTTTTGCGGCCCTTTTGCATTTAATGAGTCATTTATGTATGGTCCATATATGACACCGTAGACCACAGGTTGGGAAACACAGGTTTAGGTAAATAGTATATATCGGTATTATGTAAATTGTGTTGAAGAGATCGCGTAGTTGTTAAAAAACTTGCTTTCTGGTAGCTTTAGTCGCGTGCGCTGTGTAAACCAGCAGAGATACGTTAAGGTAATGTACTGGAGAATTTTTACTTTTAAGAAATACTACAAAAAGTCAAATTCTACAAATCTTTTAATCAACAGTTCATTTTATCGATAACTCCGAACAACTACTTCAATGTTCAATATTTCAATTCGGGATACATTTTGTAACTTATTTCCGCACAGACGAAGCTGCTGGCACATCTAGCATATTATATATTTTATATGCCTACATATATTATAAATAAATACTCTATAACATTCTCAAAAGTTGAAATTTTTTGAAATCTTTGCCCACTTTAGGTGGAGTAAGTGCATGTACTTAATTTTTGGTCATATTATGACCGCTTTCCGATCAGTAGTAAAATATTAATCATCACTTTCCCTTATGCTGCTGTTACATTTATTTATTTTCGAATCTTGACTCATCTAGTTGTGATTCATAATTACTGTTAAATTTCAAATCTTGAGAGGTCTGGTAGTTATTTCGTAAAGTGTACCAAATAAATGTCAATATTGCAGAATTATGTAAGGGCTTCGCGTGGCCCTAATTAAGAGACCTCGGAGACTGTCAAAATGAAAGCATTCTTTTGATATGTCTTAATTATAGTATTGTAATAAACAAAGTCATTCATTAAAAGCTAAGGATGAGCTGTGATAGCCCAGTGGTGAGATTATGCGACTCTTTAGAGAAGATAAGGAGGTTCAAATCCAAGGCTGGCTCCAATGAGTTTTTCTATTAAAACATTTGTGACTAATTGGTAATTGCTAAATTAAGGTGATCTCGAGATCTGAACCATACCTGACCTCAATTAGGTTACATATATCCAAGAAATTCTCGTGAGATACTCTGGTTTCCTTACGATGTTTTCTAATTGCGTAATAATTTGTATATATCCGTTGGATATATAAGATTAAAATAAACATTAGGACTTGCCCGGGGTTCGAACCCGACATTCTCTGGAATGAAACACAAGGTCTTGCCATTAGTTAGTTAGTCTTACTTAAAACTTTTGGATTATTTTACACAATCATTTCTAAAAGTGTAAGATAAGTCAAAATTAAGGTTAGCAAAAACAAATACTTATTACGTATGAATTTTAAATACGAATGCATAATTAAAGAGCACTTTGAATATATTACATGATGGTGTTGGTTTTGGCAGCTATTTTTACATAAATTCAATAATCTATTGGTTGTTTACGTTGATCATTTAGACCGGAAGTCATTACCGGAAAAGTCTTAACTATATGAATTGTAAGCAGTTAATTATCATGTTTATACCAAGAAAGAGAAGGTTTGAGAAAATGAATTGGTCACTGTCCTAAAAGCGATCTCCTTGCGTCGAATATTTGGATTCGACACCTTGCGAAAAGAAAACTACTTTTATACGGCTGACGTAAAGTAGCGGCCTGTTACAATGCCACAGCTGGGAATAGGCCTCCTCTCTGCGTTTCTGGAGAGAAGGGTTGGAGCTAAGACCTACCACGCTGCTCCAATGCGGATTGGTAGGTTACACATATTTCCAGAATTCTCTAGAGATATGCAGGTTTCCTCACGATGTTTTCCTTCACCGAAAAGTGTGTGATAAATTGCAATTATTGCAGTGGAGGCTTATGCCTAGTACTCGGATATTACCAGGCCGTTACTTTACTTTTTACTTATATTACTATGTAAACAAGCGATGCCATACAACAAATCTTTTTATATAATCGCCCTAAAATATTTGTTTATTATTTTGTTTACGTCAAACTTATTTGGATATGTTTTATAAAATTTATAGCTAAAGACTTGTCCACACTTGTGATTTTAATAGTAGGTTTGTTTTATGAAAGGTAACTGATGTAAAATATTCAGCCCAGTTTGTTCTCAACTCTCTTATTTTATTTTTTGCACGCGTTAGTTCGCAATAATTCATTTAAATTATATATTATTTTAATATAGTTTATTTTTATTTATCGAGGATAACAATACTTACATTATTAATAGAATAAATACTCTACAATACAGTACAATACAGTCTTCATTATGTGTTACGACGGCATGCAATAGGAACGTTTTGATTATTTAAACATATTACTAAATAAAAAGATATGTATGTAATACCATACTATAACAATATTGTAAACTTAATTATTATGCATTTGCGTTATATTATTTAGTATTGTTTTTAAATTTAGTTATATTTTGTCTAAAAGTATGCACGCTATCGCTACATATGTATGTCTAATTATTTTGACAAATAATTGAAACGATGTTGTGTTCTGTTCAGTGCCGTGTGGTATCCGGCTGAATAGAATAGACCACCCTCATTTTTTACCGAGGTGTCGTAAAAGGCGACTAAGGTAAGTCGACCCGCTGTGTGGTATCCGGCTGAGTAGAATAGACCACCCTCATTTCTTACCGAGGTGTCGTAAAAGGCGACTAAGGTAAGTTGACCCATCGTGTGGTATCCGGTTGAGTAGAATAGACCACTCTCTTTCTTACCGAGGGGTCGTAAAATACGACTAAGGTAAGTTGACGTCAGGCAGGCGTCCGGTCGTAAAATACGTAGCCGAATCATGTGACAACATGTTTAACATGTTGTGCCAACCTCACTTAGAGTGGGATTGTATTATTGGAGTGTATTCTGTGTGCAATTTAGCATACCAATGTGGCATGGTTGCCCAAGTTACTTTTTGCGAAGCTTTGGCGAATGGTGATTATATTTGATTGCCTTGTTAGTTTGATGGTGTAAAAAATACAAAAGTAATAATAAAATTATTTTGCTATAATCCGCGATACAGTAAATAGGAAATATATATAGTGTTTAATGTATAGTGGACTATCAGTATTTTCATATCCGATACGTGCAGGATTCGTAAAAACACATGCACCAACCTCCACCACTTCCACCACAATACACAAGCACTACACAGGTTCACTATCACAAACTCAACAATCGTTTCGCCCCGCAACCGAAGCATCATCAGGAGATAGACTCCACGACAAAATCGCAAAGTATTATCGCAAAATCGCATTTGTATTATGGATCTCCGCAAAGTAACGCCTAATTCTATAAAGGTGTAAAAAATCATGAAATCTTTAAGGTAATTAACCTATTCAGTTAATAATGATTAATTTTGTATCCGTTTAACTAGCTTTTGAAATACCACATTCCACGTGACGATTAGATAAATATATATAATTTATAATTCTTGTGCACAAGTCTTTATATTGAAATCGCTTATAATTTACCCATCGTAAAAAGGTTTTACATTAAAGTTATATGAGTAATTTTCATTAGAATTTGTTGACAAGGGAACATCGATTCGGTTGTAATCTTATTGCGGTTCATCCGTATAATTTACATAATTGGTAGAAAAGAACCTTCGAGACTTAAGTGTTAGGTATATCGGTAATTTCAGATTCCCCTCGAAACAGAACGGAACAGTTTAAAAAAAAGCTCAGATCGCAACCAAACTACAGAAACATACGGTGGGTCAACCTAAAGATTATCTAAGATTCAAATTCAAATTCAAAATATTTTTTATTCAAGTAAACTTGTAAACAAGTGCTTTTGAATCGTCAACATCTACTGCTGGTTCGGAAAGCTGTTGTTACCGAGAAGAACCAGCAAGAAACTCGGCGGTTGCTCTTTTCAAACAATAATTCTTATTACTAGTTACATATATAATAGTTATTAATGTCTTGTACTGGGTTGAAGAGAAGCTATATCCACGCATTCTTATCGTCTATTCTATTCGTATCGGTATTCTTCAATTGTATAATAGACTTTCTGAATTAGCCTTTTTTAAATAGTATTTTTAAACTGCTGTAATGGTAAAGTTAAAGTAGATTGTGGAATTAATCTTATACCCAAACCCACAAACGAATTACTAACTTTGCAAGGCGTAAAGCAGGAACTGCAAGCTTATGTCGGTTCCTACTTTGTCTATTATATACATCGCCAATCGTTTTATAATTATTTATATTATTTACAATCAATTAAATTACTTAAAATTAAAAATTGTATTAAAATCGATGCAGCTATTTTGAAGTCTATAAAGAACACACAAACAAACATTAATGTTATATACGCCCCATCCGAAGAATAAATTAACATGTTTTGTGTATAAACAAACATTTTTAATTGGTGAATCCGCTACTTTGTGTATCCACTCTATGGTCTGCGATCGTTATTTGATCGGACTTTTATATTAAATTTACTCACAAAATAGTCGTTTTGCCACAGAATATGGAAGAAGAGAGGTAATGTTCGTTGTAGTATTCGATACCCTTACGAGAATTGCGTTATATGCGTTCACAAAGTACATGTAACGGTGATTAAAAAAGAAATCGTGAACAAATAATCATTATGACATTTTTGTTTAAACAAACTCGACCGTAATGTTTGCCGTATTCGTTTGACTCTCGTTAACGCTAAAATCCTTTCTACGAAATAAGGTGCTGTTCTAAAAAAATTTTTTTTTCCATTTTAGATTACATACTTATCATGTATGAATTTAATCATCAACCTCCTGCCCTTATTATCCCACTCTAAGTGGGGTCAGCACAACATGTTGTCACATGATTTGGCTACGTATTTTACGACCGGCCGCCTGCCTGACGTCAACTTTCCTAAGTCGTATTTTACGAACCCTCGGTAAGAAAGAGGGTGGTCTATTTTACTCAACCGGATAGCACACGGCGGGTCAACTTACGTTAGTCGTCTTTTACGACACCTCGGCAAGAAATGAGGGTGGTCTATTCTACTTAGCCGAATACGACCACGGCGGCATGTATGAATTTAATATATATGAATAATATTTTTTATGTACTAGTGGCTAAAATAAAGGGATCAAAAAAATTCAAATTCTTTGAGGTTTTTCACGTATTTGCCTGAAAAAAATGCTTGTACTGGAATGTATGAATATAATTTTAAAGCTTAAAGTTTCTAATTTGAGATCTTAAGATGAAAAATTTTATCAAGCTACGTGTGCCACGTCCAATCCTAATGAATAACGAAAAAAAAATTTCCATTTTTTTGTTTTTCTTTTGGTCTACGAACTTGGAAATTTTATTCCAACTTAATCACTATATGAATCAGATAATTTCTTCAAACAGTGCGAACTTTGTATGGAAAAAGATCTTTTTATCTTTAACCATCAATATCTCAGCAACTGCTGATCACACAAGAAGCGTCAGGAGAGTTTCGAAATCTGGAATAAATTTCCCATTTAAATAAGATAAAGATAAAAGATAAAAATATTTATTCAATCCAAAAAAGGTATACAATTCACAAGTAATCCGTTGGGTACCCACACTAGGAAGCCTGTATCGTGGGAACCCGTATACGATTTACAATTTTAGTATTGACGACGCTCAGTTAACATTTATTAAGCATAACTTATTCTAATTCCATGGCACAATAATAATTAACAAAGAAAAGTTAGATTTAACATAAATTTTTTTTTTTTTTTTACCTGATTTGACTGAGTAGTTTTTCAGTCGAATCGTAAGATAACGATGCGAAAAAAGAAGTGATCTTGCTTTTGGCTTCTCTTGTATTTAATAATATTTACTTTCTTGTAATATTTGTAATATTTACTATCTTATATTTTACAGGATATAAAATATAAACATTTATTTATTTTCTTCGCCTATGGATCAAATTCGAATTTTAAATTCACCCAGTCCATATACAAACTTAAAGCAAGTACATTTGAAACCGGTAATCGATTTGAACTTAAATGAACGCTGTTCAAAGTTAAATAAAAAAAAATATATTTGCGTTTGGACTCTGTAAAAATAATGCAAACAATTTTTTAATCTGTGCCATTAAAAAAATTTTTTTTTTCACCGACGAAGGATGTGTTTGTTCTAAGTTTGTATAATGACAAACGGTTTCGAAAGCTAAATTCCATTACAATTATAGAAATGTATTACGTATTGATTAATGGCGGGACAAGTCTGATTGATTAGGTGTGGGTGTCACTAATTAGCGGCAAAGCCCATCGCGGAGGTCGCGATCGCGATATGAGTACGATATGACTATCAGCTTGTTGAGCAACGGCCCGCGCGCTGCGCACTCGCGCGCACGCGCATACATATTCCCGCCAAGCGCGATTCGCGCATGTACTCGTCTAGGCACAGATTAAAAATACAATTAATTATGCCACAGTCGTAAAAAAAAAATATGGATATTTTTTTATTCATTTAAATAGAATTTAGAATAATTATATAATATATTAAATTTTTACTTGTTAAATTAAATGAGTGATATGCTTTGTGGTGTGCAGTGTTCGTGATGTGTTCACTATGCGGGCTTTTGGGTTGCTGATGCTGGTGAGCGAGATCCTCGCATATAACGTCAGCCTTGTAGCCTTTAAAGATGTAGTAAGTTGGTTTTTTTATTAGCATACGAGCTCGATTTCGCGATATCAATTTTTTTTTACGATTTATAAATAAACGGTTTTTTCAATAGTTTTTGTGACATCTTATGCGAAATTTTTACTATTAAGCATTGCACTTTTTAAATTGGATAATAAATAATTTCGCTAGAATTAGCAAAGGTAAAATATTTATTAGTTTTTAGTATTTAGTTGTTAGCTAAGATCAAAATTATAGGAATATTTTAAAGGATTTAAATTATATAAAAAATGTAAGCAGCTTACGTTCGAATACACTCGTTAACATAATTTAGGGGTTAAGTAACAGTCGTTCTTATCGTGTGATATAAGCAGGCTTATTTTATTAAATTTAATCTGCATCTGTTATCGTAATACATTTGTTCAGATAAAAGCAACATAGCAGATTAACTCCTTAACCTGCTTCTTTCCTTCCATAACAGGCTGCTGTACAATTAACGGTCATCCTTGACTTTATAACTTGACTTGCCCTTTGACGAAGGTGGCAATTACCCTGCCTTCAGCTCCGTGGCCCGCGGGTTCGATTTCCGCCTGCTAGATAACAAAGAGTTTTCCCGCTAATACTTAATGATACATATTAAGAATTTGGGTTAATGGTTTTAATGACCCATTTCTGGACGCATACATTCTTTCAAATTAAAATTCAAAATATTGTTTATTGAAGTAATCAACTAATTATATTATAGCGGTCTATGATTGGGTGAAAACACGAATCAAACAACGTATTGGACGTTTTGAAACGATTTATCGGATGTTTCTTACCCGTTATATTACTAAAAAGAGACCATACGTAGCATTTACAATTTAAATTCGCACGATTCCCTGCGAGAGAAGTCCAAGGAAACAGGTATTCTTACATTAGCTTCACAGTATATTTTTAGCAATTTAATTTTCGTACATACATAATTATAAAAAGATTGGCAATGTATACAATAGACAAAGTAGGAGCCGACATAAGCTTGCGGTTCCTGCTTTGCGCCTTGCAAAAGTCGTTTGTGGGTTTGGGTATAAATAAGATTCTATAATAAAATTCCGCAATCAACTTTAACTTTACCATTACAGCAATTTAAAAACACTATCAAAAAAGGCTAATACATAAAGCTTACTATACTATTGAAGATTACCTAGACGATAAGAATGCGTGGATATAGCTACTCTTCGACCCTGTACAAGACATTAATACTAAAAATTTTTTTTAAAAAAAAACGCGTTTCTTGCTTGCTCTTCTCGACAGCCTTCCGAACCAGCAGTAGATGTTGATTAAAAAACACTTGTTTACAAGTTTACTTGAATAAAGAATATTTTGAATTTGAATAGGCATTTCTCATTTTATGTTTTTTTTAATTTAATTACTTATTTTATATTACATATATCTTTTTATGATTATTTGTTTGTGAACACAGTTATTATACATAATATGCTTTATATTTATTTTTCTCTAAATGATTGAAACCCACTGTCATGCGTATGCCAGCGCTAATTGATGGTGTGATGACCACTATCTTCCAAGCAATACAACAGAACTAACTACTTTGCTATAATCCGCACGGGTTAAGTGAATGCATGCAAAGCCAATGTGTATGAAGCAGGCAAAATCTACGCACCTTATACATGCAGGACCAGCCACCACATGCACCCCAAGGCGCAATTCACCAGCAACAACGCACCCAAAAGCAGCACACACACCCACCACCACAATCTCGACGATCGTTTCGCCCCGAAACCGAAGCATCATCAGGAGGATAGGCTCCACGACAAAAATCGTACTGATGAATCGCAGTAGCAAATCGGAGTGGCGCCACTGTAGACTTGTGCACTACATTTATTACTATATCACAGATGGCAACTGAAAATTGGTGTTATTTGTCTTGCGAAACTATATTAGAACTACTTTGCTATAATCCACGCGGGTTAAGCGAATGCATGCTATGCTAATGTGTATGGAGCAGGCAAGATTCACGTACCCCACACGTTGGTAGGTTACACATATCTTCAGAATTCTCTAGAGATATTCAGGTTTCCTCACGATGTTTTCCTTCACCGAAAAGCGTGTGATAAATTGCAATTATCAATCGGACACATGACCTTTAATAGAAAAACTCAATGATGCCTGCCCGGGTTTGAACTCGTATTCCCCTCTTAAGAGTCGCACGGTCTCACCGCTAGGCTATCACAGCTTAAAAAAAAAATCGCAATGCAATGCATTAAATATACGTAATATGATATTCCAAAAAGTCTGCTTCTATAAATCAATAAAGTGTAATTCTATTTATTTTATTTATTTATTAATGGAACAACAGTTAATACATACAAATTAAATTAAAAAACAACGTATACAAAGGAAAGCTAATCGCTTTAAGCGTTTTCTTCCAGCAGCTCTAAGAGTATTAGAAAAGATAATGAACTGTGGTATAGGTATAAGTAATGTAAAAATAATAAACATAATAGAAATTATATAAATAAATAAAATAATAAATATGTGGCACACACACACGGTCGTCCATCCCCAAAGTAAGCAACTTTATACTTGTGTTATGGGTGACGGACAACTGGTAAATATATACATATATAGTTTTAAATACAAACTTAAATACAAATACACACCCAGGCTCGAAGAACCAACAAATGTTTATAGAACATGTTGGCCATCGGCGGGAATCGAACCCGCGACCCGCGTAGCTGAGGGTAGGGTTACTACCCACTGCGCCAACGGGCCAGTCATATCTATATACTGCATATATAATCAACATATTTTTATTGATTTATAAGAGAATTAGTTTTTTTTCAGTTTCATTGTTTGCATAATGATAATATAAACAAACATTTCTTTTTACTTATATAATACAATGTATGCTACTTAAAATCATATCGATTTATATTCAGAGTATGGTCTATATTTACATATCACAGTATTGCTTGCGCAGGCATTGCGTTTGCATAGCACAATACATATATCGCACACATAATATTAAAGTGACCTAATTTAAAAATCTTTTTGTGGCAAAATGCAATAAAGCGTAGCGTAGCGCCTACAAGACTCGTGAGCGTCAAGACACTCATAACTTGGAAGAACAAGAAAAGATATGCTTTTTAAATAGTTCGTGCCACTAAGTAAAAGACATTGCAGTAAGGAATTTTTAGAAGCAGACGTCACTTTGCGGAGATCCATAATACAAAAGTAATAATAAAATTATTTTGCTATAATCCGCGATAAAAGAAAAAAAAGTAAAGTAGCGGCCTGTTACAATCCCACTGTTGGGAATAGGCTTCCTCTCTCCGTTTCTGGAGAGAAGGGTTGGAATTAAGATCTACCACGCTGCTCCATACGGATTGGTAGGTTACACATATATCCAGATTTCTCTAGAGATATTCCTTCACGGAAAAGCGTGTGATAAATTGCAATTATCAATTAGACACATGAGTTTTAATAGAAAAACTCATTGGTGCCTGCCCGGGTTTGAACTCGTGTTCCGCTCGAAAGAGTCGCACGGTCTCGCCGCTGGACTATCACAGCTCTTCAGCTGATCCGCGATGAAGTAAATAGAAAATATATATTATGGTAAATGTATAGTGGACTATCCGTTTTTTCATACCCGATACATGCACGCTTCATAAAAACACATGCACAAACCTCCACCACTGCCATCACAATACCCCAGCACTGCACATGTTCACTATCACAAACTAAACAATCGTTTCGCCCCGCAACCAAAGCATAATCAGGAGGTAGACTCCACGACATAATCGCAATGCGATTTTGATTTGTGTAATAATAAAAATTAAAATAGTAATTTTATTATTACTTTTGTACATAAGTAAGGATTACAATGTAACTAACTCAATTAAATTTAACTTTGAATTCAGTCACTTTATTAAAAAAGGGATTTTTTCGCTTTGTTATCTATATATATAAAACAAAAAATCGACTTTCTAGAGACGATCATCGGTTCAAACCCCGGGCAGGCACCAATGAGTATTTTTATTCAAACTTATGTGTGTATTTGCTAATTGCAATTTATTACACGCTTTTCGGTGAAGGAAAACATCGTGAGGAAAGCTGCATATCTCTAGAGAATTCTAGGGATGTGTGTAGCCTACCATGCCGCATTGGAGCAGCGTGGTAGGTCATAGCTCTAATCCTTCTCTACAAACGGAGAGAGAAGACCAATGCCCAGCTGTGGGACAGTGCCCGAAAATTATTTAATGGCACCCTAATCTTGAACTAACTTTGAACCCCAGAAGATATCGTCATTTCCAAATCTCTGCGCTGAGCTTAAATGACGAATATCTGATCGGTATTTAGCCCGCATCTCTTCCTCTTTCCGCTTTGGTGGAAACCGGTCCTTAGTCATACGTAAGAGGTCGATAAAGATTTCGCGGTGTTTCTGTTACAAAATCATTAAATTTAACTGAAGGCACGCTCGCGGTTACAGGTAAAAGTCACTAATTGTTAGCTTCGCAGTTATTACACAACTTTCTAAAAAGGATAATTTTTAATGTTTACGGAGACTTATAACTGTATAAGCTGTATAAGAGACGATCATGGGTTCAAACCCCGGGCAGGCACCAATGAGTTTTTCTATTAAAACTTATATGTCTAATTGATAATTGCAATTTATCACATTGTTCAATGTGATTAATTGCGACTCAATTGAAGACGTAAACTAAATTGTTTTGCTTCTTCATACCATGACGTCTTAAAGACGCACACTTTAAGTCGTTGCCGAATGAGCGTTCAGAATGCCTCCTAAAATCATGTGAGTAAAAGGACAGAGAGATAACTCTTTTACGTCTCTTTTTTATGGTTTATATTACGTTATCCTTTTCAAACATTACAATCCACACTTTATGGTACGAAAAGTAAGCGGTTGGGTTTAGGTACTTACTTTGAATTGAATCGTTTTCTAAAAGTTCATGGTAAGTCTACAGTTATCCATTTACAGTACACGATTGGCAAATAATGATGTCATCAACATGTGTTATTATTAGTTAATTTGTTCTCGTATTCTTTTAATTGTTTTTTTTTAATTATTTTTGTGTTTATTTTTATTATAAGTGTAATTCTTTTTGGTTTTTATATCCTTATTTGTTGATAATGTATGTTGTAAATTAAGTTTTTCTTTCTTTCTTAAATCATTTTGATGAAATTTAATGAAATTAAGGATCATAAATAAATAAATAAATGGGACCATTACTCACACGGTCGTCCGTCCCCAAAGTAAGTAACTTAATACTTGTGTTATGGGTGACGGACAACTGCTAAATATACTACGTATATAATTTTAACTACATGCTTAAACACAAATATACACCCAGGCTCGAAGAACCAACAAATTGTGTATAGAAATTGTTGGCCCTCGGCGGGAACGGGCCTTTTGTCTTTTCTTCGAAAACAGAAAAAGCCCAAAGTTTGTAATTCAGGGTGTATTCAAACATCAAAGTTGACATGAATACAATTTAATAAAAAAAGCATGCATACATTCGCATTTGTGATATTTTGTGTGCGCCTTTTGGCGCATTTGGCAGCGACCCTGCCTTCAGCTCCAGCTCGATTTCAGCCGAGGTTAAACATTTTCTATAAACAATTTGTTAGTTCTTCGAGTCTGGGTGAATATATGCATTTAAGTATGTATTTAAAATTATATATGTATATATTTACCAGTTCTCCGTGACCCATAACAAAAGTATTAAGTTACTTACTTTGGGGACGGACGACCGTGTGTGTAAGTATTCTGTTATATTTATTATTTATTTATATTTCATGATCCTTCTGCTCTTATCCCACTCTAAGGGTCGCGCAGTATGTTACAGACATGTTGTCACATGATACAGATATGTATTTTACGCCTGACGTAACCTTACCTTAGTCGTATATTACGACATCTTGGTAAGAAATGAGGGTGGTCATTTTTACTTAGCCGGATACCACACGGCATAATTTTTTTTATGGTATTTAAATATCAAAGTTGACGTGACATGGTAAAATTTAACCGTCGATTCATAATATTCATGACTAACCGTATAATTGGCTTGCGAGAGTTTAGATAGATAAGCATCACTTTTCAAAACAAAATTTACCATCTCTTTTGAATAACCTTGGGTTGTTTACTCAATCACGAGGCAAACTTTCGACCGGATATGGCTCAGTGTGATGTTTATGGTCATTTTGTATTTGCCCATACAATATTCAGGATATGGATTTCCTTACGTGGAAAGTCAATGTCATACTGATAGTGTTTGGAAATCGTGTCAATATCGCAATGCATCGCTTTGTTGTAGAGTCTATTTTTATAATATACTAACAGTGCCAGCGGCTTCGCCCGCGTGGAAATCAGCGTGTCACAATTTTTTTCTATTTTCACAAATTTTAAACATAAAAGTAGTTATTGTGAGTTAACCATAACAGATAGAGACATGCTATCGCGGACTCAGACTTTACTCAGCGCACGCGACCAAAGCTAGCAAGCAAGTTTTTAACAACTGCGCGATCTGTTCAACACAATTTACATAATACCGATATGTACTATATACCTAATCTATTTGGAAGTATTGCACTATCTTTTAGTGAAAACCGTACAAAAATCCGTTCAGTAGAATTACCGATTACATACAGACAGACAGCTTTTTGGGAGTTTGTTTTATAATAAGTGTAGATAGACTAGCAATATCCCGCAGTTTCCGCGTACATACCGATCTCGTGGTAGGGGAAAATCTACTAGGTCGGACTATAGATTTAAATTATCTATATTTGTAAATTAAAAGTTTGGCCATGGTACTTATTAATGGTTAAAGCAAAGGAAGATTAAACTGGAAATTTCATTCTTTTTTAAGGAGCTCTATCCGTGGGTTTTCAGTCGTATCCTTGGAATAAGAGCTAACTCACCATTTACAGGCCCCGTTACAATGAATTTGTTATGGCATTATTTTTTTGAGATTGACATTTTAAAATTCGTTACATCCTTTGATTGGAATATCCAATTTTAATAATTTCAAAAGTTTATAACAGATATTGAAACAGTTTTTAATAAAATATCATTTATTGTCGGCACTTTTACCAACTTTAACAATGTAAAAAAATAGTTATATTGGCATAACTATAATAGTTAGACATATGGTATCGCGGACTTTTTTGTAGAGATTGATGTGTTCTATAATACTATAGAACATTTTTTTGTTCCATGGTTTCCGCAGCGCACGCGATGATAGATATTTAATTTTATTCACACCTTATTACACTTTTATTAAGGATGAAAATGTAATTAATAGAAATAAGCGTTACTTTGCGGAGATCCATAATACAAAAGTAATAATAAAATTATTTTGCTATAATCCGCGATACAGTAAATAGAAAATATATATAGTGTTAAATGTATAGTGGACTATCTGTATTTTCATACCCGATACGTGCAGGATTCGTAAAAACACATGCACAAACCTCCACCACTTCCACCACGACAAAATCGCAAAGCTTTGCAATTTTGTCGTGGAGTCTATCTCCTGATGATGCTTCGGTTGTGAGGCGAAACGATTGTTGAGTTTGTGATAGTGAACGTGTGTAGTGCTTGTGTATTGTGGTGGCATTTGTGCATGTGATGCAGGTTTGTGCATGTGTTTTTACGAATCCTGCACTTATCGTATGAAAATACGGATAGTCCACTATACATTTAACACTATATATATTTTCTATTTATCACGGATTATAGCAGAATAATTCTATTATTACTTTTGCCTTTTGATGAAAATGTAATAAAGCCTATTCAGTAAAGATGCAGCTTTCCAATGGTGAAAGAATTTTTGAAATCGGTCCAGCAGTTTTTTCGTGAAAACATTACAAACATACGTACATACAAACATAAAAATCTTTCCTCTTTATAATATTAACATAGATATATTTACCAGTTGTCTGTTTCCCAAAGCAGCAATATTAAGTTGTACTCTGAGTACAGACGACCGTGTGTAAGCGTCCCAAATATTTTTCCTTATCTTTTACCTTATTTTTTATCTTAATAATAATTACTAGTGTTCTTCTATCTTTCCAAACACCGGACGCTATTGTGAAGTATGAGCTAGAATATAGTTAATTTATGAAATTATTCCTTTTAAGATTTAGTATGATTATATTTTGCATATTTTCTGCGGTAATTAATTCGTTGCAGTTATTTTTATCTTAACGTCTATTTTTTTATAGAATTATTAAAAGAGAGAGGTCTTCTGCCAAAGGGTTAACTAAACATGAAAAAAAACCTCCCCAAATATCATGTAAGTTCCATTGTTGTTGTCAATCTTTGAATACAAGCTGTATCCGTGACTTCTTTCGCGTCAACTTAAGCGTTAAAATACTGTCACTTATATCCTATGTCCTATGAAGCTGAGATAGCCCAATGGTGAGACCGTGCGACTCTCTTGAGACGAACATGGGTTCAAACCCGGGCAGGCACCAATGAGTTTTTATATTAAAAACTTATGTGTCCAATTGATATTGACAATTTATCACATGCTTTTCGGTGAAGGAAACATCGTGAGGAAATCTGCATATCTTTAGTGAATTCTAGGGATATGTGTAACATACCAATCCGCATTGGAGCAGCGTGGTATTTCATACCTCCAACCCTTCTCTCCAGAAACGGAGAGAGGAGGCCTATTCCCAGCAGTGGGATATTGACAGGCCGTTACTTTACTTTTTTTACTTTATATCCTATGTGTTTAAGATATACTTTTTAAGTTTACGCACTAAAATAGAGTGTGTATACATCCTAGAATTTCCTATTCATGTTGAAAAATATAAATAAAGCGAACTAAGGTTTTATAGTAAACACAAAGTGCCTAACCGGGGATCCAACCCGTGACCACCTTGTTAAGTAATATGCATAAATATATGGAACAATTACACACACGTCAAACGTCCCCAAAATAACTTGATACTTGTCTTATGGGTGGCAGATCGATAAATATGCTACTAGCTATCTGGTCACGCGTTGCTATAGCTCAATCTGTTTTCGAACTCCCTTCTGAACTCAGTAGTTTAAAAAAAACTCCAATCGCCACTAAGACTACAGGATCATCCGCTGGGTCATTCTAAAGATTGTTTTAAAATGTCATTAAAATCGGTTTAACTGTTTCGAAGTCTGCAAAGGATATCTTCAGACAAAGATTTATTTGTGTATATAAAAAGGTATAATTTTAAATAAATACTGAACCACAATGACTTGTGGTATTCGGCTGAGTAGAATAGACCAATCTCATTTCCTTACCGAAGTGTCGTAAAATACGACTGAGGTAAGTTGACGTCAGGCAGGTGGCCGGTCGTAAATTACGTAGCCAATTCATGTGACAACATGTCATGCTGAAACTACATTGACTGGGATAAGGGCAGGAGGATGATGACTGAAATACATAATTACACCCGGACTCGAAGAATAGACTAATTGTTTTAAAAAATAAAGCGGCTCTCGGCAGATCGAAACCGAAACTCCGGAACTGACGGCAGGTTCACTGAAAAAATTTTTTCGGTCATTCAATAATTTGTTAAGAGTCACACGATCTCACCGTTTCGCAATCACATTTTGAACTCAGCATCCAGCTACATACCCATTACACACACAAATTAGCGTCTATAAGTCATAACTATTAATCTATGATGTAAGTTATTGCTTATAAGTCAATTGAACGTTTGAACACAACCGCACCAGCGAGTTACGCGTCGAGATTTTGAAATATCAAACTGCATTTATAAAACAGACTAAAAGCTAACTAGCTTTTTGTGCAACTCAATATTGTTGCACAAATCCTGTTTTACAGGAGTTGACAAATTTAAATGATATTAAATCAAATGTAAGAACTTATAGGTAAAGCATCATCATCCTTCTGTTCTTATCCCACTCTAAGTTGGGTCGGCACAACATGTTACAACATGTTGTCACATGATTTGGCTACGTTTTTTACGACCGGCCTGCCTGTCCGTCAACTTACCTTAGTCGTATTTTACGACCCCTCGGTAAGAAAGAGGGTGGTCTATTCCACTCAACCGGATACCACACGACCGGTCAACTTACCTTAGACGCCTTTTACGACATTTCGGTAAGAAATAAGGGTGGTCTATTCTACTCAGCCGGATACCACACGATGGGTGGACTTACCTTTGTCGCCTTTTGCAACACCTCGGTAAGAAAATGAGGGTGGTCTGTTCTACTCAGCTGAATACCACACGTCATAAGAGCTTATACGTAAAGCATATTACAAAAGTAAAGATTATTTGGATGATAAAAATGCCTCGATTAAAGGGTTTTCACCCTTTCAGCTTCATACAACGCTGCAGTTTAATAATGTAAAATTGAAAACGTTTAAAAGATTGACCGTCGAGTTTCTTGCTTGTTCTTGGTAGCCGTAAGAGATAGAAACATACTGTCGCGGACTTTTTTGTAGTATTTTTATAAATCTGCAATTCTCTAGTACATTATTTTAGCGTAACTCTGCTGGTTTACGCAGCGCACGCAACTAAAACTCCCAGCAAGCAAATTTTTTAATAACTGCTCGATCTCTTCAGCACAATTTACATAATACCGATTTGTACTATACCTAATCTTTTTTTGATATTTATTTTATCAAGGGGCTCTGTGAAAACTGTGCTTGATTTCCCAAGGGTCCATGGACTGAAAAAGGCTGGGAAACGCTGACCTGGACCATCCAGAAGTATCGCACTATCTTTTGGTGAAAACCGTACAAAAATCCGCTCAGTAGATTTTGAGAAAATCGATTACATACAGACAACTTTTTGGGACTTTGTTTTATAATAGATAATAAAGAGAGATAGATAAATATTCATTTGCTTTTTCTTTAGTTCTCTTTTTTGTGATATAAAAAGAATGAAGATAGTAATTTTGCTCAGTTATAGGTTAACCTATATATCTGTTATTAATAACAGACCGGAATTTTATATGTATGAACTGGATTTAGTACTGTTCATACGTAATAAGCAGCAAAATAAATAATTCCTGAAATTGAATCGCTGACATTTTGTAGCTATCAAAATATTTTACCGGACATTTTTGTACTTTTTCGGTACAAATAGTACTTTCTCTGAGTCTTGTATCAATTTACATTCAATCTAAATATAAAGACTGCGTGGATGACGCAAACTCCGGACAAGCTTCCTATAAAACATTACCCAGTTTACAATTCGTAAAGAAAAATCGTGAAGAAACTTGCATTTGCTTAAAAATAATTTCGTAGTAAGGGTATTTAAGGAATTAATTTGGCGCGAACAAAGTCACACTTGCTTCAATTGTATTCAAAGTATTATTTTGCTATAATTCGCGGTTAAGAAAATATATGTAATGCCACCATCATATTACCCAAGTCTTACCTAACGCATTACCCATGCATGCCCAGGTTTAACCTCCACCGTTTTTTACCTTCGAACACGTATCCGAAGGATTATAGCAATATATATAATATTTTTATTACTTTTGTATATTGACCTCCGCAAAGTAACGCCTAATTCTATAATCATAGGTACAAGTTTGATGAAAATTAATATTATATTGGTGGCCTAGTGACCTAGCCTACCTGAAGAGCTGTGATAGCCCAGTGGTGAGACCGTGCGACTCTTTCGAGGGGAACACGAGTTCAAATCCGGACAGGCACCAATGAGTTTTTCTATTAAAACTCATGTGTTTATTTGATAATTGCAATTTATCACACGCTTTTCGGTGAAGGAAAACATCGTGAGGAACCTGCATATCTTTAGAGAATTTTAGAGATATGTGTAACCTACCAATCCGCATTGGAGCAGCGTAGGTCTTAGCTCCAACCGTTCTCTCCAGAAACGGAGAGAGGAGGCCTATTCCCAGCAGTGGGATTGTAACAGGCTGCTACTTTACTAGTGACCTACGATATTAAACACAATAAACCTAAATTTACCGGTATGTTCTGAAACATATCATAAGCGTGCATGCGTACTCGTTTAAGTTATTGCTGCGTTCAAATACCGGACGGTTCGTATCTCGAGCGGCTAACTTCATAAAGAACTGCATTTAATGGTGAGCTACTTAATTTTGATTTCGCTCTTTTATTGATAATAAGTAAAAATACAAAACCGGTACCGAGGTTAATAACCGACACGGTTTCAATTTTATAGGACTTTATGTCCCGCGTCAAAATAAAACTGCAACATTTTTGGATTCAGATGAGAGTATAGCATCTGTGATTGAAATTACCGACAATGTCTTGTATTGAAGTACGACTGGCCCGTTGGCACAGTGGATAATGACCCTGCCCTCAGCTCCGCGGGTCACAGGTTCACAGTTCAACATTTTCTTTAAAACAATGTGTTGGTTCTTCGAGCCTGAGTGTCAAAATTATATATGTAGTATATTTACCAGTTGTTCGTCACCAGTAACACAAGTATTAAGTTACTTGGGGATGTGCGACCGTGTGTTAAGTGTCCCATAATATTTATTTATTAATTTTTATTAAATAAATATATTAAATAAATAAATGTATGTATATATAATATTTTGTAGTATTCCCTTATTAACCACTGCTGGGCAACTCTCAACCTAATCTACAAATCCAATGCGGATTTGTAGGTTACATATATTCCCAGAATTATTTAGAGATATGCAGGTTTCTTCACAAAATTTTAAGTATGTGTCACATCTGTCATTATTTCTCCTTTAGAAAAGCGCTTTTCCAAATAATATACATCAGTATAAACCTCATCGGAAAATAATAAATCGACTTTGATGACAAAATGTCTGTAATGATTTAGACCCATTTTCCAGCACTGTACTATAGATATATAAGAAACCACACAATACCAAACAATACCATAGATATTAATATAAATAATCTTCTTTTTTGTCTAAGCATTATCCCCGCTAAGACCCGGGGTCCGCTTTCCTACTACGTTGCCTCCACTTTGCCCGATCTTCAACGTCCGACCTGTGTAGTTTGTTGGCTCTCATGTCGGCATCCACAATTTGAAGCCAACGCTTTTTTGGATATTAATATAATAATAATAAATATAATATAAATATAATAATATATATAATAATAAGATAATAATACAATAAAGATATTATTATAATAGAGCTATTGAAAGCTTTTCAAAAGCTTCACATCAGAATCGAATCGAGCACCTCTTGTTGGAATGTACTACTGAGGTAGCCAAAGCTTCTCGTTTAAAAAGCAGTCACGCTAACCGTATCGAGTTGACATTTTTCAACGCACTATATACATTAACCTGTTTTTATATAACTGCTCTTGTTACATCTTTCCATAGCATATACGAGTGTCGTAACGACGCCTTTTTGAGGCATTTTAAATAGATATTCTGACCCCGATATGGGTGAGCTCTGGGCACCGGACCTGCGCGTAGTGTCATAAGATTACATCGATCATTTAACGATTACCGAATGAATGGGAAATATGAATGACGAGGTGTACCCATAAATTTATTAATAGTAAAGCGGTGTAGTCCTAAGCGGGCCGGTAAGTGATAGTTGACACACTGTAACGTGTCGAACTGGACGGACGTATGGACAGGGAAAGAAAATGTGCAAATGACAGGATATAATTTTTACAGAGAGTATCGCGGACGGGTCCTTCACAACATTCCAAGAATGGATGTACCGGAAAGATGAAGATGCACCCTTTAGAATGTCGTTTAAGCTTAATGGAAATTTAAGTAGGATGTAAATTGAACCAAAGGAATTGACGGACAATGTCGATCCAACGAACATTTTTTTTTCCGGGCACTAACTGTTTTGTATAAATTGACGCGCGCGACGCGACGCGACCGGCCGGATCAACGACCTTCATGCATTCGATTGCCGTCGGTCGCGTCCGACAGTTAGTAGCGTTTGGCTTACGATAAGGACAGGCGGCGCGTGCCCGTATACGGCATTCTGTTACAACACACACGTGTAATAATGCGTTTTTCGGGTGTTATTCTCAGTAGTGCCACGACTGTATTGACATTTGAGATTGATATAAGTATTTAGTGACGCGTTTAACCAGTGAAGCGTTTGAGAAGACGCGACTGTCCGCGGTTTTAGTGCGGGTTGGGGTTACTGTTCCCCGATATAGGGACGATTCAATAACGTGTGACCTTACGAAGGTTGTGTGCTCACCGGGTGTTATTTGTGTTATTTAACCGCGTTGGTGAAGTGTATACTCCGGGAGAAACAGACATTACGTGTCCGTAGAACACGCACAGGCGAGCCAACGGTTTCGGGAATCGGCCAAGTACATACAAGCACACAATCACGCGTACACATATACACGCAGTGATTCATGAGGCCGGACTGCATACAGCTGACGGCCGCATAAGGTAGGTTGAGACTAATGCTGTTAGCCCTAATGGCTTTTCGGCGTCACCGAGAGAGTGGGCGAGCGCGGAAGCATCGCCGGGGGAGTAAACTGGGAGAGCGAGTCTCGAGCGAGGCTCGCAGCATCCTGGGAGCGTCACCTTAAGGGTGCCTCCTGTGAGGCCGGACCTCGGCTTAAGGCGACGCGCTGTGGTGGACTGTATCGGACTCATGGAATATTTTGTATGGGGACTTCGTATATAACTACAAAAGCACTACTATAGCGCGAAGCAAAGTATTAGTGGCGTCATCTGTTATTTCAGTGAGGAAATACGTAAACCGTGTAACCAATACGTTATGTTACAACACTAAAAATTAGAGGGAAGATGACACCAGTATAATTCATCTTTGCTTTATCACACAAAACAAGTCAAGTTCTGAAAAAGTTTTTAACAAAGTTTCATGTCCCTAAAACCTTTGAGGAGTTCCATCCCTGGAGCCAATCCTAGCAGTAGCATCAGGTCACGCCTATCAAAAACATGCATTGTCATCGGGACTGAAGCAGTATGTTAAATTTCAGCCCAATATGACACCGGGAAGTGGTTCAGATTTAACTTCCAACATTCCACCTTCACATACATTGCAAGTTGAATGAGAACTTTTAAAAAACAGAGATAGGTTACTCTCATTTCGAGGTTCATTCATTTTTTAGGTCGTCAGTCCATCTCGTAGGGAGTCTGTCGGTATTGCGTTTTTCCGTGCAGGGTCACCATTACAACACCTTGGAGACCTCAACGCTCATCGATTCTCTGCACTAAGTGCTTCGCCCATCACCATTTCAGCTTCGCGACACGGTGAGCTATATAGGTGACTCTGGTTTGACTTCTGATACAATCTTCTAATACTATAGTTGTAACCACGACGTAGTTCCCACCCCCTGAAGTGTGCAAGTACCCTCAATAATGCAATATTTTTTCTTGTTCCCGAAAATAACACGGGAGTTGTTTTTTCGACTGGCCTGGTTAGTGACCCTGTCTTCAGCTCCGCGGGTCGCGGGTTCGATTCCCGCCGAGGGCCAACATTTTCTATAAACAATTTGTTCGTTCTTCGAGCCTGGGTGTATATTTGTATATAAATAACAATCCTCGCTCCAAAACCAAGCCCTCGCTCTGGTATCGCTCACGTGATCACAGTGATGCCACTATACAAAACTAAAGAAATGAGACTTAACTATTGCCATGGATGCGACTTTAATGGCGGTTAGGCGAAACCTCTAAGTCAATTTTATTCAACCAATTACTGGACCTTTTATTAAACAAAACTGACAATTAAGATAAAGCATAATTAACAACTTACGCTAATCACAAATCGGTAATACATACCCGTAAACTTTGTGATAACAAAAAGCTGCAAACATTTTCGCGTGGGATTACGGTAAACCAAAACAAAAGACCCTTCCGTCATTTTGACACAAATCAAACAAACAAAACAACATTTAGCGTACGTTACTATTACGATTATGACCCCGTTTATCTACACAATGGAAGAAAATAAGCGATAAACCCACGAGCCCATAGAAATTTGCAACAACTGAGGAAATGCCAACGCGATGTTCGTTTTAAAGGAATTTCCTATGTCTTAACACCTTGATGTAAGCCGTGTGAAATACGGCGATTCGAAAGTCCACAACATAATCGTAAAGCATGGCTTTTTAAGTTGATACATATGATTTATAGAAGCAGGTGTTACTTTGCGGAATTCCATATTACAGAAACTATAACAGAACTACTTTGCAATAATCCGCGTGGGTTAAGCGAATGCATGCATGTATGAAGCAGGCAATATTCACGTACCTTACACATGCAGGACAAGTCACCACACATAACCAAGACGCCTCCACCAGCAACAATGCACACAAGCAATACAAACAACCACCGACAAAATATCTACGATCGTTTCGCTCCGAAACCGAAGCATCATCAGGAGGATAGGCTCCACGACAAAATCGTAATGAATTACGGGTTATAGCAAAGTAGTTCTGTTATAGTTTCTTGATATATTAAGATTAGATGGTACATGACATTTCATACCTGCAGCCCTGTAAAATATTACCACCATACATTGTTTATTTATATCTCAAACGAATGATTTTGTGTTTTCAATGAAAGCTCGCTGGTGGTTAGACTTTTACCAAAATTTTTCAACAATTATCCTTATATTTAAAAATTCAAATTCAAAATAATGCCTTGTGGTATCCGGCTGAGTAGAATAGACCACCCTCATTTCTTACCGAGGTGTCGTAAAAGGCGAATAAGGTAAGTCGACCCACCGTGTGTTATCCGACTGAGAAGAATAGACTACCCTCATTTCTTACTGAGGTGTCATAAAAGGCGACTAAGGTGAGTTGACCCACCGTGTGGCATCCGGTTGAGTGGAATAGACTACCATCTTTGTACCAATCCCATTTAAAGTGGAATGAGGGCAGGAGGATGACACTGCATCCTACCACATAGTGCTCTTCAAAAAATATTATTTCTTATAAATATAAAATCATGAAATATTTTGCGTAATTTATAGGACCAGCCATTACTATATATGTAAAAAACTATATTTCTATAATAGCTATAGATTTAATTTGTTTTTGGTTACAAATCACAATGACGCAACATTTTTTTCCATGCAAAAATACATCGTCAAACGATGAGAAACAATTGGCATCAAAGGTTAAAGAGCAATCTTTAACTTTTAGTTTCATTGTCTGAACACTTAAACGATTACTTAACAAATACTCAAATTATACTTATTGACATCTATCTATCTATACTTATTATAAAACAAAGTCCCAAAAAAGCTGTCTGTGTGTACGCAATCGATTTTTCCATAAAACAAAAGTCATAATAAAATTATTTTGCTATAATCCGCGATAGAGTAAATAGAATATTTATATATAATGCTAAATGTATTGACTATTCGTTTTCATACCCGAAACATGCAGGATTCGTCAAACCTCCACCACCGCCACAACAATACACAAGCAATACACACATTCACTGTCACAAACTCAACAATCGTTTCGCCCCGCAACCGAAGCATCATCAAGATATAGACTCCATGACAAAATTGCAAAGCTTTGCGATTTAACGTTTATAGTGCTCCTGTATTATGGTGCATGTATGGGAAAAAACGGATAGTCCATTATACATTTACCATTATATATATTTCCTATTTACTTTATCGCGGACTCCATCAAAATAATTTTATTATTACTTTAAAGGTATTTTTATTAATCCACAACAATAGGGATCAAGACTATCGGTGACAATTGGCAGTGACCACACACTTAAACAGTTCTCATATGCAAAAATCTAGTAAGTAGACGTCTCATTGCTATTCATTAAGCGCACAATGGGAAAGCGCGACCCGCGTGCGCGCATAAAAATTGCAAATGTAAACGGATTAACCCAGATCGCCCAATAAGTCTTTTGCGAAGCATATTTTCGCAAGCAGTTTAGCCGTGTGATATCCGGCAGAATAGAATAGACCACTCTCCTTTCTTACCGAGGTGTCGTAAGAGGCGACTAAGGTATGTGGCGTGTGGTATCCGGCAGAATAGAATAGACCACCCTCCTTTCTTACCTAGGTGTCGTAAGAGGCGACTAAGGTATGTGCCGTGTGGTATCCGGCAGAATAGAATAGACCACCCTCCTTTCTTACCGAGGTAGCGTAAGAGGCTACTAAGGTATGTGGCGTGTGGTATCCGGCTGCATAGAATAGACCAACCTCCTTTCTTACCGAGGTGTCGTAAGAGGCGACTAAGGTATGCGCCGTGAGGTATCCGGCAGAATAGAATAGACCACCCTCCTTTCTTACCGAGGTGTCGTAAGAGGCGACTAAGGTATGTGCCGTGTGGTATCCGGCAGAATAGAATAGACCACCCTCCTTTCTTACCGAGATGTCGTAAGAGGCTACTTAGGTATGTGCCGTGTGGTATCCGGCTGCATAGAATATACCACCCTCATTTCTTACCGACTAAGGTAAGTTGACGTCAGGCAGGCGGCCGGTCGTAAAATACGTAGCCAAATCATGTGACAACATGTTTATAACATGTTGTGCCGACGCCACTTAGAGTGGGATAAGGGCAGGAGAATGATGAATGATGATGATTTTCGCAAGCAGTTCACTACAAATAGGAACATCTAACTGTGCAAATATATTAAAACAAATATATTCTTCACTGAAATTGTCTTTTACAAGTACTTTAAAACGATTATTTTATTTTGATTTGATAAATCTGGATAGTCTAATTTCAAAAGAGGCCGTCTAGGGAAGACGGGGTCATCATTAGTCTGCATCAGTAACAAGGTCGGAATACCGAACACTGAGCGTGTTTCCGTGTCACGAATACGTGACACTAGCCGACTAAAGTTACACATGAGGCGCACATCGTGCATGCTGATGACTGGTTGCATCATAGGCAGTTATTGTAACACTTTTCTACGAAAGGTTCCTTAAGAAAGAAAAACAGAGTTCTATAGTCTCCGTTTATAGTTTTTTTTTAATTCTATGGCAGCGATCATAACAGTGGTCACTATTTTACGTAATAGAAATAACTTTCAATTAACGCTAGAGGGTTTATCGGTTCATAATAATTTATAGAATTAGGTGTTACTTTGCGGATTTCCATAATACAAAAGTAATAATAAAAATATTTTGCTATAATCCGCGATACAGTAAATAGAGAATATATATAGTGCTAAATGTATAGTGGACTATCCGTTTTTTCATACACGATACATGCAAGATTCGTTAAAAACACATGCACAAACCTCCGCCACCGCCACCACAATACACAAGCACTACACACGTTCACTATCACAAACTCAACGATTGTTTCGTCCCGCAACCGAAGCATCATCAGGAGATAGACTCCACAACAAATTTGCGATTTTGTCAAAATTTGCGAATGTAATCCTGCAACCCACTACGCAGTAGATAAGCTTGTGAGCTTTTCTATGTTTTGTTGAATAAGTAATTTATTGAAAAAGTGTCCACCGACTTATTTTCTGGTTCTCCTTGGTGAAAGAACCTTTGCAAACCATTGATAGCTTCACAAATATTTGATGATTGAAAGCGCTCGAAAATCCAACATTAATAAACAATAATTTGAATTTGATACGTTAAAGTAAAAAAAATATCTACTTGAAAGTGAATTAGGTACTTATTCAAGTATTTCATTTCAGTGGACAGTTCGTTACCCACCACGCAAGTCCAACATTCGCCGGCAGAGCAAAGTGGCTCGTTCAACTCCATTCCCCTGCCAGGACTCCGTACCTTGGGGTCGCAGCAGGCAGGTGCCAACATCGGTCCACAAGCTCAGACCTGGGGACATAGATGTGGTGGCCGCTATTGGGGATTCTTTGGTAGCTGGTAGTGGGGCGCTGGAGGAATTCGCCCTGGGAGCCTTCGTGGAGTACCGGGGCGTGTCGTGGTGTGCGGGTTAGTTTGTTATGCTATCATTGTGGTAGAACTGCAAAACGCAGCATTAGTACTGCCCTTAAAAGGCAGCAGAGAACCGCTGAATTAAAGCAGGATCGTGTGGTGTGGAGAGCCTTAAAGAGATTTATGTCCAGCAGTGGACGTCTATCCGTTGAAGAAGAGGAAGAATATTATAATGAAGCTGCTTTAGAACTTATACCTTTATGTATACAATATACTATATGACACTCTGGAGGCTTTAAAATTAACAAAAATTACATCAATCCGTTGCCCCATTAAAGGGAGAAATAAATGTATTTTCGAATAAATATTATTAGTGTAGTTTCATCAAAATGTTCCCTTTACTTTAAAACTATGAATTGAAAGATTAAAGGATAGTACCAGGGTGACCCAGCCTTGTTCTGTTTTGTTTTAAAGAAATAAAGAAAGAGCAGGTGATATCTAGGATTCGATCCCGTGTTATTTCACTTAAATACGTTCGTTCCCCACTGAGCTATTACAAGTTTGCAAATGACAGCAAAATTAGCCTTTGTATTAAATTAATATTTTAGCAGTTTTTGAAAATAGAGATACAACGACATTTTTTAAAATAAAACCTAGCCAAATCGATTTAACACCCCCGAAACCCCCTACATACTAAGTTTCGTTTCTTTTAAGAAAATCGTTGGAGCCGTGAAATTCAGTTTCAATATACATATACAAGATTTACTTATTTAAAGACAGATAAGTTTTTTGTTGGAAATACTAATATTGTATATGAAAAAGTCTAACTTTTTGTGTGTTGGATGCCTATCTTTTACACTTTGACGGCAAACCGCTAGACCTAAATAGTGTGTACATAGAAGTAAATATTAGGTCCTTACATATGAAATTGGCGTTTTGTCGTACTGGCCACTTTGATCTCAAATATTACCTTTATGGTTAGGAATTACAAATTCAAATTCATACAGGTATTTACTCATGCATTTGTGTTTCAAACCCCCTAATTCATTTGTTTTTTCTTCTTTTGTTTTTTTCTTTGTGTCACTCTGTTTACAAAATGGAAAACATGAAATATCGCGTTATTTACGAGTATGAGTTCCACCGTGGCACCAGTGCTGCAGAAACGGCTCGAAGGATTAATGATGTGTATGGTGACGGTGTCGCAAAAGAAAACACAGTGCGTTTTTGGTTCCAACGTTTTCGTTCTGGAAATTTCGACCTGCAGAACGAGCCTCGTGGACGGCCGGAGACCAAAGTTGATAATGAAGAATTGAAGGCTATTGTGGAAGCAGATCCATCGCAAACCACGTCCGAGTTAGCTGCAGGCTCCGGTGTTAGTGATAAAACTATTCTAATCCACTTGAAGCAAATTGGGAAGGTGAAAAAGCTTGAAAGGTGGGTACCTCATGAATTGAGTGAAGCAAACCGACAAACGCGCGTCGACTGCTGAGTTACGTTACTCAACCGGCACAATAATGAAGGAATTTTAAATCGAATCATTACCTGTGATGAAAAGTGGATCCTCTACTATAATCGGAAGCGCTCATCGCAATGGCTGAACCCTGGCGAACCAGCCAAATCCTGCCCTAAGCGAAAATTGACTAAAAAAAAGTTGCTTATAAGTGTTTGGTGGACTAGTACCGGTGTCGTTTACTACAGCTTTCTTAAATCTGACCAGACGATTACGGCAGATATCTATTGTCAGCAACTGCAAACCATGATGGAAAAGCTAGCTGCTAAACAACCGAGGCTGGTCAATCGCTCTAGGCCACTGCTGCTTCAGGACAACGCTAGACCACACACTGCACAACAGACGGCTACCAAATCAGAGGAGCTTCAATTAGAATGTCTTAGACATCCACCGTACTCTCCGGACCTTGCTCCAACAGATTACCATTTTTTCGCAATTTGGATAACTACTTGCAAGGAAAAAAATTCAACTCCGATGGGGCAATCCAAACCGCCTTCAAAGATTTTATTGATTCCCGCCCGAATGGTTTTTTTAGTAAGGGGATCAATGAACTACCTATGAGATGGCAAAAGTGCATACATAGCAATGATACATACTTTGATTAATTAAATATATTTCATTAAAAAAAAACGACTTTATGTTCCTCCCATAGAAAACGCCAATTTCATATGTAAGGACCTAATACAAAGCTAAAAGTATTATCTATTGTCTCGATTTTGTCTTCCGGAAACGGGAAGGTCTGCATAGTATATAATTGAGAGTATTATAACACTTAAGTCGAAGCTCTTTTCGTTCAAATTTCAATTTAACTATCCAAAATTCAGTATGTTTATATAAATCTAACGTTTTTCAAAAGCTGTCGTAGCCGTAAGACGAGACCGTGTGACTCTTTTCAGGGGGTCACGGGTTTAAATCTCGACAGGCATCACGTATTTTTTTGCTAATACTTATCGTCGTCCTCCTGCCCTTATCCCACTCAGAGTGGGGTTGGCACAGCATGTTACAAATATGTTGTCACATGATTTGGCTACGTATTTACGACCGGCCGCCTGCCTGACGTCAACTTACCTTAGTCGTATTTTACGACCCCTCGGTAAGAAATAAGGGTGGTCTATTCTACTCAGCCGGATACCACACGGCGGGTCGACTTACCTTAGCCGCCTTTTAAGACACCTCGGTAAGGAATGAGGGTGGTCTATTCTTCTTAGCCGGATACCACACGGCATTTTTTTGCTAATACTTATGTGCTTTGTCAAGAGTCCTTTGTCAAGCGATGGGTTACTTTGCAATGTTTTCGTAAAAAACGTTCTTCCAGGAGGTGACAGCAGCTGGCGCGAGTACTTGACTCTGCCGAATATCCTCAAAGAGTACAACCCGAACTTGCGCGGCTACTCTACTGGCACGGGCGAGTGGCTGGCGAAGAATTCCAGACTGAACGTCGCTTTCCCCGTGGCATCGGACCAGGATGCTTATAAGCAGGCTAAGGTATACAAGTATCCATTGTCAAATGTTGCTTTCTCTTGAAAATGGAAATTATTTTTGTAACCTATGACGTAGTCACTTGTCCCAAATTTTATCAATTTTTGTCCAGCGATTTAGAGCCGTACAAGGGTAACAGACAGACAGATAATTTATAGAATTAGGCGTTACTTTGCGGAGATCCATAATACAAAATCATCATTCTCCTGCCCTTATCCCACTTTAAGTGGAGTCGGCACAACATGTTAAACATGTTGTTACATAATTTGGCTACGTATTTTACAACCGGCCGCCTGCCTGACGTCAACTTGCCTTAGTCGCCGTTTACAACACCTCTATATATAACGCTAAATGTAGAGTGGACTATTCGTTTATATACCCGATAAGCAAAACCGCAAAGCCTTTGCAATTTTGTCGTGGAGTCATCTCCTGATGATGCTTCGGTTGCGGGACGAAACGATTAATGAGTTTGTGATAGTGAACGTGTGTAGTGCTTGTGTATTGTGGTGCTGGTGATGGAGGTTTATGCATGTGTTTTTACGAATCCTGCGTGTATCGGGTATGAAAAAACAGATAGTCCACTATACATTTAGCATTATATATATTTTGTCGACAGGCAGATATTTAGCAAGAATTCTTAGGGGTCTTCTTATCTTCATAGCAAGGGTCACATTACGTCGCGTCTAAGACAGGTAGTTCCTGAAATATTGCACGACGTTATTGAGAAATAGCAGGTGAATTCATGTCTCTCATTTCGTACATGAAGCGACAAAATATTTTATGAATACAACTTGACCCATGTGAACCGTGTCGAACGCGCACTTGCAAAACTAGTTTGGGATAAAAACTTGTCAATAGTAATTAATGAAACAATACATGTATAACAAAAGACACAATGCGGTTAATTGCATTAGACCTTACCAATTCATTTAACTAATATTATCGCTACACTTTCTATAGTAACACCACCCACCCACCATTGAGTAGAATAGACCACCCTCTTTTCTTACCGAGGTATCGTAAAAGGCGACTAAGGTAAGTTGACCTACCGTGTGGTATCCGGTTTGGTAGAATAGACCACCCTCTTTCTTACCGAGGGGACGTAAACGACAAACGTAAGTTGACGTCAGGCAGGCGGCCGGTCGTAAACTACCAAATCATTTGACAACTTGTTTGTAGCATGTTGTGCCGACCCCACTTAAAGTGGGATAAGGGCAGGAGGATGATGACTTTAATACAAACTGGAAGTCAAGTAGTGGATTAGTGTATAACATCCCCTTTTGTAATTGATCTAGTGGTTTTGGCCGTGTAAACGTAATAGACAGACAGGCGCACAACAGAAAGGTAGTGTTTCGTATACCGAAACAGCGAAACTTGTTCATTTTGCTTACTTCCATAGTATTATGTCTTATGGAATATTGTTATGGGGTAAATGCGCGGATATTGATAGAATTGTTGCATTAAAAAAAGAGCCATACGTGGCATTTACAATTTTTGTCCGCGTGATTCCCCGCGAGAGCAGTTTAAGGAAATAGGTATTCTTACTTTGGCTTCACAGTATATTTTTAGCAATTTAATATTTGTGCATAAGAATACATAATTCTAAAAAGATTATCGATATATATAATAGACAAAGTAGGAACCGACATAAGCTTACGACTCCTGCTTTGCGCCTTACAAAAGTAAAAGTCATGGTGGGCTTGGGTATAAGATTCTATAATAAAAATCCGATAATCGATTTTATCTTTGCCATTACAGCAGTGTAAAAACACCGTTAAAGGGATGCTGATACAAAAAACTGAGGTATTGAGAATTGTATAGATGATAAAAATGCGCGGATATAGCTACTCCTCTACCCTGTACAAGATAGTAATGACCAAATGTAACTAGTAATAAGAATTTGAAAAGAGCAACCGCCGAGTTCTTTGCCGGTTCTTCTCGGCAGCAGGCCTCACAGGAGGCACCAACGACGTTCCCCTACGCTAGTAGAGCTTCTGCGCTCTACTCTCTGCATTTCGCAATTTCGACGATGCTTCTGCGCTCGCCCGACCCGCCCGGTGACGCTGTAAAAGCCATTAGGGCTAACAGCATACAGTCAGTTCGAAAAAAAAATCTCGGTAGCAAAAGCACTTGTTTACACGTTTACCTGAATAAAGAATATTAAATTTGAATTTGAATTACAACTTTAGTATTAAAGATGTTACAAAGTTCAATATCTTAGTTAAGATTGAGACAGCAAGTATATAACTAAAGTATTGAACCCATTTTATAGATCTTGGTAGCCCGTATCCGCTCGTCGCCCGACATAGATGTATCGCGCGATTGGAAGATGATCACGGTGTTCATCGGCGCCAACGACCTGTGCTCCGCCTCCTGCCTGTCTCCTCTGGCCTGGTCTCCAGCAGCGCACGCCAGGAAGCTGGCCAAAGCTCTGGACTACTTCCACGAGCATCTGCCCAGAACTATTGTGAACCTCATACCAGTACTGGGTAAGTTTATTGTATGGCAGTTGAGCGCCATAACTGTCAGCCCAACTGATGTTTTCGTAGCGCCAAATCTAACGGAAGTGATATCGGCAGTGCCAACATGTCGCTCACCTACTGGTATACAACATATATATATATATATAACATACTAGCTGTGCCAGCGTGTCTCAATTTTTTTCTACAATTCAAATTTTAAACATAAAATATAGTTATTGTGAGTTAACATAAGAGATAGAAATATGCTATCGCGGACATTTTTGTAGTAGTTCTATAGAACTACAATTTTCTACTACATTGCTTTAGCGTATCTCTGCTGGTTTACGCAGCGGACACGACTAAAGCTCCCAGCAAGCAGGTTTTTTTACAACTGCGCGATCACAATTTACATAATATCGATATGTACTATTTAACTAAACCATCGGGAAGTATTGCAACTATCTTTTGGTGAAAACCGTACAATAATCCGTTCAGTAGATTTTGAGAAAATCGATTACAGACAGACAGCTTCTTGGGACTTTGTTTTATAATAATTATAGATTTTTAACGTGTGAGTGTTAGTGTGAAGTCTAACACTCACAGTGTAAAAATTTTGTTGGTGAAAACAGTATTTTATATACTTTATTTTTGTTCAATAGTAATAATTAAAAGTTCCTTTAATCCCAATATATTTTAAAGAGCGTTTCAACTTCTTGTCGGATGTAGGATGTGGCCGGCTAAGATCTATAAATATTTTTAGATCTTGCCTTCTCTAAATGCTCCTCTCTGACTTACTCGAGATCACTTATCTTTCAAGGTGTGAAGCTGTGGAATTATTAAACGGTATCAATCCGCAAATTTCCTTCCCTACCGGCATTTAAGTCACAGTAAAGTAAAGTAAAGTAGCGGCCTGTTACAATCCCACTGCTGGGAATAGGCCTGCTCTCTCCGTTTCTGGAGAGAAGGGTTGGTGGGTTTGTAGCTAAGACCTACCACGCTGCTCCAATGCGGATTGGTAGGTAACACATATATCCAGAATTCTTTAGAGATATGCAGGTTTCCTCACGATGTTTTACCCTTCACCGAAAAGCGTGTGATAAATTGCAATTATTATCAATTAGACACATAAGTTTTAATAGAAAAACTCATTGGTGCCTGCTCGGGGTTTGAACCTATGTCGTCTCTAGAGAGTCGCACGGTCTCACCGCTAGGCTATCACAGCTTTATTTTTTTTTAAGTCACAGCCTAAAAAATTTTTTCAATTAATTCAAATTAAATTCAGTAACATCTTCATTCATCTACTTATTTATTTATAAATAAAATAGTTAAATTTTTAATAAATTTAAATAACAACTATTATCTATATTGCATCTTTTGTTATTTTTTGTACAAATATTAATCTAATGTATATAGTTTTTCGTTATTTTTCTTTTTCTTCCTTTCTATTTTCAATATGCATATTTCACTTACGCCGTGTCCGGCATCCGGCAGAAAAGAATAGACCATCTTCCTTTCTTACCGAGGTGTAGTAAGAGGCGACTAAGGTATGTGCCGTGTGGTATCCAGCTGCATAAAATAGACCACCCTCATTTCTTACCGAGATGTCGTAAGAGGCGACTAAGGTAAGTTGACGTCAGGTAGGCGGCCGGTCGTAAAATACGTAGCCAAATCATGTGACAACATTTAACATGTAAGCCGACCCCACTTAGAGTTGGATAAGGGCAGGAGAATGTATGTATCCATATTTCACTTCTTGTCTTTTTCCTTCTGTCATTCAAAGGTTAACTAGAAGAGATCCCTTATAGGGATAAGTCCGCCTTTGTGCTGTTTTTATTCTTTCTCTTCTCTAACATTATGTACGTACAATAAAGAAATAAATAAGTAAAAGTATAATAAAGTGACAAAACAGTATTATGCGCTGTGGTGTTAAAGAATGTATGTCATAAGGTTTTTTTTTAATTCTATCTTATAGCAATAAATTTTCAGTCTATAGAATGCTATCGAATCCTTTCCCAGAAAAACTCATAAACTGCTCTCAGAGACAGCATCACTATACATCTTCTGATTCGGCAATCATGGTAGAACTTATGCAATATCTCGGCAAAGCTATAACAATTTGAAACGCATCGTTACAATGAAATCGTCTTATTTCGTTATATGGTAATAATTTAGCTCGTTTGCCATTTATTTTAGTATACATTATAGTAGAATTGGGTTAATTTCAGCATGTAACGGATGTTAGATGTTATATGAAAGTCTAACAACGAAATCAAATTACGATATTAAAAATAACAACTGTTATTAATATACTAATAACTCATAAATATACATGTTGCTAAAATAAAAATTTTAGCTTGTTTAAAGCGCATGAATAATGAAATAACTGGAGATTTAATGCCAAATACCAAATGCCAGTTAACATATTTTATACTAAAACTACTGACTAGTGTGAGTTCATTGACATCCGCGCACGTGAACACACTTTTTTCATATTACGTAATTTTTAATATTATCTTCATTTAAAGTAGCGGCTTGCTACAATCCCACTGCAGGGAATAGGCCTACTCTCTCCGTTCTGGAGAGAAGGGTTGGAGCTAAGACCTACCACGCTGCTCCAATGTGGATTGGTAGGTTACACATATCAACAGAATTCTCTAGAGAAATGCAGGTTTCCTCACGATGTTTCCCTTCACCGCAAAGTGTGATAAATTGCAATTATCAATTAGACACATGAGTTTTAATAGAAAACCTCATTGGTATCTGGCCGGGTTTGAACTCGTGTTCCCCTCGAAAGAGTCGCACGGTCTCACCGCTGGACTATCATAGCTCTTATCTTCATTTAATAACGATAATTTCCTAATTCATTTAATAATGAAAGCTGTTCCTACCGATAAGAGTCAGCAAGAAACTCGGCGGTTGCTCTTTTCAAAACATAATTCTTATAACTAGTCAGAGTTAGTCATTAGTGTCTTGTACAGAGTTGAAGAGTAGCTATATCCATTAGCTATATTCTTATTATTTAAGTAATCCTCAACTGTATAGTAAGCTTTCTGTATCAGCGTCCTTTTAATAGTTATTTTTAACATCTATAATGGCAAAACTAAAATTGATTGCCGAATCTTATCATATATAGAATTTAGAATGTGAAAACTTATGTACACACAAGCCAAGTTAAAAAAGCTTTTTAAAAAGCTTATAACAAGATTTAATGTCCGTACTGCTAACCGTTAAGAAGTTCCCTCGTCTGGAGCCAATGCTCACAATGCTCGCAGTATGTAAAATTTAAACTCAATCGGACACCGGGAAGTGAGTCAAATTTAACTTGCAAGATTCCACCTTCACATACATACTTATATACAATGCAAGTTAAATAAAAGCTTTTAATATCCGGTTTAATATCATGATATGCGGCTGGGTAGAATAGACCACCCTAATTAACGACAGCTCGGTAAGAACCAAGGTGTCGTTAAAAGCGACTAAGGTAAGTGTACCCGCCGTGTGGTATCCGGCTGAGTAGAATGGACCACCCACATTTCTTACCGAGGTGTCGCAAAAGGCGACTAAGGTAAGTTGACCCGCCGTCTCGTATCCGGTTGAATAGACTCTTTCTTACCGTCAGGCAGGCGGCCGGTCGTAAAATACCTAGCCAAATAGTGACAACATATTTGTAAAGTATATAAAGTATGTTTGTACCTATAGTGGGATAAGGGCGGGAGGATGATGATGACTTAGATCGAATTGAGAGAAGTATAGATTGATTGATTTTAATGTTTGCAGACGTGTCGGTGTCGGTGAGAGTGTTGCGGCCGCTCATGTGCCGTCTCATGCACCCTCTGTTCTGCACGTGCTTCCACCGCGGCGGTGGCGAGCTGCAGGAGCTGGTGCGGCAGGCGAGGCTCTACCAGGCGGCCGAGGTGGCTCTAGTGAGTACATTTATTATTATAAATTGGTTATATATTAGTTATATATACATTCACATACGAACATACACATTTACTCACAAGCACACTCAAGTGGGGTCGGTAGAACATGTTACAAACATGCAGTCACGTGATTTGGCTACGTATTTTACGACCGGCCGCCTGCCTGACGTCAACTTACCTTAGTCGTATTTACGACCTCTCGGTAAGAAAGAGGGTGATCTATTCCACTCAGCCGCAAACTTAACTGCAAACTGCAAAAATATAATAATAAATTTCGACGACATATTCTTTCGCCTTTTGCCACATTTGGCTATTTCTCCCGCTGCTCTGGGCCTTGACGCCGTGCCCTTGATATGGGACGAGGCTTATGTAAAACGTATGTGTATTCTGAATGTTAAGAATATACATAATTATAAAAGGATTGGGGATGTATATAATAGACAAAGTAGGAACCAAAATAAGCTTGCGATTCCTGTTTTGCGCCTTGCAAAAGTAAATTAGTCATTTTTGGGTTTTGATATAAGATTCTATAATAAAATCCCGCAATCTTTGCCTTTATCTTTAGCCATTACAGCAGTTCAAAAACACTGTTAAAAATAGGCTGATGCAGAAATCTTATTATACTGTTTATATACGTATGTATACTGAGGATTATATAGATGATAAAAATGCTTGGATATAGCTACTTCTCTACCCCTTACAAGATAGTAATAAGCAAATGTAACTAGTTATAAGAATTTTATTTGAGAAGAGCAACCGCCGAGCTTCTTGCTGGCTCTTCTCGTTAGGAACAGCTTTCCGAACCAGCAGTAGATGTTGACGATTCAAAAGCACTTGTTAACAAGTTTACTTGAATTAGGAATATTTTGAATTGGAATTGGAATTCTAGGTGGATTCCGGTCGGTACGAGACCCGCGACGACTTCACGGTGGTGGTGCAGCCGTTCATGCGGCTGTTCAACGCGCCGCTGCCGCCGACGCGGCCGCTGTCACTGGTCATCCACCAGTCCTACATCACCCACGACTGCTTCCATTTCTCACAGAAGGGCCACGCACTTGGTAAGCTCTTTTGTTTCATTCTCAACAATGCTATAAATATGAATCTCTTTTCTGGGTGAATTGTTTGTGTGGGCGAATTTAGTCAAGAATCCCTTCGATTTTCATTCGGTTCAATGCAATAGTAGCCTGTTACAATCCCACTGCTGGGAATTGGCCTCCTCTCTCCGTTTCTGGAGAGAAGGGTCGGAGCTAAGACCTACCACGCTGCTCCAATGCGGATTGGTAGGTTACACATATCTCTAGAATTCTCTAGAGATATGCAGGTCTCCTCACGATGTTTTCCTTCACCGAAAAGCGTGTGATTAATTGCAATTATCAATTAAACACATGAGTTTTAATAGAAAAACTCATTGGTGCCTGCCCGGTATTGAACTCGTGTTCCCCTCGAAAGAGTCGCGCGTTCTCACCGCTGGGCTATCACAGCTCTTAGCTCGTTTTAATGGTAATTTTGTATATTTTTGGTATCAACATTTCGTACGCACAATATTAAAAGTGTAATAACTTTGTAGCGGTTATTATAAAAGCCAATAACAGATGGTGCTATATGATGAGTGTATCATATCATGATCACTAAGTGATTGGTGATTCTGTCCATGTCTATACATATAAGGACAAACAGGCAGACTGTTGGAATTGCAACTAGCGCCATCTAGTAGCAGATATAAGTGTGCGGTAGATAAAATTGATTTTTTCTCTCTCGTGTCTTTTGAATGTTTGTATATTTGTAACCGACTCCTTTGAAGTGAATTTTGATCAACTTTGGACGGATTTATCACACGCTTTTCGGTGAAGGAAACCATCGTGAGGAAACCTGCATATCTTAAAGAATTCCGGAGGTATGTGTAACCTATCAATCCGCATTGGAGCAGAATAGAATAGCAGCGTGGTAGGTCTTAGCTAATAATATAAAATACACTTTAATGCTAAGGGTGCTATCTTTACTATTAAAGTGACCTAATTCAAAAAAGTCGTTTTGTGACAAATTGCAATAAATCATATCGTAGCAATTAAAAAACTTGTGGGTGTCAAAGATATCCATCACTCGGCAAAGCAAGAGAAGACTAGCTTCTTTAATTGTTTGTATCGTGATGAGATGGTATTGAAATAAGGATAACGATGTATCTGACAACTCAACTAATTAAGAGTTAGGTCAGCTTAAGAATAAGAATGAGCTGTGATAGCCCAGTGTTGAGACCGTGCGACTCTTTCGAGGGGAACTCGAGTTCAAACCCGGGCAGGCACCAATGAGTTTTTCTATTAAAACCCACGTGTCTAATTGATAATTGCAAATTATCACACGCTTTTCGGTGATGGAAAACACCGTGAGGAAACCTGCATATCTCTAGAGAATTCTGGGGATATGTGTAACCTACCAATCCGCATTGGAGCAGCGTGGTAGGTCTTAGCTCCAACCCTTCTCTCCAGAAACGGAGAGAGGTGGCCTATTCCCAGCAGTGGGATTGTAACAGGCCGCTACTTTACTTTTTACCATTAAAACAAATGTAAGTAACCCTTATATCCTATTCGCATACGACATAAGGCCTATATTTCTTTGTATACACAATAGTACACAATCGTGTGTAAAAAGTATACACAATAGCTACTAATAAGCAGGTATGATAACCGTGATCACAATCGATCATATCAGAAACGTATATGATTCTTAAATACCAATCTACCCAAGCTTAGTATGTACTAGAACACTTATTTATACAAAGAATTAATGTCTTTTTTGTATATTTAACGTTTAGCTGCAAACCTGCTCTGGAACAACCTGCTAGAGCCAGTCGGTAACAAAACGGACAACGCGCCGCCCGTGCTGATGCAATCCTTCCGGTGTCCATCCAGAGCCGCGCCCTTCATCTTCACGGCCAAGAACTCGCGAGACTTCCTCAGAACCGGACAGCAAGAGGGTGCTTTTGACTAGTCTACTCTAGTAAGACCTGTGAGCATTTTACGGCGAAGCATATGGTACCTTTCTCTTTTTTTGGGGAGAAAAGTTAAAGCCAAGACCCACCAATGCGGGTTGGTAGGTTACACCCCCAGAATTCTCTAGAAATATACCGGTTTCCTCATGAATTCTTGTACATATGAATATAAATAATTATAAAAGTATTGGCAATGTATATATTAGACAAAGTAGGAACCGATATAAGCTTGCGGTTCCTGCTTTGCGCCTTGCAAAAGTTTATAATTCGTTTGTGGGTTTGGGTATAAGATTCTATAATAAAATTCCACAATCTACTTTAACTTTACCATTACAGCAGTTTAAAGATACTATTAAAAAAGGCTAATTCAGAAAGCCTATTATACTATTGAGAATTACTGAGACTATAAGAATGCGTGGATATAGCTTCTCTTCAACCCCGTACATCAATAACTATATGTAACTAGTAATAAGAATTATTCTTTATAAAAAGTAACCGCCGAGTTTCTTGCTGGTTCTTCTCGGTAGGAACAGCTTTCCGAACCAGCAGTAAAATTGACGATTCAAAAGCACTTGTTTACAAGTTTACTTGAATAAAGAATATTTTGAATTTGAATTTGATATATTCCTTGCACTTTACTACTAAGGATGGCACCCTTAGTATTAAAGCGTATTTTATATTATTCTAAATCTGGGAAATCTATCGCGTGAGCAGTCGTTTTGAAAAAAGGCGTTTTTTGACATTTTTTATCTATACTTATTATAAAATAAAGTCCCCAAAGCTGTCTGTCTGTCTGTAATCGATTTTCTCAAAATCTACTGAACGGATTTTAGTACGATTTTCACCAAAAGATAGCGAAATACTTCCGGATGCTTTAGGTAAATAGTACATATCGGTAGTATGTAAAGTGTGTCGAAGAGATCGCGCAGTTGTTAAAAATCTTTCTTGCTGGGAGCTTTAGTCGCGTGCGCTGCGTAAACCAGCAGAGATACGCTACAGTAATGTACTAGAGAATTGTAGATCTATAGAACTACTACAAAAAAGTCCGGAATAACATGTTTCTATCTCTTATGGTTAACTCACAATAACTACTTTTATGTTTAAAATTGGAATTCTAGAAAAAAATTGTGACACGCAGATTTCCACGCGGGCGAAGCCGCTGGCACGGCTATTTATATAATATTTTAAACATCACTTTAAGCGTACACACGTCATGTACAAATATAGGTGGTAATCGCAAATATATTGGTAGTTTCTTATCACAGGGTAATTTAAGTAATTGTAGTTAGTATGTAAGTTTTAATTATTCTAATAATGTATATATGTTCTTGTAGTACTGACAGGGTTTCGTAGTTATTTTAAAAAACACCTGCAGGCTTACCATGAACTCTTATTGCGACCCAATTGAAGACGCAAACGACGACCGCGAACCGCTTTCTTTTCGTACCATGAAGTGTGAATTGCATTGGGGTCGTAATGTTTGAAAAGGATAACGTTATATGAACTATAGATAACTCTGTCTCTTTTACTGACATGTTTTTAGGACGAATTCCGAACGCTCATTCGGCAACGACTTAAAGCGTGCGTCTTTAAGACGTCATGGTATAAAGAAGCAAACCAATTTAGTTTACGTCTTGAATTGAGTCGCAATAAGAGTTTATGTTAAAGCTGTGATAGCCTAGCAGTGAGACCGTGCGACTCTCTAGAGACGACATGGGTTCAAACCCGGGTAGGCACCAATGAGTTTTTCTATTAAAATTCATGTGTCTAATTGTTAATTGCAATTTATCACACGCTTTTCGGTGAAGGAAAACATCGTCAGGAATCCTGCATATCTCTAGAGAATTCTAGGGATATGTGTAACCTACCAATCCGCATTGGAGCAGCGTGGTAGGTCTTAGCTCCAATCCTTCTCTCCGAAAACGGAGCGAGGAGACCTTAGCCCAGCAGTGGGCATAGTAACAGGCCGTTACTTTACTTTACTTCTAAGAGTTTATGCAAGGCCTGCTTGCTGGTGACTCGTTCTAAAATTATTATTCCAACCTTCAGTACAAATTTGTAAAAATTTCATTTTTAATCTTATATTATATAAATTATATAACAAAACGGCCGTAAGACCTGTCGTATTGTATGGTTCAGAAATTGGACATTCCCCATTAATCCTAAATCTTTAGCGATACAGAACACAATTTGTAAACAACCATAAGTTCGACATAACTATATGAAGCGATTATAAACTTTAAATTTTCATAACTACAAATAATTTTTGCATGTTTGAAGAAATATGAATAAAAACGGATTGTTATTTAAATATGCATTTTAAATTGTAATTATATAAAGCTTACTTGGAATATTTTTTAAAATATTTTTTTAACATGCCGTGTATGGGAAGGTGGAATCTTAGAAGTTAAATTTGACCCACTTCCCGGTGTCTGATTGAGATAAAATTTTACATACCGCTCCAGTCTCGAGGACAAAGCATGTTTATGATAAGCATGACGTGATGCTGCTGCCAGGATTGGCTCCAGACGAGAGAACTCCTCAACGGTTAACAGAAGGGACATAAAATTTTGTAAAACCTTTTTTATCTTGACTTGTTTTATCATAACGTTATGATAATTATATAATCTAACGTACCTGATATAACGTTTTTAAAAATCTTTGCTGTATCTTTGAAACATACATAATAATGACTTTGTATAATATATTTGTCTGTAGTTTTCGGTGTAATATTTGAATATAAGTACTTACCTCACTATTGTTTAAGGTATTTCGTAAAAGCTATTTTAAACTTTAGACCAAAAACAATAAAATATTGTGTCGACTTCTTTTAGAATAGGATAAGGGTAGAACGATAAACAAAAAAAATAAAGTTGTGCAAGGAACTAAATTTAAGCATTTTCATCTTAGTTTTTGAGTGATATCTCACTATAATAAAAATTCTAAGCAATACTAAGCCAGTACAAATCGTTTCATTGGAATTTCAAAAAAATGTTGTTATTAAAAATTAGGTATGAAATTATATTATTAAAGTGTGTGCCATTGAAAGCTAAAAAATATCCAAATGTGTTAAAATATTTGACCTAAAGTTTAGTATAAGGTTATAACACTGTTAAGAAAGAACAATAAATTTTTACGAAATTACAAACAACCATTTTTATTTTAATGTAAGTATTTTATTTAAATATAAGTCTCGATTACAACTTATGTGTCTAATTGATAATCACAATTTATCACACGCTTATCGGTGAAGGAAAACATCGTGAGGAAACCTGCATATCTCTAGAGAATTCTGGAGATATGTATAACCTACCAATCCGCATTGGAGCAGCGTGGTAGGTCTTAGCTCCAATTCTTCTCTCTAAAAACGGAGAGAGGAAGCCTATGCTCAAAAATGTGATAGTAGCTGGCCGTTACCTTAATTTTACTTTTTGAGTGATATATGTCTTAATTATCGACACACTAGTAATATACCAACCATCATGTCCAATTGGAACAGTCCTTATAATGCTGGCAGCGCAAGTAGTAACTTTACATTAAATCAAGAAATTTTGGCAAAATTTAAACTGTGCAGTGGGCAGTGATCTATTTTTTTGAAATTTACTTATGCTGTTAGTGCTAATGGCTTTGACAGCGTCGTCGGAAGGACGGCGAGCGCAGAAGCTTCGCCGGGTAAAATTGGTAGAAGCATTGCATTGACGCCCCCGCAATTCCCTGGGAGGCCGAACCTCGGATTAAAACGATGCGTTTTGAAAGACTATATCTGACAATAATAATGACCTAGACCATGAATGCCTTTTATATTTTGTAAAAATTATAACGCCTGATAAAATAGCATGAGCAAAAACTTGTTTGAATGTTTAAATAAGTTATAGAATTAGGCGTTACTTCATAATACAAAAGTAATAGTAAAATTATTTAGCTATAATCCGCGATAAAGTAAATAGGAAATATATATAATGCTAAAAGTAGAGTGGACTATACGTTTAAAAAAACGTATAGTTTAAAACTTATACTTTTGAATGTTTGAAATTTATCGGGGTGTAACAATAAACTAAGGTACCACTGAATAAGGTTAGGATCAAATGAATCTCGATATCACCAAGGTGGGAAGACTTCAGTTATACCAAATTTCGTCGATTATTCTCCAGCGAGCTACATGTAAACTCGTTACAGACAGACAGACAGACTTTTGCATTTATAATACTACTAGCTGTGCCAGCGGCTTCGCCCGCGTGGAAATCAGCGTTTTTTCTAGAATTCAAATTTTAAACATAAAAATAGTTTTTGTGAGTTAACCATAAGAGATAGAGACATGCTATCGCGGACTTTTTGGTAGTGTTTTATAGATCTACAATTCTCTAGTACATCACTTTAGCGTATCTCTGCTGTTTTACGCAGCGCACGCGACTAAAGCTCCCAGCAAGCAAGATTTTTAACAACTGCACGATCTCTTCAACATAATTTACATAATACCGATATGTACTTTATACTTAAACCATCCGAAAGTATTGCACTATCTTTTGGTGAAAACTCTACCAAAATCCGTTTAGTAGGTTTTGAGAAAATCGATTAGATACAGACAGACAGCTTTTTAGGACTTTGTTTTATAATAAGTATAGATTATGAATAGGCATCGCATCTAAGAGAATACGCGAGATATTTCGTCTGAAATACCTGAGCTTGAATGTCTTCCAACATTATGTTACCGTTGATTACATATGGCTTTGAAACGTGTTCGCTGTCTATGAGCCTCATAAGAAAGCTCAACGATTTGTCCTTGAGGTATCAGAAATTAAGGGAACCTATCTGGAGGTCTATCGGTTGATGAAGAAAAAGATGAATAGATAGGCAAAATTGAATGTAAAAAACTGGCTATATTTGAAGTTGTCTCAATAATCAGTGCCGTGACAAATTGTAATGTCATGAGATCAACAAACAATGGGAATCGCTATTGTTAAGTCGACTCGGGCCTCGTCAAATGACCCATGAAATTACCTCCGCGATTAATGCCTCCGTCTGTCTAACGCTTCGAGATTATGTGAAGAAATGTTCACATGTATGTTAACTAGATTGAACCCGCGACATCGTCTGGCTGTTTTACAAAAAATAATGTATACACATAACATAATAATAATGTATTTCAACAATATACATATCAACTAAAGATTACTTTAAACAATAAGCATTGTTACGGAATAACGTCAAATTCAAATTTGATTTCAAATTCAAAATATTTTTAATTTAAGTAAAATTTTATACACGATCTGTGTTAGCCCAGCGGTGAGACCGTGCAACTCTTTCAAGGGGAACACGAGTTCAAACCCGAGCAGGAACCAATGAGTTTTTCTATTAAAACTCACGTCTCAAATTGATAATTGCAATAGATCACACGCTTTTCGGTGAAGGAAAACATCGTGAGGGAACCTGCATATTTCTAGAGAATTATGGCGATATGTGTAACCTACGAACCCGCATTGGAGCAGCGTTGTGGGTCTTAGCTCCAACCCTTCTCTCCAGGAGAGAGGAGGCCTATACCCAGCAGTAGGATTGAAACAGGCCGCTACTTTAATTTACTTTTTACATTTCATACAAGGGCTTTCGCATTTTCAGTATATTTATTTTTTTCTGGAACACACCTGATACATTTTTTCCAAATTTTTTCACGAACTGTACTGATTTGGTTCTTTGTAAGTTCTAATTTAAATGAATATAAATCTTAAGAGGACAAAAAGTATTTCAAAGCGTACAATAAATGAAAGTGATTGTTCATTATTACTTAATCTATACATATTATAAAGTCCCCAAAAGTGTCTGTGTATAGTTTTTCTCAAAATCTACAAAACGGATCTTTATACGGTTTTTACTAACAGATTGTGCAATTGCTTAAGGTTAATAAATATATAAATAAACAAATATATAGGACACTTACACACACGGTCGTCCGTCCCCAAAGTAAGTAACTTAATACTTGTATTACAGATGAGAGACAACTGAGAGATATACTACAGATATAATTCTTAAATACTTAAATACAAACACACAGGCTCGAAGAACCAACAAATTGTTTATAGAAAATGTTGGCCCTCGGCGGGAATCGAACCCGCGACCCGCGGAGCTGAAAGCCGGGTTACTACCCACTGCTCCAACGGGCTTATCATAAAAACAGTAATAGAATGATAATAGAATAGAAAAATGAAAATAGAATATATTTTAGTTTTTACGTATTAACTTTTACCTACTAAATTTTTAATGTAATTTTTTTAACGTTTATATTGTTAAACAATTTTTTGGTGCATGCTGTGACACCTTCATAAGTTGTATATTTTAAACTATTTGTTTGTTTTTATTATCTTTTTTATATATAACCACTACTCGAGGTCGAAACAAATAAATAAATAAGAAGTAATAGAAATAGAACTCTATAACGACAAATCCGATTTTAAAACTTTCAACAGAACACAGAAGGTTATGGAGCAACATAAAGGCTATTTTTTATACTAGGATTCCCGTAGTTCGGGATTTACGTTGGAAAGACAATGACTTTCATCCAGGCGACGTTACGGACATAGTTACGTAATAAAAGAAACTTTTTATGTTTTGTCAGAATTATGCTTACATATATGTACTCCAACTCTCGTATTACTAAACTGAATGTTATACAAATCTGTTATAACTAAAAGTGTAGGACGAATTTAAACTCTATGCTTTTGTCTTAGAATTAATTTTTGTTTCGTATCCCGTCAACATATGGCTCGCTGACTAATTACGGACGAAGTTCATGCGACGCATATGGCGGTACGTGGTAGGCCAACGAGAAGCAATTGATTGCAATTATTTTGAAGCGTTACCAATCGACGTTTATCTATCTACAGTCACCGATATAATTTTAAAGAAATCTCGGCTCAAAAAATAAATAAAACTATTGGGTGTGTGTGTATGTGTATATTACAGCAGTTTAAAGATACTGTTAAAAAGAGTCTGATACAGAAAGCCTACATCGTCAATCTTGCTGGCTCTTCTCGATAGGAACAGCTTTCCGGACCAGCAGTAGATGTTGACGATTCAAAGGCACTTGTTTACAAGTTAACTTGAATAAAGAATCATCATTCTCCTGCCCTTATCCCACTCTAAGTGTTACAAACATGTTGTCACGTGATTTAGCTACGTATTTTACGACCGGCCTCCTGCCCGACCTCAACTTACCTTAGTCGCCTTTTACGACACCTCGGTAAGAAATGAGGGTGGTCTATTCTATGCAGCCGGATACCACACGGCACATACCTTAGTCGCCTCTTACGACACCTCGGTAAGAAATGAGGGTGGTCTATTCTATTCTGCCGGATACCACACGGCACATACCTCAGTCGCCTCTTACGACACCTCGGTAAGAAAGGAGGGTGGTCTATTTTATTCTGCCGGACACCACACGGCAATTTACTTGAATAAAGAATATTTTGATTTTTTTAAATTGAGCCCCAAAAAATGAGCCCGAGCTCAATCGTGTAGAGGGCATACTCGGCTTTTCTCGGCGATGATCTTCTACGATCGCCTACTTGATACGATCGACTAATGAAATTGTCCTTTTTAAGGACACACATCAAATTCTAAATTCAAATTCGAAATATTCTTTATTCAAGTAAACTTGTGAACAAGTGCTTTTGAATCGTCAACATCCACTGCTAGTTCGGAAAGCTGTTCCTAACGAGAAGAACCAACAAGATTGGCCATGTATATAATAAACAAAGTAGAATCCGACATAAGCTTGCGGCTCCTGCTTTGCGCCTTGCTTGTACATAATTTGTTTGTGGGTTTGGGTATAAGATTCTATAATAAAATTCCGAAATCTACTTTATCTTTACCATTAAATTAGTTTAAAAACACTATTAAAAAGAGGCTAATACAGATAGCCTACTATACTATTCAGGATTACTTAGACGATAAGACGATGCGTGGACTACTCTTCGACCCCGTACAAGACATCAATAACTATATGAAACTAGTAATGAGAATTATTCTTTGAAAAGAGCAACCGCCGAGTTTCTTGCTGGTTCTTTTCGGTAGGAACAGCTTTCCGAACCAGCAGTATTGTTGACGATTTAAAAGCACTTGTTTACAACTTTACTCGAATAAAGAATATTTTGATTTTGAATTTGAATGTATATATTTTCTATCGACTTTATCGCGGATTATAGCAAAGTAATTTTATTATTACTTTTGTATTATGGATCTCCGCAAAGTAATGACTAATTCTATAAATTATGACGACGATTGTTGAAAACGTCTAGTCACAGGGAGCTTTTATCGAAAACTTTGCCTAATGCGTTGAAATAACAAGGCAATATACAGTGGAGTAGATAACCAGTCTAGTTTCTTGCTAGCTCTACACGGTCGGAATAAATTTCCAAACCAGCAGTAGAGAATTGTAGTTCAGAACAGCAGTAGTTGAGAATTTAAAAAACACTTGTTTACAAGTTAAATTCAATAGTCGAAATGAAATAATTTTCACACTTCAGAACCCGACCGTACGTGGTTTATAAAGTATTTTACTTAGCCAATATATGTTCTGTATTTGTACCAAATATGTGCGAGTGAGTCATGAGCCGACGTCGAATATGTGATCCGAGCTTTATTTCGCTTTATTATTACAGACATGGTGTCTTTCGATTCACCTTGGATGCTTACTAGTCTTATATAAGTTTAAGAGAGTATATAAATAAATAATAAATAAATATAAATATATGGGACACTTACACACACGGTCGTCCGTCCCCAAAGTAACTTGATACTTGTGTTATGGGTGACGGACAACTGGTAGATACAATACATATATAATTGTAAATACATACTTAAATACAAATATACACCCAGGCTCGAAGAACCAACAAATTGTATACAGAAAATGTTGGCCCTCGGCGGGAATCGAACCCGCGGCCCGCGGAGCTGAAGGCAGGGTGACTACCCACTGCGACAACGGGCCAGTCATATCAATGTAAAGTAATATTTTTAATTGAAATTTTGAACATAAAAGTAGTTATTATGCGTATTAACCATAAGAGACAGAGACATGCTTTCGCAGACTTTTTTGTTCTATTTTTTAGATCTACAATTCTCTAGTAGATTACTTTAGTGTATCTTTCTGCTGGTTTCCGTCAAATCAAATCAAATCAAAATAATCTTTATTCAAATAAACCATTTCAGGCACTTTTGAATCGTCAAGCATCAATATGATTAATGAAGCTACAACTGGTTCGGAATGTTGCTCTTACCGAGAAGAACCAGCAAGAAACTCGGCGGTCAATCTTTTAAATATCTTCAATTATACAATATCAAACCGCTGTCTCGTATGAAGCTGAAAGGATTTTCAAATCCAGGCTTTCTTATCATCCAAATAATCTTTAATTTTGTAATATGCTTTACGTATAAGCATATTTTTTACACTTAATTGGAATCTTTCTGTACACTGGTCTAGAATGGATTGACGCACGTACGTGGCACACGCGACTTGATCACGCAAGTTGAGTTTTTTTTAAGAACTGGGCAACCTCTTCAACACAATTAACACAGACCCGTAATGTCCTATCAGCCTAAGCCTTCCTGAAGAATTGCAATCTTTTAGTAAAAACTCTAAATAAATACGTTGAGTAGATTTTGTGAAACTCGAGTGATCGACTATACATTCAGAGAGAAAGCTTATGGGTAATTTCATCATTCTCCTGCCCTTATCCCACTCTAAGTGGGGTCGGCGCAACATGTTAAAAACATGTTGTCACATGATTTGGCTACGTATTTTACGACCGGCCGCCTGCCTGACGTCAGCTTGCCTTAGTCTTATTTCACGTCCCCTCGGTAAGAAAGAGGGTGGTCTATTTTACTCAACCGGATACCACACGGTGGGTCAACTTAACTTAGTCGCCTTTTACGACACCTCGGTAAGAAATGAGGGTGGTCTATTCTACTCAGCCGGATACCACACGGCGGGGCTTTTGGGTAATTTGTTTTTTATATATTTATTTTTTATTATTAAAATAATTATTGTTCCAAAGAGTGACCGGCGAGTTTATTAGGTAGGTAGCTTCAATGTAAAAAGTGCTTGTAAAAGCCGACTCTAATAAAGATTTATTTGAATTTGAATATACTATTACGTAAGCACATCATCACTATGCTTTACTGCTTAATTGGCCTCACCTATGTATCATTGTAATATTTTTTGTTTTACCCAGAAGTTTTTTTTAAAGTATCTTAGCCCCTGTTTAAAGAGCTTTAATTCCACAGGTTTAGTCGCGAAACCGAAACAGACAGACAGATAAACATATTAGGATGAATTTTATACACGTCTTTTTATCTATACTAATCTGTACTAATATTATGAAGAGGACAGATTTGTGTTTGTAATGTTTTTACACAAAAACTACTGGACCGATTTCAAAAATTCTTTCACCATTGGAAAGCTGCTTCTTTACTGAGCAACATAGGCTATATTACATTTTCAAAAAGATAGGGATCCCTAATAGAATTGTAATAAGGTGTGAAAAATTTTGTCATAAAAATCTTTCATCGCGTGCTAGAACAAAAAAATATTTACATTATTATAAAGAGTATCAATATCTACAAAAAAGTCCGCGTTATCATATCTAACTCTTCTCTAACTATTATAGTTTTGCCAATATAACTACTTTTCGACATTGTAAAAGTTGATAAAAGTGGCGACAATAATCAAACCATGATATTTACTGTCCGTATTAATCCTTATCCCACTAAATGATATTTTATTAAAAACTGTTTTAATACCTGTAACATACTTTTTATTATATTAAAGTCGGACATTCCAATCAAAAGATGTAAAATTAAAAATGTCAATATAGAGAAAATAATGCCATAACAATTGTAGCGTATTGTATTTGTGTACCTATGAATACCTTCCGTTAAAAATTTCCTTTGCCTTAACTATTGATAAGTTCCAGGATTAAACTTTCAATTTACAATAGTAAATCTATAGTCTGACTTAGTAAACTTTCCATGGGTATGGACGCGGGTGAAACCGCGGGGCATTGCTAGTGTTTTATATAAAAGTTGCCGGTAACAAACCTTCAACGAGGTAAGTTGGTGCAAGAACGCGGACAAGGCTGTGAAGCCATAAATGTTGAAGTGACTTTTGGTGACATGTGGCGTGCAGGATGCGTTTGATATCAGCTTACCTAACTAATATTGCATTACAAAAGTAATAATAGAATTATTTTGCTATAATCCGCGATACAGTAAATAGAAAAAATATATAGTGCTAAATGTATAGTGGACTATACGTTTTTTCATACCCGTTACATGCAGGATTCGTAAAAACATATGCACAAACCTCCACCACTTCCACCACAATACACAAGCACTACACAGGTTCACTATCACAAACTCAACAATCGTTTCGCCCCGCAACCGAAGCATCATCAGGAGATAGACCTAGGAGGTTGCGGGGCGAAACGATTGTTGAGTTTGTGATAGTGAACCTGTGTAGTGCTTGTGTATTGTGGTGGAAGTGGTGGAGGTTTGTGCATATGTTTTTACGAATCCTGCATGTAACGGGTATGAAAAAACGTATAGTCCACTATACATTTAGCACTATATATTTTTTCTATTTACTGTATCGCGGATTATAGCAAAATAATTCTATTATTACTTTTGTATTATGGATCTCCGCAAAGTAACGCCTAATTCTATAAAATATTGCATTACTTGTGTAATCTTAAAGCGATGTACGCCAGGTAGCTAACTAACTACCAGTAGGTAGGTAACTAACTAAGCAGACATAATATCTATAGTAATTTACAGTTTATATATGTGTTCGCAAAAATCAAAAAAGAGTTTATAAAAGGGATATTGACTTGAGTTGCATTATTAATTAACATAAAATTCATTACACATTTCATCATCATCCTCTTCCCCTTAAAGTAGCGGCCTATTACAATCCCACTGCTGGGAATAAGCCTCCTCTCTCCGTTTCTGGAGAGGGGGGTTGGAGCTAAGACCTACCACGCTTCTCCAATGCGGATTGGTAGGTTACACATATCTCCAGAATTCTCTAGAGATATGCAGATTTCCTCACGATGTTTTCCTTCACCGAAAAGTGTGTGATAAATTGCAATTATCAATTAGACACAGTTTTAATAGAAAAAGTCATTGGTGCCTACCTGGGTTTGAACTCGTGTACCCCTCAAAAGAGTCGCACAAACCTCCACCTCCGCCACCACAATACACTACACACGTTCACTATCACAAATTCAACAATCGCAAAGTCGTGGAGTCTATTGTCGTGGAGTCTATCTCCTGATGATGCTTCGGTTGCGGGGCGAACCGATTATTGTGTTTGTGATAGTGAACGTGTGTAGTGTTTGTATACTGTGGTGGCAGTGGTGGAGGTTTGTGCATGTGCAAGGTGTGATAGCCCAGTGGAGGTTTCAATCATGTATAATCAAAAAGTGTTATCATTATTCGAAGTGCAATGAATCGATTTAAATAAATATTACTTAATTTATAGAATTAGGCGTTACTTTGCGGAGATCCATAACAGTAATAGTAAAATTATTTTCGTATAAATCCGCGATAAAGTAAATAGAAAATATATATAGTGCTAAATGTATAGTGGACTTTCCGTTTTTTCATACCCCTTACATGCAGGATTCGTAAAAACATGTGTTATGGATCTCCGCATAGTAACGCCTAATTCTATAAATTATCCACAATTATTCGTTGAAATAACTGTTACAAAATCTACATTTATAATAAGTTTTAAAACAAGTGTAAGAACTATGCTTATACGGAAAGCATATTACACAATTGAAGATTATTATTTATATTTAATTGAAGATTTGAATAATAAAAATGCTTGGATTTTATAATCCTTTCAGTTTGATACAAGACTGCAGTTAAGTAATGTAAATTTAAAATTTAAAAAGATTAACCGCCGAGTTTCTTACTGATTCTTCTCGCTAAGAGCAACCTATCCTAACCAGTTATAGCTTCATTAAATCTAATTGATCCTTGAAGATTCAATAGTGCTTGTAAAATGCTTACTTCAATAAAGATTATTTTGATTTGTTCTGTTTATTAACTATCTGAACTCTACATTTGTAATGCTATATTGCTGAATTGCTTTACTTCCATCCACCCACGTTTTATTTATCTCAGCAAACTAGCTATCTGAATCATAACAAAAAATGTCAGCATATCGATCCGTATGCACGGCGTCTGCATTAAAACAAATGTCTACTCCGAGGTATACGACATGCAGTCAAAGCAGGGGTCAAGGTTTCCTCCCTACCGTGCACACTTATTTTCCCCCATTCATCTCATCCCTTTAATTGGGGTGTCTATAGTTTTTGATAACTTTAATAAGGGTCGCTTCTTTTTAATCAATTTTATAAAGGTATTATTTTCTGTTTTAACGATTTTATTTTAGGAACTTTTTTTTTTATTGTGTAAAAGGCGAGCGCTTGACTGTAATCGTGCCTGATGGTAAGTGAGGATACAGTCTAAGATGGAGCGTGCTTACCTAGAAGGTGCCTATTCACTCTAGCCTTGAAGGTACCCATATCGAAGGTATTGCGAAAGATAGATGCAGGTGGAACTTCTCCCGGTGCCTAACGGTGCGATGATAAAACGGCGATGGTGGAATTAGTTCATGAAGTACCTGGGCACACTCTCCGAAAACTGACGTTACTTAGATTATTATGGTCTCAAATTGTTATATGTATGCATTTTTTCTTTCCAAATAAATAAATTCTTCTTCTTCTTCTTCTTTTTCAACCGATAGGCGTCCACTGCTGGACATAGGTCTCTTCATGGGCTTTCCAAAACGCACGATCTTGTGCCGCTTGTATCCAGCGGCTCCCCGCGACCTTTTTGAGGTCGTCCGTCCATCGCGTAGGGGGTCTGCCAACACTGCGTTTACCGGTGCGGGGTCGCCATTCCAACACCTTGAGACCCCAACGCCCATCGGTTCTCCGCACTATGTGCCCCGCCCATCGCCACTTCAGCTTCGCAACGCGCTGAGCTATATCGGTGACTCTGGTTCTTCTACGGATCTCCTCATTTCTGATTTGATCACGTAGAGACACTCCGAGCATAGCCCGCTCCATCGCTCGCCGAGTGACTCTGAGCCTTCTTATGAGGCCCATAGTCAGCGACCACGTCTCAGATCCGTAGGTCATCACTGGCAACACGCACTGTTCGAAGACTTTGGCCTTCAGGCACTGAGGTACCTTGGACGAAAAGATCTCGCGTAGCTTCCCGAACGCTGCCCATCCGAGTTGGATTCGGCGACTAACCTCTTTCTCTAAATTGGACCTACCCAGCTGGACCGTATGTCCCAGGTATATGTACTCGTCTACAATTTCGAGTGCAGAGTTCTCAGCGATGACCGGGTGGAGCGGAACATGTGAGTTTGACATGATTTTCGTCTTACTCATGTTCATTTTAAGGCCCACCTGGTGAGATACTCTGCTGAGGTCTTCGAGCATTGTGTTAAGGTCCTCCAGAGACTAAATAAATTAATTAAAAATAATTAAATTATTATTAAAACAAAAAACAAACTCTTTATTGAATATAATATACTTATGGATATGCTATTAAGCATTATTTCCCAGTTATTTTATAGACACGTGTAACAATTAATGATTAGGATAACTTTCTAACAAATTTTATTTCTTATTGGTTAGGCAAAATTTTATAATTTAATAGCAGACATTAATGTATAAAGGGGCTTATACCTAAATACCAATTAATTTGAAAAAAACTAGAAATGTAACATCTCATTTTGTTCTATTGATTGGTAAATAAATATTTAGATAGACGGCTTCCGGAACATTTTTTGAAAATCTAAATAATTATGCATTTCAGTGCATAAAGTACCTACTTGCATACTTCATTTAGATCGAATGAAGGATATTTTTTCGTGCATATACGCGATAAGACAGCATGTTAAAGTATTTTTTTTCTTTAACAATTAGTTTAAAATGGACACCCTACACTCCAAAAAAGCGGCAGCCCTATTCTGGAAACGCAGCATCTATTCAAAATTGGCGTTGCTTTGTGATTTAACTTATAACAATACAAGCTTTTGCTCGCGGCTTCGCTCGCGTGGAATTTGCTCAGGCACATTTAGTTTCGTGACAGATCATTTTAGATTTGATTTTCTTTACTTAATATTAAGAAATTTATACTTTAGATGCTCGTACATCCAAAATTTTATATGTCTAACTTCAAAACAAAAGGATTGCATACAATTTTCGCGCGCCGCGTATATGAGACACTAGCGCTCCATTTAAGTCAATCATATCGTGATAACTTTCAAACTATTCGGCCAAATTACTTAGTGTAAAAGACAAAGTTTATCTACATGTAAATACTGAAAGCGACAAATGTATTGATTTTTATAAGAATTTAATAAATATACTAAAATATGCATTGTAAAATAGTATCTAATTTAATTAACTTTATGATTAACAATTTTGGTCACAGTGGCTTCCTCATAAAAGGTGGATAAATACTGTCGCAGACTTTTATTTAGAACTATTCAAGACAAACAATATTGCGGTACATCATCTTTGTGTAACCTGAATGGTTTAGGCAGCGTTCGCCAAGATAGCTCTCAATGGCCAGATTCTTTCAGACTTTACTGACATGAATCGTTATATTACACAAGATCATTACAAATTGTAGCCTATATGTTATTCTGATGTATAATCTATACAACTGTATATAACTGTATATAACTGTATATAACTCTATATAACTGTAAAGTTTTATCCAAATCCGTTCCGTAGTTTTTTCGTGAAGAAGTAACAAACATCCATCCACACTCACAAACATTCGCATTTATAATATTAGTGAGAAAGATAAGATAAGAAGATAAGCTAAGATCTTAAGATAAGATTTAACTGTGTGGTATCTGGCAGAATAGAATAGACCACCCTCCTTTCTTACCGAGGCGTCGTAAGAGGCGACTAAGGTAAGTGCCGTGTGGTATCCAGCTGCATAGAATATACCACCCTCATTTCTTACCGAGGTGTCGTAAGAGGTAAGTTGACGTGAGGCAGGCGACCGGTCGTAAAATACGTAGCCAAATCATGTGACAACATGTTTGTAATATGTGCCGACCACACTTAGAGTGGGATAAGGGCAGGAGAATAATGAGTAGGATTTAAAAATATCTAAGCCGTTTGAACGAGCGTATGTTGTATCGGACAGTAAAATAAAAGTAAGCCATCCTATATGGTATCACGACACCAATACACCATCTCCAATAACCATATATTTCGAGTGACACTGTGATTACCATCGGCAATCCGATTTTGGAAGTTCAGCATCAATTGACCATTTTCCGTTTACGTAATGTATTTTAACTGACACCGAAATTAAAACAGACAATCCGATTCTCGAATCACTTTAACGTGGAAATGACGATTTGGAAAATATAACTTGTCAAATCCCTTTTTTCGGTATAGTTTACCTCAAAATAATAAATTTGCTATAATTCACGATAATACTGCTCTAATAACGGATTATAGCAAAATAATATTATCATTGTTAGAGTTTTGAATCTCACCAAAGTAATGCTTAATTCTACAGATCATATAAATGACAATAATAGACACCGTACCCATATAATTAAAATTTTAAAAAATTAACTACGATCTATGCGTTATTTTTTTAGTTCTGAAAGAAAGTAAAATTTTATTTGTCCGCTTTTCCCTGTTCTATCGATCAAAATCAAAATCAAAATAATCTTTATTCAAGTAGGCTTTTTACAAGCACTTTTGAATCGTCAAGGATCAATAATTAGATTTAATAAGCTACACTGGTTCGGAATGTTGCTCTTACCGAGAAGAACTAGCAAGAAACTCGGCGGTCAATCTTTTAAACATTTAAATTTACATTATTTAATTGCAGTCTTGTTTGGAGCTGAAAGGATTTTCAAATCCAAGCATTTTTATCATTCAAATAATCTTCAATTGTGTAATACGCCTTACGTATAAGCATAGTTTTTACACTTAATTTAAACTATGTTCTCCATGTAATTCAAGAATAGAATTGTATTACATCTGAGGAAAAGAAACGAATTGAATATGTCGAAATTGGCCCAGATTTAACCAAAATCTTCAAAGTCCTTTTCAATTATATCGTGGAGTCTGTCTACTGATGATGCTTCGATTACGGGGTTAAAATGATTCTTGAGATTGTAGTGAATGTGTGTAGTGCTAGAAGCGTAATGTGGTGATGGCGGTGTTGCAAATATCTCCATCACAAAAATCAGATCGATCCAGGGGGTTAAATTTCAGTTACTATTAAATTCATTAAAAATTGACCATCATTAAATTCGGTATATATCATTTGCTATGGAAAAAGTTGTAAAAAATCAATAAAAAAATTTAAAAATCTTTCTTATAAAACCATTTTTTTGAACTTACAAACTTGACTAAAACACATCGTGAATAGATGGCGTTTTTAATGTGAAATGAAATGATAGTGTCATCCTATTACTGGTACGGTACGGGATTTCAATAGCTTATGTGTTACCCCGGTGTATAAGGAATTATTGTGACAAATTTCGTCGATATTGGTCCTGCCGATTGGCCGTGAAAACGTTATAAACAGATATCCTTTCGCATTTATATTAGGTCCTTACATATGAAATTGGCGTTTTGTCGTACTGGCCACTTTGATCTCAAATATTACCTTTATGGTTAGGAATTCCAAATTGAAATTCATACAGCTATTTACTCATGCATTTGTGTTTCAAACCCCCTAATTCATTTGTTTTTTCTTCTTTTGTTTTTTTCTTTGTGTCACTCTGTTTACAAAATGGAAAACATGAAATATCGCGTTATTTACGAGTATGAGTTCCACCGTGGCACCAGTGCTGCAGAAACGGCTCGAAGGATTAATGATGTGTATGGTGACGGTGTCGCAAAAGAAAACACAACCGTCCGTTACTCAACCGGCACAATAATGAAGGAATTTTAAATCGAATCATTACCTGTGATGAAAAGTGGATCCTCTACGATAATCGGAAGCGCTCATCGCAATGGCTGATCCCTGGCGAACCAGCCAAATCCTGCCCTAAGCGAAAATTGACTAAAAAAAAGTTGCTTGTAAGTGTTTGGTGGACTAGTGCCGGTGTCGTTCACTACAGCTTTCTTAAATCTGGCCAGACGATTACGGCAGATATTGTCAGCAACAGTAAACCATGATGGAAAAGCTAGCTGCTAAACAACCGAGGCTGGTCAATCGCTATAGGCCACTGCTGCTTCAGGACAACGCTAGACCACACACTGCACAACAGACGGCTACCAAATCAGAGGAGCTTCAATTAGAATGTCTTAGACATCCACCGTACTCTCCGGACCTTGCTCCAACAGATTACCATTTTTTTCGCAATTTGGATAACTACTTGCAAGGAAAAAAATTCAGCTCCGATGGGGCAGTCCAAACTGCCTTCAAAGATTTTATTGATTCCCGCCCGAATGGTTTTTTTAGTAAGGGGATCAATGAACTACCTATGCGATGGCAAAAGTGCATACATAGCAATGGTACATACTTTGATTAATTAAATATATTTCATTTAAAAAAAAACGACTTTATGTTCCTCCCATAGAAAACGCCAATTTCATATGTAAGGACCTAATAATATCAAGTAAGGACAAGTAAGTAGCAAAATCGTATTATAGTTACTTTTCTATTATGCACCTCTGCAAAGTAACGTGTAATTTTATGAATTATAAACACATATATCTCGCCCGCGTTACTGACTTTATCAAAAGCTCTCTCGTAAGAGCGTTCCAGAATAACCAGTGCGCAGAATTAACGATATCATAAAAGCTTCGCGTCCCCTGTTCCGGCATCAGTCTGGCCCGGTGCGTTGCCTAACTAACTCGCCACGCCGCAAGCTCGCCTCTCATAAGCTTTATCCGTGATTTATATCAAGACAGACAACATGGTAAGTGGTTTTATTACTTTTTACTTATTTTTTAGGTCAGCGAAATCTCACTTATATCCTGTGTGTCACTTACTTGTGTGTTAATGTATTTTAAACGCGTTGACATTTGAATGCTTTTCGTAATTTTAAGAAGTAAATAACAGTTTTTACAAAATGATTCTTTAAAATAATTATATGTTAACTGAACAGTATAAGAATAAATATTTAGAAGAAATCAGAGTGTCTTATTAATAAAATCAAAGTCTGACAAGGATGCAATACCAGGATAATTTCTCGTAATCTCCTGCTTCTAAATTTTCTTTTCAAGATTTTACGTATTAAAGATATATTTTAAGATAAATTATGTATAGAAATTCAGTGGTGAAACCGAGCCACTATCGAGAGAGGGTTGTGGGTTCTATACCCGCGCAGGCACTTCTTTTTGTTAAAACTTATATGTCTAATTGATAATTGCAATTTATCACACGCTTTTTGGCTTTTTAAAACATCGCGTAGAAACCTGCATAGGTCTAGAGAATTTTGTGTATATGTAACCTACCAATTCCCATTAGAGTAGCGCGATGGGTTTTAGCTCCAACCCTTCTCTTCAAAAATGGTGAGAGGAGGCCTATGTCCAGCTGAGGATATATAGGGATAGTAACAGGCGGTCACTATGTATGAAAACCGGCTATAAATAAGTTTTATTCTATCGGGTAGAAGTTTCAAGCCCATCCATTCATGAGCTCTTTATACTGCGTTATCGTGGCGAGAACTGATTGATTTTATGATTTATTAAGATAAAAATCTAATTAAAAAAAAGGAATTAGACTTATGCGATTTTATTTAAATTAAATTAGGTGCAAAAATAAATAATAATTTTAAACCAAGTTTCCTTGTTTACTTCGTTCTGCAAGAATATTATTATAATTTACCGCGAATTAGTTGCATATATGGATTTCGTGATATTAAATATTTCTAATTATGCATAATTTAAAACATGTATGATTTGGCTAGTGAAATTATATTTAAAAAATCTCCAACGAACAAGTTGAATTTTATTAACTCATTTAGATAGTCAAAATATCAACATATTTTCAAAAATTTAGTTTAGTCAGATAAAGTTTCTTTTCGAACTCTAAATTTATTATTTTCATTAATCTATTCATTTTATTTATCACCTTGATTTAACTGTTTTGGGGTATGTTCTTTTCGCCCCGGGAGTTAAAAAAAAGAATTCACAAATATCAGATAACTTCAGTATTGGTAGCGTGGTTCAGTTCTGTTCAAGACATAAGTCGGTGGAAAAGGCTAAATTAAAAAAAGATATATGTATTTCATAAAAATTTCAGAACACACAGATATTTTTTGTAATTAGTAAGTAATATATAATAAAAATCGGATATTCAATGTGTCTACCCGATAAACACTGCATAATTCAGACCCACGACCTTCTACCTATCCCACTATTCTGCGTAGAGATATCAAATTGAATACAAATAAAGTGTTAACACAATAACACGTATGGCAAATTAATCCATGCGAAAGTCTGCCTGTCTACCTTTCAGGGTGGACCAATATTGATAAAATTTTGGACAATTGAAGCTTGGTATTATAAAAACATCCTGTCCAATGAGATACTTATGGGTAGTTAAACGCTTAAGTTCCCTAAATGAAAAGTAACGCATAATTCAATAAATTAAATAGTTTTGTTTCGTTCTTTCTGCAGTGGATCGGATAGGTGTCTATGTCGCGCCCCAATCAAGCCATAATAAGTTTCGTGGAATAATAAATTAACTATTACCACTTTCCCATGGTCGTGCACAATGGCGAATCACAATGCAGCCCTATTGCGCTGCATGCAATATTAATACCATAGCTTTTGTGAAGGTAACGACCATGCTAACAGTTTCGTTATTTTTGCGATCATATATTTTCTATTTACTGTATCGCAGATTATAGCAAAATAATTTTATTATTACTTTTGGTTTAAATTAAGTGCAAGAAATATACTTAAACGTAAAGCATATTTCAAAATTGAACAGTTAAAAATGCTTGGATTTGAAAATCCTTTCAGCTGCATACAAGACTGCTGTTTAATAATAAAAACTGAAAATGTTTAAAAGATTGACCCCCGAGTTTCTTGCTGGATCCTCTCGGTAAGAGTAAGGTTATTACAAATAACTTTGCGTAATACATTGCGCAAATGCAAATGCATAATACATTACGCAAAGTGGCGCTTAAATCTATGAATTATTGAAAAAAAAACCATTTATTTCATCGCTCAGTTTTCTAGAATAGCCCAACATACAAACCTTATTACAGGTATTGGTATTGTTAATATCGATAGCCCTGATATTGCCGCTAATTGCACCGTATTGCTTTTTACCTTAATGACACGCGTCATTTTTAGATTATTATCATCCGTTAGAATTTTCCATATTACCTGCGACCTTTATACTACATCTTTATTCTTCTACATCATTAATGGAGTGTCATTTCTGTTATATATTTGCAGATCAATGGCAAAAGATAGTGTATTGTTGCCTGCAGTTATTATTATTATTATCTTTCTTTATGGCCTGTACAGCGCAAATGATCACAGTGTCACGTAAAATTTCCCCGACGCTAGTAGAGCTTCTGCGCTCTACTGTCTGCATTTTGCAACCTCGACGATGCTTTTGCGCTCGCCCGTCCCGCCCGGTGACGCTGTAAAAGATAAAGAGCCCGTTAGGGCTAACAGCATACAGTCAATTCGAAAAAAAAGTGTCAAATAAAATGGAAAACACGTATAATGGAATTTAGAATTTGGCTCGAAGAAAACGCACCAAATTAGCAAACTACCTAAAGTAGTACAAAAAAACATATAATTATGAAATGAAATAAAACTAAGAATATACAAACAAAAATAATTACACTTTTAACTTATTATCAACAATAAATTGACACAACTTTTTGCAGTTTAGTTAGCGTTATAACTGCACTATGTTCCTAGGTTAAGTTTTAATTTCAATACTTGTTTTTATTTTGTATCCTGTTTTGTTTCTTATGTTCTTTTATGTTAATTAGAGTTATTGGTTATACAAATTCAAAATATTATTTATTCAAGTAAAGTTCTAAACAAGTGCTTTTGAATCGTCAACTCTACTGGTGGTTCGGAAAGCTGTTCTTAGTAAGTAACTCGGCGGTTGCTCTTTTTAAAATATTAATCTTATAACTAGTCACATTTTATCATTACTGTCTTGTACAAGGTAGAAGTGCACCTATATCCACACATCCTTATCATCTAAGTAATCTTCAACAGTATAGTAGGCTTTCTGTATCAGCCTCTTTTTAACAGTGTTTTTAAACTGCTGTAATGGCAAGGCCAAAATTTATTGCGGAATTTTATTATAGAACCTAATACCCAAACACATAAACGACTTATCTAAGGCGCAAAGCAGGAGCCGCAAGCTTATATCGGTTCCTACTTTGTCTATTATATACATATATCACTTATCGTTTCATTGGTTAACCGTTCTCATTAATTAAATTAAATAAAGAAATAAATTATTCAATCACAATTAAGGCTAGTTTTCCTGCTATAATATTAAAACTATAGAGATATAGATAAAAATTAAAATTAACCATACATATCATAAGTACCGTGCGCTAAGCTGTGATAGCCTAGCGGTGAGACCGTACGACTCTTTAAAGACGACATAGGTTCAAACCCCGGGCAGGCACCAATGAGTTTTTCTATTAAAACTTATGTGTCTAATTGATAATTGCAATTTATCACACGCTTTTCGGTGAAGGAAAACATCGTGAGGAAACCTGCATATCTCTAGAGAATTCTAGGGATATGTGTAACCTACCAATCCGCATTGGAGCAGCGTGGTAGGTCTTAGCTCCAATCCTTCTGTCCAAAAACGGAGAGAAGAGGCCTTAGCCCAGCAGTGGGCATAGTAACAGGCTGTTACTTTACTTTTTACTTTTATACATATCATAGACAACGGTATGTGTACTGCTGGTGGTTTGTGGATACGTGCGGCAACTAATCGTGTATTAGTAAGTAATAAAAACGGATTTGCTTTCTACACATAGCATTACTTAAATTTTATTAAAAAAATAATATAGCAAAATAATTCTATCTATCTATAATAATAACTTTTGTACAGATTATATTGACTTGTTCTCAATTTGATCGCATATTTTGATAATAAACAAAAGAGTATATAACATGTGTGTAAGTCAAATTTTAAAGATTTTTTCTATCATATTTTATGTTATCTCAACAATATCTATTTTATTCTCACAGTTAAAATAATAAATCCATTGCATAATCGAGTAGATTCCGCCTACAATTTACTTGTGCTTTATATTATTCTACAATTCTAACTTTTTTTTTGTTAAATCAAGATTTTGTAAAAAAAAATGAAAATATTTGCCCTACGCAGCAGGTATGCAAGTAGGTAATATGTCGCGCCGATATCATACCGTACGAGAATACGACTCGAAACGTTACTTTAATGCTATGGTAGCGGGTATCAAAAGTAACGAATAAAGTACCGATACAGTAAAGAGTACTACTTGTTGTAGTAACGAACACATAGGGGTACGTTTTTTGTCGTTACTCTTACACCTCTAATTTATTTTATTTAACATCACCATTCTGCATTCGAGCATAACATAGATGTTCTTTAATGGTAGATCAGAAAACAACGTTGTGCGTAAAAGCAATAAAAATAATCCCAGTCAATCTATCTCCAATCCACCGTTTATTATAGCCGCGTACTATCTAATGTTCGAGATGAAAGTCTGTTGTAACACAAATTACTTCTAACGGCGTCAATAATTTACTCGCGTAATTTGCATCAAACGTTATTACTCGAGATCTATCATCTGATCATATGATCAGAAGAACAGTACCAAAACAACAGAAATAAACAATTTGGAATTTACAATATCATTAAAAAAACGGCACTCTTATCAACTTTTACAATGTAAAAAAAGTACATCTTTTGTATTATGGATCTCTGCAAAGTAACGCCTAATTCTATATATTAAGTAATATTTATTTATATCGATTCATTGCAGTTCGAATAATAATATAATAACACTTTTTGATTATAGATGGTTATGCTGTGTGGTATCCGGCTGCATAGAATAGACCACCCTCATTTCTTACCGAGATGTCGTAAAAGGCGACTAAGGTAAGTTGACGTCAGGCAGGCAGCCGGTCGTAAAATACGTTGCCAAATCATATGACAGCATGTTTGCAGCATGTTTGCCGACCCCACTTAGAGTGGGATAAGGGCAGGAGAATGATGATTTTGATTATAGATGGTTGAAATCAGTTACATTAAAAAATCGACACAAAAAAATCAAAACTTGTAAAAACGTATCAGTTTTTGCCGCCCTGGTTGGTACCTTTGTTAGTTACCTATCGTAATCAGCAAAAAAGTTTTCAATACATTCCATTATATCTGTTAGGGTGACTGTCTGAATACTTTTTAATTGGGAACCTTTGTAATTTATATATCGATACGCTTATAATTATAACTACTTTCCAAAAATTTTTACATAGAATATTGTTCATCGGAATTTAATTGTCTTAGAAGTTTTTTATAAAATTAAAGTAAATTAACGGCCTGTCGCTGTACCATTGCTAGGCATAAGTCTCGACATTCTGTTTTTGGAGAGAAGGGTTGGAGCTAAGATTTACCACGCTGCTCCAATGCGGATTGGTAGGTTACACATACCCTAGAATTCTCTAGAGATATGCAGGTTTCCTCACGATGTTTTCCTTCACCGAAAAGCGTGTGATAAATTGCAATTATTAAGACACATAAGTTTTAATAGAAAAACTCATTGGACCGGTCAGCTAGTAATTTATAGAATAAGGCGTTACTTTGCGGAGATCCATAACACAAAAGTAATGAAAATATTAATTAGCTATAGTCCACGATAAAAGTGGATGGGTGTATGGTGGGTTACACATATTTCTTGCGTCTTTAACTTACAGGGCTATCTATGGCTTCTCTACTCGACGTATAATAACTCTATGGGTCCAATTGAGAAGTGATTATTGTTATTTGTCAATGGTTGATTTCGGCCATTGGGCGCCTACAAATACTGTAATTGGTCTATCAGATTGAAACGACACGATATTGTGTATTCGGTTTGTTTGTCAAAGTGTCATTAGGGTTGGTATAGACAATGTAAATAACCTACCAGACGGTATAATAGGGTGGAGGTGGGCATCGGCGCTCCGATTATACTATAGTGAATCACCTAGTGAGGGCATTACCCCTGAGTGAAGTATTCAGAAAGCTTAATTCAAATTCAAAATAATCTTTATTCAAATAAGCTAGGACTTTTGAATCGTCAAGGTTGAATATGATTAATGAATTTACAACTGGTTCGGAATGTTGCTCTTACCGAGAAGAACCAAAAAGAAACTCGGCGTTCAATCTTTTAAACATTTGTCTCTTCTTCTTTGTCCAACCCTGCTACCATTATTTGGGGCAAAAGAGTAAGGAGACCCGTCCTTACTCTTTTGCGCCAAGTTTGGCGGTCTTGGCATGTCAGCTCTGGCACTTGCTCTCTGTCTAGATCTTTTTTTATATTGGACCACCAAGTCAGATTCGGGCGGCCTCTACCTCTCTGTCGTTCCGGTAGATTCAGCGCCAACTGTACCACATTGTCACCCTCTCGCCGTTTTACATGGCCGTACCACCTGAGGCGGTTTTCGGTAAGTTTCTCCCTTGATTGGCGCAATTTTGAAAGTGCCACGTATGTATTCGTTGCGGATTTTATCAATTCTGGTTACTCCTCCCGCCCACCTCAGCATTTTTATTTCGGTGACATGCATTCTTTTTTCGTGTGTCTTTTTCACAGCCCAGCATTCCGATCCGTACATAAGAGCAGTATAGGCCTCTTCTCTCCCTTTTTATTTAGAAGGGTTGGAGCTAAGACCTACCACGCTGCTCCAATGCGGATTGGTAGGTTACACATATCCCCAGAATTCTCCAGAGATACGCAGGTTCCTTCCTTATATATTTATTTATTTCATTATTGTACATACATATTGTTAAAAGGAGAGAAAAAATAGCACATGTATGATACAAAAACTAACTTCATTCACCTAAAAGCTTGTGATAAATTGCTGTTATCAATTAGACCCAAGTTTTAAAATAAATTTTCAGTGGCGGCTGCCCACAGTTTGAACCCATGTCACCCTCGAAGAACTCACAGAGGCTCACCACTGGGCTGTCAAAGCTATAAAATTACGTGATAATTAATAATTATGTGTGTAATAACGAGCCCGAAAATAATTAAAAAAGTTCATAAGATGTACAGTCGTGTTTAAATGAATTGAGTCACGCAGAGTTACACCCTTATAAATTTAATTAATTAATACGTGTTATAAGAGGAACTATTTTTTTATGGGTTTCGTATTAATTATCTATTGAAATAATTATTTCACTTAGATAGATTACTTTAACTTATAAAACTCTATGTGCTGTGTGATTTTATTGTAATAATTTATAGAATTAGGCGTTACTTTGCGGAGATCCATAATACAAAAGTAATAATAAATTTATTTTGCTATAATCCGCGATAAAGTATCGCGAATTATAGCAAAATAAATTTATTATTACTTTTGAAGAAAATATAATTTTCACAGAGTCTGTACGTGTTTTCAAACGAAAGAGTACTTACGTACGTAAATAATACTTTTATTTCACATAAAAATATTAATGGCATTAAAAGTACTTTTCGGATTGTAACTTTATAATCTAAATTTGACATAACCTTGAGGCCTTTTCGTTTTGAAATTAACTTATTAATTCGTTTCTGAGCTCGCAAATGGAGTAATTATCTTATAACACGAGTAAAAGTACCTTTAATTCCGTCCAAATCAAACAAAAAAAATCTTTGTCCGCCAAGTGATAATCAAAAAAGTTAATTTGAAAAAGCTTCAAACAAAATTTCATCTCTCTAATGTTAACCGTTAAGGAATCCCCTCGTCTGGAGACAATCATGACGGCAGCATCAGGTCATTCTAGTCATAAACATGCATTGTCATCAGGACTGAATTAGTATATTTGTTTGTTTTCGTATTACAAAAAAGAGCCATACGTGGCATCTACAATTTAAGTCCGCGTGATTCCCTGCGAGAGAAGTATAAGGAAATAGGTATTCTAACATTTGCTTCACAGTATATTTTAAATAACTTAATTTTTGTACATAAAAATATAAAGAATTATAAAACGATAGGTGATGTATATAATAGACAAAGAAGAACCGACATAAGCTGTGACTCCTGCTTTGCCCCTAGCAAAAGTACGTAAACAATAAAATAATAAATAAATAATAAAATAGTTTATTAGACACCTTAATTTAGCATTTTTTTACAGATTTACACTACCTCCTGTACTAGGCAAACCCTGTTTTACAGAAGGTAGTTCCTTCCATTTGAAAAGAGCTACCGCTGAGTTTTTTCTGCAGTAGTTGATGATTCAAGAGAACTTAGATTTTGGGTTGACACGATAGATTGATGTCAAAGCGTCATGTAACACGAATATTAATCTACATTAGGACCAAAAGCTAATAAGGATAGTGGCTTGTTTTTGTTACAAACATTAGCCGGGCACGTTTCTAGCAAGTGTGAATCACGGGTGCAAAAACGGAGAATGATTGTGGAATGAATAACACTCCTTGAGTTTAATTAGGTATAAATGTGCTTGTCAGATTTGTATTTTAACGTTATCTGTACATAAAACAAGTCCCCAAAATCTGTGTCTGTCGATTTTCTCAAAATCTATTAAACGGATTTTTGTACGGTTTTTACTGAAAGACAAGGTTAAAAAAACATTACTGTTAAATTCCTGCAATAGAAGCTTATTTAACAGGCTAACGTTTAGAGTAAAAATCGTTTCTTATTACGGGAACATTGAAATACAATATAATACAAAAATGCAATAAGAGTTCGTAAACTTCATGTCATAGATTTCAAATTCGCTTGATGCTAATTCACTGGAACATTCACTTTGTTTACGAATCGTGTTACGTATCCCGGCTAGGACTCGCGAATGTTCGCTAACATTGTCGTCATCGGTTCTTTCGATATATAAGCGGATGTATCGTGCGCTTCGAGTTAAGTTTGCGAATAGCGATCAAGAGCGACTAAAGAAGCAAAATTAAAAGTGAAATAATAGTGGTCTCGGCTTTGTTATTGGACAACGGACGTTATAGATGCTGTAAGTACTAAGATTGTAGTAAAAAGTTGAATAAGGTGTTTTTACGAGTCACCAGGTATTTTCATCCAAAACCACGAAACCCTGTACGTAACAATAAGATATAAACGCAACGTTGGTTCATTAGTGGAAGCGTGTATAAAAGGATATGTGAAACTTAAAACATTCCCCAAACTTAGTCATATTCTTAGGGTTGAGTCAGCCGGGAGCGGCGAGTGACGTCAGTGTGAAATACGACCCCGAACGAGTCGCCAAATGAAAACATACAAGGCAAACGACAATATTTTGGTATTATCCATAATGTTAGCTATTTCAAATTATTTGTCTATGGCTAAATCCAAAATAATAGAGTTGACTATGAAATAATGCCGATGCGCGGCCATGCTGGTCACAAGTAGAAGACGTAAAAACAAAGGAATCAATACTAATATATAAAGCTGAAGAGTTTGTTTGTTTCATTGTTTGTTTGAACTCGCTAATCTCAGGAACTACTGGACTGTCTTGAAAAATTATTTGAGTGTAAGATAGTCCATTTATCGAGGAAGGCTATAGACTATATACCATGACGCTAAGATGAGGAGAGGGGCAGCAAAAAAAAAATTGCGAAAACGGCAAAATTTAAAGCGTTCTTTGCGTGCGCTGAGTAAACGGTGAAAGTTATTCAAAAATCATGTACTACAAAATTGTTCCACTCTAAAAGTTCTAAATAAAAGTCCGCGATAGCATATAAAGTAACAGCCTGTTAATATCCCACTGCTGGGAATAGGCCTCTTCTCTCCGTTTCTGGAGAGAAGGGTTGGAGCTAAGACCTACCACGCTGCTCCAATGCGGATTGGCAGGTTACACATATCTCCAGAATTCTCTAGTGATATGCAGGTTTCCTCACGATGTTTTCTTTCACCGAAAAGCGTGTGATAAATTGCAATTATGAATTAGACACATGAGTTTTAATAGAAAAACTCATTGGTGCCTGCCCGGGTTTGAACCTATGTTCGTCTCTAGAGAGTCGCACGGTCTCACCACTGGGCTATCACAGCTTTATATCTATCTAGCATAGCATATATCTAGCTTTTAAGGTTAACCCACTTTAACCATAATTAATATAAGTATTACGGTTTACTCAAATATAGGACTGCAGTCCACGCAAACGAAGTTGCGTTTAAAAGCTAGTGATAGATAAAATGTATTAATATAAAATAGTAGATTGATTATACAATTAAATAAAATGGAATAGTATAAAGCTGCGGTTTTTTATTATCAAAAGAGAAGGCGATCCTTCATAATAATTAGTAATCTAATAACGGATTATAGCAAGGTAATATGTGTAAAAAATATATATAACCATATTTTTAAAGCATTCTAGTATACTCTAGTATATTAGTTAATATACTAAGCATAATTTATACAACCAATGCTTGATGTAAAAGTAATAGCTGAGCCCGTGATCTCTCATCAAGGGATTACGGGTTCGAGCCCCAGGGGAGGCACCAATGAATTTTTTAATTCCGTCAGTCTTAAGTTATTACTGCCAAGATATTCCTTTAAATTGTACTGTATGGTGGGGTCCTTAATTCAAAATGAATTAAGTAAGGTTATCTCCTAAGGATGACTCCTGTGTGGACTGACCACCGCTTAGGGCGACATGTAATCTTGGGCTGGTGGTATGACTGTGACTAATCATGGCTTCTACTGGTGAAACTTGGGGCATAGTACAATCACGCGAACAGTGTTACTACTTTAACACTTCATATGGATTTTTTGTTCCAAACAGCAGGCCTACCATGAACTCTTATTGCGACTCAATTGACGACGTCAACTAAATTGTTTTGCTTTTTGATATCATGGCATCTTAAAGACGCACACTTTAAGTCGTTGTCGAATGAGCGTTCGGAATGCGTCCTAAAACATTGGAGTCAAAGAGACAGAGTTATCTATAGCTCATATATCGTTATCCTTTTCAAACATTACGACGCCAATGCAATCCACACTTCATGATACGAAAAGAAAGCGGTTGTGTTTAGGTACTGACTTTGAATTGAATCGTTTTCTAAAAGTTCATGGTAAGCCTACAGAATGACTTTGCTAAAATGGTTTTATTCATATTTCTCTTTCTTTGAATTTCGCTCGGCTTTTTAATCACGAAGCCGTTTCTATTAAATAGGGGAGCTTTGGCAAAAAAAAGGAGTTGCTGCATTGTTTAGTCACAATACAGTCTATAATCTCGCCATTTATCTATGTAATTCTACTAGATTTTGCGTGCGAATTAATCTATTTAGACTTCAATTGAAATAGGCTTTATTATGCGATATTTTTTAACTGTCTCTTTGGATACAAAAGTGATAATAAAATTATTACTTTATCCCTGATAAAGTAAATAGAAAATATATATAGTGCTGAATGTATAGTGGACTATCCGTATTTTTATACCCGATGCATGCAGGATTTGTAAATACACATGCAAAACCACCATCGCCGCCTCCGCAATACACAAGCACTACACACGTTCACTATCACAAGCTCAACAATCGTTTCGCCCCGCAACCGAAGCATCATCAGGAGATGGACTCCACGATAGAATCGTTTGGATTTTGTATATATAGTTATATAATCTACTAACGCTAATCGATTTGTATTACGCTCGTTTGACTAAACTAAGTTTTGGTAACTCGATTCTTAGCGGATACGAAGGGAAAGTGTATTTTCCTGTAATTTCCCTCCCCCTATTGGATTACACTGGGGTTGAACATTGTAAGTCGAAAGCTAGAAACATGGGATGTTTTATTATAAAATACTTTGTCAATAAACCATATTAGTCAAAAAACTCAAAGAATCGACTATTAGGCAGTTGGCTTATTCAGCTAGTTATAGATATAATCTTCTATTGTGTAATATGCTTTACTTTGCCGTATAGTATCCGGTTGAATATAATAGACCATCCTCCTTTCTTAACGAGGTGTCGTAAGAGGCGACTAAGTTATGTGCCGTGTGGTATCCGGCTGCATAGAATAGACCACCCTCATTTCTTACCGAGGTGTCGTAAGAGAGGACTAAGGTATGTGCCCTGTGGTATCTGGCTGCATAGAATAGACCACCCTCCTTTCTTACTGAGGTGTCGTAAGAGGCGACTAAGGTATGTGCCGTGTGGTATAAGGCCGCATAGAATGGACCACCCCCATTTCTTACCGAGGGGTCGTGAAAGGCGACTAAGGTAAGTTGACTTCAGGCGGCCGGTCATAAAATACGTAGCCAAATCATGTGACAACATGTTTGTAACACGTTGTGCCGACCCCACTTAGAGCGGGATAAGGGCAGGAGAATGATGATGTATAATATGCTTTAATTTAAAGCTTTGTAGACAAGCTTTATATGCACTCCTCGAGATCGTTGAACTGCCAGCGCGCAACAAAAACTCTGGATATGCAAAAAACCGCTGACGTCTACAAAACGAATGGATCAGCGAGATCATCGATGTTTTAGGCTTTTGTTGACTACAGACTTATTATAAACTACCTGGGATACTTCAAGCTAGTTCGGAATCTATTCTATTTCTCATACGAAAGTTGGAAAAAGCGATCTGTCTGTTACACCTTTACACCTAATAAATATGAAATTTGCAATAGTGACGAATTTTGGTTTTGATGATTGAAGCTTGAATACGATACAGTAGTAAAATTTACTTTATTTCTTATCATTATCATCATCATCATCATCATCAGCTCACTTCAGTCCACTGCTGGACATAGGCCTCTCCAATAACACGCCACTTAGCTCGATCCTGGGCTTTTTGCTTCCATCCATTTTATTTCTTAGGGAACAGTATTAAAATTATTATTATTGGTTGAGGATATTTTAACATTTTAGATGAAGTTGATCAAGTTGCGGGTGCAATTTATATAATAGCTTAATGAACTCGCGAATTGGTTCTTTTGAACGTAAGCGTCTAAGTATCCTCAATTAGGTATGGTATTTATCCGTGTTCCCGAAAGTTAAACACTTTTTTTCTTACATGTATTATTATCTACATTTTACCATGATGTGTACCTAGCTTACATTACATTCTATCTTTTTTTGGCTTTAGTAATGACAAATAGATCAATATTGATATTACAGATTCTGAAAGTATAACTCAGACTTCAGAAGTTAAAATTAAAATTCAAAACATTATTTATTCAAGTATACTTGTAAACAAGTGGTTTTAAATTGTCAACTCTACTGCTGGTTCGGAAAGTTGTTCCTACCGATAGAAGCCAGCGAGAAACTCGGCGGTTGCTCTTTTAAAATTATAATTATTTCTACTAGTTGCATTTTATCATTGTTGTCTTGTACAAGGTCTAAGAGTAGCTATATCCACGCATTCTCATCATCTAAGTTAACCTCAACAGTAAAGTAGGCTTTCCGTATCAGCCTCTTTTCAACAGTATTTTTAAATTGCTGTAATGGCAAAGGGAAAATTGATTGCGGAAGTTCATTATAGAATCCTATACACAAACGAATTACGTACATTTGCAAGGCAAAAAGCAGGAGCCGCAACCTTATGTCGGTTCCTACTTTTTCTACTATATTACATCTATTGTTTTATAGAAGTTAGTAAGGATGTATTTGAATACAGTCGACTTCAATATGAACTTACGGCACAGACAGCGATATCCGTCGCTAAGCGTGTCTCGAGGTCGTATAGTAATCACTATCGATTTACCTACTGCTTTTTTGTGAGTTAACTTCTCTAGACACAATTTTTATTAACCATACATTCGAAATTTCATGAGAAGTTAAAATTATATGAGCATTAATTTATAGAATAAGGCGTTACTTTGCGGAGATCCATAATACAAAAGTGAGAGATGGTTACTACAAAAGTAAACCTAAAAACTGTCATATTAAAAAACAAATAGCACTCTTTGGCTGAAAAATATCCTTTATCTCTGTCACACATAAAAAAAGAGATAGATAACATGAACATTTATTTCAATGTATTATATCACACATATAAAAAAGGGAGAGAACGTACAGTGAACTTTACAGCGTTATGTTTTATCTCTTTCAGACATATTTAAAAGATAAAGAGAGAGAGAGGTAATACGAACGTAAAATTAAAAGCGTTTTTTTATCTCTATAATACATTAACCTAATGAATTATGTCACACATATAAAAATGGGAGAGAACATACATTGAACTTTACAGCGAAAGAGATTAAACAAATCTCTTTCACGTATATTTAAATGATAAAGAGAGAGGGAGAGGTAATACGAACGTAAAATTAAAAGAGTTTTCTTTTATCTCTATCACACATAAAGAAGAGAGAGAACATACAGATGTTAACTTTACAGCGTTATGTTTATCTCTTCACACATATTTAAAAGTTAAAGGAAGAGAGAGAGAAGGGTAATATGAACGTAAAATTAAAAAGCAATCTTCTTTTATCTCTATTACATATATCAGACGGAGAGAGAGAGAGAGAGAGAGAATAAAACGTAAACTTTAAAGCGATATGTTATATTTCTATTGTATATATAGAAAATAGCACATAAAAAGTGATATTTTAATGATCAAACTTAGCTTTTATGGTAACTTGGGAGCCAAATATATATTGAAACATAATTTCAGTACAAACTACACATAACATGTACATTTATTTCCATAAACGTTTATGTTTATCACACAAGTACGTATGGATTGAACTCCATTTACATCCACGTAAATATTTTGTTTCAAAGCAATGAACTACATATATTTACCAAAAAGACGCTACAAACTGTATCGTGGGCGTTTAATTATGGGATTCTTATTTAACGATCTTTGTAATTGAAATATACACCCACATAATTGATTTAAACTTTAGCAGTGACTATTTGTCTCACAATTAATTGGTCGGTTAAATTATAGCGGAAGGTTTAATTGGATAAGGAACAAGATTAATTACTTACACAAAAGTAAGCTTACAAGCTGATGTATTTGAAAAATTGACTAGCGGTTTCATCATAATTTTACCGATGAGTTTTTCTCTTATAAACTCACTAGCCGTGCCAGCGGCTTCGATCACGTCGAAATCAGTTGTTAAAAAAAAATCAAATTGAAATCTCGAACATAAAATTAGTTATTGTAAGTTAACCGTAAGAGATAGAAACATGCTATCGCGGACTTTTTTGTAATATTTTTATAGATCTACAATTCTCTAGTACATTACTTTAGCGTAAATCTGCTGGTTTACGCAGCGCACTTGACTAAAACTCCCAGCAAGCACTTTGTTTAACAACTGCTCGATCTCTTCAACACAATTTACATAATACCGATATGTACTATATACCTAAACTATTCGGGAGTATTGCACTATTTTGGTGAAAACCGTACAAAAATCCGTTCAGTAGATTTTGAGTAAATCGATTACATACAGACAGACAGCTTTTTGAGGCTTTGTTTTATAATAAATATAGATAGATGTATCTAATTGAGATTTGCAATGTATCACGCGTGAGGAAATCTGCATATATCTCTTGAGACTTCTGTGTACCCTACAAATTTACATTGGAGCAGCGGTGAGTTTAGCTCAAAACCCTTTTTTCCAAAAAAAAAGTAGAGAGATGACCCATGCCCAGCTGTGGGGTAATGCGAGGCCGTTACTTTACTTTTTTTAAGCCTATGTCTTACAAGTTGTTTATAATATATATCAATTACCACAATACGGGTAGTGCGATACTGCGATAGCCACAATTGGTGAGCGTAATTAGGATAGGCAGACCGGCAATTTCTCCGCCACGAATAATCAAAGGATACTGACCTTAAATGGGAGGCTTCTTCGAAAGTTATGGCGTCCACGCCGCTCCGGCCGGAGTATACCAAATTAATTTACATCCGCAGAATCACTAACGTTATTGTTCTTCTGTATTGTTAATGTACACAGCCACCGAATTATCCTTAATATTTCGTGTAATGTGAAAGTCCGCCGAACACCGATATTTACTATAATAAACAGCGAGTGCTGAGTTCAACGTGTTGCGCGGCCGACCGATATCTTTTTGTTGTTTTTTGTGACATTTTAACCACCTACCCGCACCGCCTCAAGAGTAGAAAGCCCAATTACTCTCGGCGGAACAAATTTCCCTAATATAGCCACAATAATGGAATCACTTTTTTTACATTGTTCCCGAAAGAAAATTGACGTTTTTTAATCGATATGATACGATAAGCTTTAATCGTGCTAAATTTAATCAATATTAGTCCACCGGACAAGCCCTGCAAGCGTAACACTAAAACTTTTGTATTTATAATTCTATTATACTATTATTTTTATTAAGGCGCTGAACAGAGCTGGCGTAAATTCAGATTTCGGCATATAAGCCACGCCCACAATTTCTGCGACGGCGTAGCAACAAAATTAATTTTTTAACACCCATTGTAGGTGTACACTATTTTATACAAACTTTTTTTGTACAATTTATTTAAAAAACTTATGTCTAATTAATCTTATAAAACTAAGTATGCTGAAACTATAACTAAATACCTAAAAAAGGACATATTATCAACAAGGAATAGTCACAAAAGGCGGCAGCTAGCGACACACGTCCGTATAGCAGCGCGCCTCAGCGATCACTGTCTATATTCGTAGATGTAAAAGAGAAGCGAGACGATGACTCGTTTCAGTTTTGCTATTTTCTAAAAAATATTTAATTTGAATGAAATATCTTAATTAATTCAAAATTTAAATCTTACATTCTCTTTATATTATAATGATTCATTAGTCTTATTAATTTTACCAATTTTTGTTGATAAATATTAGAGATATTTACGATCAAAGTAAAAATCAGAGGTCTATTTACCAATTTTTTTTATCGAAAAAAAGTATCGTAATCATGTTTTGAAATCTTACATTCTCTCTGAGATATGATGTATATTAACATATATTTTTCTTTTAATCGTCATCCCTATAGCTTTTGTTAAAAACGTGTTTAAAGTCAGCCTATTTGGCTCTGTTCAGCGCCTTAAGTAAAATTTAATAGACTGCTTAAAGCAGTGCACACTGCAATCTACAAAATCCTCTCATTCAATATAAATTTAAGCACAAACAAAAAAAAACGCCAGACATTTAAATTAATGTTTCCGGTGGAATATAAATAAAAAACTACAACTGAATATAATGACCCTATCTTTCAGATGACAACGGATTTCGCGCTTGAGATGTTTCAAACAATAGATTCGGTCGGCTCTGATTCAGAGTAGCGATCGCTCAATGATGCGTCACAGATTATAAATGATACCACTGTACTTTCGAAACAGATAAGAAATATTCTTTATAGAATTAGGCGTTACTTTGCGGAGATCCATAATACAAAAGTAATAATAAAATTATTCTGCTATAATCCGCGATACAGTAAATAGAAAAAATATATAGTGCTAAATGTATAGTAGACTATACGTTTTTTCATACCCGTTACATGCAGGATTCGTAAAAACATGTGCACAAACCTCCACCACTTCCACCACAATACACAAGCACTACACAGGTTCACTATCACAAACTCAACAATCGTTTCGCCCCGCAACCGAAGCATCATCAGGAGATAGACTCCACGACCAAATCGCAAAGCGATTTGCGATTGCTTTGCGATTTTGTCGTGGAGTCTATCTCCTGATGATGCTTCGGTTGCGGGGCGAAACGATTGTTGAGTTTGTGATAGTGAACCTGTGTAGTGCTTGTGTATTGTGGTGGAAGTGGTGGAGGTTTGTGCACATGTTTTTACGAATCCTGCATGTAACGGGTATGAAAAAACGTATAGTCTACTATACATTTAGCACTATATATTTTTTCTATTTACTATATCGCGGATTATAGCAAAATAATTTTATTATTACTTTTGTAAGAAATATTCTTTTATACAACTGTTGTTTGTTTTTTATGGATGACAGTTCTTAGTACTTTTTTTTACTGCCAAAGAAAAAGTATTAAATAATTAGTCTTTCTTTTGCTACTAGCATCGAATGGCAGGTGATAATTTAGTTTTCATTGTTTAAAATAAAGTAAGATAATAATGATGGTTTAAATTTAAAGAGTCGTCGTACTCTTTGATCGATAGTAGACTAAAAAGTCTACTATCGATCAAACGCACTTTTATCATTCACAGAATTCCTTAATAGAATAAAGTCCTTTTTGTATCAGCTTTGAATGGTTATTTCAAACAGCTATAATGACAAAGCTAAAATTGTGTAATTTTATACTTGAATGATTATAAATAAATAATGATTATAAATATAAATGATTTACCTACTTTTGTAAGATGCAAAGCAAGAACCGCAAGCCTATATCGGTTTCTAATTTTTCTATGAATCAACAAACTTTGGGAAATTTTTATAGACAAGGTAGAAAAGTCGGAGGAAAAAATTGTAAATTTTATTTCTTTTGTTTAAAAAATTTGTATAATCATAGAGCAAGCAATAATTGTAGAGTTAGACTTTACCAATGCAACAATATTGCTGGACAAATACTAGCTGGTTGTCTATGCGTGCAGGGAACCCATTAAATTTCCTATGCAGTATAATGTTACTTAACATGGGGTAAAATCATTTTCCATTAAATTCAGTCCCCCATGTATATGGATCGGAAAATTATGTTTGAGCTGTATTAAGGGTTCGACAAGGTTGTATTCATAGGTATTGCATCGCTAGCTAAGTTATTGATATTTATACCCAATACAAAAGGCGTAAATCTATCTATCGTCTTCTTAATCATTCATGGCTAATCCGTTGGAACAATTTCAAAAAAATTTGATAGACTTCGGCCACCTTTCTGACGTCAACTTACCTTAATCCAATTTTACGTCCCTACGGTAAAAAAAAGGGTGATCTATTCTACTCAACCGGATACCAAACGGTAGGTCAACTTACCTTACTCGCTTTTTGCGACACCTCGGTAAGAAATGAGGGTGGTCTATTCTACTCAGCCGGATACCACACGACGTGAAGAGGAGCCATAACATTTCCCTTATAAAGTTTCTGCGTGTCAATGACCTCGGATTTTTCGCTATCTTACTACCCTCATTTGCTATGCGGCTGTCATGTCACGCACAACTGCAAACTTGTCTTAACTGTTAAATTGAACGTGAAAAGGGCATGTTTTAAGCAGAACATAATATTTAGGCCTCTTAAGGGCTTATATTCATCGTGAGACGGATTGGATAGTGCAACCAATTAATGTATATTAGTTTTAGTATGCGTTTCCGAACACAAAAAGAGGCGGCAAACATACAGACGACGTTCCGAGCGTGGTAAAACTCAGTTTCGTTTGACCCTTGATGGAAAAAAAGTATATATAGTCTTTTTCTACCAAAATATTATTTATTATTTACCGCAAGCTAACAATCGGCCTTATTTTATTGATAAATACTCTTCTCTGTCTTTAAAAGTTACAGACGTCCACTGCTGAATTATTTAACGAAAATAATTATAAATAAGATTAAATAATTTTATATTATTGGTTTAGTAATAAACATTAAGAAAGCGAAGCGATTTACTTAATCTACCAAAACTGTATTATAAACTTCTTTCATTAACCAAATTGCCGGTTCCCTATTCAATTCAGGTGAGGAGAATGAACTCCTTTCATGAATATTTTATAGATTTCCCATCAGTTGTGAATAATTCAATAACTTTTCATCATTACTTACGTTTAACGGGGTTAATGTTATAAGAGTGTAATTTTGTCATGTCAGACTTTTATTGTCGGATACATGTTGTGCACAAAGCAATTATATCAAATAATTATAAATGGAAATAAAAGGGATAAATTTTATAAGTTATATAAAGAATCGGGAAAGCTGCCGTGTGCCGTGTCCTTACCGTATATGCTGTGTGGTATCCGGCTGAGTAGAATAGACCACCCTCATTTCTTACCGAGGTGTCGTAAAAGGCGACTAGGGTAAGTCGACTCGCCGTGCGGTATCCGGTTGAGTAGAATAGACCACCCTCTTTCTTACCAAGGCGTCGTAAAAGGCGACTAAGGTAAGTTGACGTCAGGTTGGCGGCCGATCGTAAAATCACCAACCAAAACATGTAATAACATGTTTGAAATTTGTTGTGCCCTACTTGAAGTGGGATAGAGGCACGAGAATGTTGAGTCAAATGGGACGTGTTTAGTGTGGCAACATATATTTTAAAAGCTCTCTATACTTTACATCTTTTCTTATATTATTTTTTACATGCTATCAGCCCTAATGGCTTATTTACATATATGCATATTTAAGTTGCCCACCTACCAAGCTGCAACGGTTAACGTGTAATCATATCAAGGGGTATCATCGTTTTAAAATATCTTTCGAGTTTCTTACTGGTTCTTCTCGGTAGGAGAAAACTTCCGAATTAGTGGTAGATTCTTTAATAAAATTTTGACTCATCATCCTGCCCTTATCCCACTCTGAGTGTGATCGGCACAACATGTAACAAACATGTTGTCACATGATTTGGCTACGTATTTTACGACCGGCCGCCTGCCTGACTTCAACTTACCTTAGTCTTATTTTATGACGCCTTGGTAAGAAAGAGGGTGGTCTATTCTACTCAACCGGATACCACACACCGGGTCGACTTACCCTAGTCGCCTTTTACGACACCTCGGTAAGAAATGAGGGTGGTCTATTCTACTCAGCCGGATACCACACAGCATATTAATAACTTTTGACGATTCTAAAGTACTGAAAAAGGCTAAATAAATAAACAATATTTTAAATTTGAATATGAACGTATCTTCACTGTGGCATATCTTTCTCAGAGGGAATGCATCTCAGTTCATATCGGCCAAGCGGGCGTGCAGATCGGCAACGCCTGCTGGGAGCTCTACTGCCTGGAGCACGGCATCCAGCCCGATGGCCAGATGCCCTCGGACAAGACCCTCGGCGGCGGAGACGACTCCTTCAACACCTTCTTCAGCGAGACCGGCGCTGGGAAGCACGTGCCTAGAGCTGTGTTCGTGGACCTCGAGCCCACTGTTGTTGGTGAGTGAGGTTTTTACCAAGACTAGCTGTGCCAGCGGCTTTGCTCGCGTGGAAATCAGCGCGTCACAAATTTTTTATAAAATTCCAACTTTAAACATAAAAGTCGTTATTGTGAGTTAACCATAAGGGATAGAGACATACATAGAGAGTTTTTTTTTTGTAGAATTTTTATAGATCTACAATCCTCTAGTACACTACTTTAGAGTATCTCTGCTGGTTTACACAGCGCACGCGACTAAAGTCCCAGCAAGCAAGTTTTTTAATAACTACGCGATCTCTGCAACACAATTTACATAATACCGATTTGTACTATTTACCTGACCATCCGGAAGTATTGCACTATCTTTTAGTGAAAACGGTACAAAAATCCGTTAAGTAGATTTTAAGAAAATCGATTACATACAGATAGACAGCTTTTTGGGACTTTGTAGTTTTTTATAATAAGTATAGATTACGCACTAGATTAAATCGTAATTTTTTATTTGTGAAAAGAGTGACCGCCGAGTTTCTTTATGTGTCTTCTAGGTTGAACCACCTTTCTGAACCAATCGTAGCTTCATTATAGTTTGACGAGCCTTTATTTATTATTTATTTAGGTAGGTATATTACAGGATTATAGCAATATTTAATACTTATAGAGTCGAAATATAATCTGATTTATATACAGCAACTTGTCTTACAAGTGCCTCTATAAACCTCAATGAGCCATTACGAAGAGGATGTTACTTAATAGTAAGAAACAAAGCTCTGGTGTATAATTTTAGAATCTCAACCGGCGCAGGCGCACCATCCGCGAGTAAGCGTCCGAATTAAGTACCGACAAAAACCTACGCGCGAATTATTGTCTTAGGCTCGCTACACGATTGAAGACTTTTGAAATGTATTAAATGTCTTTTCGTGTCTTTAAATCAATGTTTATTTCAATCAATCAATTGTCGTGAAGCCTATCCTCCTGATGATGCTTCGGTTTCGGGGCGAAACGATCGTCGAGATTGTGGTGGTGGGTGTGTGTGCTGCTTTTGTGTTCGTTGTTGCTGGTGAATTGCGCCTTGGGGTGCATGTGGTGGCTGGTCCTGCATGTATAAGGTGCGTAGATTTTGCCTGCTTCATACACATTGGCTTTGCATGCATTCACTTAACCCGTGCGGATTATAGCAAAGTAGTTGGTCCTGTTATATTGCTTGTAAAAATATTTTTATAAGATTTTTCAAGCAGTGTTAAATCGTCAATCAATATGATGGATGAATATAGGCTTTCCTACACCAGTGTAATAACACTCTTTGCGTTTTTGTCATGGAGTCTATCTCCTGACGATGCTACGGTTGCGGGGCGAAACGATTGTTGAGTTTGTGATAGTGAACGTGTGTAGTGCTTATGTATTGTGGTGGCAGTGGTGGAGGTTTGTGCATGTGTTTTGACGAATCCTGCATGTAACGGGTATGGAAAAAACGGATAGTCCACTATACATTTAGCACTATATATATTTTCTATTTACTGTATCGCGGATTATAGCAAATTAATTAAATTAAATCAATATATTCTTTATTAAGTAAGCTCCTTCGAGCACTTTTGAATCGTCAAGTATCAATATGCTTAATGAAGCTATAACTGGTTCGGAATGTTGCTCTTACCGAGAAGAACCAGCAAGAAACTCGGCGGTCAGTGTTTTAAACATTTTCAATGTTACGTTATTAAACCGCAATCTTGTATGAAGCTGAAAGGATATTCAAATTCATTTTTATCATCCAAATAATCTTCAATTTTGTATTATGCTTTACGTATAAGCATATCTCTTACACTTCATTTAAACCTTTCTGTAGACTGGTCTAGTATTTTATTGTAGAAGCGAATACTGGGCCCAACTGGGAGTTGCTAACTCTGCTGAGTCCCAACACAGAATTCAATGAAGTCATTATCATTTTAATCTTACTCTGCCATTTACAAAGGCAGAGATGATATTATCGATTATCTATCGTGAAACGACCTATGAAATTTCTAATCTATACTTATTATAAAGTTCCAAAAATCTGTCTGTCTATATGTAATCGATTTTCTCAAAATCTACTGAACTGATTTTTATACAGTTTTTACCAAAAGATAGTGCAATACTTCCGGATGGTTTAGGTAAATAGTACATATCGGTATTGTGTTAATTGTTTTAAAGAGTTGTTAAAAAACTTGCTTATTATTTATTATATTGTTTCATAGAGTACAATGTGATAACTAAAAAAATAAAAGAAGTGCTCTGTTATAAATGCAACATTGTATTAAACTCTAGCTTTATTTAAAGTATTGAAAATATACTACCCGTGTCAGAAATTACGTTGCAAATGTTAGCTCTCATTGGAAGATACAGCTTCTGTATCATCTGTAATTGATCAGATTAGAGTATTTAAAGTTATGAAGTCTAAGTGGAGTGAACGATTTAACAAGTCGAGTAATTGCCTCTTACCATGTCAAGATGTCTGGCTTATTTTTGCACAAATTGTCGGTGAATCAGCTAGCAAATACATTTTTGGTCCGTTTAAAAATGAGCGTACTGTTAATGGTAAGTATTTATTGGCCTGTTGACTCCAGTGGCAGTGACCCTTCACCTTAGGTCCACGAGTCGCAGGTTTGATTCTCGACGTGTGCCAATAGTGTGCTAAGAACGATTTGTTGACTCTTAAAGTTTGCATGATTTTATTTAAGTATGTATTTCAAAGCATATATGTATTATATCTATCAGTTGTCAGTCATTCATAAAACAAGTATTAAGTTACTTACTTTGGCGACGGACGACCGTTTGTATGATTGTCTTATATATTTATGTATTTTTTTTTAATATGTAAGTATTGTAAATATTTATTTAGTTTAAATGATTTATAGAATCACTGCCCTTCGCGGAATATCACAGAAACTATAACAGCAGTACTTTGTTATAATCCGCGTGGGTTAAGTGCATGCATGCGATGCTAAGTGTATGAAGCAGGCAAAATTCACGTACCTTACACATGCAGGACAAGTCACCACACAAACCCAAGACTCCTCCACCAGCAAGAATGCACACAAGCAATACACACAGCCACCACCAAAATCTCGAAATGGTTTCGCCCCGAAACCGAAGCATCATCAGGAGGATAGGCTCCACGACAAAATGGTACTGCAGTACGATAGCAAAGTACTTATGTTATATTCTCTATTAAGTTTTTATTTACTTTTATACACTAATTAATTTATTGACTATTTAATATTTATCTATCGATAGTATGTAGATAGCCTAATACTTACAATATTTTGTTAGACGAATCGAACGGGCATCGAACCCTCAGCGATCCGTTATTACCGACCGTGTAATTACGATTCACTAAAATAGACAACAAATTATATCCCCCATCTAGAAATGCATATTATACGAACAATTGAATTTTAATGGACCCCACTTTCAGATTTCGAATGGGTAATCATACTTGGAAAACGTTCAGTTGCGACTCAGTGACATTATTATAGTACCCGGCAACAAATAATGCACATCGAGGCTTAGAAAGAGAAAATCGGTCAGATTCTGCTTCGTAAAGCATTGTTTCTGTCGCACAGACCGACGAACCCGTTTGTGACAGTGACAGCGCTCTACGAAACCGAACTGGCCAGTTGTTTTGTTTCAAACATCTATGGGCATTATTTAATGCCGGGTACTATACGTTGCTTGAGATCATCATTCTCCTACCTTTATCCCAATCTAAGTGTGGTCAGCATAACATGTTTTTATCTCCTATCATTCGTCAACTCTGACGCTACTCATTTTATATGCATGTCTTACACAATCCAACCATCTCTTTTTAGGCCTCTCTATAGTTACATATCCATCCACTCTCCACTTAACACTCGTTTGCCGCCGTGGACCAACATTTTCTATAAACAATTTGTTGCTTCTTCGAGCCTGCAGGCCTACCATGAACTCTTATTGCGACTCAGTTGAAGATGTAAACGACGTCCGCGAACCGCTTTCTTTTCGTACCATGAAGTGCGAATCGCATTGGGGTCTTAATGTTTGAAAAGGATAACGTTATATGAACTATAGATGACTCTGTCTCTTTTACTCACATGTTCATAGGACGAATTCCGAACGCTCATTCGGCAACGACTTAAAGTGTGCGTCTTTAAGACGGCATGGTATGAAAAAGCAAAACAATCTCGTTTACGTCTTCAATTGAGTCGCAATAAGAGTTCATGGTAGGCCTGCTGTGCATATGTTTGTATAAAAGTATATATTTAAAATTATATATGTAGTTACCAGTTTTCCGTCACCCATAACACAAACTGCACAATTTTTTTAACACAATTTACATAATATCGGTATGTTCTTGAATGGCCCGTTGGCGCTGTGGTTAGTGACCCTGTCTTCAGCTCCGCGGGTCGCGGGGTCGATTCCCGCCGAGGGCCAACATTTTCTATAAAAACAAATTGTTGGTTCTTCGAGCCTGGGTGTATATTTGTATTTAAGTGTGTATTTAAACTTATACATGTAGTATAATCTACCAGTTGTCCGTCACCCATAACACAAGTATTAAGTTACTTACTTTGGGGACGGACGACCGTGTGTGTAATTGTCCCATATATTTATTTATTTATTTATGTTCTATATACTTAAACACTCCGGAAGTATTGCACTATCTTTTGATGAAAACTGTAAAAAAATCCATTCAGTAGATTTTGAGAAAATCGATTACATACAGACAGACAGCTTTTTAGGACTTTGTTTTATAATAAGTATCTTCTTCTTCTTCTTCTCTTATATCTTCTTCTTTTAAAGTAAGTATAGATTATTTTAATTATTGGCATGTTTAAAACTTGAATTAAAAGCCCACCATCATTCGGTTAACGAAATTTATAACTTAGTATGTATGTAGAGCTTAGTTTATCGAATAATCTTACCCTAAAGGCCCTAAGTGACCCTGAAACTAGTTATCACACAGAAAAACACACACACACACCCATATATACAAATACCCGTGTACACACATTACAACCACCCTAAGTAAGGTTCCCGATTACACTTAGTAGCTGAGACGTAATACTGCGGACTTTATGATGCTGACTTCTAGAAAAGGTTAATTGTAAAACTTTTTAATGTAATTCAATTCTTCCTTTCAATATCCATTGTACGTATCGTATGTATGACCAAAACGAGGCAGTATTTACGAAGTACGAATATGGCGTGAAAGTTTTATCGGAAACTTTAATCGAAACGCAATTACTTTGTTGTCAGATTGTATAAGTTTCCTTATGTAGGCTCCGATAACGGTTTTCGCAATGGACTTAAAAAACGTTTCAATACAACATAAGTAAACTTGATTGTATACTGATTGCTGTTTATTGAATACAAGCTGTTTTCAACAAATTCGTTGGTCTCAAAAATATTTGTTTTTTTCCTACTTCTGAAGACAAAAGAGATTTTTTTCAGCCTATAAGTTAGCCCGGTTTATCCGTCGTTTGGTGTCTAACTAAGTAGAATAGACCGATCTCATTTGTTACCGAGGTGTCGCAAAACGCGACTAAGGCAAGTCGATCCACTGAATGATATGCGGCTGACTAGATTAGACCAGCCACATTTGTTACCGAAGTGTCGTTAAAGGCTACTGAGGTAAGTTGACGTTAGACAGGCGGCCGATCGTAAAATAACTAGCCAAACCGTGTAACAACAAGTTAAAACATGTTACATGATTTGTTAATAAAAAGTATTTACAATTTTAGAGCAGCAGGCCTACCATGGACTCTTCTTGCGACTCAATTGAAGACGTAAACTAAATTATTTTGCTTTTTCATACCATGACGTCTTAAAGACGCACACTTTAAGTCGTTGCCGAATGACCGTTCGGAATGCGTCCTAAAAACATTTGAGTAAGAGAGACAGAGTTATCTATATTTCAAATAACGTTGTCCTTTTCAGACACACTTCATGGTACGAAAAGAAAGCGGTTGGGTTTAAATATTGAGTTTGAATTGAATCGTGATTTAAAGAAGCAGGCGTTACTTTGCGGAATTCCATATTACAAGCAATATAACAGAACTAACTACTTTGCTATAATCCGCACGGGTTAAGCGAATGCATGCAAAGATAATGTGTATGAAGCAGGCAAAATCTACGCACCTTATACATGCAGGACAAAAAAAAGGTGTGTGATAAGGGACTCCGACTCAATACGTTAGAGCAACTTGAGATAATAAAAAATAACAATGGCCACTTAATTAACGAGCAAGTAAATGTATATAATTCCGTTTTGCTACATGTGTTCGGAGGGGAGGGTAGTGGTGGGAGTTGAACTATTTAAGACTGCTTGTATGGGTAGCGCGGCGCATTACAAATTTGTCGTGGAGCCTATCCTCCTGATGATGCTTCGGTTTTGGGGCGAAACGATCGTCGAGATTGTGGTGGTGGGTGTGTGTGCTGCTTGTGTGCATTGTTGCTGGTGGATGCACCTTGGGGTGCATGTGGTAGCTTGTCCTGCATGTATAAGGTGCGTAGATTTTGCCTGCTTCATACACATTAGCTTTGCATGCATTCGCTTAACCCGTGCGGATTATAGCAAAGTAGTTAGTTCTGTTATATTGCTTGAATTGAATCGTTTTCTAAAAGTTCATGGTAGATCTACAGATCCGTATTCCAGTAACGTAGCCGAGGTTATTGTGACACTTGCATAGCTTCCGAAGTCTTTAATGATAAACTTTATCGGAATCATAAAAGTAAGTAAAGTAGCTGCCTGTTACAATCCCAATGCTGGGAATAGGCCTCCTCTCTCCGTTTCTAGAGAGAAGGGTCGGAGCTAAGACCTACCACGCTGCTCCAATGCGGATTAGTAGGCATACATGTCTCCAGAATTATAGTAATGAATAATAAACATAGAACTGAAGCGTCTCTAAGTGATAAAATGAATCAAGTTAAGAATAGTTTTTACGTGTTTATAATAATATAAGTATCATGGTTTTATGAATCTCCCTGTCACAGATGAAGTCCGCACGGGCACGTACCGCCAACTCTTCCACCCCGAGCAGCTCATTACCGGCAAGGAGGACGCCGCTAACAACTACGCCCGCGGACACTACACCATCGGCAAGGAGATCGTGGACGTCGTGCTCGACAGGCTCAGGAAGCTGGCCGACCAGTGCACTGGCCTCCAGGTGTGGCATAAATTCAAATTCAAAATATTCTATATTCAAGTAAACTTGTAAACAAGTGCTTTTGAATCGTCAACCTCTAGAGCTGGTTCGGAAAGCTGTTCCTACCGAGAAGAGCCACCGTGTGGTATCCGGTTGAGTAGAATAGACCACTCTATTTCTTACTGAGGTGTCGTAAAATACGACTAAGGTAAGTTGACGTCAGGCAGGCGGCCGGTCGTAAAATACATAGCCATAATGTGACAACACGTTTGTAACATTCTGTGCCGACCCCACTTAGAGTGGGATACGGGCAGGAGGATGATGCTAACATATTGTCAACTCGATATAATATCACTGCGAAATTATATGCTTAGATCTTGGAGGTGATTCCTATAAAGCATCACAGAGGTGATTATACTCAACTCAGTATAACTTTACAGTCTATCAACGTATTAAATTTGTCATATCCTCAGGGTTTCCTTGTGTTCCACTCGTTCGGCGGCGGTACCGGTTCTGGGTTCACGTCCTTATTGATGGAGAGACTTTCCGTTGATTACGGCAAGAAGTCAAAGCTGGAGTTCTCTATTTATCCAGCACCTCAGGTGAGTTCTTACTATATTTCAATAAAGAGCTAAGGATCGCAAAATAATTTACGAAAATACAATTTTGTCAGATTCATCATCATCACCATCATCATAAGGTTTTAGAAACGATCGTAAGTTTATCACACGTACGTTAAACTAAATATTTAATTTAAAAAAATAAAAACAATATTTTCATTCGTGCTACGTAGTGTCATTATGGAGATAATGGTATAGTAGCAGCCTGTTACAATCCCACTGCTGGGAATAGGCCTCCTCTCTCCCTATCTGGAGAGAAGGGTTGGAGCTAAGACCTACCACGCTGCTCCAATGCGGATTGGTAGGTTACATATATCTCCAGAATTCTCTAGAGATATGCAGGTTTCCTCAAGATGTTTTCCTTCACCGATAAGCGTGTGTAAAATTGCAATTACCAATTAGACACATAAGTTTTAATAGAAAAACTCATTGGCACGGGGTTTGAAACCCATGTCGTCTCTAGAGAGTCGCACGGTCTCACCGCTGGGCTATCACAGCTCCTGAGATGATGGTATGGTATTTACTAATTCTACTGTTCTAAAACCAGTCACGATAGCTAAAACCTTTGTTCATGTTAGCTATGATAAAAGTTTTTTGATTGGTAGATTAACTTGTTTATATTGTTTACTTATCTGTTTTAAAATTTGTTTTTGCAAAACAATTGTTTTTAATAAGTATTCTTCAATAGTATAGTAGGCTAATATATAGGCTTTCTGAATTAGCCTTTCTTTAATAGTGTTTTCAAACTGCTGTAATGGTAAAGTTAAAGTAGATTGCGGAATTTTATTGTACAATAGAATCTTATACCCAAACCCACAAATGACATGTACATTTGCAAGGCAAAAAGCAGAAACCGCAAGCTTATGTCGGTTCCTACTTTGTCTATTATATATCGCCAATCTTTTTATAATTATGTATATTCTTATGTACAAAAATTAAATTGTTTTAAATATACTGTGAAGCCAATGTAAACTCTCGCAGGGTATTGCTCGAAATTAAATTGTAAATGCCACGTCTGGCTCTTTTTTGTAATACAATTTTTTTTTCCAATGTCCGCGCATTTACCCCATAACAATATTCCGTAAGACATAATGTTATGTAATATTCCATTCTAAAGCTAATCTATTGTGTCCAAGGTGTCCACCGCCGTGGTCGAGCCCTACAACTCTATCCTGACCACGCACACCACCCTCGAGCACTCGGACTGCGCTTTCATGGTGGACAACGAGGCCATCTACGACATCTGCCGGCGAAACTTGGACATAGAGCGGCCCACGTACACCAACCTGAACAGGCTCATTGGACAGGTAACAAGCTTGAACTATTTATCTGATCGTTAATGAGGGTGCCATTGTTATGTTTTATGATCTCAAGTTGTTCCAAAATGTTTGTTACAAAAGTGTGACAAAGGCCTCCAACTCAAGATTTTCCATAGTTCACTCCTCGTAGTCAATTTACATTTAGCATTATATATATTTTCAATTTACTTTAACGAGGATTATAGCAAAACTAGCTTTTAAACGCAACTACGTTCGCGTGGACTGCAGTCTTATTATTTGAGTAAACCGTAATATTTATATTAGTTATGGTTAAAGTGCTTGTCTTATATTAATTATGGTTAAATCTTAAAAGCTAGACATATGCTATCGCGGATTTTTATTTAGAACTTTTAGAGGGGAACAATTTTGTAGTACATGGTTTTTGAATAACTTTCTCAGTTTACTTAGCGCACGCAAGGAAAGCTTGATTTTTTGCCGTTTCGCAACGTTTTTTAATGCTACTTCTCTCCTATTTATCTTAGTGATGTAATATAGTCTTCCTCGATAAATGGACTATCTTACACTCAAAGAATTTTTCAAATCGGTCCAGTAGTTTCTGAGATTATCGCCTTCAAACAATAAAACTAACAAACGAACTCTTCAGATTTAAATATTACAGATACAGATAGATATAGATAGATATTATAAAACAACGTCCCAAAAAGCTGTCTATCTGTATGTAATTCGTTTTCTCAAAATCTACTGAACCGATTTTTGTACGGTTTTTATTGAAAGATAGTGCAATACTTCCGGATTGTTTAGGTAAATAGTGCATATCGGTATCATGTAAATTGTGTTCAAGAGATCGAGTAGTTGTTGACAAACTTGGTTGCTGGGAGCTTTAGTCGCGTGCTCTGCGTAAACCAGCAAAGATATACTAAAGTAATGTACTAGAGAATTGTAGATCTATAAAAATACTACAAAAAAGTCAGCGATAGCATGTCTCTATCTCTCGTTTAACTAAAAATTCGGGAAAAGTTTCGTAAATCACCGAGTTTCACGCGGGCGAAGCCGTTGTCGGTACAGCTAGTATACTGATAATGTGTTCGCAGATCGTGTCTTCCATCACGGCGTCGCTCCGTTTCGACGGCGCTCTGAACGTGGACCTGACGGAGTTCCAGACCAACCTGGTGCCGTACCCGCGCATCCACTTCCCGCTGGCCACGTACGCGCCAGTCATCTCCGCCGAGAAGGCCTACCACGAACAGCTCACCGTCGCCGAGATCACCAACGCCTGCTTTGAACCCGCCAACCAGGTAAATATATCCACATCCTTTCCACCAGTAGGTAGAAAGGAAAGGAAAAAACAAAAAACCACTAAAAAATTGAGCTAAAAAGTGAAATATAAAGAAAAATATGTATAATTTATAGAATTAGGCGTTACTTTGCGGAAATCCATAATACAAACACTATAACAAAACTACTTCGCTATAATCCGCACGGGTTAAGCGAATGCATGCAAAGCTAATGTGTATGAAGCAGGCAAAATCCACGAACCTTATACATGCAGGACAAGCCACCACACATACCCCAAGGCTCCTCCACCAGCAACAAAGCACACAAGCAGCACACACAACCACCACCACAATCTCGACGATCGTTTCGCTCCGAAACCGAAGCATCATCAGGAGGATAGGCTCCACGACAAAATTGTAATGCGCCGCGCTACCCAAACAAGCAGGCTTAAATAGTTCAACCCCCACCACTACCCTCCCCTCCGAACACATGTAGCAAAACGGAATTAGAGACTTTTTAGTGCGGTTGATAGTTACCAAAGTTTTTTATGAAAATAAATCAGTTATCAAGTTATTGTATAGGTACCAATTCTTGATTATTGTACGTAGTTTAAATTTAAGTTGTTCGTTTAAAATGGGTCAAAATTGATTTGGAACGAGTCGGTTACATACGTAAATAATCCTGACATCTCTCACTCCTCCAAAGTAAAACTCTCTGGGATGCATTTTGCTAGACCTCAAAGGCATCAATCTACGAGCGAGTTGGTATAAAATGATCTATAACACAATATTATATTTATTTATCATCATTAGTCTCTAAGTCTCTCTAAGTGGGGCCGGCACAACATGTTATAAACATGTAACATAATTTGGCTAGTTATTTTACGTCACATTACTTTTGTCGCCCTTTACAACACCCGGGTAAAAAATGTGGGTCGCCTATTCTAGTCAGCCGATTACCACACGGCGGATCATTCTTATATTACCTTTAGGTACATACATATTAGGGTATTACATCTTAGGTATACACAAATCACAACGATATTTTAATTTAAATTATAACCAATTATATCTCTGAGACAAACGTGGCTTTACTAGCGAACACTGGATGGATTCACTGAACATGAATAAATTATTTAAAGTTTGTATAAATTTACCGTAATCCTTAATGCCGTGTGGTATCCGGTTGAGTAGAATAGACCACCCTTAATCTTACTGAGGAGTCGTAAGTCGTAAATATCTAGCAAAATCATGTAACAACATGTTTATAACACGTTGTGCCGTTCCCACTTAGAGTGGGATAGGGGCAGGAGAATCATGATCAATCCTAAATAGTGAAAACTCGGTACAAACGCATTGCAGAGGACGAAAAATTGATTTTACATCAGTAAGACATTATCTTGGCGCGCGGCCAAGTCGATATATTTACTCGAAATACCCAGATTCATTTTATTTCGATAAGGTTGTGGTGGAGGTTTTTTAGAATGAGTGAATCCACAAAATATAAAAGCGTCTTATGAGCGTCCTTTATTTTCCTGATGATCAAATCACGAACATAATCACACGTAATACACACACAGAGCGTCGTTGTCGTCGATGACGAAGTTCTAGTTTTCTGCCGTTGGTCGGCCGTAATGTCTAGTCACAGTCTTTCTAGATGTCCTCTACTACACGTCACCCTAAGCCATGATCCGACCTCACAGCCGGCACCATTAGGACATAGAGCTTCTATTTTCTTATTTTTGCAGTATTCATCCATAATAATAAATACTTAAGTAACCGAGCCTTGTTGTTGTTAGTTTATATGGTATATAAAAGATGCAATTAAAAAAATAAAAAGAAAGGGCTGGTGATATCTGGGACTTGTTCTTAAGTCTGCCTTTTCCCAATTGAGCGATTACAACTTTACAAATCACTGCAAAAATAAAACCTTTGTATTCTATTAATATTTAAGCAGTTTTTAATGCCTGGAAATAGGGATATTTTTTTAAATAAAACTTAACTAGATCGATTATCGCCCCCGAAACCCCAACTTACTGAATTTCATAAAAAATCGTTAAAGCCGACGAAATTCAGATTATCTATATCTATATATACTGCTGGTTTGGAAAGCTGTTCCTACCGAGAAGAACCAGCAAGAAACTCTGCGGTTGCTCTTTTCAATGTATAAATTCTTATCACTAGTTACATTCAGTCGTTTTGTACAGGGTCAAAGAGAAGCTAAGTCCACGCATTCTTATCGTCTAAGTAATCCTCAATAGTGTAGTAGGCTTTCTGTATTAGCCTTTTTTTGAGTGTATTTAAAGTGCTACAATGACAAAGTAAAATCGATTGCGAAATTTTATTATAGAATCTTATACCCATACCAACAAACGACTTACGTACTTTTGCAATTCGCAAAGCAAGCTTATGTCGGTTCCTACTTTGTCTATTATATATATCACAATGTTGATGGAACTTGCTCCAATTATATCTTATACACCGGACATACGATAAAAATCCAGTTATGTTGAGGAACATGAGAAAAACACATTCACATTCAATTAATAAAGGTACTTAGACGATCGATGTTGTGTGTACCACAGCAAGCTTACCATGAACTCTTATTGCGAGTCAATTGAAGACGTAAACTAAATTGTTTTGCTTTTTTTATACCATGACGTCTTAAAGACTCACACTTTAAGTCGTTGCCGAATGAGCGTTCTGAATGCGTTCTAAATCATTTAAGTAAAAGAGACAGAGTGATCTATAGTTCATGTAACGTCCTTTTCAAACACACTTCATGGAACTAAAAGAAAGCGGTTGAGTTTAGGTACTGACTTTGAATTGAATTTTTAAAAGTTCATGGTGGGCCTACTGGTCTATAATATGAGGACAAGTGTTACAGTTATTATAGATGATTTTATTTTTCATTTGCAGTTGGTGAAATGTGACCCCCGTCATGGGAAATATATGGCGTGCTGCATGTTGTACAGGTACGTTATACTTTAACCGGTGGACATCCACGACTGGCCCGTTGGCGCAGTGGGTAGTGAACCTGCCTTCAGCTCCGTGGGTCGCGGGTTCGATTCCCGCCGAGGGCCAATATTTTCTACAAATAATTAGCTGGTTTTTTGAGCCTGGGTGTATTTATTAATTAAGTATTTATTTAAAATAATATATGTAGTATATCAACCAGTTGTCCGTCACCCATAACACAAGTATTAAGTTACTTACTTCTGGGAAAGACGACCGTGTGTGTAATTGTCCCATATATCTATACATATTATTAAACAAAGTCTGAAAAAGTTGTCTGACTATATATGATCGATTTTCTCAATATCTACTGAACGGATTTTTGTACGGTTTCAACTAAAAGATAGCGAAATTCTTGAAGAAGGTTAAGGTAATAGCGCATTCTCCGGAACGGCTTAACCGATTTTGATCGGACTCACTAGAAGATGGAGGGCTAAGATTTATCCTAGAATTACCGCAGAGTCGGCATTTACGCGGAAAAAACTTTATGATACACTAATTTTCACGCGTGTAAAGCCGCGGGCTAGTAACAATTTTTTATTTGTATTTTCGACCCATATAAATATGTCAACGTGACGTCAGGCAGGCTGCCGGTCGTAAAATACATAGCCAAATAAATGAAATAAATAAATAAATGTTTATACTTCAACACACTTCAGTACAACAACAGTATAAATAAAAAATTAATAAAAAAAAATTAAATAAAATAACGTCTTAAATGACTATAGTAAGTTAAAAATGTGCAGCGTTGTGACGAAGTAAGGAATAGCCACTCAGACTAACAGGGTTGGCGATGCAAACCCATTGCTGATTTTCAGTGGTCTCCGTTCGCCAAATGACGGCAAACACCCCACTGTTCAATAACTCAAATAAAAAAAATCATGTGACAACATGTTTGTAACATGTTGTGCCGACCCGATTTATAGCGGGATAAGGTCAGGATGATGATGATAACTATTTCAACACACATCCACTTCCAGAGGTGACGTTGTACCCAAAGACGTGAACGCTGCCATCGCCACCATCAAAACAAAGAGGACCATCCAGTTTGTGGACTGGTGTCCCACAGGATTCAAGGTAATATAAAAACATGCAGCATTAAAAAAAAAGGCGCTGTACGTCAAACAAAATCTAGCCTTATTATAAACCAAAAGCTGTCTGTCGTTATTTGATTGATTTGCTCATATAATCTGCTGATTTTTGCACGGTTTTTACTAAAAGTTAGTGCAATTCTTCCGAAAGGTTAAGTTTAATAGCACATTACGGTTTTATGTGAATCGTGTTGAAATAGGTCGCGTAGTTGTTAGCTGCTGTAGTAGCAGCCTGTTACAATCCCACTGCTGGGAATAGGCCTCCTCTCTCCGTTTCTGGAGAGAAGGGTTGGAGCTAAGACCTACCACGCTGCTCCAATGCGGATTGGTAGGTTACACAGATCTCCAGAATTCTCTAGAGATATGCAGGTTTCCTCACGATGTTTTCCTTCACCGAAAAGCATGTGATAAATTGCAATTATCAATTAGACACATGAGTTTTAATAGAAAAACTCATTGGTGCCTGCCCGGGTTTGAACTCGTGCTCCCCTCGAAAGAGTCGCACGGTCTCACCGCTGGGCTATCACAGCTTAAGCTGTGTTAGCTGCTGGCCTACCATGAACTCTTATTGCGACTTAATTCAAGAGCTAAACGAAAGTGTTTTGCTTTTTCATACCATGACGTCTTAAAGACGCTCAATTTAGGGCTTGAACACAAAACTTTCGTGCGGCAAGACGTCTCCCAGGGTGGCCATACCTTCGACGACCGTCAACCGTAGTAAACGTGTTTTAAATTGAAAACTAGGTCTAGGTGACATCCATGTCACCGTAAAAAGAAGTGTGCACTTTTGTTATTGCTTAGGAGATACAGGAAAAAAAAACAAAGAAGATTTTGAGTTCATCCATTTATTACTGTTATGAATCCCGATGGGAACTATTTCCGTCTAAGATATAAAGTTTTGAAAACCGACCAAAAAGATTTTTTTGAGTATTTTAGAATGAGCATTCATTCGAACAGCTTTTAAGTTTATTATCACCATATTGTCAGAAACGATCGTACAAGGGTAGAAATCCTGTTATGTAAGAAAAGTAAAACATTAATGGTTGACATTAGTTGCGAAACTAAACATGGTCAACAAGTGTGACGTAACATCGCAGAAATACGCTATGCGAATCAGTTCGTATGTTCTTGCGATGCGACGTCGCACCGCAGTTTTGTGTACAAGCCCAAGTCGTTGTCGAATGAGCGTTCGGAATTGATCCTAAGAACATGTGAGTTAACGAGACAGAGTTATCTATAGTTCATATAACGTTATCCTTTTCAAACATTACGACCCCAATGCAATCCACACTTCATGGTACGAAAAGAAAGCGGTTCGCGGTCGCCGTTTATGTCTTCGATTAAGTCGCAATAAGAGTTCATGGTAGGCCTGCTGGTAGCTTTTGTCGCGTGCGCCGCGTAAACCAACAGAGATACACTGAAGTAATGTACTATGGAATGTAGAATGTAAACTCAACAATCGTTTCGCCCCACAAGCACACACACACACACATAGCATCATCAGGAGATAGACTCCATGACAAAATCGCAAAGGTTGCTAAAGAATTCAAAACTGCGATTTTGCCGCGAAGTCTTCTGATGATGCATCGGTTATGGGGTGAAACGATTGTCCAGTGCGGTGGTGGTTTGTGAATGTGTTTTTACGAATTTTACATATATCAGGTATGAAAACGGATAGTCCACTCTACATTTAGCATTATATATATTTTCTATTTACTGTATCGCGGATTATAGCAAAATAATTTTATTATTACTTTTGTATTATGAATGTCCACAATGGAACACCTAATTCAAAATATTCTTTATTCAAGTAAACTTGTAAACAAGTGCTTTTGAATCGTCAACTTTACTGCTGGTTTGGAAAGCTGTTCCTACCGAGAAGAGCCAGCAAGAAACTCGGCGGTTGCTCTTTTTAAAATATAAATCTTAGAACTAGTTACATTTATTTATTACTGTCTTGTACAGGGTAGAAGTGCACCTATATCCACACATCCTTATCATCTAAGTAATCTTTAACAGTATAGTAGGCTTTCTCTATCAGCCTCTTTTTAACAGTGGTTTTAAACTGCTGTAATGGCATGGCCAAAATTGATTTCGGAATTCTATAAATTATGTTTATAGCATGTTGTGCCGACCCCATTTACAGTGGGATAAAGGCAGGAGAATAATGTATGACTACCATTTTTGATATCCACAGGTGGGTATCAACTATCAGCCGCCCACGGTGGTCCCCGGTGGCGACCTGGCGAAGGTGCAGCGCGCAGTATGCATGCTGTCCAACACCACAGCCATCGCAGAAGCATGGGCCAGGTATTTATTTAAACATTTTTAAGCTTAATACATTAAAAAATTGGAATCTATATCAAAAAACATAACAAATTGGAATCATTTTAAAAAAATTACTCTCCGGAGAAGAATGAAACTTTCCGTTATTTTTTTTTACTGGCAACTCCAGTTTTCCTACCATGAAATTCTAGAAAGGGATTCAATTTAAAGGCAGTACCTAAACTCAACCGCTTTCTTTCTTACCATGAAGTGTGGATTGCATCGGGATCGTAATGTTTGAAAAGGAAAACGTTATATGAATTATAGATAACTCTGTCTCTTTTACTCAAATGTTTTTAGGCCGCATTCCGAGCGGGCATTCGACAACGACTTAAAGTGTGCCTCTTTAAGACATCATGGTATGAAAAAGCAAAACAATTTCGTTTACGTCTTCAATTGAGTCGCAATAAGAGTTCAGGGTAGCCCTGCAGTTGTTTATCGTCATAATATTCATTCTGTAGAAAAAAATACTTAATTCAGATTTCATAAGTCAACTATATAGAAATGTTAACGATTATCCTTTATAGGCTGGAAGGTAGCAAACTCGGTTGATGTTTGAAGTAAAGTCGAAATTCTGAATATTAGATCACTTAAAATGGTACCGGCTTAGTTTCTTGTGTCAATATGTTACTTTTTGATTTTGTACCGAACAGACCTAATATTTGAAAAATGAAATGCTTCATTTTGTCGTTCCGTGCACTCCTTCCTTAGAATGTTTACATTTGAGGAGGTGATGGTATGGAGCTTAGGGTAATTTAATTTACTGATATTTTAACAAATATATACATAGTATGTTTTATAGCCTGACCCATACTAAGTGGTAACTTTATTGAAAAAACTTCCAATTTAGTGGAATTTTCACTATGGTAATACAAGACGGCATTATCATTATCCAAACACATAAATTTATAATATATAATATACTAGCAAAGCCCCGCGGTTTCACCCGCGTCCATACAGATCTCGTGGTAGTGGAAAGTCTACGAAATCGAAGTAGATTATTTAATTATAAAAAATGGGTATCATTAGTATTCTTGGAATAAGACTTAACTCACCAAGTGCAGGCCCTGCTATAACGGTAGGTTAGGTTTGTTATGGCATTATTTGATTTCGATTTACATTCGTAAAATCTTTTGATTGGGATGTCGGATTTCAATAATTTAAAAAGTATTTTACAGGTATTGAAACAGTTATTCATAAAATATCATTTAATGGGATAAGAATTAATACAGAGATATGAATAAAATGGTTTGATTATTGTCGGCACTTTTACCAACTTTTACAATGTAAAAAAGTAGTTATATTGGGATAACTATAATAGTTAGACATATGGTATCGCGGACTTTTTTGTGGATATTGATACGTTCTATAATACTGTAGAACATTTTTTTGTTCTATCATCAATAGTTTCCGCAGCGCACGCGATGATAGATGTTTAAGACTAAATTTTTACCAAGTTATTAAAATTTTATTAGGGATCCCTATTTTTTTTGAAAATGACATATAGCCTATGTTGCTCAGTGAAAACGCAGCTTTCCAATGGTGAAAGAATTTTTGAAATCGGTCCAGTAGTTTTTGCGTGAAAACGTAACAAACATACATACAAACAAACATACAAATCTTTCCTCTTTATAATATTAGTATAGACTAGTTATTATATCTACACACATTCAATTCATTCAAACAATATAGGCAAAAATTTAGAGAAAGTTGAACTTATTATTAATTACTTTTATTAACTTAACAATTTTAGTTACCGCTATGGAATAATCTAAAACATAAATGGAAAATTAGAAATGATATATTTTTAGCTTTTAAACATGGAAGCGTAGTGGATCTTAATAACTTTATAAAAGTAAAGTAAAGTAACAGCCTATTACTATGCCCACTGCTGGGCTAAGGCCTCCTCTCTCCGTTTTTGGAGAGAAGGATTGGAGCTAAGACCTACCACGCTACTCTAATGCGGATTGGTAGGTTACACATATCTCTAGAATGCTCTAGAGATATGCAGGTTTCCTCACGATGTTTTCCTTCACCGAAAAGCGTGTGATAAATTGCAATTATCAATTAGATACATAAATTTTAATAGAAAAACTCATTGGTGCCTGCCCGGGGTTTGAACCTATGTCGTCTCAAGAGAGTCGCACGGTCTCACCGCTAGGCTATCACAGCTTCAATAACTTTATACCTAACTACTTTTAATCAATTATTTTTTTCTAGACTCGACCATAAATTCGACTTAATGTATGCGAAGCGTGCTTTCGTCCACTGGTACGTCGGTGAAGGCATGGAGGAAGGGGAATTCTCAGAAGCCCGTGAGGACTTAGCAGCCTTGGAAAAGGATTACGAGGAAGTCGGTGTTGATTCAACTGAGGGCGAACTTGATGAAGAAAATGAATATTAAAACATTCATATTTTTTAAAAACAACAAACAGTTATAACAGATTTACTAGTGTTACAACTTTTTTTTAATTCTACCGCCGTAGTAGAATTTTAATTAAGACATACCCCCATTAATTAATAAGCTTGCAACTTTTCATGCGCTGAATTTTATACTTACCTTTAAGATAATAAATAACTAGTTATAAGAAAATGTGAGCTTGTCTGTAGGAATGCTTCTTAACAGTAAAACATTTTAAAATATTACTTCTCTCTGTGAAATACAAAGTATGTGTCTGTGTAACATGTGAAAATTAATTTGCGCTACGCATTTATTACTTATAAAGAAACAGTGATAATATAATTTAGTTTGAATATCAAATTTTATTTTTGAATATTCATTTTATTTTATTACAAATAAGCTAATTTATAAAATATTTTAATTGTGCTTCTTTTTAACTAAAAATACTATGTTTCAATGATAATTTATTTGAATGCACAATAAAACATTTTTACACATTTAGTATTTGTTTTTTTTTCATCTATGAGAAATTTACGGGGAGAAAAAGGTTAGTGAATTTCATAATGAAGTAAGTATTGAATGAAATTAGTGTCAATACTTGCATGAAAATTGAATACATTTTTGATACCGTAATTTAAAAGTTTCATTTTAAAGAATTTTAATTTGTGCAAAATTCCTCGCATTAAAATATTACGTATTATAATATGTTTTTTTTTCACAATTTATTTTAAAGAAATTCCTCTACATATACTATTATAGTTACGTTTTTCTGAGATGTACTGATTATAATTGAATGCACACAAATTTTACCATCAATTATTATATTTAATAACTACACTATTTAAGCCATATAGTCTATTGTAGCCTTAATTATGAGATGACAACTATAATATAATAATATTATATAATATAATCTGCCATATTGCTTAATTGAGGCTTCGCCAAGAGTGTATTGTTTTTAAGTGGCAATATAGATCTTCGTATGGTTTTACCTAGATTTTAATATTTTTTTACACCAGGAGTGAAAAATTAGTTTCAAGATTACCCTTAAGCATAACGCATCGTCAAAATAATAGTTTTATCACAAAGAAATGGTGAAAACTAAAATTATAAAAATATCGATACAGATTTTGAAAAATATTATATGACGCATGCAAGTTGAATTATTAATAAGGTTAATCTATTAAGTGCTCTGCATCGATTTTTTTATTTTAATAGTATTTTTTACCACTTTAAAGTTCTTTAAATATATATATAAATAATTTATATGCTAAGATCGTTCAGTAATGGAAAAGTAACTGTAATAGACCTTAATAACTAACACTGAAAATTTGCATTACTTCAAGCAGAATAGAATACAAAATATATTTTTTTAAATACCTTGAATATATTGCAAGCATTTTGCTTTTGCAATACCTTTTACCACCACTACTCTTACTACCCACTTCTTTAACCATTTTACACTACTACTACCTTTACCAATACCATATTATTTGGGAATGTCATATATTATTTAATTAACCGCTTCTTACAGGGTAAAATAATCTAGGCTTTATATTCTACCGAATATTTACTAATGGCAATCATATAAAATAGTACGATTTGGATAATATTATATGGTAACATCACAAACCACGTCACGCAGTCAGTTGTCACATCACATCGCGATATTTTTGTGACTCTTTTGGGTGTGTGCTTTCTTCATGTGTGTTGTGCTACTTATGTGGATTGTTAGGTGATACTATTCTTTTACTGGGTAAGTTTTGTGCCAGCAAAACAAAATCCTCAACACGACTCACCCCTAGGCCTGTAACGTGATGACCCTCTTACTCTCACTGCATAGTTAATATTCCATCGCCGGTGACTACATATTTACAGTTTCCGCCCGTATAAAGATAATTTATGACAAAACATGAAGAACAGATGTAATGTTACAGTAACTGAATATACTATGCTTAATCGCAGATTAATTCAAAATTCTCCGTCACGCGGTTAGCTGTACATGTCAACTCCTATCCCATAGGATGAACTTTCCTAGATGACTTACGTATCTCTCATAGCTAATTTCTCATTACAGATTGATATCCTAAGCCGCAAACATGCCTAAATCGGTAAGTTAGACGTTTGTTTGTCCAGTAATTGATGTAAATATATATATTTCGTAGACAAAACGTATGTTGGTACAACATATAATCGCTGCGTGTTTATAGTGATTTCACCATTGCAATGTGATCAAGCAGCATATTAAATCATTGGACAAGTGTCGACTAGCTCTTACTTGGGTGAATGAAAGTAAACTATGTGAATGGTGTTAACTTTAATTGTAGATATGTGGATGTCATTGGTGTTAACATCAGTAAGTAATGAATACTAGGTTTAATGTGGAAACAGCGATATTAACATAGCACATATACTATTAAAATATTGAACATTGTATGTTCAAGAGATATGTGGTAGAATATATTTAACATATTTATTAACTATTCTTTTTGATTGGTAGATTTCATTAGTTGTTTATGAATTCTGTGTCACACTAAAAATTTCCATTGCCACTAGAAATGGTATTAAGTTCTCCTATATTTTACAAATTTCTTCAATGGATAATTTGATACGTTTTACTTACTTCTTCTCATTTTAAGGTAGAATAGATAGCACTGACTTTATTACATTTTGGTTATGTATAATACACTTTTACTTATTATATTTGTGTATGAATGTTTTTGTGGGAACATCTTTACTTTTGTTTTTTGACTTTAAAGGTTGGAAATAGAATAACATTTACAATATTTTATCATGCAAGTCGACATTTTTTAGTCTTTTATTACAGTTATTATCATGCAAGTCAAATTTTTGTACTCACTCTGAAACTGTTTTTACATTCTAAATATGGCCATATTAAATGATATATGATAAAAATTAAACGGTTAACTTATATGTTATGACACCAATATTCTGAGCTCTGTGAAGAGTTATCAATTTTGTAGTAAGTGAGATAAAACATTTTTATCATTTTTTTTTACAGTTTATCAATTATTTATTTTGTATACAATTTTTAAAGTGAGGATGGTCTTCACTTGTTTTATATTTGTGTATATACATTTTATCTGTGTTGCTTTTTCTGCAGTATAAACAATATTTATCTGTATTTTTACCTAAATATTTGTGGCTTGACCATGAAGATGAATATAATTAATGGGCCTGCCTAACAGGGGACATCTTAATGACAGCTCTCTGTTGTATACTCTTTATTTAACACCCTCAATGATGCTTTGGTTCTTGCCAGATAAAGTCGTAAAAGCTGTAAGTGCTAATTGTATATTGTTTAAGTAAATTCATCAAAATTTTGTTGAAATATCTATTATCTCATTATTACTGTACAATTGATATCTTAAAATAGAAAATTAATTATTTCTTATGTGATTTTTTTTTAAATGGTAAAGACAAATGTGTATGTATTTTTGTTATATGCATTTAAATGTTAATTAGTCCCTAATTATTATGAATGATAGTTGCTTAATACACTTTCTAAGTGGTAGAATTTTTATTTATTATATTTTACTTTTTAATATTTCATCTTTGTATGAATAGTTGATGAAACTCTTACGATGTTGGGATGAATATTGTGTATAAATATGTTATAAGTCTGCTTGTATTTGCACCTCACTTAGCATATTCATGACAATACAGATTTCTCCTCTATACTAGATGTGTATAATTATGTAACTACAAATATTCAAGTGAATACAATAACCGCTTTCTGTGACTGTACAATAAAACATCATATGTATGAGATGTCCCCTGTCAGTTTTAAATGGGGGTCACAAATACAGGAGTCTATAAAAGCAAATAAACTTAAATTTGACATTGGTTTCAAGGTCCAACTCTTTGTCAAAATAACATGTCATTTTGAGCATTTTCAAAACTTAAAGACAATTTTAACATACATTTTTCATGTAACCTTACTTGTTATTTTTTAAGGTAAATGACCAAAGACAGAAGTTGCAACCCTCGTAAAAGTGTGGCAGATTCAGTCCCATTTAAAAGTTAAAATATATATAATTTAAACAAAAACTGTGTGAAATTAAGCTTTATGATTCATTATAGTTTGTACCTTATTGAAAATTACTTAATCATTATTCTCCTCCCTTTCTCCCACACTGGGATAGGCACAACATGTTATAAACATGTTGTTACAAGATTTGGCTAGGTCTTTTACTCAACTTACTTTAGTCGCCTTTATATGACAGTAAGAAATGGGGGTGGTCTATTCTACTCAGCCATATACAACATGACAACTTGTTGAAAATTACATGATGTGAATCCTTTTTTTATATGCAGGTTATTTAATGTAGGGTGGGTTTTGTAAATAGTACATACACACCATAAGATGCATCACTTAGTGTAATTAAAACAATTTCAATACAAGGAAACAAGGTTACCTAAAATTACAACCTCTAGAATTATATGATTACAGTGCTCTGAAACTTGTAGTATTATAAGATAGTTCACTTCAATCAACACATAGATTAGTATGTTAATATTAAAATAAAATAAAAACATACTAGTGTAAAGTAAGTAACATACTTATTTTACATACAATGGAGTTCACGTTGCATGTTTTTGGGACCGGCTCAGAATTTCTTATTCTTTAATCATTGAATCATCTGATGAAAATCTATTCTCCAAAGAGTTAGCGATGGGATTACATAGATGTGATAGTACTATTTTTAAATATTGGTTATAATTTTATCATAATAATTACAGGAAATAATTCTTGAGACATGTTTTCGACGCCTGCATATAGTTTCTCAGCAGATAGCACAATAATATTTCCTCTGTATAAAAATTTTTGCTTTTCTTATTGTACTTGGTTTTAATTGCCTTTCAATAAAAATTATTATTATTATTTATTTTTCAGATACTTGAGTATATAACTAAAGCGATAGTCCCCGGTGGGAATGAAATCGTGGTTAGTCACGTTTTGTGAGTTTCGGTGTGACCCCAAAAAGTAGTATAGATTTTGTATGCTAACATTATTTGTAATGGGGATGTTACGGAGACTTGAGATTACGTCTTAGATTCCGATTCGAAAGGTCTTAACTTCCGATTGAATTCAACTTCCGAAGAAGTAACTAATTCTTTAATAACATTCAATGACTTAAAAATACTTGGCAGAGTTTAGTTGGAAACAGAACAATTATAATTAAGAGTTACTAATATTAAAATGCAAAAAAATATTAGCGTTTATCTATAAAAGTAAAAAATAAAGTAGCGTTACAATCCCACTGCTGGGCATAGGTCTCCTCTCTCCGTTTCTGGAGAGAAGGCTTGGAGCTAAGACCTACCACGCTGCTCCAATGCGGATTGGTAGGTTACACATATCTCCAGAATTCTCTAGATATGCAGGTTTCCTCATGATGTTTTCCTTCACCGAAAAGCGTGTGATAAATTGCAATTATCAATTAGACACATGAGCTTAAATAGAAAAACTCATTGGTGCCCGCCCGGGTTTGAACTCGTGTTCCCCTCGAAAGAGTCGCACGGTCTCACCGCTGGGCTATCACAGCTCACACACAGTGTTTATCTATACTGATATTTAACTGATTAAGTTATTGAAAACAAATAATACTTGCTGTTAAAGAATTTCTACACCCACTTTACATCGACCTCCGATTATGATGATTCCGATTTTTATTATTATTAATTTTAAAGTTTAATAATTTCCGGTTTTAATGTCATTTCGTGTAAAACCATCCCCGTAACATCTCTAACTTGTTACGCATTGCCCCATTAAAATGCACCAATTACAAGGACATTGTAGAAAATCCATTCAAAAGAGAGTTCGATTATTTTTAATCGTTGCTTGTTTGAATGTTATTGTTTTTAGTTAATATATATTTTGATAGTTAAGTAGAGGCATAAAGTTATTATACTAGAGTAGGGGAGACATAAGCAGTATGTGAGTGTCACAATAAATAATGAGAAGAAAGATCAACTCCTGTACTTCATCTTTGTCTATTTAAACCATGGTTGCACAGACTTATTAAGACTAGGGGCCACTCGGGCAAATCATGAACTGGGCGGGCCGGCCGCCAGAAGTATAGGTAATTAAAGACAATAAAGAATTGATAATAATTTATTAAAATTGAAAAAGAATTAATTAATTGGAAGCGTGGCACTGCATAGTGCTTACAATCTTTTTTATGTTTGGCGTAAATTTACTTGTAGCAACACGTAAAACTGCTTCCAAACTTTCATTTGCAAGGCGGTTTCGATTTTTTGTTTTATTATTATTGAGTATTGAAAAAGTTTGTTCACATATATAGGTAGAACCAAACAAGCTGGCACATTTCAGAGCGTTTATGCGCAACTCTTCGTACATATTTTTATCAATGCAACGGTAAAAGTTCAGCAAGTCTCCTTCGTTGAATTTGTTGCGTAAATCTTGGTCGTTTTGAATGTCGATAATTTCTAACTGCATTGACTCTGGAGCATTCTCAACTGAAATCGTGAAAGGATTGCTGAATATGTCCAACAGAGGTTTCACTTTTTTAAACTCCGAAAATCTGTCTTGAAAAGATTGAATCAATATATCTAGCTTTTCTACATAACTGAAATTAAGCGCAGTTTTGTTAAATTTTTCTGCCATTTTCTTATAATTCGGAAAATGATTGTAATTTCCAGAATTCAATTGTGATTTGAAAAGTGTCAGCTTGCATTGAAAGGATGATACATGAGCGTAGAGCTGGGATATCAGTTGATTTTTGCCTTGAAGCCGTGTGTTCAAGACATTCAAATGATTTGTAATGTCAACTAAAAAAGCCAAATCACACAACCAATCAGGATTTTTAAGTTCCGGGACATCCCTTTGCTTTTCCGCCAGAAATATTCCAATTTCTTCTATTAAATTTAGAAATCGTTCCAGTGTCAATCCACGACTTAGCCACCTTACTTCTGTATAATACAGTAAATCTCCGTATTCGCTTTCGATGTCATCAAGGAATTGTTTGAATTGTCTGTGGTTGAGTCCTTGAGATTTTTTGAAATTTACAGTCGAAACTACCACTTTCATGACATTTTGAAATTCAATTTTTTTAGAACAGAGGGCTTCCTGGTGTATAATGCAGTGAATCTGCATGAGATCTTCAGCGTTTATGTTTTTTACTTGCAGATGCTTTTTCAGCAAAGTAACTAACCCGGAATTAACACCAATCATCGAAGGAGCACCGTCAGTCGCAACTCCCGATAATTTTGATAAGTCCAAATCAGTTTTTGAACACTCATCCAAAAGTACATTGAGTATATCAACTCCTTTGGTTTGACCTTTCAATGAACACATTCCTAATAACTCTTCTAAGACTTCAAAATCTTGAGTAACACCTCGTATGAATATGAGAAGTTGAGCTGTGGAACTAATATCAGTGGATTCGTCGAGAGCTAATGAAAAAAATTCAATGGTCTTAGTTTTTTCAATTAATTGTTCCGCAATATTACCTGACAAAGACATAATTCGTCTTTGGACAGTCATACGATTCAGTTGAATTTTCTCAAACTTTTTTGCTGCTTCTGGACACATTTTCTTAACGGCAATTTCTATGCATTCTTTTACAAAATCGCCATCATTGAAGGGGCGACTTCGCTTTGCTATCATTCGAGAAATTTCATAACTAACTTCTGTAGCTGTTTCTGAATCTTGAATGGGTTTTGTAAACATAGCTTGCTGACCAATAAGCTCCCGTTTTAAAGACAACATTTTTTGCTTTCTTAATTCGCCTGTAAACTTGGTAAAAGAAGGATGCTGCGTTTCATAGTGCCTTTTTACATTATATTCCTTTGCAATCGCAACAGAATTCTTGCAAATTAAACAAACGACTTTGTTATGCGACCATACAAAAAAGTATTTCTCAGTCCAAATTTCTTGAAACTGCCGATTTTCATCTTTAACCTTACGTTTTTTACTAGGTCCTGGCTTCTCCATGTTGCGTTCTAATCCTGGCTAGGATTAACAAAGCACCTAAAAACAATTACAGTACCTAATTAAGTTACCCATCCTTTTTTAAATTATCAAAAATAATTGGTTGAATATTATTCCTCAGAAATTTTAAGATTTTTATACAGATTTTATATCTGAAATAGTGAAGTAATTAAACAGTTAAAGAAATTCTGATAAAAATAGTAATTTATTTGTTTTATTTTAATATTTGGCCAATATTAAAGCTAAATTGGATTAAATATGATTAAATAGGTAGGGAAACACTTAGTTGTGGCGTGGCGTGTAAATAGCCACAGTCCAGCGGGATCGTAATCGTAATTAAATAATGCGTGGCGGCGCAAGAACGGTGAAGACTGCTGATGTCTCTTCAGGCTTCAGGATGTTGTTGCGGTCAGCCCCACAGTATAACACGACGAAGGAAGGGAAGGAATGCGGACAGTATAAATTAGGTTATATAAAGGTGCGGGCGCGTTACATCTAGCACAGCGAGCGAGGATACGTGTGCGATGCGTTGGAATATTGCGGTGCGAATGCGTAACCTCGTAAGGGTCGCTAAGGGAAGAAAAGGGTAAAGGAGGCGGGGGCGGAATTGTGCAACAAAGGCACCAAATGTGGGACGCAGACGTGGGAACAACTTACCCGGAAAAGACAAAGTATCTGCGAAACAAATTAGCGCCCCAGGTGGTACATGTGGAAGTCAATAAATAACTCATTTGTCAAGACCAGTAAAAAATCTACCCATCTTGGCGTCACCACACTTATTAATGACAGAGTTCTACTTACGATTTCACAACAAAATTATACACAGCACTTGACGGGTTAACACTGCAACAGGAAATCTACGTTGAATGTGGATCAAAATATATGACACCGGCCAGTAGAGTTAAAATCTACTCTAGAACTATTGCCTCCCCAAAACACTATTAAACTGCACTTATTCTCAATCACTTATACTTCGCTTTGTATTTTCGAGCTTATTTCTTTCTGTTGACACTTCACTCAAATTAAAACCGAACTGACGCGAGCAATCAGGACTTCGTGACTATTGCTATCTCGCTTGCTCACACCGCGATAGAAATTCTTGATTTCTCTACTATTTTGAACTTTATATAAAGGCGGCAAGCGATGTTACTTGACTTAGCATTTTTGGGCGCTAGATCCAAATAGCGCGCGCGCGAGATTCAAATTACTTTTCGAACATATTTTGTCTTGGAATAGAATTCGATATTTCGGAATGTACGAGAGTATTATTTTTGCTGTCGGCGGGCCACCAGTATTCGACTGGCGGGCCGCGGTCTGTGCATCCATGATTTAAACTGATAGATCAGTCCCATTTGCTTTCTTCTTATTGCGTTATTTAGGCTGGCTTTTCTCTTTGTCTTTTTTACACTAGTATAATAACTCTCTGCAATATCATCATCAACTTCCTGCCCTTACCCCACTCTAAGTGGGGTCGGCAATTATGTTATAAACATGTTGTCACATGATTTCGCTACGTATTTTACTGCGGCTGACGTCAACTTACCTTAGTAGCTTTTTACGATACCTCTCTGTACAATACATGCACATAAGAGTTTTTTATCTGTAAACAATTATTAGTTATTCTACGCAATTGTCAATGTCAAAAAGCAGCTATGTCAGCGCTCTCTTCTGTTCCCACTGGGCGAGCAAACACGTCATTGACGAATAAAGGTTTCAATAAAACCAATTATAACAAAATTTACACGAGATGTAGCATTTTATTTCTATAATAAATCCGTCCGCTACACTCTGTAAGACATGAGGGTAGTCTATTTTACTTAACCGGATACCACACGGCGGTACCACACAATAACTCTATGCAATAGAGGCTATATAATAAAGGCTGGCTCTCCGTTAGAGCGAATAAATTATCGGAAAAGCATGATTAAAAAATCAGTTCCTTTGAAAATAAGTCTGAACACATATTTTTCGTAATAAATATCGGAGAAATTCCATTTACTAGTATATGTTGCTATTTGCCTCTCTGGTCCTTTCTACTGATGATGGAGTGAGCTTTGCTTGAAGCTTTGCTTATGTGACGAAATCAGGTATGAGTTGAGGAAACAAATTTGTCTGTATAGCTCAGCGCGTAAAAGCTAGGAATGTGACTTAGACTATGAAGAAACGATTAATAATTCGATTTTTTTCCCTTAAAAATAAATCGATTTTGTTCAATCAATTAATTCGTATCAAACTAATCGATTGATAAAAGACGATTTTTTTCTGACTATTTTAAAGTTTCCTTTTTTAATGGTGGTAGGTCCAATCCTTCTCTCCAAAATAGGAGAGAGGAGGCCTTAGCCCAGCAGTGGGCACAGTAACAGGCCGTTACTTTACTACATCACATATAACAGCTTTTAAGGGCTTTGTTTTATAAAAAGTATAGATACTTACACGTTGCCAGTTATCCTCGTTATTACATAAACGATACCACATTTACACGGATATATTTAGTTATGTGCAAACTGTATTTGCCCATGATTCATAGTACTTTATTTTTCCATCTTACGAGTAATGGTAACTTATGTGGAAGAAAATAAATCAAACCAACGATAACAATTCTTCGAACGTACGACTGACGTATTACCTCTTGTTCGCATCTTGATATGTATCGGTATAGGAAATAGTCAAATGACATTTATGTTGTTGCTTAATATCGGATATGGGGTTCGCACCAGAGTATGAAAGTCTTATATAAGTTGGACTATGATCGTTTCGCCTTGTTATCTATCTCCTCACGATGGGCGAAACGGTTGTCTAGATTTTTATAGTGAATGTTGTGTATTGCGTTGGTGATGATGTGGTGAAGGTTCTATCAAATCAAAATAATCTTTTTTTTAAGTAGGTAAAGTTTTAACAAGCATTTTTGAACGGTCTAGGATCATCAACATTCTCCTGCCCTTATCCCACTCTTAAGTGAGGTCGGCACACATGTTGTCACATGATTTGGCTACGTATTTTACGACCCGCCGTCTGCCTGACGTCAACTTACCTTAGTCGCCTTTTACGACACCTCGGTAAGAAATGAGGTTGGTCTATTCTATGCTGCCGGATACCACACGGCACATACCTTAGTCGCCTCTTACGACACCTCGGTAAGAAAGGAGGGTGGTCTATTCAATTCTGCCGGATACCACACGGCGTAATTTAATTTCTATAGATAAGTGTAATATGGATTGCGGATTTTTTTTGTACAAGTCAGTACCGAGACCAAAGAGAAGAATGAGTCGCTAACTCTGCTAAATTGCGACACAGGAATCTCAAGCTTATTGTGACCTTATATCAAATTCAAAATATTATTTGTTCAAGTAAACTTTTGAATTGTCAAAACCTACTGCTGGTTCGGAAGCTGTTCCTACCGAGAAGAGCCAGCAAGAAACTCGGTGGTTGCTCTTTACTATATAATACACATATACGCTACATTAAGTATGCCTATATCCTTTAACTTTTCACGAAGAGAATCACATCGTCTTATATTAAAGATAGCTTATATTATAGATCTAGCACTTAACATAACAACACATAGGTTTCCTAAAAAATACGCAGAATAAAACAAAATAATTCTATCGTCACTTTTGTATTATGGAATTTAACAAGGTAGGCGTTACTACGCGCAATTATTACTCCTATAAATTAAGATGAAACATTTACGTTCTTCAATCCGGTTGTGCAATCGAAAGTGATGCCATTATCTTAGCTGAGCGTCGCCGCGCCACAGGAAGGAAGCTAGAAAGTGGGTCAGCACTCATTATCTGGTTAGTGGGCGATGCACCCATCGTACTTTACGCACACGTAAATAATACTAGCGAGAAGTTACTCTTGGGACAGTTATATAGGTATTGTATGTGTAGTACCCGGCAATAAATAATGCACATCAAGGCTTAGCGAGAGAAAATAGGCTAGATTCCGCTTTATAGAGAATTGTCTCTGTCGCACAAACTGACGAACCCGTGCGAAACGCCACATACTGAGTGACAGTGACAGCGCTCTACGAAACCGAACTGGCTGTTTCGTTCTAAACATCGATGTGTATTATTTAATGCCATTATGCAATAATGCTATATGTCATTATTCAGACTGTTAGATTGTTCTGTTGACGCAGGTGGCAGTGACCCTGCCTCCAGGTCCGATTCCCAATGACCCTCGGTCAACATGTTCTTCTATAATTGGTCCATTCTGGCAATACTCCTTTAACAATCATAATATATCCCAGACAATCCTTTAATTATTTAACATTCATATTCATATTTAATACTATTTAGGTGATATAATTTTCATTCATGCATACATATCTGTACCCTATCGCACGCATAGTATTAAAGTGGCCTAACTAAAAAAAAATGCTTTGCAGCAAATTGCACTAAAGCGCAACGTAGCGTCTACAAAACTCATGAGTGTTAAAAATACCCATAGTTTTGAAGATCAAGAAAACACTAGCTTACTTAATAGTTTGCAGTGTGATGTCGTAGACGACATTGAAATAGGGATGACAATGTATATAATTCAATTAAGCCTAAATTCGGTTACAAAAAGTAATAGTAAAATTATTTTGCTTTAATCCTCGATATATCGCGGACTATAGCAAAATAATTTTACTATTACTTTTGTAGTATGGATCTCCGCAAACGCCTAATTCTGTAAATTGAATTCGGTTACTTTATTACTAATCGCCGTGTGGTATCCGGTTGAGTAGAATATACTACCCTCATTTCTTACCGAGATGTCGTAAAAGGCGACTAAGGTAAGTTGACGTCAGGCAGGCGGCCGGTCGTAAATACGTAGCCGAATCATGTGAAAACATGTTTGTAACACGTTGTGCGGACCCCATTTAGAGTAGGATAATGGCAGGAGGATGATGAGGATGATGATGGTTACTTTATTACTAAGTGCGATATGTTAGTAAATAAGTAATATACATTATTGCACATAGCAAGTGACGTTATGGAATAATAATAAATACCCTTACAGTCATCGATTCGATCACGATTCCATATAAAAGTAATTTAAAAAAAAACGGCCGAACTGTAGGCGGCCGTCAACGGTGTTAAAACGTGAGCCGAGCGAAAATTAATCTATACAACAATATCCATTGAAAGCCAATTTGAGGACGCCGAAACTCGAAATCTTATTACGCGTTCAATGTAAAAGTACAGGTTGAAATAGATTGAACATGTTGTCCAACACAGGTTCATACACGCATACGCTATTTTGACCTTTATTATGTGCGACAGACAGGTGTGAATTGCGTGAGTGTGATAGTGCGAGGGGATGTATGTACGGTGTCAGGTGCGCGTCAGCCTTCGTCCTCGGGGCGGTGCGCGCACGCATCCCCGCGCCGAACGACCGTTTAGTTCAAACTCCACCGCCGCGTAAGGCAGACGCTTCAGCGTCTTATACAGTATAGTTTGTGTGTTGTGACCGTGACTTTTGTACCAGTGTTATATACTGAACAGCAAGATGGTTGCCGGCGGCAAACAGGTAACGTGTTATGTAACTTTTTCATGAACAATGTCACGGCAATGTTAACTATAGCTATATAACTTGATGGCTTCTATATAGAGTGCATACTGAACCATTAAAAACTATAATATCACACAGACAAGAAAAAATCATTGCCAGTTCTAGAGTATAGATGATTACATAATTGTGATATAGCAATTATGATTATGGTCTGAGTCCCGTTTACCAATTAAAAAAAAAAATTTGCAACTATTTTTTTGTGTTAATTTTTGTAGATACTTAGATAATATATAATACGATTTGATTAATAACTTGTGAATTTTCATTGCATTGGGTTCAGATTAGAATAATCTAGAAATAATCGCATTATCCGTCATTAAAAGCGAAGAGTTATTATAATTCCTTTTATTATTTATTGTGTCATCGTCACTTATGGCTTCCCTGCTCTAGTATTAATAACTCTATGGTAATCGACCGATTCACTCAGCAAAAGCACATTATGAGCGTATAATATATGAGAATGAATATATTAAACCGAAGATTCGATTCATGAGTCGCGGTGATGTCATCCCGACGTCAGCAGACTCCAGGACGATTCGGTTGCAAGTTTTATTATTTGTTTTGTTTGCGAACGGTTTAAAGTTTAACCGTCTTTTTGTCTGTCCCTTTCGCGTCTATACGAGTGAGGGAAACAGAAGAGGTTTCCTGTTTCGCTAATGCGGCTGCGCTTTCGATTTCTGTCGAATGTAATAAAAGTACGAAGAGCGATTATATTACGATGGGATCTTTTAATTTGCTTTCGTTTCTTTATACCTACTTCTATACTAATATTATAAAGAGGAAAGATTTGTATGTTTGTTTGTATGTATGTTTGTTACGTTTTCACGCAAAAACTAATGGACCGATTTCAAAAATTCTTTCACCATTGGAAAGCTGCTTTTTCACTGAGCAACATAGGCTATATGTCATTTTAAAAAAAAATAGGGATCCCTAATAAAATTGTTATAACTTGTAAAAATTTAGTCGTAAACATCTATCATCGCGTGCGCTGCGGAAACTATTGATGATAGAACAAAAAAATGTTCTACAGTATTATAGAACGTATCAATATCCACAAAAAAGTCCGCGATACCATATGTCTAACTATTATAGTTATGCGAATATAACTACTTTTTTACATAGTAAAGTTTTACAAGTTGGTAAAAGTGCCGACAATAATCAAACCATTTTATTCATATCTCTGTATTAATCCTTATCCCATTACATGATATTTTATGAATAACTGTTTCAATACCTGTAAAATACTTTTTAAATTATTAAAATCCGACATCCCAATCAAAAGATTTTACGAATTTAAGAATGTAAATCGAAATCAAATAATGCCATAACAAACCTAACCTACCGTTAAAGCAGGGCCTGCACTTGGTGAGTTAAGTCTTATTCCAAGAATACTAATGATACCCATTTTTTATAATTAAATAATCTACAAAATAAATCTATAGTCCGATTTCGTAGACTTTCCACTACCACGAGATCTGTATGGACGCGGGTGAAACCGCGGGGCTTTGCTAGTATATTATAAATGCGTTGTTTGTCTGTCTTATCTTTCGTAGTAACGTATGGAGTATTACTTTTTTTTAAATGTTACATAATATATTTTAAGCAATTTATTTTTTGCATTAAAATATAAAGAATTATAAAAAAATTGACGATGTATATAAAAGCTTGCCGCTCCAGGTTTGGGTATAAGATTCTATAATAAAATTCCGCAATCAATTTTATGCCAATACAGCAGTTTAAAAAAACTGTTAACGGGAGGCTGATACAGAAAGCCTACTATACTTTTGAGAATTAGATTATAAGAATGCTGTAAGAGTGGATACTGTTTGACCCTGTAAAAGATAGTAATAAGATTTATATTTTGAAATGAGCAACCGCCGAGTTTCTCGCTGGCTCTCCTCGGTAATGTAACAGCATGCTACTATGCCCACTGCTGGGCTAAGGCCTCCTCTCTCCGTAATTGGAGAGAAGGATTGGAGCTAAAACCTACAACGCTGTTCCAATACGGATTGATAGGTTACACATATCCCTAGAATTCTCTAGAGATATGCAGGTTTCCTAACGATGTTTTCCTTCACCGAAAAGCGTGTGATAAATTGCAATTAACAATTAGACACATAAGTTTTAATAGAAAAACTCATTGGTGTCTGCCCGGGGTTTGAACCTATGTCGTCTCTAGAGAGTCGCACGATCTCACCGCTAGGCTATCACAGCTTCTTCTTCGGTAGAAACAGCTTTATGAACCAGTAGTAGAATTGACGATTCACTTGAATAAATGATATTTTGAATTGTTTTTTAATTTGAATATGACTTATGTCTGTACTTATGAATTCGTACATACGAAAATCGTGGATAAAACCTATCTATACTTTACTGTTAATTGGTATTGAATCAACAGGTGACGGTGGAATGTCTGGTATGAGATTAGATAATACATGAATCACGATTACGTGAAACAATGATGACATACAAATTCCATAATTCCAGATAATATCAACTTAGTTTTATTACAATAATTATAATATAACAATAATTTAATTTACGTGTATCATACTGACTTTCAACTAAGTTGTTTTTATTACCATCTTTATCCATACTTTTAAACGAACAATTATTTTATATCTATACATATCGCCCCTTTACAACGTGATATCTGTCAAACCACAACTTTACAGGAGAGCAATTTCAAATATTTAAACGTTGATAAAGTTAAAAATATTTATACTTTTACCGTCTGTGGAGAAACAATTAAATTGTTGCGGCAAATAATGTGCTTTATGAGAATAAGGTAAAAGATATATAAAAATTAATAATTAAAAAAACGGCTTTTATAAGATGTCACGTTGTTGTTGTAAAGAGGTAATATTATAAAATAATGTCCCAAAAAGCAGTCTGTCTATATATGGTCGATAGTCTTAAGACCTACTGAACGGATTTTTGTACGCTTTTTACTAATCATGCATGTATCCGGAAGGTTAAGGTTATTAGTACCTAAATGACGTTACACTTAATGTACTAGAAAATTATTAATGTCAACATTACACCGAGACCGGCTATACTCACGTCTTATTTTATCGGATGAGCCCGACTAGTTTCCCAAATAAGACGAGTATAGCCGGTCTCACAACATTAATAATGAATACCACTCACGATAGTTTAAAATCAAAGATTACTAGAAAATTGTAGATCTATACAATTACTGCAAAAAAACTGTGACAACATGTCTCTATCATTTATTGTTAAAACACAACAACTACTTTTATGTTCAAATTTTTAATTCAAAATATATATTCGTTTTGAAGACTATTTTCTTCTCTTCAGCATCAATGCTTATTTAAATCTTATAATTTTTCCTTGCAGCCTTAAACTCGTCAACTGATAAGGTTCTGATTAGGATGTCACATGATTATCATCCCTCCTAATGAGGAGGGTTGATTGTTAGCAAAAAGCGTGTGTTACATTTGAATGTGGATGGATATGTGGCTAGAGGGAGGCCTAAAAAGAGATGGTTGGTTTGTGTTAAGTATGACATGCATATAGAAAGAGTAGCGACAGATTGACGTATGACTGAAAAGAATGGAAGCGAAGAACAAGTTGTGCGGACCCTACTTAGTAAAGTAGCGGCTTGTTACAATCCCACTGCTGGGAATAGGCCTCCTCTCTCCGTCTCTGGAAAGAAGCTAAGACCTACCACGCTGCTCCAATGCGGATTGGTAGGTTACACATATTTTCAGAATTCTCTAGAGATATGCAGGTTTCCTCACGATGTTTTCCTTCACCGAAAAGCGTGTGATAAATTGCAATTATCAATTAGACACATGAGTTTTAATAAAAAAAACTCATTGGTGCCTGCCCGGGTTTGAGCTCGTGTTCCCCTTGAAAGAGTCGCGCGGCCTCACCGCTGGGCTATCACAGCTCACGACCACACTTAGAGTGTGATAAAGACAGGAGAATAGATAGATAGAGAATAGATGATTTTGAAGAGTTTCTTAGTGGTTTATCTTAGTGGTTTATCTTAGTTAGAGCACCTTTCCGAACAAGTGGTAGCTTCATTTTAATTTTAATTCGATGACTCAAAAGTACTTGTAAAGGCCAATTTGAATAAAGAATCATTTAAATAAATAGAACTGTGGCTGTGAATTTCTGAAAAATATGAATTTGTAAAACAAATTAATTTTGTATCTATTTTAAAATAATTGAAATCCATTTGTCTTGAAAACTTGTCCAAAAAAGTGGTGGTAATGGAGAAGATAGGATCGTCTTCACTCGTAACATAATTATTAGATGCGAGCGGAAACTTAACATAAACGTGTTTTTGTTGGTTTTTTTTCACCAACGAGGAAGAACCTTGAAGCCCCAATAAGACGAGGCAATCAGGGATCAACAAAAAATAAAGATGGACCATGCGAACATGAAAAAAAATATTTTATTTCCCATTATAACTAAGGATGTGATTTGGAGTGGAAAAAATTGATTAATAATCGATTATTCTCTCTTCGAAATAAATCAATTGTCATTATAGCTGTTTATAAAGAGGCTGATACAGAAAGTCTATTATACTGTTGAGGATTACTTGGATGATAAGAATGCGTGGATATAGCTACTCTTCGACCCTGCACAAGACCGTAATCACTAAATTTATATAAGAATACAACTATATTTTTAAAAGACGAACCGCCTTGTTTCTTCCTTGCTCTCTCTGTAGGAACAGCTTTCTGAACCAGCAGAAAGTTAACGGTTCAAAGTACTTGTTTACAAATCTACTTGAATAAAAAGTATTTTGTATTTTTTTTAAGTCACTACTATCTCGTACTGGTCTTTCTCTTAAAGTAGCGGCCTGTTACAATCCCACTGCTGGGAATAGGCCTCCTCTCACCGTTTCTGGTGAGAAGGGTTGGGGCTAAGACCTACCACGCTGCTCCAATGCGGATTGGTAGGTTACACATATCTCCAGAATTCTCTAGAGATATGCGGGTTTCCTCACGATGTTTTCCTTCACCGAAAATAAATTGCAATTATCAATTAGACACATGGGTTTTAATAGAAAAACTCATTGGTGCCTGCCCAGGTTTGAACTCGTGTTCCCCTCGAAAGAGTCGCACGGTCTTGCCGCTGGGCTATCACAGCTCGTCTCTCTCTCTCTTAACTCTTGTATAATAACTATATAAAGTAACCTATAGATTTCACTTAGGCGGGGATGGAATGTTGAGTATGAATTGCTTAAGGTCGGCTATAAAATCAAAAGTACGAAGCATCAATAGTATATTTTAAATGACAAAAATGTTAATTACCTAACGCTTTCACGATGAATACGAATTTAAAAGTGAAGTGCACTTAACGTAGTATGCACTTCCACCTATAAATTATTCACTTCGTCGATCGTATTATGTTTCGCTAATACCTTAGCGATATTCGCGAAGTGCACGCTATTTACAAAGTGATATATTGACGGATCCATTAGACCACCCTCCTTTCTCACCGAGGTGTCGTAAGAGGCGACTAAGGTAAATGTCGTGTGGTATCAGGCTGCATAGAATAGACCACCCTCAGTTCTTACCGAGGTGTCCTAAAAGGCGACTAAGGTAAGTTGACGTCAGGCAGTCGGCCGGTCGTTACATACGTAGCCAAATCATGTGACAACATATTGTGCCGACGCCACTTAGAATCGGATAAGGGCAGGAGAATGATGAATGATATTGACGGGTCCATTGGCGTAGGTGACAGTCAGCTTGTCTACAGCTCCAGGGATCCCTGGTTCGATTCCCGCCGAGGGCCAAAATATTCTAAACACAATTTGTAAGTTCTTCGAGTCTGGGTATGCAATGTGTGTGTGTGTGTGTGTGTGTACAAATCGTGTCGTGGTAGTATTTATCTTACTAAGCTAAATAGATGCAGCTACAATTTTATCTATACTAATTGCTCATGGTGTAAGTAGGTTAATAGACTAAGTTGTGTTCTGAAATAGTTTTCTGTCACAGATAATAAATAAATCTATGTATCTGGACCATAAAAAAGACATTAGGAATACAATTATCTGTTTACATAAGTGCTCCATGATGAGCTCTTTCGAATGATTTATATCCAACTAGTGCTACCCAAGCTCTGATAGCTCGGCGGTGAGACCGTGCGACTCTTTCGAGAGGGTCAAACTCTTGGCAGGCACTTACTTTTCCTGTTAAAAATTATGTGTCTAATTGATATAAAATACTAGCTTTTAAACGCAACTTCGTTCGCGTGGACTGCAGCCTCATTATTTGAGTAAACCGTAATACTTATATTAATTATGGTTAAAGTGGGTTAACCTTTAAAGCTAGACATATGCTGTCGCGGACTTTTAGTTGCAACCTTTAGATGGGAACAATTTTGTAGTACATAATTTTTAAATAACTTTCACCGTTTACTTTAACGCACGCAAGGAATGTTTTAAATTTTGCCGTTTTTGCAATATTTTTTATTGCTGCAGCTCTCCTATTCATCTTAGCGTCATGGTTTATAGTCTATAGCCTTTCTCGATAAATGGACTATCTTACACTCAAATAATTTTTCAAATCGGTCTAGTAGTTCCTGAGATTAGCGCGTTCAAACAAACTCTTCAGCTTTATACATTACTAGAAATATGTGCGGCTTCGCCCGCGTGAAATACAGCGTTTAGCATGTTATAGTCGCTCGAGTCTCGGCAGGAGAATGGCTCTCTGATACCCTACACCGTTTTTTATACCTATTCCCCCCTCTAAACTACAATCGACACCGATTTGTAACTACCCCCACTTAAAATTTTTGTAAAACGACCTCTTTAACTCAATTTACAAGAAACCGTTATGTGCTATTAACCTAAACCTTTCGGAGGAATTGCACTACATTTGAGTAAAAACCGTACCAAAATCCGTTTAGTAGATTTTGAGAAAATCGATTACATACGGACAGACAGCTTTGGGTCCCCAAAGCTGTCTGTCGGTGAGAGGAGGCCCAGCTCTAGGATAGTAATAGGCTATTACTTTACTTTTTACTTTTATATATATACTACTATTATAAATGCGTAAGTCTGTATATATGTTACGCTTTCAGGACTTAACTGCTTGATAAATATTTATGAAGTTACAAAATGTACATACAATTTTGTTCAATTCTTCTTGTATGGAAGTATATTTTTTTTTTCTTTTAGTGTATAATTAAAATACTTGTAGATGATCGCGAAATCTTTTAAAGTAATCATCGTTAGAAACAGAAGGACGATAAAAATAAAACAAAACATTGAATTCTAACATTATCATCGTTAAACAATGATTGTCTTGCGTCAGCGCAGTGTGCTGTGCGGTTTCCATGCAAAATTATCAAAATGCAAACACACCGATGAACTAAGAAAAGATACTGTAATATTATCTATACGCGCTAACTATGGTGCTAAAAATATCACCTACCTTATTTTAATAAGACTTCAAAAATTATTCAATTTCATACAAGAGGTTCTCGTGAGTTCGTTTGCATCATCTTCGATATTAAAATACCTTCAAATATGTGAATGTTAACTAAATCGTGCTCATCATCTTCATCCTCCTGCCCTTATCCCACTCTAAGTGGAGTCGGCACAACATGTTACAAACATGTTGTCATGATCATGATCAGGTTACGTATTTTATGACCGGCCGCCTGCCTGACGTCAACTTATCTTAGGCGCCTTTTACGACACCTCGGTAAGAAATGAGGGTGGTCTATTCTACTCGGCCGGATACCACACGGCGGGTCAACTTACCTTAGTCGCCTCTTACGACACCTCGGTAAGAAATGAGAGTGGTCTATTCTACTCAGCCGGATAGCGGACGGTGGTCAACTTACCTTAGACGCCTCTTACGACACCTCGTTAAGAAATGAGGGTGGTCTATTCTACTCAAAGGGATAGCACACGATGGGTCAACTTACCTTAGCTTACCAATCCAACCATCTCTTTTTCGACCTCCCACTAGTGAAATATTCATTCTCACACTTATTCAATTATAGTAAGAGTAAAATCTAGTCTTGTGCTGATGATGTAATCTGAAGTCATCATCATTCTCCTGCCCATATCCCACTGTAAGTGGGGTCGGCAAAACATGTTACAAACACGTTGTCACATGATTCAGCTACGTATTTTTACGACCGGCCGCCTGCCTGACGTCAACTTATCTTAGTCACCTTTTAAAACACCTCGGTAAGAAATGAGGATGTTCTATTCTATGCAGCTGGCTACCACACGGCTGTTACCTTAGTCGCCTTTTACGACACCTCGGTAAGAAATGAGGGTGTTCTATTCTACTCTGCCGGATACCACACGGCATAAGACTCCTAAATCCACCTTCAGTATTATTAAATTTCATATTGTACTCGTAAAATATGACTAAGGTAAGTTGACGTCAGGCAGGCGGCCGTTCGTAAAATACGTAACCTAATCATGTGACAACATGTTTGTAACATGTGGTGCCGACCCCACTTAGAGTGGGATAAGGTCAGGAGGATGATGATGACTTATTGTACTTGCAAATTTGTTCTCGTCAACTTTGGTGTTCCAATACCCTCAAGTATGTGCTATGTTTTTCCAATTCCTGAAGGAAAAACGGTAATTCTTAGACCTATATATTATCACAGCATCATTATTTTCTTACCATCATCCTACTGGTGTCAATTCAGTGTTTCATCTTTCATTCTCTCCTGTGATTTGTGAGTGATATCTGATGTAGCCATGAACTACCCATGTGATTTTTTTTTTAAATCGCCTTGAACATTACGCGCTCTGGCTATACCAACTTCCTGCCTTATTAGTGCCATGGCTCGTTTGCAATAATACCCATGGAAAATCGTTTCGCTGGTCTCATGGCCGCTAATTCTTTATTGTGAGATATGCGTTCGCGTAATGAGTTGACCTATTTTATTATTGCTACGTGATTGTTATTTACTTTGTTATTTAACTTCAAGTAATAGGTCAGGTTGCATATTTAACTGTTGAAATTCACAGCCGAATAATTATGATTTTACAAATTAAATGTTCTCATAATCTAAATACTACATAAAAGTAAAAAAGTAAAGTAACAGCCTGTTACTATGCCCACTGATGGGCTAAGGGCTCCTCTCTCCGTTTTTGGTGAGAAGGATTGGAGCTAAGACCTACCACGCTGCTACAATGCGGATTGGTACGTTACACAAATACCTAGAATTCTCAAGAGATATGTAGGTTTCCTCACGATGTTTTCCTTCACCGAAAAGCCGCCGATAAATTGCAATTATCAATTAGACACATAAGTTTTTAAGAGAAAAACTCATTGGAGCCTGCCCGGGTTTGAACCTATGTTGCCTCTAGAGAGTCGCACGGTCTCACCGCTAGGCTATCACAGCTTAAATACTACATACTAACGAATAAAAAATTGTTTAAAATATGAATATAAAAAAAGATTAAGAATATGAATTAATAAAATACACGCTGAAATAAATGCTTTATACAGTGAATAAAGGATAAAAGATCTAAAGATCCTTTTAACTTAGTTCTTCATACATACCTTCGATTGCAGTTTAATAAGTAAATTAAAAATGTTTTAAATGAAACGGCGTGTTTCTTTCCGGTTCTTCTCGCAAAAGTTATTTGATGAAAGATTATTTTGCTCTAGATATCATCATCATCCTCCTGCCGTTTTCCCACTTTAAGTGGGGTCGGCACAACATGTTACAAATATGTTTACAAGTATGTCACATGATTTGGTTACGTATTTTACGACCGGCCGCCTGCCTGACGTCAACTTACCTTAGTCGTATTTTACGACACCTCGGTAAGAAATGAGGGTGGTCTATTCTACTCCGCCGGATACCACACGGCGGGTCAACTTGCCTTAGTCAACTTTTACAACACCTCGGTAAAAAATGAGGGTGGTCTATTCTACTCCGCCGAATGCCACACGACGGGTAAACTTACCTTAGTCGCCTTTTACGACACTTCAGTATGAACTGAGGGTGGTCTAACTATTCTGCCGGATACCACACGGCATTATTTTGCTTTAGATAATATTAGCAAATTATAATTCATGTTCTAAAGCGAGAGCAAGCGCCACGATGATGTAATCCCCATATCTTCATTATTTACCAAGTCATATGCACTACTTATACACGCCGGTACTGGTTACTAGTTGAGGTGGTAAATTACATGGCTTTTGTTTATACATGATCATTTTACAGCCATTTTGAGTCATGGGAGTACTCTACTATGATAACACATTAAAGCCAAGGTTTCGCCTAAAGTAGGCACGGGTTTTGATAAACACCGTAGTCTTAAAATTAACCTAGCCTTCGCCTAAAGCGGACACGGGTTTTTTAAAACACAGTAGTGATAAAATTAACTAATTCGGTGCCATTTAACGAGTGTTTCGAACGTAATGTTTAAATTGTTTCGTTTTAAAAGTCGGAAATCGACGCTGGTTACGAAAAATGTGAAGGATGTTGATAACGTGGTGAGTTACAGTTGCTGACTCAAATTTACTGGTTAAAAGTTTGCTTGAATAAACAATGTTTTAATTTGAATTTTAAAAAAGTTACGTGCTACTATATTTTGGTTTACCAAATCTCCATAATCTCCCAGATGTCAGTTAATGATAATTTCGTATAGTGTCTATTTGTTGCGGGTAGTTCCATATTATTGGGATTGTTATACCTAAATTAGGAAATATTTATATGATTAAAAAATTAATGAGATTTTTCGAAGTAACAGCTTCTTCTATAAATAATTTAAATTAAATGAGTCATAATATATTGCGATTTAAGGATCATATGATGAAAAATTGTAGCGACATCTCCAATCAATGAAAACCTCAAAAAGATGTTGCAATGATTGTGGTGGTATAATGATTGTACCTACTCAAAAAAAACAATATTAATGTAATGCAATTGAACTTTCGTGAATCAGCCTATTGGTGAAAATCGCATAGGAATCTGTTTAGTAGGTTTTGAGTTTTCGCTAAGAGACAAAAAGCCAGACTGAAAGAAAGAGGGGATTTTATTTTACAATAATGGATTTCATTTGCACAATCCTCATCATCCGGAGATATAAAAATAACGTCCATAACTTATACTAATGGCAGATGTTAAAGAGATTTGCATCTATTATTACGCAGACCTTGTAGTCTTGCCTCTGAGACTCGAGGGCATCTTAAATAATAACCTCATTACTTTAGATGCCTTTGAAATGAATTAAATAAATATATTTCTTACCGCTGAGAGATATTTTTATCATTATAACACGCTACAGACAATTTTTTTACATTGTCCACTTGTTAGTTAAATCAGCTAAACAGTTCTTAAACTATATTTTTATTATTAAAATAACTAAAACTGGAATAATCTATATCGATATAAGTCACAAAATTTTCCCCAAATTGTAATTTTGAACATGAGAGTAGTTATTGTGAGTTAACCATAGGAGATAGAGATATGCTGTCGCGGACTTTTTTCTAGTATTTTTGTAGATCTACAATTCTCTAGAACATTAATTTAGTTTATCTTTGCTGGTTTACGCCGCGCACGGGTGTTGTTTTTACAACCGCGTGACCTCTTTTACACAATTTACGATACATAAACTGGTAATGTTAACCTTCGGGAAGAATTGCTCTACCTTTTAGTAAAAACCGTACAAAATTCCGTTTCGTACATTTTAGATAAATCGATTACATACAGACAGACAGCTTTGGGGATTTTGTTTTATAATAAGTGTAGATGGAATAATTATTTATATTCTTAATCTATCTCAAATGCAAAATATTGAGATTTCGATACATTACAAAAAATCTTTGATCTATTATATTTATCATATCTTGGTTTGAGATCAATCGAGTCGTTTTCACGACTTAAATGGATTCATACTAAGAGATTAATCAAATTAAAACTGTGGTAGTAAATTTAAACATTTCCTCGTAATTGTCCAAATTGACACGATCTAACCGGCATTTTGTTATTTTATTTATTACAATCACTACTTTACCAATTTTCATTAAATTTCAATATATGTGTATCTATATTTAATCCAAAAGTGCATATCGGATACTTAGTATTAAAGTGAACTAAATCAAAAAAGTTGTGTTTTTGCAAATTTCAATAAAACACAAGAGGAAGAAAACGCCAGCTTCTTTCATAGTTCATAGCATAATGTCATTGAGAGTATTGAAATAGAGATTACAATGTATCTAACTCAATTAAGCCTAATTTTGAATTCGGTCGCTTTAATATTTAGCTAATATATCAGTTTTAATTCAACTTTGTTCAAATGTACCATTAGCATCTTTAAATTATTCAACGATTAGTACGGCGTTTAGTAGCGTCGTGTCTCTAACAATTTCGCATAATCTTGCGTGTTTGAAGACATTAAAACTAAATCCAAACACAAACATCCGTCGTTTATCCTGATAAGATTCGAGATTGCGCTGCTGTGCCGTTTATCTCCAGCTAGCGTTGACTGGTGATTCATCCTGCCCGAGACTATCCGCTTCTTGCCTTGTACCTACATGTTTCTCTGAAGCTAAATTAAAAGTTACTTATGAATCAGCGTCTAAAGTAACTTTTAACTGATTTTTATTAGAAAAAATTAATGCCACTTATACTTAATCAACGTCATTAGCTGTCCCTAGGGGGGATATAGAGTAATTTTGACTCCTACAAATAGAAATAACTACAGATGGCTGTTAAACCAATTGTCTACACTTTTAGGATGTTTCTAGAATAGCCCCATTAAATTTCTATTTTTTAAAATATATATATCAACTGTTCCTATGGCATTAACGTGCGTAGTTAATAAATTTTGTAAAACTGAGTACAGAGAAGTGTTTCGGGAGTTACTTATTAATTTCTTATTAACATATTGTTAAATAAGATCTCCGTGGTAAGACGATAAGAGGTCTATGTCTAGCAGCGAGATACTGCCAGGTGTAGGGTCCTATCTTCTTTTTTGGAAAGAAGGCTTGGAGCTAAGATTTATTACGTTGCTCCAATGCGGAGTGTTAGGCTACACATATCCTCAGAATTCACTAGAAATATGCAGGTGTCCTCACGATGTTTTCCTTCACTGACATTAGTGGGATAAATAGGCGATATCAATTAGACATAAGTTTTAACGTTTACTGGCTAAACTAACTGGGGCTTAAAAATCTGACCCACTTGAAAGAGTAGCACGTTCTCACCACTGGACTATCACAGCTTGAAGACCGTTGACAATGCTTTTATTAACGTTTTTATCGTAATACAATATTGATTTACGGAATTGTGAATATGATCTATGAAGCAATGATTCCGATAATAATTCTATGCGGGTCGTAAGTGATGCGGCATTCGATGGGGGAAGAAGCCAAGGTTCGAAGCCGACCTCGGATCTCGTCCGATGAATGAACGTGAAGGCACATTGTTAACATAATATTGTGCACGATACTATTGTTTCGTACTTTACGATCGCATGATAAACCATTGTACTTAAAATAAAGCCTATATTATCTAAGCTAGATTTTCTTATACCTCTACAGGTTACTGTATATAAAAGGTTTTCAAAATTGTAAAGTAAAGATCTGTCATATAGTTGAACAAAGGATTCCGGTCGTCTTTGAGAGATAGGAATGGAGATCAACCATGCTGCTTTTGTTTGTAGGTACATACCACACATTGTCTAGAGTAGACATTTTAAAAATATGGATTTACCTAAACCGGTGATATTGAATTTGAATTATATGTCTAGAAATGCAGCAACTCGAAAGCAGGCTTATCAATTATACATCGTCTTTGAAATGTTAAAACTTTAACTAAAATTGAGTGACCATAAAACTAGGAGCGGCGAAGTTGATCCAGAAATTGGTAGAGTGAATTCAATCGAAAGTTCCAAGTTTTGGAACAAGAAAGAAAGGTCCATAACATTCCCAGTCGAGATAGACTTCCATTTATCCCATGTCTAAATTCGCATATTTTCTGATATGATTTTTTACCCTTGAGCTCATTATGAATACTAATTATAATGTTTTTATCATTAAAACTCATAGATTTCTGCTCGGCGTTTGAACTCTCTTAAGATTTTTCCTTTAACTTAAGATTAATACTTAAGATTAACAGATCTGTTGCAGAAAGATTGAAGAAATAAAACATTAAAAATGAATATTTATTTAAATGTAAAAGGAACGAGCAATGACAATTGTAAGTTAATGGTTACGATGTAAAAGGTAGATGATCATTATGTTTAAACTGTTAAAGATAGCTTCGGTTGCCTGTGATAGTGATAGCTTATCTTATCAAGGTATTTAGAAATTGGTCCGCTATAATGTTCCCGTTTAAGTTATCTCACTAGATAGATACGTATTCCTTGATCTGAATACCTCAGATACTATTGAATATCGATATAATAATTTCCAACGCGTTTTTATGGATAAGCAATCGTTCAGTATTTTGAAATGACCAAATATGAACACGATACACTTTCATCTAAAGTGACTTTAGATTACCAAAAACAATTACAAGTTTAAGAGTAGCATGTAGCGTATCCCATTAATCATCATTTTGTCATAATGACGTTTCATTCTTTTCTTGGATTTTATACAGAATAATTTTGAAATCTTCTCATCTAAAGTTTATATACTTGATAGCTTAGATTCTAAACTATCAACTATCGAGACCCAATAGTTTGCAGATATAATACATAATTTGTGTATTTTTTAAAATAGAAATAGCACTTATTTATATTAGTGCAACATAACGTACTAGTAACACATTTTCCTTTTCCATTTTCCTTCCTTTCTTCTTTCCTTCCTTGCAGGTGGCGCTACTAGTACTTTGCTGCGCGCTATCGAAGTGCTTTCATAATTATATAAGACGTACCCACACAAAATGTTCGTTGCATATACATCGCCTACCAATTCCTAAGGTACTGAAGTGCAACTTACTGGAACACTAAGCCTAAGCGACATTGTAAACGGTGCATCTTTCGGCACATCCATTCTTGGAACGCTGTGAAGGACCCATCCACGATACTATTTCTATAAGTGATTTAAGTACTATCCTGTCACTTGCACGTAATCTTTCCCCGCCTGTACCTCCGTCCGGTTCGACGTGTTACATTAGTCAATAAAGATATCATCATTCTCATCCACTTATCCCACTGTAACTGAAGTCGGCACAAGGTGTTTTCGCCTCCCATTCTAACCTAGTTTTCAATTCTGATGGATCTCCTTTTATATGCATGTCATACTCCACACAATCGAACCATCTGGTTTTTTGGCTTCCCTCTAATCACATCCTTCCACATTCATATTTGACACGCGTTTGGTCACTTGATGTTCATTCGTCATTATATGGTCATATTTTGGCTTCACAGTATATTTTTAGCAATTTAATTTTTGTTCATAAGAATATACATAATTATGAAAAGGTTGGCGATGTGTATAATAGACCAAATAGGAACCGAAATAAGCTTGCAGTTCCTGCTTTGCGCCTTGCGTACGTGAGTTGTTTGTGGGTTTGGATATAAGATTCTATAATAAAGATCCGTTATCTACTTTAACTGCTGTAATGGTAACCATTACAGTAGTTTAAAAATATTAATGCAGAAAGTCTACTTTACTATCGAGGATTAATTAGACGATAAGAATGCGTGGATATAGCTACTCTTCGACCCTTCGACAAGACATTAATAACTATATGTAACTATTAATAAAAAAATATTCTTTGAAAAGAGCAACTGCCGAGTTTCTTGCTGGCTGTTGTCGATAGGAACAGCTTTCCGAACCAGTGGTAGACGTTGAAGACTCAAAAGCCTTGTTTACAAGTTTACTTGAGTAAAGAATATTTTGAGTATTCTTATTCTTGCAGTTCTCCTTTTCTATGAAGATACATCATATATAATGATATTTACTACAAACTTTCACCAAAGAAGCAATAGTATTAAAAACTCTAAGGACAAACGTACAGAATTAGATGTATTTGTTTTGTATCTATATTTAGTGGGTGTTGAGCCGATGCCAAACGGATGCGATCTTCCGGGGCGGTTGTGTCATCGTTATTCACAATCTCGATTCTATTACTATCGCGCGATTTATGAATTAAATCGTTAGTAACAACTGATGCCGTGTGGTATCCGGCTGAGTAGAATAGACCACCCTCATTCAAATTCAAAATTCAAAATATTCTTTATTCAAGTAAACGTGTAAACAAGTCCTTTTGAATCGTCAACTTTACTGCTGGTTCGGAGAGCCGTCCTACCGAGAAGAGCCAGCAAGAGACTCGGCGGTTGCTCTTTTCAAAAAATAATTCTTATCACTAGTTACATATAGTTATTAATGTCTTGTACAGGGTTGAAGAGAAGCTATATCCACGCATTCTTATCGTCTAGGTAATCTTCAATACTATTAAAAATAGGCTTTCTGAATTAGCCTTTTTTTAATAGTATTTTTAAACTGCTGTAACGGTAAAGTTAGAGTATATTGTGGAATTTTATTATAGAATCTTATACCCAAACCCACCCATTTCTTGCCGAGGTGTCGTAAAAGGCAACTAAGATAAGTTGATCCACCGTGTGGTATCCGGTTGGGTAAAATAGACAAGCCTCCTTCTTACCCAGGGTTCGTAAAATATGACTAAGAGAAGTTGACACCAGCCAGGCGTCCGGTCGTAAAATACATAGCCAGATCACGCGACAACATGTTTGTAACATGTGCTAACCCTACTTAGTAGGTCCGCCCAGCTTAGTAATTATTGCCATTAACGATGGACGACAAACATTCATATTATTAAAATATATACTTATATAAATATTATATACTACGAGAAGCCACAAGGTTACGGTTACAAGTCGTATATTTTTTTTAATTTCCCGTTGGCTCTAAGCCATGCATGGCGTAGATACACAGTTCATATATTATAAAATACGCTATATAATCATCTGCGGCATATACGTTAGTAGTTTGCATAGTGAGAAAAAATAAGAAGAATTTAGGAAAAACAAAAATGCCTCTTCGGGATTCGAACCCACGAAAATTTTCCAAAGAACACGCACTCTACCGACTATCCACGGCTTATTATTTATATGGTTATTCAGTTCTAAAAATAATAAAACTGAACAGTGCTTGATTAATGTTGAGAGACCGGCTATACTTACGTCTTATTTTATCGGATGAGCCCGGCTAGTTTCAAGCCCATACGGGACTCTTATTTATGAGCTCTTTATCGCGGCGGGAACACATATCAGTTCCCGCCGCGATACTAGTCTGAAAACTTGAAACTAGTCGGGCTCATCCGATAAAATAAGACGTGAGTATAGCCGGTCTCTCAACATTAATAATGAATACCACTCACGATAGTTTGAACAGTGCTTTTTAATTTTTAGAATTAGGCGTTACTTTGCGGAGATCCATAATACAAAAGTAATAATAAATAATATTTTGCTATAATCCGTGATACAGTAAATAGAAAAGATATACATATATAGTACTAAATGTATAGTGGACTATCCGTTTTTTCATAACCTGTATCGAGTATTTACACTATTTATTTAGCACTATATATATTTTCTGTATACTGTATCGCGGATTATAGCAAAATATTATTTATTATTACTATTGTATTATGGATTGTTTTTATTATTACTTTTAATTTTTAGTGTCTTTAATTTTAATCATTAATGTTAAATTATTTATAGAAGTAGGCGTTACTTTGCGAAATTCACGGAATTACAACACCAGCAGTACACAAGCACTACACACATTCACTACGACAATCTTAACTATCGTTTCCGAAGCATCGTCAGGAGACAAAACGACAAAATAGCAAAGCATCATTAATGTTAACATCAACTTGTCTGTTCAGATGAACGTCCGGGTGACGACGATGGACGCGGAGCTGGAGTTCGCGATCCAGCAGACGACCACCGGCAAGCAGCTCTTCGACCAGGTGGTAAAGACCATCGGCCTGCGCGAGGTCTGGTTCTTCGGCCTGCAGTACACCGACTCCAAAGGCGACCTCACCTGGATAAAGCTCTATAAGAAGGTTAGTCTAGACATTAATCCTTAAATACTAGTCAAGGTTATCTTGACTTTGACCTTCCTCGTTAGGAACGAATTCTCACGTGACCAATAAAGTATTAACTGTGAATGTTGTTTCATATATAACTAGAGGGAGGCCGAAAAAAGATTGATTGCATATTTCATGCATATAAAAGGAGTAGCGCCAGAGTTGAGGAATGATAAGAGATAAAGAGATAATGATAAGGATAAATTAAAGTATTAATTCTACCTATGAAGTTTACTTAACTCTTCAGGTATATTATATATGCATGTAACTAGTGATGTTCTGCGAAGGTGTCACACAACACTTGTAAAACAAGTATTCCCTAACACAAGTGTTTGCAAACCCTTTTCTGAAGTTTTCTGCGCATATTCATTATATAACTATTGTAAGGAAATTGTGTCCGTATCTTTTCATTTTGTAAAAAATTAATATATAAGTAATGAAATAATGTTATATAATTTATGCTTAGTTACTAACGTATTACATTTTAATAGTTCTATTAATAAACAAGTTTTAATATTTTAATTACTATCTATATTATTTTATTAATAATTTAATTTAAATACAGTTACTAACGCGTTTTATTATGATAGTTTATTTAATAAATCACGTTTTTGATAAATTAGTTTAATTACTTTACCCATTAATGCAATGTTATTTTAGTTTTGATATATTCTGTTATGTTAGTTATTTGATCATGCATTTTTGCTGTTAGTTTGGTAAATAATTCAGTTTAGTACTGTTATATGCGTATGAATATACGATACTCGTGAACAATATTTCCTGCGTGTTTTCCTCGTTCATTTTAGCAGTACTAAACAAGTTCAAGTTTTCGCATGATGAAATTATTATGCCCTCGGATTTATATTCGCGATACGGTTGTGCGTGCGCTCGCCAAATGCATTCGATTGATAAACGATTTATTACTCACGCGATAATGCATTCTTTTAATAACTAGTTTTGTATGGGTAATGTAAATCTTAATAGAAATACAATATGCGTCTCTTATCGATCTTGTTATTCCTAAAATGTCTCTTAACATCATACAGACTACATTACTTTTTACATACTTTTTTTGACACAAAAATATGTAGGTACATATATCTAAATTTATAGTAAAAAAGTAAAGTAGCGGCCTGTTACAATCCCACTGATGGGAATAGGCCTCCTCTCTCCGTTTCTGGACAGAAGGGCTGAAGCTAAGACCTACCACGCTGCTCCAATGCAGATTGGTAGGTTACACATATCTCCAGAATTCTCTAGAGATATGCAGGTTTCCTCACGATGTTTTCCTTCACCGAAGAGCGTGTTATTACTTGCAATTATCAATTAGACACATGAGTTTTAATAGAAAAACTCATTGGTGCCTGACCGGGTTTGAACTCCTGTTCCCCTCAAAATAGTCGCACGGTCTCACCACTGGGCTATCACATATGTATTATAGCTCTAAATTTATAAAAAAATCGCAATGTACTATCCACCTTCCTCAAAAATTGCTCTATATTATAACAAAAATTTGATTGAAAAATTTGAAATTTGAAATTTTGACTTTTGCTGCGTTGGTCGCGCGTCTTCTAAGTGTTCCATGTCGCTCTGGTCTTCATCATCGGATGCACCAATAATATATTTAGTTCTTGGTGGGTTTATGGGACATGCCATTCATATGGAATTTCATTGAGTTAGTATTATTCTTTTTTTTGTGTGTTCAAATATAAGGAAAACTCTTCAGCAAAGGTCGTGGCCTGGGTGATAGCTTCTCAATGCGAGACGTGATTTATTGCAGAGACGCAATCGTTGTGGTCAAATATTTGTTTTCAAAATAGTAACTACGCGTGTGCCAATTGTTATCGTCAGAAACGACCGAACGTGTTGACTCGTTAATTAACTGTCGTTACAAAAGAAGTAAAGTCTTGTGAAAGCCCATTTTGAGTTTGGAAACAGACTTAAATTCCAGCGATCGATTGGATTTAAAATCACATCACAATTTTAAACAATTTTTTATTTAAAGTTAAATAATAGAATTAGGCGTTTTCGAAGTTCCAACAATACCAAAAATTAAAAAATATTTTCCTATAAACTGCGATTAGAGAAAATCTATGTAACTTTAGCATTGCAAAAGGGTAAAAAATTCAAAACTGTTATTTTGCCGCGAAGCCTTTTGATGATGCTTCGGTTATGGGGTGAAACGATTGTTCAGATTGCGTTTGTGGTTTAGGAATGTGTTTTTACGTTTTGCATTAGCATTATATATAAGTTCTATGTGCTTAATCGCGGATTATATCAAAATAATTTTATTATTACTTCGTTGTAAATTTCATGGTTAACTGATTCACGACACTTCCGCCGTGTTATTTTCGTACCTCCGATGGCACTACTTTTCCGTCTGCCTACATCCTTCATCGGCATTGACCCGGTAAATCAATGTCGTCGTGTACGAAAAGTGATTTACCCTCATTCAATAAGTAAGGACGTCTGGTAAATGATTTTATACCTTCATACATTCATGATTCTTGTTTATCAAAATGTTACCGCACCCTTGTCCTTTAAACTTTTACCGCCTTATTAATATATTAAAACTTGCTTTAGAAGCGACTTCGTTCGCGTAAAATTAGTGTTGAAATACTTTCAATTATGCTTTTCCAAATAATGAAACACGATGCTAGATCAAAAGGGAAGATAATTCTGTCATGCTGGAACATAGCTAATTGCCAAATTTTTTTGTCTATAATTTCGTAGACCAGTTTGTGGGAGTATTAGTAACGGCCTGTTACATTCCCACTGGTGGGCATAGGCCTCCTCTCTCCGTCTTTTTGGAGAGAAGGGTTGGAGCTAAAACCTTCCACGCTGCTCCAATGCGGATTGGTGGGTCACACATATCCCTAGAATTCTCTAGAAGTATGCATTTTTCCTCACGATCTTTTCCTACACTGAAAAGCGTGTGATAAGTTGCAATTACAAATTAGACACATAAGTTTTTTTTAAATAGGAAAACTCATTAGTGCGTGCTCGAGGTTTGAACCCATGACTTTCTCGAAAGAGTCGCACGTGGTCACCACTGGGCTATCACAGCTTAGAACAAAGTTGTTCTTGTAAAATTTTGTAACGAAAAATATGGAACTTCCACTTATATGTACTTCCTCCATTATTGTTGGTACCATTTTTTTTATAAATCAGGATGTGATGACGTCACCACTAGCTTTTTTTTACATAAAACTGGTCTGCATTTCGAATTACCTACTCAATACCTTCATCTTTTAAATCCTCCAATCCATTCTCCGGGTTGACTGCACAAGTTTTTTGCGATGACAAATGCAAGTTTTTCTTTTTTAATAGTGCTTTGGCCCTTACGATACTCGAGTAATAATGGTTCCCTATAACCTAAGTAGGACGTATAGTAAAATCCTTTGTTATCATATTACACCGTCTTCAACGATTTGTTTATGATTCGGTACATTATGTTTAACAAAGTGACAAAGCCGACATTCAGTTTCATACGATGTCCGATTTCTATGGAAATTGAGTCGTCGAATTCCGTATTTCTATTCACTTGCTGTGTCTCGGTGAATGGGTAAACAGGTGTAATGTTACCAAACCAGTTCTCGATAGTGGGTTACGGTACATTCCTATTGGGTATGCATATTTAATTTTAGAGGAAAACTGTTAAGGTACTCCCATAGTACTGCTTTAATAACAAAAATATATACACAATAGATGTTGCATTTACATTTGCCTTATAGTTGTTGCCTTGTCATTGTTTGTTTCACGTTAATAATAGTTAATTATAAACAAAGGATATGTACGAAGGAACATTTATTAATATTAACTAAATCTCTTCCAAAACACATTAATAAACCTATTCGAATTCTGGGCTAATGTTGACAGTATTTTGTGAATTTATTTATTAACAATATACATAAGGAAGACCTTGAGAGACAGATGACCTCCTAGCAGTAACCTTGAAAACTCTAAAGCCTACATACAAAGTTGGTCATCTTTACGTAATTTCTAGTAATGCTGTAAATACTATAAATTAGAAAATAAACAAACATATTGTGTATTAGAAAATAATTGTGTAAATGATTTCGTAACCGGACTTAGGAGTGTCAGATTATCGTTAAATACAATGATAAGATGCTAAAAGCAAATATGCGACGACGTTGTAGATTTCACTCATCGGGCATTGATATTTATCGTTATGCGAGTACGTGTATGTATTTAGTGAACGTTTGTATCTTTGAATTCTATTTACGTCCGAGTTGAAGCTCGGCCTTGGGATATCCATTTCCAAAAGGATAAAACAGGCTATGTACTGAATGACGTTTGTTCGACGCTACGTCGAAATCGTTGTCCCGCCGATAGCATTCTGTATTTCTACTACATTTTGCGTATATCTGCTATTTTGTTACTAATGTACTTTATGGCTGGCGTACAGATATTTTATAATAATTAGTTTTCTCGTGGCGAACGCTTAATTAGACTTCTAAAAATTATGATTCGACAACGTTTGCTTCAGCATTCAAACTGGATTGACCTTATTCGTATTAATGTTAATTCTTACTACGTAAGGCAATTAATTAGATAATTAGTGAGGTTTTAAGGTGAGGTAGAACAGTCTTGTTTCTTCATAAGTACTTTATATCTCTAAGCCTCTATAGAATAGTTCTGTTTTATCCCTTGATCTTATATAAATATATCATGGAACTATCTGTCTATCTCTAATATCTTTTGCCCTATCTATTTTAAAATCATTAACGGGTAAGTGCCCGATCTCTAAAATAATTCTGGAATGTCTACATTTTACTGCAATCTTTCGGTGAATTAGGTTTTTTGCAATTTTACACATTGATCTTATTCGTCACAATGAAACACATAATCATATTATACTTTTAATCGACTTGACGCGTATAATTTTATATAAAAAATATTAATTACTTTAATCTCGGATTTTCTGAAACCATTTTATCAGGTTTTCCCCACTATACATTATGCTTGGCACAATTAAGATGGTACACGTACATGTTCTTATGTTTCCTACATTATTAAAAAATAATGCCATTTTGATTTTCCACCCACTTGATAATTTACTTAACAGCTTTTTTGTTCATTATCTAGATACTATGGCTTCACGATTTCATATTTAACATTGCCTTAGGCTTGGACTTTATTATTTTTACTACCTTCAAATAAAAATATACTTACAAGCACTACAACAGAACTACCTTGCTATAATCCGCACGGGTTAAGCGAATGCATTCAAAGCTAATGTGTATGAAGCAGGCAAAATTTACGCACCTTATACATGCAGGATAAGCCACCACACGTACCCCAAGGCGCCCCCACCAGCAACAACGCACACAAGCAGTACACACAACCACCACCACAATCTCGACGATCTTTTCGCTCCGAAACCGAAGCATCATTAGAAGGATAGGCTCCACGACAAAAATCGCAATGGGCCGCGCCACCCATACAAGCAGTCTTAAATATACTTATTATATTTTGAGCAACCGCCGAGTTTCTTGCTGGTTCTTCTCGGTAGGAACTGCCTTCCGAACCAGCAGCAGATGTTGACGATTCAAAAGCACTTGTTTACAAGTTTACTTGAATAAAGAATATTTTGAATTATATAAATATATATATACTTCATTCAAAAATATACTTCGTAGATAGCCAATTGCATATATTACGTTATACGTGTGATCGTTAATGAATCTATTTACATTCTAACGACAGCGGGTGCTCGTTAATCGTTCATATCTCAACTACTATGTGAAAATGGTAACGCAAACACGTGCCTTTGTATAAACACTCATTGAGTTTCGTTTGATAAACGCTGGCCAGTTGAACGGCGAGCGTCAATGGTAAATGAACATAGCAGATTTTTATTGTATTGACGTATAGAACTTAATCTCACCTATTTTTGATATAACTACTCCATTATGATTTTTTTATCTATGTAGGTACCAACTTTGTTTTCGACTACTTTGTTTTCTTTCAATCTTCTTCTTCTTTAGGTGCCTCACCTACTAATGAAGCTTGGCGTTCATTTCTGCATATTATGCCTTCCTATTTGTAGCCAGACGGAAGAGTTCGGGAGCGCTCTTAATGCCCGTCCATTCCCGGATGTTTCGTAACCAAGATTTCCTTCTTCGACCAGGTCTCCTGTTTTCAGCAACTTTTCAGTTGCAATAACTCGTATCGGCCTGAGTACGTGGCCCAGGTATGCGACTTTGCGTTTTTGTCCAACTCGTCGTAGGACGTCCTCATTGGTTACTTTTTGAGTCCACGATATAGACATCAAACGTCTGTATGGCCACATTTCGAATGCTTCTATACGTTTTCTGAGATCCACTTTTATGGTCCAGGACCATATAAGAAAATCCGGATAGATTTTTTTCGATAAAGCAGTTTATTATAGAAATTTGCTAACTTAAATGGTATGACAGTTTCCTGTTTCTATTCGTATTGAATAATTAATAATTTACCTGGTTTTTAAAAAATATAATAAATGATTACAGAAACTTTATTTAAATTTTACTTAATTTGGTACCATTTCAGGATTAATGGGATTATAAATAAATAAATATATGGGACACTTAAACACATTGTCGACCGTCACCAAAGTAAGTAACTTAGTAATGTAAATATATACATATATAATTTTAAATACATACTTGAATACAAATATAGACCCAAACTCGATAACCAACTAATTGTTTATAATGTTGACCCTCGGCAAGAATCTAACCCACGACCGCGCAGCTGCATGCAGGGTCACTGCCAACTGCGCCAATGGGCCAACTAAATATATCTTGCGATCTACCCCAACTTTTTAAACTAATTTTGAGGAACAAAATTTAGCTGAGAAACATCTGCTCAATTTAATCGCTACTGATATACTGTTTCTTTTCTAATACTCGTCTAAGAAAATAATATAAGAAATTAAAGTACTGAAAATTATTTAAATTAGAACCAGAGCATACAAGAAGCAGAAAAAAAAGCTAATGGTATTGAAAAAAGGCAGAGTACAATAATAATATTGGTATTTGACTGTTATTTTTGTTATGTTTACGTAAAGTTGTTTTTATTCAGTTCAGTAGGCGGACTCGCAAGTGTTTCTTATTCTTGATATATTGTGTTTTTGCATCGCTGATCTCAAAGGCAAACGACATTGGTGTGACTCAGAAATACACATTCAAGGGGGGTCACCTTTATCGATGACATTCATTATTATATGTATCGTATGTTTGTACTGACTGTGGATTATATTATAATCTACTTTGTAGTACATAATTACGAGATTTAATCTTGATTCTGGCAAAATTTGATTGGCTTCTTCGTCGCAGTCATTACCCTCGATTATTTGGGACTTGTTTTCGGATTTGCTTCATATGTGCGGACTAGGACATTATTCTAGCAAAGTTTATTAGCTCTCGCGATGTCGATTTAATTATATCGGGTAACATCTTGATCAAACTCCAGGCCTCAATCTGATGTTTATATTAAGGCATTCAAGATTTTTTTTGTTTCCTCCCGAATCAGAACCATTGCTTCTGAATAAAAATTTACGTTTTTTGACTTGAATCTATTTTCTCGATTTTTTTCTTTCAAATCAAATGCTTGTTGTATAATTCTACTTAAATAAAGTATTTTAGTGAACTTGAATTTTTTCGCTTATACTTCACATCACATAAAAAGGGTTTCCTGAAAAAGTATGTTGAAAAATAGATATTGATGTTGCTACTTTGATGTTGATGAATAATCACAGTATACTGACATAGGTATTTAGTTTATCAAGACTTGAGGGATTTCCAATCAAATTTTCTGTATCTTTCCTCGTTGCAAATAACTGCCACGTTCTTATTTATCCTTACATATTTTTTTCATTGAAATATGTACGAACATTACAAAAATCGGAATAAATTATCTTTAGATTGTTTCCAATCAGTAACAATTTAAGATATCTTCAAAGCAAGAAAAAATGGACTTCGAACAAGCAAAAGCAAACCTAATATTATAGACCCAACCAAAGCGCAAGTTGTGATAGCTTTAAGTGGGTCTATATCCAAATTGATGTAACCTGTTGATAATCCTAGTATAAATAAATAAGTAAAAGTAATTTGAATAGCATCTCAAATAAAATTTACAAGAAATATTTTTTTTAATGCACCTTTTTTACTGTAAAACAGGGTATATACTTTTAAACGGAATCAATTTACAATTTATACAGATATAATAAATGTGGAAGTAAGTTTGTTGATCTCACTTCATTTTCGATAAAGGACGGGTCACAGAAGATGTATACACGTTTCTGTACCGTTAGAATTAGTACTAATGTCGGTTATTGTGTTAGTCACCAAAACGACGGTTGCTCCGGACATACAGTCATTCCTAGTGTAATCGTTAACGGACCAAATTTAATTACCCGCTTTGTAGCTATCGCGAAAATTGACGGGCCTTAGGAAAATCATTCTTATCTTAACCACCTAAAAGACTTTTTCGTATAAATTTGATGAATCGTCTCCAGACGATTTAAAACCAAAAGGTTTCTCTAGCCGACTTATATAGAGCAACATTTTAAGCCTGACCATGAAATGTGCGTTTTAGGTACACATAATATATGTATGTAGATATAGATATAACTAAAGCTAATGAAGAAGATATTTGATTATACTTAAAATTGCTGAACTATGCTGAATTGGCTGAAGAGCGCGCGAAATTGAAGCGATATCTTTTTGCTTGATTTAGCTTGTTTCCAGTGACCTTTAAATCCAAAACCTGTTTGCTAACTTTGAGCATCTTCATAAAAATGGGAGAAATTATGACTTAATGTCTCCCATTTTTATGAAGATGCTCAATTTTTTGTCAATTTTTATATATAAAAACCTACGATTGAAATCATGTGATCAAACGAGTGTTAAATATCAATGTGGATGGATATGTGACTAGAGGGAGACCGAAGAAAGGATTGAAATGAAATGAAATATTTATTAAAGGAACTATACAAATGCATTTATACAATGGCAACGAAGACACTGCAAAAGTAAAAACTGCGCTGCAGATGTCAACGCCCGCCTCCATAAAATAAAATAACAAACTGTGTTCCAAACAAAGTATACCCAAACTAAATTATGTTAAGGAACATTTTAATGTTTATTAAACATGTGTGCGTGTATCTGTGTGTCTATCTGTATGTTATGTCTGTGAGTTGAGTCAGTAAGAAGGTAAGTGATTAGTGTACAATAGTTAATAGTTAATTTTTGGATTGTGCGAATATGACAAGCAAATAAAAGGCGTAGCGCCAGAGTTGACGAAAGGTAACACAAAATGGAAGAGAAAATCTTGTGCCGATAACGCTTAGAGTGAAATATGGACTGGAGAATTATGATAAAGAGCTACGATTGAAGTGAATAAAGTGAAACAACGAAATAAAAAATCCTTTCGTCCCGACGTAGCCCGACATGTGAACCCAGAGTTATTATGGGCGAGGCACGTATAAACAACCAATTAATACATATTTAGGGTCTAATTGTGTTAGAAGACACCAGACGAGACATCATAATAAATCAAATAGTAGAGAAATGTTTATCACTTTCAAAATCTGTTTGCAAAATTCAAGGTCCTCAAGTCAATTTTAGAGGATAAAGCAAAGAGATGTGAGCCAAAATTTACCATCTTTTTGTCTCTCTAAGTAATGTGTATGTACGCGTACCATGTAAAAGAATCGAACTCAGTTACTCACATACTCTGAACTCTCCGTCGTACACGAAGGAATTATAAAAGATATATAATATTCATTAACGAGCAGATAAATGTTACTAGTTCAGGCTTGTTGCACGTGTTCAGAGGTAAAATAAATGGTGGTGATGAACCAATTACTATATTACAATGCTTGTTTCGATAATGCTTTGCGATTTTGTCGTAGAGTCTATCTCTTGATGATGCTTCGGTTGCGGGGCGAAACGATTGTTGAGTTTGTGATAGTGAACGTGTGTAGTGCTTGTGTATTGTGGTGGCAGTGGTGGGGGTTTGTGCAAGTGTTTTTTACGCATCCTGCATGTATCGGGTATGAAAAAACGGATAGTCCACTATACATTTAACACTATATATATTTTCTATTTACTGTATCGCGGATTATAGCAAAATAATTTTAGTATTTCTTTTGTATTATGGATCTCCGCAAAGTAACACTTAATTCTATAAATGATATATTATTCAATTTTGATATAGCTAATTTCATATCTCCTAATTCTGAATTCAGTAGTTGATTTATGTTATCTATTACAGTGTACTACGCCTTGACTCGCGTACCATATGCTTCATAAATATGTAACAGTTCACGATAAAACCATCTGGTGTATAACAGACTAGAAGATTCTCATTACATTGAAGTTGTTATAACGAATTTTGTTCCTCTTTTTGCAATTAAATATATCGAAAGCAGTGTAAAAGATCAGATTAAAAATGTTAAAACCTAACGCCGCATGCGTTTTTATTGAATGCTCGGTCATCATTATCATTCTCCTGCCCTTATCTCACTCTAAGTGCGGTCGGCACAATATGTTACAAACATGTTGTCACACGATTTGGCTACGTATTTTACGACCGGCCGCCTGCCTGACGTCAACTTACCTTAGTCGCCTTTTACAACCCCTCGGTAAGAAAGGAAGGTGGTCTATTTTATTTTGCCGGATACCACACGGCAATTTTCGTTCAACACTCGGTAGTAGCATAAATAAAAAAAAGAAAATGGAATGCACGGAATTTAAAAATGAAACCATAGTATACAAAAAGCTCGCACATTGACACGTAGTACTAAGCCAACGACGCACGCACATTTTTGAAAATAAATATTTTAAACATTTTCTCTCTTCACATATTCACTTGCTATAAAAAGCAAAAGAAATATGTGATGGTTGAAATAAAACTTACTACTATAAAACTATGAGTGCTTCCAAGCTGCTATAGCCTAGCGGTGCGACTCTGTAGAGACGACGTGGGTTCAAACCCCGGGAAGACACCAATGAGTTTTTCTATTAAATAACCTTTGTGTCTAATTGATAATTGCAATTTATCACACGCTTCTCGGTGAAGGAAAACATCGTGAGGAAACCTGCATATCTCTAGAGAATTCTGGGGATATGTGTAACCTACCAATCCGCATCGGAGCAGCGTGGTAGGTCTTAGCTCCAATTCTTCTCTCCAAAAAAAAACAGAGAGAGGAGGCCTTAGCTCAGCAGTGGACTTAGTAACAGGCCGCTACTTTACTTTACTTTACTATGATTGCTTAGATGAAGTATCGCTTTCCGATTTTGTTGTAGTATAGTTAATTTCCTATTGTGTTGCGTACATTGAATACCTTTTAATAGCGAATTTTATCAAAATAATAGTCTTCTCTCTAGCGTGTATCCCAGCCTATGCGAGGGTCCGCTTACTATAGCAAACTAATACTATTATTAGAAAAATACTTCATTCGACTCTGCGACAAGGCGGCCATATTTGTTTTCGCTGTGATCTGAGGATACAGCCTCTGACATACGACGCTGCGTCACTTCGCACTTACGTAATCGACACCCGGCGGCCTCGCAACTTGCTACCATAGTCATAGTTTAGCAATGTGGGACTCTTCTAATCAATTATATGTACAGTTAAATACCATATAACTAGTTTTTAATAGTAATCTATGATGTTTATCTCATTGACTAAATGTACGTAACGACAAGCCTAGTGCGTTCCATACTCTACGTAGTGTAAGATATGCTATGCTTCGTCATATAGCATTGACTTATACACCATAATATTCGTTAATGAAACATTTAATCTGAACTGAAGTCTGAATCGGAAATTCATTTGGAAGTATCGACGTTTGGGAATCAGGAGTCAAACTCCGTAACATCGTCAACGGATCATATCGGACCTATTACATCCGGAATATCCTGTACCTAGATGATATAGATACAAATGCATTGCGAATGCGAACGGTGTGGTAATAAAGGGCTGCCAATTATGGTTTTTCTATCAAAAGACGGAATTGTAAAAAAATACTCGAACTGGAGACACCTGGATCACTGGTGATCTGATTTTGGACCTGCCGATCGATCTAGACCTCCCAATTTCTCGCCTGAGCAATTTAACCATGTAGATGTTATTTCAATGCTTAAAAATAGCAAATTAATTGCTTACAAGTTGACTGGTACAGATCCCTTTTAGGGATAAGTCCTTTGTACATGTGCTATTTTTTTCTTTCTTTTTTAATATTTTTATGTTTGTACAATAAAGAAGGAGATAAATAAATAAAAATGAGCATAAAAGGACGTTTTCATAAAATGAACCCTAGCTAAACCTCTCCTTACCCCTGAAGGTCGCTGCATGCTCAAATTCTTGAAAAACTTTGAAGTAGTTCTCAAAATTCCGATTATGTATATACAAGATCGTTCTCAGTTATATTTACACACGTGTTTGCTATTCTAATACACCATTGGATCATTGTTTAAAATTATACTTAATTTTTTTTACCAAAAATGATTCATCGACGCAGTTCCGCTATGACTAAACATTGACGTTTGTGATAAAATCTGTTATTCGGAAACAATCGTATAGTTAGACCTATCGAATAATTTATTAAATCATAATGCACCTATTAGGTACTTTCAGTGAACTACTACTACTTTTAATATACAATTTTGAAAAGCTGTGAACGAAGAGACCAATCAACCCGTGACTCCATCAGGTCACAGATTCGTAGCTCGAGCAGACGCCGATGAGCTTTCCTATTCAGACCTACTATTCATGATTGAATTTTAAAAGCTTAAATTGGCACGAAGTCGCGGGTGTCACTAGTTTACCAATTAAATGTCTTCTTTCTTTGGTTAAAATATCATGGTACCCTCTCCGAGTTGTAGAAGAATGAAAAAGACAATATAATTTGTAACGCCATAATTTTTATTAAATTTCATTTGTTTTACTTGCTCCTTTTGTGTCTTTAGTCTCGAGTGCACATATTGATCCAGGTACATAGCTTCTTTTCTAACAATATTTATGTACAATATAGAAATAAATATGCCTATGCCTCTTTCGGTGTATACACATGGTATATCTACCCAAATTTATACAGCACTGCAAATAATTCACATTTTATTGACTTTTTAGTGTCACTCTCAGTGCCGCCCACATCAGAACCGATAAGACTAAGGGCGTATTCATAATTATTTTTTTAAATTAAAATCGAGGTCCTATTTCGTTGTATAATTATTATAGTGTACCTAACACTATAATAATTATCACCAAAAACAACATTCCGTGAACGCTGACATGATATCGCGTGCGTGAGATATCCTCATGTTATATAGACTAATCTCAGTCTAATGTATGGCCTCTTTTACACTGCTGGGAGTGGCGATTTTAATCCTACTTACTGTCAACGACCCGAAATCAAGTATTAGACTTCCACACTTAATTTTAGCTTGGCCATTACAGCAGTTTAAAATAACCACTAAAAATAAGACTGATACATATATGATACGAATACGTGGATGAACTCAGTACTGCTCTCCGAAATTGCGCGAGTTAGCAATGACGAAATCTAATTACAAGAATTATATTTTGAAAATAACACCTGTCTAATCTCTCTTGTTGCTTCGGGCATTTAAGAACGCGCAATAGAGTTTAATTAACGAATATGTTGAAATAGAGACAAAACTCTATATGGATATATATTTTATGATATATATATTTTATGAAGGATAACGTTTAATTGACCCACCGTAAATATAGGCATCCTATATCATCGTGAAGGTCAAATCACGATCGCAAACACAAATACCTTAATTCTTGTACATAACGTTTTCGCTGGTTAAGACGAGGTTCCTGTTTCCTGAAGTTTGTTTTTTGTGGCTTTACTGCCAACGGTGTATATTATCAATAAAAAAAAGGTAAAGTAGCGGCCTGTTACAATGCCACTGCTGGGAATGGGCCTCCTCTCTCCGTCTCTGGAGAGAAGGGTTGGACCTACCACGCTGCTCCAATGCGGATTGGTAGGTTACACATATCTCCATAATTCAGGTATGCAAATTTCCTCACGATCTTTTACTTCACCGAAAAGCGTCTTTTTTTTGCAATGATCAATTAGGCACATGAGTTTTAATAGAAAAACTCATTGGTGCCCGCCCGGGTTCGAACTCGTGTTCCCCTCTTAAGAGTCGCACGGTCTTACGGCTATCACAGCACTCTTAAGTATTATCAATGCCATAATTGAAATCATTATTGATGAATTATGGTTGAATCCCGACGACTAGTAGTAATATTGCCGTAGCCATATCTAAAGCGTCAGCCGGCACGTAGGTGCGACGGGCGGCGGTGCGAGACGCTGCGCCCCCCTGACCGCGTTCTCACGACCGCTCATCGCCAGGTGCCCGGACCTGACCTCTGCCATCTCGCACGCGTCCTTGACAATCTTCGCCAGTGTACGAAGAATCTCATGCACATTCTGATGATAAGAAACTTTCTCAGTACATTGCAGTTTCCGTTTCTCTCAATCAAGACGTAAAAGCTTATTAATTTTAATCTAGCTGCCCTGGCTTCATATCGCCTTTTATCTCCTATGGATCTCATAATATTCCACAGTCTAAGCTATCTTCTTCAACCTATTCGACTGGTTCGAACAGCTATAGGTAAATTATTGCTTTTACTATTTTTCTTCGTATTCCTTCATATTTTCTTGGACCTCTATGAATATTTCAAAACCAAAATAAGCTAAATCGTATTTCAAAAACGTTCTCGAATTTCAGCGATACAGATAAACTGGACTGGCCCGTTGGCGCAGTTGGCAGTGACCCTGTCTTCGGCTCCATGGGTCGCGGGTTCGATTCCCGCCGAGAACCAACATTTTCTATTTAGAATTTGTTGGTTCTTCGAGTCTGGGTGTGTATATGTATTTAAGTATGTATTTAAAACTATATATGTATATATTTGTTGTCTCTCACCCATACCACAAGTATTAAGTTACTTACTTTGGGGATGGACGAACGTGTGTGTAAATGTGCCATATATTTATTTATGTATTTATAATTTTATATATACTGATTAATAAAAGCTAGAAAATTCTTAAGTACTTGCCTGTCCATGTGTGAGATATTTAATATAGAAAAACACGTAATAGCACCTTGGTAAATCCGTTCAGTACATTTTGGTAAAATCCTTCATATACAAACACTGTTTTTATGGACTTTGTGTTTCATTATGTATAGATATTAATTGTATTTATAGAAAAACGGAGTTTCTTTTTTTCTCTTATCTTTTCTATTTATGGATTTTACTTACATTAAACCTACAATACTGGCGATTAGTATGTTGGAACTTCGAAAACCAGCTCGCTAAATTAGTAGATAAATGTTAGAGGTAAACAGAAAACAGGTTTATAGTGGAGACATTGTCAATTGTATAATTAAGGCGCTGAACAGAGCTGGCGCAAATTCAGATTTCGGCATATAAGCCACGCCCACAATGTCTGCGACGGCGTAGCGACACACTTAATTTTTTAACACCCATTGTAGGTGTACACTATTTTATCCAAACTTTTTTTGTACAATTTATTTAAAAAACTTATGTCTAATTAATCTTATAAAACGAAGTATGCTGAAACTATAACTAAACACCTAAAAAAAGACATATTATCAACAAGGAATAGTCACAAAAGGCGGCAGGTAGCGACACACGTCCGTATAGCAGCGCGCCTCAGCGATCACTGTCTATATTCGTAGATGTAAAAGAGAAGCGAGACGATGACTCGTTTCAGTTTTGCTATTTTCTAAAAAATATTTAATTTGAATGAAATATCTTAATTAATTCAAAATTTAAATCTTACATTCTCTTTATATTATAATGATTTATTATTCTTATTAATTTTACCAATTTTTGTTGATAAATATTAGAGATATTTACGATAAAAGTAAAAATCAGAGGTCTATTTACCAATTTTTTTTATCGAAAAAAAGTATCGTAATCGTGTTTTGAAATCTTACATTCTCTCTGAGATATGATGTATATTAACATATATTTTTGTTTTAATCGTCATCCCTATAGCTTTTGTTAAAAACGTGATTAAAGTCAGCCTATTTGGCTCTGTTCAGCGCCTTAAACTTAAGTTCAATGCACCCATTACTTTGCATTACATATATCTATATATGATATAACTTGAATAAAGAGTTCTTAAGATTGAATCCAATAAAAACAATGGACGGTCCACTATCCTATAACTAACTAAATAATAATACATTAGGCGTTATTTTGTGGAATTAAACAGTACTAAAGTTATGCCGTGTCCGGCTGCATAGAATAGATCACCCTCATTTCTTACCGAGGTGTCGTAACAGGCGACTAAGGTAAGTGGACGTCAGGCAGGCGGCCGGCCGTAAAATACGTAGCCAAATCATGTGACATGTTTGTAACATGTTGTGCCGACCCCACTTATAGTGGGATAAGGGCAGGAGAATGTATGTAAACAGCACTAAAGTTATGAATGATTTTGCTATAATCCGCGTTTGTTAAGAAAATCAAAGTAATACTTAGTGTAGGAAGCAAGCATGCAGAATAAGTAACCGCAAGTATCACAAGACACCACCACCACGACCAACAACAAACTACACGAGCACTACACACATTCGCTACGACAAGTTAGATCAGGATATAGGCTGCACTTCAAAATCGCATAGCTTCGGTTATAAGGTGAAATGACTCGACTTTTATCTCATCGTCTTCTCTATACTCCTCGTCTGTCTATTGATATAAACTGCATAAAAATACGCGCAGCAGTTCTGAATCTCTCAAGTAAAGATAATGAAGCAGCTAACCTAACAGAAGGATAATTTAATATTATTTTAAACAAACATTTAAGCTATATGCTATCGATGTATACCTTAGCTGTTTGGACGCCCAGTTGGAGTAGATCCTCGAGGTCGTAGATGCATCTGGTGCTCCCGATGCATCGATTAGCAAAGGGAGAGGTCAATGTGTAGAGAGGCCCCGACCTGGAGATAACTCTCCGCGTTACAGAGATGCTGATGACGGAGATGGGGGTAATTTGTAAAACGTTAGCCTATCTTCGCCACCAATGGCTTCGTGGAGCACTGTCAAGATTTTACTCGGTGAGAGTCCGACATATCCGCCGCTCGTCGCCGTCGAGCGGCGATGTCCCATAGTAATTTTTCCAGACGTAAAAAAAAGTACCGTAACTACTTTCGATATTACCTGATTCTAAAGTTTCCATCACAATATTTTTAACATTTAAAGTGAAGTAAAGTAGCGGCCTGTTAATATCCCACTGCTGGGAATAGGCCTCCTCTCTCCGTTTCTGGAGAAAAGGGTTGGAGCTAAGACCTACCACGCTGCTCCAATGCGGATTGGTAGGTTACACATATCTCCAGAACTCACGATGTTTTCCTTCACCGATAAGCGTGTGATAAATTGCAATAACCAATTAGATACTTGAGTTTTAATAGAAAAACTCATTGGTGCCTGTCCGGGATTGAACTCGTGTTCCCCTCGAAAGAATCGCACGGTCTCACCGCTAGGCTATCACAGCTCCTGTGAGCTGTGATAGCCTAGCGGTGAGACCGTACGACTCTTTTAACATTTGTGATGTTAAAATCATTTAACACGTTATGGTTTTAAAATAGTACATAGCGATAACGATATCTCTAATGTTAAATATTTACAACTGGTGTAGTTGATAATTAATTTTTGTTATCACAAACTAGTTACTTTGGCTGTTTTGTTTAACACAAGGTGAGCACGTTCTAACAATGTTATGTTTTTTGTACCCAGTTGACGTTAAAACTATAACTTTTTTTTAATAGCCGTGATGACGTTACAGTGAGAGCGCTCGACATTAATTTAACGGGTTTGGAATTTTGTAAATCTTAAATGGAATATATTTTCTCCCTGCATTATTTTCTTACCCATATAGTATTGCTTATACTGTAGTTGCTCAGTCGGAGAAATTTCAAAAAATCGCCACTTATTATTATTTTTTTTATTGTGTAATAGGCGACCGCAATCTTGCCTGATGGTAAGCGATGATACAGTTCTTCAAAGATGCCTATATAATAAGAATTGAGTGGGAGAGGGAGATGGGAGGGAGAATTTGCTAGGAGAAGACCATCCATTGGAGAGTAGAATATGAAGCGTACACCGTACCACTCTAAAGATTGGCATCTCACACATATTATAGTCATACTCTAAGTCAATAGTTTCTTCATATTGTATAATGCATCTTATAAATAATAAATCTTATAATTAGTTGTCCGGGTTTGAACTCGCGACCGAAGGGTCACGCTGTGTCACCGCTCGGCTATCGCGGCCTGTTTCTAAGAGATTGTATATTTTTCGGTCAACGCACGGACGCGTCTCTTAAACAATTTTATTATCATGCTTTTATTAAAGTCACACGTACATTGATCTTAGTTTTAAATATGCTAAGTATTTTTGTTCGTAAATAATACGATTATAATAATATAATAATAATTTAAAAAAAAAACAACTGTTATTGTACTTGTACAAATTGTACTTGCTACAGAAATAAAATATACATTTCAATAGTGACCGCAGCCTTTATTATATTCCATATGAGTAAATAAAAATAATAAAACGAGTGTGTGTGTGTCTGTATTAAATTCAAGTTAAACGGTGTCGATGATTGATATATTTTAATAGAAAATTTCCACTATGACTAATACTTCTTAGCTCGTTAAGGGTATTCAATTAATTTGAATGGGGAAAATTGTAAAAAAATTGTATTATATTGTATAAAAGTAGTTATTGTGAGTTAACCGTAAGAGATAGAAACATGCTGTCGCAGACTTTTTTGTAGTATTTTTATAGATCTACAATTCTCTAGTATATTTGTTTAGCGTAACTCTCCTGGTTTACGCAGCGCACGCGACTAAAGTTCCCAGCAAACAAGTTTTTCAACAAATGTTTGATCTCTTCAACACAATTTACATAATACTATGTAATATGTACCTACTATTTACCTAAACCATCCGGAAGTATTCCACTATCTTTTGGTGAAAACCGTACCTAAAAATCCGTTCAGTAGATTTTAAGAAAATCAATTACATACAGACAGACAGCTTTTTGGGACTTTGTTTTATAATAAATATATATGTACATTTTCCAGCTGCCTGTCACCCATAACACAAGTATTAAGTTACTTACTTTGGGATCGGTGGAAGTGTGCCATATACTTATTTGAGTTACGAGCAAGGTTGCGCAACGATTTAAACTCATATGTCGAGGTACTATTTTACTAGAGCAAGGGTGCTTTTTAAACGGTCGGGCCAAAAATCTTTAGCGGGCCACTATAGGGACCATTTATATTTTAGCTGTGCAATTTAAATAGCGTATTATCAAATGTGTATGTACTAGACATAATTAAAATTACTAAAATAATTTTAAATATTCCACAATTAAAAATAAATAAATATTCATGTTATCATTTCAAAACAATTTTGATGTAACTAATATCAAAATACTCAAAACTATATCATCATCATCATCATTATCATTATCCTTCCCTTATCGCAATCTAAGAGGGATTCTTCCCTTATCCTTATCATCATAATATGTCACAAACATGTTGTCACATGATTTGACTACGTATTTTACGACCCGCCGTCTGCCTGACGTCAACTTACTTTAGTAGTATTTTTAGACCCCTCGGTAAGATAGAGGGTGGTCTATTCTACTCAACCGAAAGCCACAACGTGGGTCAAATTACCTTAGTCGCCTTTTACGAGACCTCGGTAAGAAATAAGGGTGGTCTATTCTAATACCGGATACCACATGGTAAACTCACAGCCATATAATAATGATAACTTTTAAGTATGTACAGGTAACCCTTCTATAACACGGTAAAAATGTTTTTATAAAAAAACCGTGTTGTGTGAAACACTCACAATCTATACTTATTATAAAACAAAGTCCCAAAAAGCTGTCTGTCTGTATGTAATGGATTTTCTCAAAATCTACTGAACGGATTTTTGTACGGTTTTCAACTACAGTGCAATACTTCCGGTTGGTTAAGGTTAATAGTACATATCGGTATTACGTAAATTGTGTTGAGATCGCGCAGTTGTTAAAAAAACTTGCTTGCTGGGAGGTGTAGTTGCGTGCGTTGCGTAAACCAGCAGAGATACGCTAAAGTAATGTACTCGAGAATTGTAGATCTATAAAAATACTACAAAAAAGTCCGCGATAGCATGTTTCTATCTCTTATGGTTAACTCACAAAAAAAATGTTTAAAATTTGAATTACAGAAAAAAATTGTGACAGGCGGATTTCCACGCGGGCAACGCCACGGGCACAGCTAGTTTAATATAAGACTCTTCTTTGCTACACGTTGTGAAGTTTCTATTATTCGTAGACGGGCCATTCAAAATTCGTTCGCGGATCACATTATGGCCCGCGGGTATAGGCTTGAGCAGGCCTGCAGGCTTACCGTGAGCACTTATTGCGACTCAATTGAAGCCCTATGTTGAATTGTTTTGCTTTTTCATACTATGTCGTGTTAAAGACGCATAGTTTAAGTCGATGCCGAATAAAATCCTAGACTTGATCGCAAACGTATTCCATTCACTCATATTTATATAATAGGTGTGCGATCCAAATGAAACTCAGTTAAAAACACTTCATAGTACGAAAAGAAAGCGATTCAGTTTAGGCACCGACTTTGAATTGTAAATGAATCGTTTTCTAAAAATTGATCGTAGGCCTACTGTACTAGAGTCTTAATACGCCGTGCGTCTACGTCACACAGTCTAACTAGACTGCGCGTCCGTCCGACTGTGCGGCGACGCTCTGCGCGTGCGCACGTATGGCGAAGAGAAATGCTCTCACACGTCAGCGAGTTTCACTTGCAGTTGGAATCGACATGAATCACATACGCACCTGATTTTAACACACTTATCTGCAACAGTTTGTTCGATGATTTCTCTCAAAATTACGTGGATCGGAGTTTTATAATTAAAAAACCGATAGAAACCCTTCTATCACTAATAGCTTTAAAGGAATGGGCCTTGATGGTTGTTGATACCTCGTTTCATGGTGTGCGAGATGTTTTATCGGTGATTGAGCTAGAGAGATATTATATCCTTTCGTTTGGTCTTTTTAGTGCTTGAATATTATCTGCTTATTACCTAATACTGATTAGGACGTGTCAGACTAATACGAGAAACCTTAAGTAGGTGACTAGAAATAGCAAAAATAATGTATTTTTAATAAATTTCACAGTGTATAAGTGTTGTATGACAAGATATCGAAAAGTTGAGTTTTGGATTTACTTTTACTTGTAATATTTTAAAATGCTAAATTTTTTTTCAAGTTAAATCTGATACCATACTTACATTATTCTATAAATCTTTTTACAAATTGAAATCACATTTTTTCGCAAAAGTAAATGTAAAAAATATAAATTATTGTAAATAAATTTTCATTTATCAAAAAAATAAATTACGCGAATGAATAAGGCCACAAATCTTAAAAAATCTCTTAAATACGCCTTCTAAATAGGCTGCGATTTATCTAATGTAATAAGAAATAACGATGTTATTTTTACAATAGGGAAAGTTCAATTTATCTAATTTCTTATCGATTCCTCTGATTAGAAGCGGCTTTTCTGTTTGTTGGCTCTACAACCGACAGATCGAAGTATAACGTGAATTATTTCACGTTATACTTCGATCTGTCGGTTTTGTATATTATTATTAATAGGTGTACAAAAAAACGTGGAATGTAATTATACTTTTGAACATAAAAGTAGTTATTGTGACTTAACCATAAGAGATGGATAACATTTTTGTAGTATTTTCGTAGATCTACAACTCTCAAATACCAAAAGATAGTGCAATACTTCCGGATGGTTTAGGTAAATAGTACATATCGGTATTATGTAAATTGTGTTGAAGAGATCGAGTAGTTGTTAAAAAACTTGCTTGCTGGGAGCTTTAGCGTGCGCTGTGTACAGCAGAGATACGCTAAAGTAATGTACTAGAGAATTGTAGGTCTACAAAAAAGTCCGCAATAGCATGTCTTTATCTCTTATGTTTAACTTATAACTACTTTTATGTTTAAAGTTTGAATTCTAGTAAGAAATTGTGACACGCTGATTTCCACGCGGGCAAAGACGCTGGTACAGCTAGTATCTAAATAAAAGAAACAATGTTACGTATATTTCTAATTTTTGACGCACCAATGACGTGTAGCCAGCATCTCTTCTTTTTCGTATACGAAGGTATTACACGGATTTCCGCGCAAGAACAGCTGATCGTGCAGTGAACGCGGCCGCGAGGTCGTTGACCTTACTTTCGCCTCTTCCACACCTCTATTGGCGTATTGCTCAATCTAAACATCTATCGACATTTTTACCGTATCGATTATAATAGTTGCATTAAGGAAAAAAATGTTTTTTTTTTAAATAAACTAATCAATTTACTAAATGTTAATTGAATAGAAATTCTTATTTTTAGCACCTTATAAATAAAAAAATAATTATTTTATAATGTATTTGTTATATTTTGTATTTACACTCTAGGGCAACTATTGCTTAATTTTGTATTACAATTTAAGTTTGTTTTAACAGAATCCTAAATAAATAGAAAACGCTAAAATTTAAAATACAAGTTAAGACAATAATCATAAAGTAATATTAAGTATTATTAAAAAAATCAAGTTTACATACGTATACATTACGTACGTACATACTACTACTAGATACAACTTACTATAAACCTAAACCTTTTAAAAGAATTGTACTATCTATTACTAAAAACCATACAAAAATCAGTCCAGTAGATTTTGGGAAAATCTATCACATACAGTCAGGTTTTGGGAAATTTGTATTATAATAAATATAGATTTAAATATTCGATTTATATAGATATATAAATTTGCGATATTCCGCCGTGTGGTATCCGGTTGAGTAGAATAGACCACCTACTTTTCTTACTGAGGTGTCGTAAAAGGCTACTAAGGTAAGTTGACCCACCGTGTGGTATCCGGTTGGGTAGAATAGACCACCCTCTTTCTTACCGGTCGTAAAATACGACTAAGGTAAGCTGACGTCAGGCAGACGGCCGGTCGTAAAATACGTAGCCAAAGCATATGACAACATGTTTGTAACATGTTGTGCCGACCCTACTTACAGTGGGATAAGAGCAGGAGGATGATGATGATAAAATTGCGATATTCTAAAATCTTTCTTTCTTTTTGTAATTTTTTGTGTATAAAAAAGCAACACTAATGTAGCCAGAGAGCATGGTGGAGAGGACAGCCCGGTGTCTGACGGCGGCTGTGAAAAAATTGGTATCGGCTGAAGATGATGAGGAGGAAGCTGCGTACGATAGGGCTGATGATTTGGTAATGGAATGCAACTGGACGTAGTGCCGCTAGTTCGTAACGCTCGTCGTCTGATTGTTGTTATAACTTCACTGCATTACATCGACCGTAGATACATTGTCGTGCTAATTTTCTTTTAACACTGACGCAAAAGACTTAAAAATTTTCAATCGGTTTAAAAAAAACCGAGGTCACTATTATTTCACTTTTATTTTCACTTCGTAATTCGCTCTTGATCGCTTTTCGCAAACTGAACCTCGAAGCGCACGATACGTTCGCTTATATACCGATGACGACTATGTTCGTGAATGTTCGCGACTCCTTAGGGAGATCGTAAGCAGATCTTTTGTAAACAACCTGAATGTTCCAGATGATTCCATATGAATGATCGTATTAATAATCAATAAACTAAGTAACCGCTTGAATTGATGTATTTATACATGTTTTTATTAATAATTTTCTCTTTCGTCACTAGGAAATTGTTTAGACATATGACGGATTCTATTATACTTTTATTATTCTGTTATTTATGTTTTTCACTTTATAATATTTTCATTATCATTATAACGTACCATAATAATATTTTTTTTTAAATAATTTAAATGTAGAAAAGATATTTAATTATTAAAACTGAGTCTACCCTGTATAAATAACGTCTACCCTGTAAAATATCTTGTGTATAAATTAATATTTAATTTCAAACGAAAGCTAATTTTATACAAACTCATAATAATAAATAATATGATTACACTAATCAAAAAAAATACGTTTGATTTAGCTACTCTACGAGCTTGCACAGGGTATTTGTTAATGACGAAATGTAAACTAATTACAAGAATCATATTTTAAAAAGAACAACCGTCGTGTTTCCTGTTCTCTTCTCGGTAGAAGCAATTTTCCGAACTATATACCAGTAAACGTCCCTCATATAGTTGGTCGATAATACATATATAAAAATTCTACAATAATAAAAATAAATATTGTCAATATATCGTTGAATTGTTGAAAGAGATTGAATGGGTTGACTTTTGAGAAAATTGCCTCCTATTTATTGAATAAGCCTAAAGGAAAAATATCTTTGTTATTTAAATTTGACGGTTAAAATGCACTTATTTACAAGTGCGCTTAAATAAAGAAGCTGTGATAGCCCAGCGGTGAGACCGTGCGACTCTTTCGAGGGGAACACGAATTCAAACCCGGGCGGGCACCAATGAGTTTTTCTATTAATACTCATGTGTCTAATTGATAATTGCAATTAATCACACGCTTTTTGGTGAAAGAAAACATCGGTAGAAAACCTGCATATCTCTAGAGAATCCTGGAGATATGTGTAACCTACCAATCGCATTGGAGCAGCGTGGTAGGTCTTATCTCCAACCCTTCTCTTCAGAATCGGAGAGAGGAGGCCTATTCCCAGCAGTGGGATTGTAACTGTTATGTAATTGTGTATTTTAAATAAAGAATAATTTGGATATCATTTTTCACATTGTTATTAATATGATTTCAATGCTACAAAACATTATCTTGTCCGCTGATAATATACTAAATACTTTTCCTGTCGCAGTAGATAAACTACAGTTTTCCTGGCAGTTTGTGACCGCAAAATTCCGTTTAACTAATTTAACGCTCAATATGCAGTTGGTTGTTTACTATTAAATTCACGATGACGTTATGTTCGAAGTAAAATCAAACTGATAAATTTACTATTTAAATCAATTTGTCATTGAATATAATCACAAAATACATAAATTCAAGTTCAAAATATTTTTTATTCAAGTAAACCTGTAAACAAGTGCTTTTGAATCGTCAACTTTACTGCTGGTTCGGAAAGCTGTTCCTACCGAGAAGTGCCAGCAAGAAACTCCGCGACATATATGGTTTATAGAAGCAGTTACTTTGCGGAATTCCATATTACAGAAGCTATAACAGAAGTACTTTGCTATAATCCGCGTTATGTTAAGAGAATGTATTGTAAGGGGTAATAACAAGAGATCGCTACTTGCGTGCGCATTACGCGTGCAGCTTATGGATAACGAACATAGCCGCAGATGAATGAATTATAGATTTAGGATTCATTAATACTCACTTCTGAACATTCTTTAACAGTATGTAATGCTAAATGCATAAAGCAGGCAAAATGTACATGATGATGCTTCGGTTTCGGGGCGAATCGATCTTAGAAATTTTGGTGGTGTTTGTGTGCATTGTTGCTAGTGGAGGCGTCTTGGGATACGTGTGGTGACTTGTCTTGCATGTGTAAGGTACGTGAATTTTGCCTGCTTCATACACTTAGTATTGCATGCATTCGCTTAAAAAAAACTTGCAAAGTAGTTCTATTATATTTTTAAATTTAAACTATCGTGAGTAGTATTCATAGTTAATATATAGATACCGGCTATAGTCAAGTATCAGTTCCCGTCGCGATAACGTCGTGGAAAGAGCTCATGAATAAGTGCCCCGGATGGGTTCGAAACTATTCGGGTTAATCCGATAATATTAGACGTGAGTATAGCCGGTATCTATATATTAACTAATTTTGTTATAGCTTTTTTTTTCACTGTCGTTTTCGATTTGTAATATCATTGTGAAGACTATAGAAAACTTCGTTATATAAGTTGTTTGAACGCGTTAAAATGAGACGTACGCACATAATGTATGTGGAAAGTGGAAAAGCTTTTTACCTTATTAGACAACTATGTAAACGTGTACTGAGAGCAATTGCTGCTAAATTCACACGGACAGTGTAATTTTTTCTATTGGTCAATAACATTTTGGGAGTTTATCTTCGTATGGCTGGACTTAACGATTTCAAAAAGGTCGCGGGGAGTGGTCGTCCATCGGTTGACAAAGCAGAAGATGTTATCTTGAGTGGCAAGGTTAAGCTGGTTCGGTATAAAATATACCTAAGACTAGTATAGTATCCTCTCTGGCGGGGACCTGCAGGCTTACCATGAACTCTTATTGCGACTCAATTGAAGACGTAAACGACGACCGCGAACCGCTTTCTTTTCGTACCATGAAGTGTGAATTGCATTGGGGTCGTAATGTTTGAAAAGGACAACGTTATATGAACTATAGATAACTCTGTCTCTTTTACTGACATGTTCTTAGGACGAATTCCGTACGCTCATTCGACAACGACTTAAAGTGTGCTTCTGTAAGACGTCATGGTATGAAAAGGCAAAACAATTTAGTTTACGTCTTCAATTGAGTCGCAATAATAGTTCATGGTAGGCCTGCTGCTCCTATAGATCATTCGTTCCAATTCATTTGAGCATTAAATACCCACAGTTATGTACCATGTTTCGTTTTTCCAGTTCGTTTATGAAAAAAAATGATTTTGAATCAAAAATTATGCATTGAATTAAAAAATTTTACATTGGTGAAAGGTTATTATTACTTATCATTTTCCATCCATCCATCCTCCTGCCCTTGTCCCACTCTAAGTGGGGTCGGCACAACATGTTACTAACATGTTGTCACATGATTTAGTATTTTACGACCGGCATCATTTTATTATAAGTTAATTTAATTAATTAATAAGCAAGGAACATCATTAAACATTGGGAAAATTATTATTTATTCATCATTTTTTTAATACATCTTACTTTATCTAGCTCGTTTGTTGTTAAAATGTAAATGTTGTAACAAGCTATTATTAAAATAAAATTGACAACCATATTTCATATAAGTAGATGCAGTTACTTTTGATACCATATACAGCACATATATGTTTGTTGCGTTCGTTTAAGAGCACGTTTTTACAATTATTTGTGATGCGATTTCAAAATGTCAATAAACTGAAGTCTCAATTTTCTTATTAATTAATTGTAATTTGTACCATTGTGTTATATGTACTTGTTGTTCGTCTAATGTTTTCCATTGTGTCACTTGTGCTGAATTGTAATTAATTGTTGCCTTTTTAACGCTCTCCCTGGATCCGCTGGGCACGCAACGAAGTCAGGGTCGCTACCGTTCTCCAGATGGGTAAGACTTTAATACAGGTCACTTCCTAGCTTAGCCTCGGAATTCGTAAAAAAATCAAATTCAAAAATTATATTTTTAAGTAAACTTGTAATTGTAGACCTTGCGTTTTAGTGATACTTTTTTGGTCTCGATTCCTGCCCAGACAGATTTTCACAATTAAAAGTAAAAAGCTAGTCATTACTGGCTACTAGTAAAAGTAACGTTGCGAACCAGTTTAAGACTTATTACCAGCAAACACGCCTTAGTCAATGTAAAAGTCGATTTAAGTACATTGGTTTTTTTGTTATTTATACTAATTTTGTAATTTTTATTATAATTTTTTAGTTAAGCAATTTATATTAGGTATAAACTATATAGAAAAAATTGTTATAAATTACAAAGCAATAGGATTATTTATATTAACGTCACAATGTGTAAGATTATTTTAATTATGACCTAAAGAATAACCTTAAAGTATTTCTTTTACCAATTTAAACAAATATTTAAGGGTATATACGAGTCTAATTAATAAAATTTATTATTTTTAAACTATAACAAACATTTCTTTTTAATACATCGATAGGTCTGCCTTCTAAAAGTTCTGTATGCAATAAATAAGACTATAGTAATAGTTTCTGAATTACGTGAATTCAAGATCAAAGATTTGCAATAATAAATCGCAATATTGTCATGAAATAAGACAAATAATTAAATCTTTACCATATCAGATGAAGCGAAACAAAGTCATGCTTAGTTATTTAAAGTACTATTCGTGTTTTAGGACTTTCCGTGACACATCTAAATAAATCTCTCAAAGGAAGGCAAATATTGAATACACAATAGTTATATTAAAGAATTTAAATTGTCTCATTATCCATAATTGGAAACAGCTTAGGTCACTTCGAGTGATGATTTAGAATTTATAATATATCTGCAAGGACGTTCAACGCTTTTTAACTGCAAGAGGAAAATAAGGGGAAAACATTAGGTTGTTAAATCTTTATATTTGTTCTATTAAATTAGCATAGACTTGGTTGCAAATATAACTAGGTTATTAAACGCACACAGGTCTCACGTTTAGTATGAAAGTGACCTAATTTTAAATTGGTTTAATTGCGTTAGATACATTGTAATACTTATTTTTATGTCATCATGACATCACTCTACGAACTATTACTCTTCTAAGTTATGGGTATCTTTGACGCTCACGAGTTTTGTAGGCGCTACGCTTAGCTTCATTGCAATTTTCCGAAACTTTTTGAATTAGGTCACTTTAATATTAAAAGTGCAACATATTGTTAGAATTCCCTAACAGCCTATAGCTGTTAAACTTTAGAGACGTTCAATTTCAGTTTAGCCTTTATTATTTCTCTTAATAAACGGGAGGAAGTATTTAGTAGTATTTATTTAATAGCTTTGCGATTTTGTCGTGGAATCTATCTCCTGATGATGCTTCGGTTGCGGGGCTAAACGTTTGTTGAGTTTGTGATAGTGAACGTGTGTAGTGCTTGTGTATTGTGGTGGAGGTTTGTGCATGTGTTTTTACGAATCCTGCACGTATCAGGTATGAAAATACGGATAGTCCACTATACATTTAACAGTATATATATTTTCTATTTACTGTATCGCGGGTTATAGCAAAATAAATTTATTATTACTTTTGTATAGAAATGTTACATAAATAAACATTTTCATTGTTAAGGCTGTAGTATCTTCATATTAAGCGTTTTCACAGAGTTCTGGTATTATTTAATACTGTCATGGGCGAATTAAAGGCGAACGCAAAGGTTAAGGAAGTTCGCCTATAAATTTCAATACACATGACTAGGGTTTACATCTGTTACGATGTATTGGGATTGTCGCCAATATATAAATCCGTGTTCCGTCGTAGCGAAGACCTTAAATGTCCCAATCTGTTTTAATGTCGCATCATTGGTTGATGGATGTTCCTTTTTTTATCACGGCTAGAAAATTGCACGTTAATACCAGTGCCTTCTAAATTCGATTCAAAAGAAGCATACAATTTGATTTGATTAAATTGTAATATATAATAGGGCTGACATACATTTATAGTGTAAAAGTCTTTCAATTATTTAATCAAAAATTAAAGATTGTTTTTAGCACGTCATACACGATGCGAACGAGAAGTCTTAATAGGTATCGGTCGAACAAAAGGTAGACCTAAAGGGTAGAGAAAGCAATGAACGAATCTTATTTTCTTTCAAATTCAAATTCAAATTCAAAATATTCTTTATTCAAGTAAACTTGTAAACAAGTGCTTTTGAATCGTCAACTTTACTGCTGGTTCGGAAAGCCGTCCTACCGAGAAGAGCCAGCAAGAAACTCGGTGGAGCTCTTTTAAAAAAGAAGATTCTTAATACTAATTACATTTTGTCATAGCTATCCTGCACAAGGTCGAAGAGCAGCTATATCCACGCATTCTTATCATCAATGTAAGCCTCCACGGTATAATAGGCTTTCTGTATCAGCCTCTTTTTAACAGTATTTTTAAATTGCTGTAATGGCAAAGTTAAAATTGATTGTGGAATTTTATTATAGAATCTTATACCCAAACCCACAAACGACTTACGTACTCTTACAAGGCGCAAAGCAGGAGCCGCAAGCTTATGTCGGTTCCTACTTTGTCTATTATATACATCGCCAATCTTTTTATAATTATGTATATTTTTATGCACAAAAATCAAATTGCTAAAAATATACTGTGAAGCTAACGTAAGAATACCTGTTTCCTTAAACTTCTCTCGCAGGGACTCACGCGAATTCAAATTATAAATGCCACGTATGGCTCTTTTTTGCAATACAAAAATTTTCTCAATATCAGCACATTTACCCCATAACATTATTCCATAAGACATAATGCTATGGAAGTAAGCAAAATAAACTAGTTTTGCTGTTTCGACGTCTGTAAACTGTCTTACCTTTCGAATAGCATAGGCTGCTGAACTGAGTTTCTTTAAATTACAAATATATTTTTGTTAAATAAATAGTATTGGCGAACCAATATCACGCGTGTCATTTACATGCCGTAAATAAAACGAATATTTTAGGCACGTTAACGATCATGAAATTAATAATAGACTAACAGAAAAAATTAAAATAGTTATTTTTGAAGCGAGAACGCGGGTTACGTAACGCAATAATCACAGTCTAAATTTTTGAACGCACGCCTATAACCTCATTAGACATTTAATTAGAGAAAAGGACACGTTGATGTATAAAGGTTTGCCATGGAAAAGGGATTTACACATCCCATTCTAGAGCGTCCCGACAAGATCCTAACCAAGCATGGTAACACTACGTATGACTAACCATTCGCTTCGCAGATGTGGCTAAGAGTTATGCGTATATAATATTATACATAAACATATTCAAACTATGACGTAAGTTTCATAGTTAACAACCGTGAGATATAAATTGTCTTAATACTAAAAGAATATGTCATAAATCAAGATCTTAGCGAATTCAATTAATTGCATACAGAAGCTTTAATAATCGAGTCGCTTTAATAAGTATCGCTAGACTGTTCGGGATTTTATACGAGTGTCTATTGTAATGACAACCAAATTGTAACTTTAAGTGTTAAATTAATAAAGTTACATGTCCCATGTATAAACATAGGAAATGTGACTTTACTCTTTGGATAGGGTTGCATACGGAAACTTTTTATAATCGAGTCGCTTTAATAAGTATCGCCAGACTGGTCAGGATTTTATACGAGTGTCTATTGTAATGACAACCAAATTGTAACTTTAAGTGTTAAATTAATAAAGTTACATGTCCCATGTATAAGCATAGGAAATGTGACTTTACTCTTTGGATAGGGTTGCATACGCAAACTTTTATAATCGAGTCGCTCTTTATAATAAGTATCGCTAGACTGTTCGGAATTTTATACGAGTGTCTATTGTCATGAACACCAAATCGTAACTTTAAGTGTTAAATTAATAAAGTTACATGTCCCATGTATAAGCATAGGAAATGTGACTTTATTCTTTGGATAGGGTTGCATACGGAAACTTTTATAATCGAGTCGCTTTAATAAGTATCGCTAGACTGTTCGGGATTTTATACGAGTGTCTATTGTAATGAACAACAAATTGTAACTTTAAGTGCTAGTTTTTGCGACCAACTAATTCTTCCGTGACATATCCCATCGGAAGAATAAAGTAACATGTCCCATGTATAAGCCTATGCTTAAGTCACATTCCCTATATGTTACTTTATTATTTGGATAGGGCGATATGTAAGTGCGCACACTAGCGACCACGTAAGGAATATCCTGGCTAGTAATAGATTCACTATTTCGTAGGAAATAGATCTGTTTGCACTCATTTGTCGCAGCTGCCACGCGTTTTGTGCGTACATGAGGGTGTTTGGTCGCTACGTGACCGCAGATGTATTGAGCTGATGCGCGACCAGTTTCCGGCGACCTGCAGGCCTACCATGAACTCTTATTGCGACTCAATTGAAGACGTAAACGACACCCGCGAACCGCATTCTTTTCGTACCATGAAGTACAAACTTGAAAAGGATAACGTTATATGAACTATAGATAACTCTGTCTCTTTTACTCATATGTTCTTAGGACGAATTCCGAACGCTCATTCGGCAACGACTTAAAGTGTGCGTCTTTGAGACGTCATAGTATGAAAAAGCAAAACAATTTCGTTTATGTCTTCAATTGAGTCGCAATAAGAATTCATGGTAGGCCTGCTGGACGTTTAATGCGTGGGTGCACTAAGACGCATTCAATGCATTCCAATTAAAAAAATTAGCGAGCACCATAGATAAACAAACACTAGTCTACCTATGGTCTTTGATATTTTTTTTGCTATTACTACTACGATAAGCTACGAATACTAAAAAGACCATCTCATTTCGTAAATAATCAACGAGCTAGAGCTGCATAAACGAATTACCGTGTCTATTTATACCTATCTTTTTTTGAACAGCTGAGTCAGTTTAAGGTTATTTTTTATGACTATCCAAAATTTAAATTCAGTAGCGTTGGTTGAGTTAGGTTAGGTTTTAAAAACTTTTAGCTATGAAACTCGATATAAACTAAAATAATCATTTTATTAATAAATTGGAGATCATTTACTATATAAGGTCTGCCTATAATAAAACATGACACTTTCGCATAAATGAATTTGACCTTTCAATATGAATAAAGTTTAGTTGCGAAATGACTTTCTAAACTAAGATTAATATTAGATGTATTTATCCGATAGATCAAATTTCGTTTCCTTATATATTGGTGATTTGCAGGTGATGCAACAAGATGTCAAGAAAGAGAATCCGCTGCAGTTCAAGTTCCGAGCCAAATTCTATCCTGAGGATGTCGCTGACGAGCTCATCCAAGAGATCACGCTCAAACTCTTCTACTTACAAGTACGTAGCAATGCACTTGCTCTTTATATATTGCCTAATTATACCTACAAATTCGATCGCACCGACTAAAATGTCACAATGCCCTCAATCTGTTTTTCCTGTTACCGAAAAAAAATCTGTTCTTTTTATTTTTCAAATATATTTTCCCCCCTTTTTCCTAAAGGAGTGGAATCCATTATGGATTTCTTGCGGACTTTTCCCAGTGTCCGACTCTTACGGACTAAAACTCCTCTTCATTTCCTCCCCCTTCATCGGCAGGACCACCTTTCGGAGTGGCTTCACCTGAGCCGGTGTCTAATTGTGTTAATGTAAAGAACAGTACAGTAACTACAGTACTATAACTGCACATAATCACTAGCGCAATCATAACAAACCTTGCGAACCGTAACCAAAACATCACCAGGACTACGACAAATTCGCAAAGCTTTAAGTAGTTTGTAGTGCAAGAAGTTCACGAATCTCAGAAGCTTAATGGGTGAATGAAAATGGGTAGGCACACTACATTTAGCTCATGCAATAGTGGCACAACTCAAAAACACGTCTTTTGAACTAGGAATAGGTGTAAATGTTATAATACACATTCTTTTGAGGAACGATACCGGCAGAACTCGTAATTCATTATTGGACCGTTTCTTTCAACCCCTCAAAAGTCGCTCACTAGACTTTGTGCACAAATTCAATTTAGAAAAATCTAAATATTTTCGTCGCCAACAATAAATGTAACTTATTATTATAAAGTGATGTATATTATTCATTTGATTGCGAAGAAAATGGTTTACAAATCATGGGTGAAGTTATTATATAGTAAATAACATGATCTAAAAATGAATCTCAAAAATTTGTTTACCCCCCTAACCTTGGATGTCAAACTAAAGAATTTTTTATGCATTTTCCTTAGCAATAAAAACTTTAAACCCATTTATCTAAAAACATTCTTTTTTTAGCTGTGCCGCTTTTGTAGTCTATAAGCCATAAATAGTGTCGCAGAAAGTCTATTTAAGGTGAAGTTGTGTACTAGATTGGTTTTTGATGGTCAACTTCCTAATTTACGAACGAGGTTTTCATTTTTTTTTTTTTTTTTTATTTAATAGGTTCGCTAGCGATTATAGTATAGTATACAAACACCATTAATTGAATTAAATTATTACATACATGTATGCATAATCGTTTGAAAGCAAACTCATATGCATTAAAGTTTTCATTACACTACAATCAGATTTATATATAACTAAATTTTAAAACATCATTAATTAATAAATTACAAAGAATAGACAATAAATTGAAAGATTAAAAAAAAATACAAATAAAATTTAATATTAAAGTGACTTATTTATACGTTGAATTAATAATTTACGAAAAACACAGGATGTACTAAAGTTAACATCTAATGACTCGCTGAACATGTTGTATAATTTACATAACCGAGGAATCGGGGCATTGGCACCAAGTACTGTTCTGCTGGTGGGGGGGACAAGGAGCTTAATCGGATAACGTGGGTATCTGCGAGGTACTTTGAAATTGAATTTTCCCAATATTTCAGGGCAATCTAATTCATTTCTGAGTAGTTTGTACAGAAACATATTTTCGATTAGATAACAAAATGAATCGAAAGATTCAGAGGCTTATACCATTCGGCAGGTCAAGAACGCGATCCTGTCAGACGAGATCTACTGCCCGCCGGAGACTTCGGTGCTGCTGGCGTCTTACGCTGTCCAGGCCCGCCATGGGGACCACAACCCGGCCGTCCACGCTCCCGGCTTCCTCGCCAACGACCGCCTGCTGCCGCAGCGAGTCACCGACCAGCATAAGGTAAGGCGGCTTCTGTATAACCACCCTTCCTTTTTCCTTCCAGGGTTGCCTTATGTATAAACATAAGGAAACGAAAGGAGGTATGCCGTGCTAAAACTGCATGGTGTTTGACGTTGCTGCTCTTTCCGGGCGATGCTTTTGCCTTTGCCCAAATCATCCACCGCCGCTGTAAAATTTGGACTAACACCAATTCTGTCATTCCCCGTTTTCTCGTTTCATTTACGCCGTGTGATACGAAATAAACCTGACGTTAGCGTTTGCAAAAACCTGCAACAAAATTCAATATATTCTTTATTTAAATAATCTCATAAACAAGTCTTTGAATTGTCAATTCCAGCAAGATAGGAAGTCTGTAGTTGTTCTTTGCAAAATATAACTTATACAACTACATAGTTTTTTTTTAATTGTTTTTTTGTCATAACCATATTGTGAAATATCATATCATTTATGTAATCCTCAATATATATTTTGAGTCAGCCTACTTTTAAAAGTAATCTATAGTGCTAGTAATAATACTAATCGTCAGTCATGCAGACGGTCGTTTTCTTCTTGAGTGAATTTTGAGTATCCGGCAGAATAGAATAGACCACCCTCCGTTCTTAACGAGGTGTCGTAAGAGGCGACTAAGGTATGTGCCGTGTGGTATCCGGCTGCATAGAATGGGCTACCTTCATTTTCTTACCGAGGTGTCGTAAAAGGCGACTAAGGTAAGTTGACATCAGACAGGCGTCCGGTCGTAAAATACGTAGCCAAATCATGTGACAACATGTTTGTAACATGTTGTGCCTATGATGATGAATGATGATGATGAGTTTATGTCGTTACATTTTGTTAGTATAGCCGTATCTATATACGGCGATACTAACGTTTTATTCTATCGTGAGTCGTACTCAGTTCTCGCGACGATAATAATACGTGATAAGACGTAACATCGGTTGCTAGTTTTTTTGCAATTGACGTTGTTCTTTATTGCTACTAGTATCCGCCCTGTAGTCATTAAATGTTTAAAAATATACTGAATTCATTTCTACTGGTACATAAAAATACACTTTGGGTAGTAGAACTACAAATTACAAAACATAAAAAACTCCGAGTATCAGTACAACATCATTTTCCTGCCCTTATTCCAATCTAAGTGCGATCGGCACAACTTTTCTCTTCCATTCTCTTCTATCATTCGTGTACTCTGGCGCTATTCCTTTTATATGGATATCATACTACACACAATCCAACCGTCTCTTTCAGCCTCCTTCTAGTTAAATATCCATCCACATTCATATGTAACACCAGTTTGGTCATGGATATTATCCTTATATGTATCCAACCAGATTTCTCCTGGGTCACTTAGGGTTTAATTCTCTGGAAACTCGACGCGCATATGAACAACTTATTAGTTTGTAAAGTTCTTAACTAACAAGATTGACTGTATTGAGCTGCATAATAAGTTGTGCTGTATCTTTGTCCCAAAAGAATATGGCCGTTACCGCTGTATAAAATTCTTTGCGGTCCCTTTTTCTCGTACGGTGTCCCGGGCTAAATCACCCATACCTCGGACAGTATCTGCCCTGAATGAGCTTTTAATGGAGTTCCCTCACTGCGATATATTTGCAGACCACTGGCTAAAGATTGTGTATTGTTGCCTACTTTTTAGTGAACGTTTTAATTGTACTATGTGCCTAAGTTAAGTTTTATATTTTTATTGTTTTTTATTCTCAATACTGGTTTTCATTTTATATCCTGTTTTGTTTATTATGTTTCCTTTTTTTATGTTTTATTTAATGTGAATGTTAATTAGTGTTATTGGTTTACCGTTCTAATTAATTTAAATTTAATTAATTAATGATTTTCATTCCTCTTCATTAATTTCCGTACTATCGTAATATTGCACTTGTCTTTTCTATAATGGGCGCAACTTTCAAATTTCCGCGTATATACGAGACCCAATAAACATGAAAGCAAAATGATGTCACTTATTATGAAATAGAAGAAACAGTTTTTACAGACTTTTTTTTTAATCTCGAAGAAGTTAAGAGGTTTACCTGTTAACGGTCTTTGATCTACGCATATTTACAATTTCTAATTAGATTCAATTATTTCCACATTAAAATAGAAATGATATAATTATACAGTTATATAATATTAACTATAATATATAATGTGTTAAACTTGCGATTTCTTACGATCCCTCTTCTGAGTATAGGCCTCCTTAGTTCAGAGGATTACAGCTTAGATCACAATGATGCTGCAACGCGCATTAACTCATCAAACTGTTATTGATTTGTTATTCATTACATTAATTAATTACAAAAAATTATTCATATTGAATCTCTACCTTAGTATTAAAGTGACTGAATTCAGAAAAAGATATATTGCAATAAAATAAATAATAAAGATTTAATAATAATTATCACTTATTTCGTACGACATGATCTTAAACTTTAAGTTTATTCAATGCAATTTTACGATATCGTCAAAAATAAACTTTTAGATAGTAGTTGTAATTACAACGTTATACGGAATTCATTTAGTGTTAATTATGAAAGTAGTCTAAGTCAACAATTTCAAGAAATTATACATATAAACATAATTTGAAAATACACGTGGCCCTCTTTTTGTCGCGTTTCTGAACTACATAATAAATTTATAAAAGAAATGCGAATTAATTTCGGTTTATCTAACAATATAATTCAGTTAGGCTCTTTGGAACTTACATTATTTGCGGCAAATAGTTTATATATTTTGCCACTATGTCGACAGATAGCGCTTCAGGTAAGTTAATGACAACGTACTTATTATGTGAATATTCGGATGTGATGTGATAATATGATGATCTGTAGATATTATACTACCACCTAATACTTCCTAGAAATGGAAAAGAATAAGGCAATTATCATCTTCAGATGAATCATGCCAAGACAACTGTAATTTTAAACCCCAAAAATGGTGCAAGATGCGACAATAGAAATGGTGCAGATATAAAAATAAGCTAAGAAAAGAAAACGGGCAAGAAATGAAGATAGTCACGCACAAAATATTAGAAAAATTACGTCAATTATAGGACATTCAATTAATTTTAAAAATGGTCTAAGTCAATTCAGCTTTAAAAACAACATTTTGCTATGAAATTCACACAAAATTTCATATCTATAATAAATTTCCATTAATCAAGACTAATAAAATTATAAATTGAAATATCTCATACTGTAAAAATATTTTTTAATTTATTCAAACGCGATTCATTAAATATCGCGAAACAAGATATATATTACTTAGACCACTTTTATAATTTTGGGCACATATTTCCGATTAATTTTAATTTTTTCTAACCACGAGCACCGAGGGAGTTGACATAATATCGTCTGTCGTGATGTTGTAGATGGCATTGCATTGAAATAAGCATTACAATGTATCTAACTCTAAGCCTTATTATGAAATCGATATCTTAAGTATTAACCGTGTGATGTATTTGGCAAATATACTTATCGTAATTTGATGGATTTCCATCTGCACGTAAAATTGTCATAAAATTCATGATCGCGTCTTAATTAACCATTAACTTCGTAATGAATATCCGGTCAAGCGTTAACTTTACCATTACTTGTTTATCAAACTTTAACTTCAGTATGATTTATTTAATCAAAAATTAACAATCTTTCTTAATCAAATCAAAATAATTTTTATTCAAATAAGCTTTTGCAAACACTTTTGAATCCTCGACGATTAATTAGATTTAATGAAGCTACAACTGGTTCTGAATGTTGCTCTTACCGAGAAGAACCAGCAAGAAACGCGGCGGTCAATCTTTTAAATATTTTAGTTAAACCGCAGTCTTGTATGTAGCTGAAAGGATTTCCAACTGAAGAGTCAATTCCACGATCATCTTTCGATTAACCTCTAATTTCACTACCACTTTTTGAGATTAAGCGTTAACTTCGCCCTCACTTGTCAAGCATTGAATATATCATCATTCTCCTGCCCTTATCCCGCTCTAAGTAGGATCGGCACATCATGTTACAAACATGTTGTCACATGATTCGTCTACGTATTTTACGACCGGCCGCCTGCCTGACGTCAACTTACCATAGTCGTATTTTACGACCCTAGGTAAGAAAAAGGGTGGTCTATTCTACTCAACCGGATACCACACAGCGGGTCAACTTACCTTAGTTGCCTTTTACGACACTTCGGTTAGTAAGAGGATGGTCTATTCTACTCAACCAGATACAACACGGCGGGTCAACTAACCTTAGTCGCCTTTTACTACACCTCGGTAAGAAATGAAGGTGGTCTCTTTTACCCGGTCGGATACCACACGGCATCAAAAATTGAATATAATAGTAATAAAAACGCTATTTATTCAATCAAGAAATCAAATCTTAAGCAATCGTTAAATCAATCAAGCGTTGACTACAATTCTGATATATTATCCGCTTTCACCCACAGATGTCCCGCGAAGAGTGGGAACAGAGCATCACGAATTGGTGGCAGGAGCACCGCGGGATGCTGCGCGAGGACGCCATGATGGAGTACCTGAAGATCGCGCAGGACCTCGAGATGTACGGCGTGAACTATTTCGAGATCCGCAACAAAAAGAACACCGAACTGTGGCTGGGCGTTGATGCTCTCGGACTGAACATCTACGAGAAAGATGACAAGTGAGTATTACACAATTTGTTATGAATTGTTAATACTTGATTGAAGAGATGATGGTGGTCGATTATATGATCTGAGTGAGTTGAACCGATTACTATGTAACCATGCTTGTTTTGTGTAATGCTTCGCTTTGCGATTTTGTCGTGGAGTTTGTATCCTGATGCTTCGGTTGCGGAGCGAAACGATTCTTGAGTTTGTGATAGTCAACGTGTGTAGTGCTTGTCTATTGTTTTTTTTTCTTAACCAGAACAGAACTCAACAATAAAAAAAATGCTCCGATCACCACCAATCTTTATAGAATCCGCTGGGTCATTCGAAAGATTGTTTTAAAATTTCATTAAAATAACTCCAGCCGTTTCGGAGTATATAAATAAATAAAATAAATATATGGGACATATATACTAGGTACTAGGTACTACTAGGTATACTAGGTACTTACACACACGGTCGTCCGTCCCCAAACTAAGTAACTTGATACTTGTGTTATGGGTGACGGACAACTGGTAGATATACTACATATATAGTTTTAAATACTTAAATACAAATACACACCCAGGCTCGAAGAACCAACAAATTGTTTATAGAAAATGTTAGCCGTCGGCGGTAATCGAACCAGCGACCCGCGGAACTGAAGGCAGGGTCAATACCTACTGCGCCAACGGGCCAGTCATCATACAGATAAACATTCATTTTTATATATGTGTAACAAGATGTTAAAATCAATTTGATGTCAAGTAGAAAGAGCGATGCGCTGCGGTCTCGGCGTTGTCGACTCACGCGATAACCAAACATATTTAAAATTATAATTATTCCGTTCGCTAATCGCGACACGTCATTTTATTCTCTACCTTACTTTCTTTTTTTGTGTCATGAAAGTATAATTAATTAAATTTTATAACATTTCTTACACATTTAAATCCGTGTTATGCTTCCAAAAGCCTAACAAATGTGTTATATGAATTCTTCCGGTCTGCGAGTGCGAACTCGTGATTAGAAAAGTAATAATGAAATTATTTATTATTTGTTGTAATTTAGTAAAATTATTATTTTTATCTACTCTGATACTATAATACAAAGATTATGAAACTGAAAACAAAATTCTTATGACAAACATTACGTACAGAACAAAAATAAAAAATTAAAAAGTTTCATTACGATACAGGTCTTGTATTGACACCTGTATCATAATGTAACTTTTTAATCATAACGATACTACTATACAATTTCCAGCCGGACCAAGGAGGTTGAACCTCTTAAAAAAAAAGGTTTCAATGAATGGGTCCGCGGCGACGCAACACGCATGCGCAATCGATGCTTGCGCCTTGGCGCCAATATATGACATTTAAAAAATCTTTTCAATACTTAAACGAAATTTAGTTTTGTTTGTAAAAAAAAATAAGTTTTTGTGTAAAAACATGTCTGAGAGCGGGGATAGTGGTAATTGTACACCACCAGATATTCTGAAAGCTGCGTCAAACATGACCGTGAACCTGTTGCCGACGAAATCTAGGAGCAACTATATTAAATGTTACCACGAGTTCATGGAATGCAAACGTACGTTTACGTATTATAGTATGAGAGTAGATAAAGTAGTGTATGATACTGTACATAACTTGGTCTTATAACAACCCTTATTATGCAACAGTATCATAAACTACTATATTTTTATAAACCACCGGTCTAATATCCAGCGGGGTAATTCCGCTCTGGATATTACCCCGCTTCCGGCGGACGACAATTATTCATACATATTTTTAATTTTTTGCAATTATTTTGTTTTTTTTATAATTAGAAATATTTTAAAATGTAAAGAGTTATGTTTAAGAAATTTAATATTACTTTTGTATTATGGATCTCCGCAAAGAGACGCCTAACTGTATAAACTGGTGATTAAATAACTCAAATGGTTTTTTAATATGGTTATGTAATAGAAAGAAGAGTGAAGTATGACATGCATATAAAAGAATTGGGATTAGATTTGACAAATGATTGGAAGACAAATTTTGATGATGTTGAGTTGATGATGAGATTGGAAGATAATTTTTTATAGCACTTTCCAGTGCGACTTATTGTTAAAAAAACTATTAATTTATTTATTTTATTTAAATTCTTGATATTCAAATTAAATATCGCATGCTCAGTATTACAGTGACTGAATGAAAAAAAAAATGTTTTTGTGCGAAATTGCAATAAAGCGTAGTGAAGCGAATTTTGAAACTAGTCAGGGTATGAAAACGGATAGTCCACTCGACATTTAGCATGATGTATATATTTCCTATCTACTTTATCGCGGATTATAGCAAAATAATATTACTATAACTTTTCTCTTATTATTTATTGTGACACTATCATGTACAGACTTGCCTATGTACTTGATAGTGATACTATGCCCTTCTCTAGTATTAATAACTCTATCCATTTAATAGACAACTTTATGATTTCGATATTGTATCAATCAAACGAAATAAGTAAAACAAGTCTGGTTAAAAATGCTTTTAAACTATTACCCGTTGTGTATTTCCCGCGTCTGGAGCCAATCCTCGCAGCATCAGGTCAGAATTTCAGCTGAATCGCACACCGGAGAGTGGGTCAACGTTGACTTGCAAGATTCCACCTTCACATACATATAGTACCCGTCATTAAATAATGCACATCGATGTTTACAACGAAACAGCCGGCCAGTTCGGTTTCGTAGAGCGCTGTCACTGTCACTCAGTTAGTACGTGACGTTTCACACGGGTTCTTCAGTCTGTGCGACAGAGACAATGCTCTATAAAGCAGAATTACCCGATTTTCTCTCTCTAAGCCTCGATGAGCATTATTTATTTAACTTAATAGTTATTATTATATATTATTATGCGTTGCAAGATAAATAGCTTTTAAAATCGAATAAAATGGTAATCGAAGTAAATAGAATTGGGCCATTTGCCATAACAACTGTACCTGTTCGTACTGAATGGTTAATTATAGTAGATAGTTAGTGAATGACATAATCGATTGCGATAAGATAAACACGCCGCGCGTCACCGCCGTGCCGAGATAGGGCCATCTTGGAAACGACCTTGTTTTTTATGACACGTGATGTCAATTTGTCGCACGATGACAAGCGATTTTATACTTAGCTTACATTATTATATAAAACAAGAAGAAATGGCGTACTATCATCATCCTCTCGCCCTTGTCCCATTCTAAGTGAGGTCGGCACATGTTGTCACTAGTAGTGACATATTGTCAGTAGTAATTTGGCTACATATTTTACGACCGGCCGCCTGCCTGACCTTAACATACCTGCCTTATTTTACGACCACTCGGTAAGAGGGTGGTCTATTCTACTCAACCGGATTCCACACGAGGGGTCGACTTACATTAGTCGCCTTTTACTACACCTCGGTAAAAAATGAGAGTTGTCTATCTACTAAGCCGGATACCAGACGGCAGATCGACTTACATTAGTCGCCTTTAACTACACCTCGGTAAAAAATGAGAGTGGTCTATCTACTAAGCCGGATACCAGACGGCGGATCGACTTACATTAATCGCCTTTAACTACACCTCGGTAAAAAATGAGAGTGGTCTATCTACTAAGTCTTATACCACACGGCGGGTCGACTTACATTAGTCGCCTTTTACTACACCTCGGTAAAAAATGAGAGTGGTCTATCTACTAAGTCGGATACCACAAGGCGGGTCGACTTACATTAGTCGCCTTTTACTACACCTCGGTAAAAAATGAGAGTGGTCTATCTACTAAGTCGGATACCACACGGCGGGTCGACTTAAATTAGTCGCCTTTTACTACACCTCGGTAAAAAATGAGAGTGGTCTATCTACTAAGTCGGATACCACACGGCGGGTCGACTTACATTAGTCGCCTTTTACTACACCTCGGTAAAAAATGAGAGTTGTCTATCTACTAAGTCGGATACCACACGGCGGGTCGACTTACATTAGTCGCCTTTTACTACACCTCGGTAAAAAATGAGAGTTGTCTATCTACTAAGTCGGATACCACACGGCGGGTCGACTTACCTTAGTCATTTTTTACGAAACCTCGGTAAGAAAGATGGTGGTCTATTACTTCACCTGATACCACACGGTGGGTCAACTTACCTTAGTCGTATTTTAAGACACCTCAGTAAAAATGAGAGTGGTCTATTCTACTCAGCCGGATACCGCACGGCTTACAAAAAAATGACTTACCATATTCCTTACATATTCTTCAATACAGGGTTATTGCAATACAATTCAAACCTACGAAGGGTTTGAAAGAAAACACCTTGTCTAGTTCAGAAATTTTATTTCAGGTTTACAGTACAAAAATTGGGTACTTACAATCACAAAGTAGGTCAACGTAGCTGAGATAGTTTTTTGGGCTCATTGAAAGTGATTTGTCACTTACACCTATTTCAATTACGGTTGTCGATATCATATGTGTGTAACTGATAACAAAATGATATTTTAATCAGCTGATAAGAGGAGCAAGCTCGCGTCGTCGTGGTATTGCTATTAACTATTGCCGTAATCGAATTTGGTGTTTATAGACCGAACAGTTGTCATTAAGGTTGAAAACTTCAAATCAAACCGTTTTTTTCTGCGTATTATGGGTAGGTTTTCATTAGTGTTATATAAGGATAAAACGTGGGTGTCTTTCTCATTCTATAATAGACTAGTGCTCTGTCACTCTAATAATATATGCGTGTGTGTCTTGCCATTATCGAGCAACGTGTGCGACCGGTTATATAATATTTCCTTAATTTTTGTTTTTTATTTAATAACAATTATTAATGGATTATTGTCTAACTTTTTTTCATATTCAATATCTTTATTATTTTTATTATCTAGCTTTAAACCCCAACTTCGTTCGTAAACAGTAAACAGTAGCGTCTGTCACTCTTCAACCCTGTAAATATCACCATCACAAAATTCCGATCCGGAAAGAAAGGGAAATTTATCGTTTGCTTAAGAGCATAGTTTAAAATTTTTATGATTTATATGAATTACATTTACTAAAATAGCTTAGTCAAATTTCAGCAATACCCGAAAACCGAAATATATAAAAACTTTCTTAAAATAACTCCTTCTACATAAGCCAAGCCACGTGATATAAAACCATCTTTAAATTACAGAATTAGTAACTTTTATAGGTCGATAATAAATGGCATTTCTCTATGTCATCCTATACCTGCTTTATGAACAGGATATTTAAAGCCAAATTTCATCGATATTCATTGAGCGAATTAACCGTGTAAACGTAACAGACAGACAGACTTTCACATTTATAATATTTTTGACAAGGATTTGACCAGTAGGCTACTACACTTCTTAAAGTACTGTAACTGATAATATCAGTAAGGATTTGACCAGTAGGTTACTAAGGACTATACTTAAAGTAATTTTTTTTTCGAACTGACTGTATGCTGTTAGCCCTAATGGCTTTTACAGCGTCACCGGGCGGGACGGGCGAGCGCAGAAGCATCGCCAAAGTTGCGAAGTGCAGAGAGTAGAGCGCAGAAGCTCTACTAAAGTCGGGGAACGTCGTCCTAAGGGTGCCTCCTGTGAGGCCGGACCACGGCTTAGGGCGACGTGTGGTGGAGGGTTGATGGTTTGACTTAGATTAGTCATTGCGGCGTCGGAAGGGTGGCGAGAAGCCACGACCGACCGACGTCAGAAAACTGGGACCTCGTCTTCGCCGGCGAAGACGCTGTGTGTGTGTATTTCGTGTATCTGTGTTGGCGATCGTTATTTGATCGTCGGGGTCATACAGGACGCTTTTTGCCTATATTTTCGATGGTCGGACCTAACTGGGATGTAGGTAGAAGAAACTGAACACTTGTTGACATCTCACTTTTCTTGCATAACATCGGATAAAGTCGTCCCATGACATACGCAGCCTTATTGCAGACTATGTGTATGTGCTCGTACTTAAAGTAATGTAGTGTAACGTAGTAACGTCACTGTTGCGATATGTCCGCAGGCTGACGCCCAAGATCGGGTTCCCGTGGTCGGAGATCCGCAACATATCGTTCAACGACCGCAAGTTCATCATCAAGCCTATCGACAAGAAGGCGCCGGACTTCGTGTTCTTCGCGCCTCGCGTGCGCGTCAACAAGCGCATCCTGGCACTCTGCATGGGCAACCACGAGCTGTACATGCGCCGCCGCAAGCCCGACACCATCGACGTTCAGCAGATGAAGGCGCAAGCGAGAGAGGAGAAGCTGGCTAAGCAGGCGCAGAGGTGAGCCAAGGGTCGGGGTTTATAGGTCGGCTGTAGTGCGGCACCAAACAGACCTAGAGATGGCCTAGAGATGGTATAGGGTCGGATTTTGTATGGCACAAAGTAGGTCGACAGATGAACTAGGAGGTTGGCTTTAATTTGGCACTAAGTAGATCCGAAGGCGACTCTTCGGCTCTGGTGTGGCACCAAATAGGCCCAGAGGTGGTGAACTAGGAGGTTGGCTTTAGTTTAGCACTAATTTGGCCTAAAGGTAACTCAAGGGGGTCAGCTTTGGTGTGTCACAAAATAGGCCCATAGGTGAGCTCTGCGTGCTAATCGGACACTCCCTACTAGTACGGGCTGGTAGACGTCCGTCAGGGATTTTTCCTCTTCGCGAAGAAAAAAAAAGGTCAGTCCTGGGGTCGGCTTTAGTGTGACACCAAGTAGGTTCAGAGATGAGCCCTGGGGTAGCGACTTTGGTGTGGCACCAAGTAGGCCTTTTTTTCTGGAGGAGGGGAAATCCTTAATGGACTTCCTGCGGACTTTCCACAGGGGAGTGTCCGACTCCCACGGAATAAAACCCCTCGTCATTTCCGTCTCCCTTCTACTGCGGAACCACGTTTCGGCATTGCTTCACCGTAGCCGGTGTCTAATTCTTGGCCTTTCTGGCCCGTTCCTCCGTCTCTTTCTCTCCCATTATGTCCGACACAAACTTTAGCATAAGGGTCCAGCTTTCCGTGTCGCGGAGCATCAAAGGGATGAAAGTTTCGCGTGAAAGCGTCTCCCCTGTTTTATCTGCACCCATTTGACGTTCCTCACCCCACCTTCAAAGATAGTGTGTCTAGGTGTATCAAGTAGGCCTAGAGGTAGTGAACTAGGAGGTTGGCTTTAGGTTAGCACTAAGCTAGCCTGAAGGTATCTCAGGAGAGTGAGCTTTGGTATGTCATCAAGTAGGCCCAGAGACGAGCTCTGGGGTCCGCTTTGATATGGCACCGAATAGGCCCAGAGGTGAGCCACGGTCCAACAATTTTTTCTTACATATATCAGCTCTTCGTGCCTGTTAACTGGGTGCGTTCGGAAATTAAATATTAAGCAAGAAAGATAGCTTAGATTAAGGAAGCGTAAAAATACTCCTAGAATACACAATCAATTGTTTTGTCCATCATTCGCTCTCTTATTCTGTTTCTATTTTTATTTTATTTTTTAACAAAAATTACCTTTTTTTATTGTAACTTGATAAATATTTTACAGAAATTTTCTGAACGAACCGTATTATTTAATTCGAAAGCGGTTTAAAAAGCTCCCGCACTTCCTGCGGGAACAATAAAAATAAATAAAGAGTGCATAATTCAGATCGCCGAGTTTGTAGACTATTCTCGGCAGGATTATTTTTCCGAATTATCAGTAGAGTTGACGATTCAAAAGCAGTTGTTTACAAGTTTACTTAAATAAAGAATTTTTTGGAATTTGAATTTATCGGTGCGCCTTTTATGGGATCTAAAGTAATGTCTCGTGTGTGTGTGTCCACAGGGAGAAGTTACAGCTAGAGATCGCGGCCCGAGAGCGCGCCGAGAAGAAGCAGCAGGAGTACGAGGACCGGCTGCGGCAAATGCAGGAGGAGATGGAACGGTCACAGGTACTGATACACCTGTTATATATGTCAATTTTCATTTGCGCAGTTGTACAATACCGGATCTTGGGTTTGCGTCTGGGTTTTGGTAAATAAAGGCAATTACCGCAGCCGGTTTCGTTCTAAACTGACTCATCAATTATTGTCACAATTACTATTCCTGATAAGAGCAGCCACGAGTGGTCTGTTATTTCATATTGTGTCTCTACTTTTTATAAATTTCCTACATATACATATAATTTTTTTAATGAGGGTACATAAAGAAACAAATGGGCTTGTAATTTGAAAGGTGAGGGTGGATAAATTAACTGGTTAGAAATAGATGGGAATCTGACCCATACAAAGTTGCGAATGAGGATGGATAACAGAAAGACAGTATGAAGCATTAATGACTGTATATAAGCGAGAACTGGTTTGTTTGACATTTTGACAAATATAGGCTCAGATCATGTTGGAGGTAGCAGAAAGGACGTGTGGTATCCGGCTGCATAGAATAGACCCTCATTTCTTACTGAGGTGTCGTAAAAGGCGACTAAGGTAAGTTGACGTCAGGCAGGCGGCCGGTCGAAAAATACGTAGCCAAATCATTTGAGAACATGTTTGTAGTATGCTATGTCGACCCCACTTAGAGTGGGATAAGGGCAGGAGAATGTATGTATCATGTTGGAGGTAGCAGTATAAAAAAAAAATAAAAAAAACCTGTGTAGGTTGTTGGCTTCTATTTGGCTTCAATTACCACCCATGGCCTTAGCACAGCACACGTTAGCCCAATACACGACCGACGAGATATCAAGGCATCTAATAATCGCTTGAGTCTCGGCGGGATAGTGGCTGTTTGACAATCTATACTAGTACTCAAGCAGAGGCATGTCGACCAGTGATAGAATATTAGAATTTATTGTTGTACGCACATTACAGGCGAATCTTCTAGAGGCTCAAGAGATGATCCGAAGACTCGAAGAACAGCTCCGCCAGCTGCAAGCTGCCAAGGAGGAGCTCGAGCAGCGCCAGAACGAGCTGCAGGCCATGATGCAGCGTCTCGAGGAAACCAAGGTGCCGTTTATATTTATGAACTACTAATATACGCGAATTTGTTTGCGCCAACTTAAACCCTAAATAATGCGATTTGCGCTTTTCCCCATTCCCATAAGAAAAACAAGAAGTTTTTCATCTTATATATTACCTTATACAACTCAGTAAGATATAGGAATGTTACGCGCTTTGACAGACACACATTCGCATTTTTAATATAACGAACTCTGCTCAGAGTCGAAGATTTCAATTTAATAGAAATTTCCGGTCTTTAGGAATCTGACCCCACAACATCCGTAAAACTTGTGATATATCGGACAGACAAGACTTTGGCATTAATAGTATAGTATTATATGTCTTTTCAGAGATAACTTTGAGTAAATACCAGGAATATATTGGACACCTTGAGACTAAAAGAGATTTAAATATCAATGGGGGATGGATATATAGAAAGGCCGAGGTGTAGGACGAATGGTTGTTACAAATATGATATGCTTAAAAAAGGAGTAGCGCCAGAGTTGACTAATAGAAGACAATGAAAGATGAAGTCATAATATGGTCCGACCACACTTTTTGAGTGGGATAGGGCTATCTAGTTTTAGGGACGCTCGTCGGTACAGGCCGGATCAGCTCCTATTCCACCCATTTCCCGATGTTAGGACAAGGGTGTCACTGCTTTCCCAACAGTGTCACCTGCTCTAATCTACCTGTTGCTCTTAACACTAGATTTACCAGAACAGTCATTTAGACTGGTCGTGCAATTTCAATTCAAAATTCCTACTATATTACACATTTTTTTTTCAGAAATGATGTTATGACTTTTGTACCTATAATTAGAGAGTACGTTTTATAGACTTAATTAATATTGTTCAACTTTATTTTTGTCATTTTTAAGTGTAAATATAGACTAAAACCACAAGAAGCCTGTTTTTTATGCACCAGTCATTTTGACTGGTTCGGTAGAAATAGGTATATTCAAATCGCTGGTATATCTAGTGTTAAGAACCTGATATAATATCCCTGAAGGGGATATTTGTAAGGGATAAGAATATATGAATAATAAGAATAATAAATATATGAATAATAAGATAGGAGAATGATGTTAACCAGGATGATGTTGGATGAATTTTTCTAATTCTTGGATTTCACGTTTCCAGAACATGGAAGCGGCCGAGCGTCAGAAGCTGGAGGACGAGATAGCGGCCAAGCAGGAGGAGGTCTCCCGCATCCAGCAGGAGGTGGAGATCAAGGACACGGAGACCAGGCGCCTGCAGGAGGAGGTGGAGGAGGCGCGCCGCAAGCAGGACGAGGCCGCAGCACTGCTGGCCGCTGCCACCACACCCACGCACCACCATCTGGCTGAAGGTCGGTACCAATACCACCAGCAGTGAGTAACAAAGTTACTCTTACTATCCCACTTCTGAACACAGGCCTCTTGTCTTCTATAGACAATAAGCTTGCTTGGAGATTACTGCCACAACGCTGCTCCCAAGTGGATTGATAGGTCATATTCACGTCGCCGATCATAAAATTCATATAGCACTAGAAGAAAAGTTATGTGTGTATTTTTGGAAGAGCGAAAGCGGGTTACGGGGATTCCTTATAGTGTTTTTATTCTGGAGCAGAGGACTTACAGACCTTCCTGTAAGTGAGTGTCACATTAAATAATTAGGGGGAAGGTGAAATATCTCTGTCTAATCACACATAAAATAAAGAGAAAGATAGAGTCTCATTTGCTTTCCCCTTATTTTAGTAGAGCTCATTTTGGGCTGACTTCCCTAATGTACAAATTGCGAAGTTGTCAATTTTTAAGTTTTTAGTTTTTTATTTTTTTTATTCTTGTTCCTCTGATGAGTAAGGTCAGAGACTTTATTTGCTTTATTTGTTTATCGTATCATGTTTATTTACGTTTGTCACATAGGCTTATTTTATTACTTTTGTAACATAGCTATTTTCCTCATCGGCAACAATTTATCTTCTGACTATTCTATTACAACTTTACACGTAACTATTTACAATTTGTTCATAATATTTAACTTACATTAATTTTGTTTACTATTTGTTTATAAGTATTTTACCTTTAATCTTACTATTATTCTACTTTTTAGTACATTAATTTATTTTATTTAATTTTTTTTTTAAGTTAATTCAATATGCGAGGAGAAAAAATTTGATTTGCTGTTTATTTTTGTCATTAAACACTCATTTTTTCTTATCCACATCCACGGCTGAGCTAGCTAATGAATACATCTACAAGCTGTGAAATTTATATACAGTTGTTTTGTTTTGTCTTATCGATTGTAACAATTTACGAAAGACCCAGCCGAAGAACTAAAAAAAACGAATTAAGAGTTACAATAGTAATAATAAGATTAATATAAAATCTGTCTTAACTAATGCGATTTTATAATAAGAATGTTCTCTGAAGTTATTGCTGAATGATCAATATTTAGCCTGAATCCACATCAGTTGTGATTAGGTAAGCGCTGTACCACAATTTCTATCTTATAACTAACCTGTTGGTGCCATAAATAAATAATTCATGATCATCATTCTCCTGCCCTTATCCCACTATAAGTGGGTCGGCACAACATGTTTGTACCATGTTGTCACATGATTTGGTTACGTATTTTACGACCGGCCGCCTGCCTGGTGTCAACTTAACTTAGTTGCCATTTACGACACCTCGGTAAGAAATGAGGGTGGTCCATTCTATGCAGCCGGATACCACACGGCACATACCTTAGTCGCCTCTTACGACACCTCGGTAAAAAAGGAGGGTGGTATATCCTACTCAGCCAGATATCACACGGCGGCTTTGTGGCATGCCCCACCTTAGACTTTTAAAATTTTTAACTTTGGATATTAAAAATTGTTCACTAATAATTAATTGATAGGTTTTGGTAAGAAGAATTTGCTTTTTTCGTTTAATTTGCCTTTGCCTTAACAATCAAAATACTCGTGGGCCGTGGACCCCACATTGGGAAACACTGTGTTATTACGTCAGTCAAACCGTGTGGTATCCGGCTGAGTAGAATAGACCACCCTCATTCTTACCGAGGTGTCGTAAAATACGACTAAGGTAAGTTAACGTCAGGCAGGTGGCCTGGTCGTAAAATACTTGCAAAATCATGTGACAACATGTTTGTAACATGTTCTACCGACCCCACTTAGAGTGGGATAAGAGCAGGAGGATGATGATGTGTTGTTAGGTCAGTCCACAGTTTTGGAGAGCGCTTATTTCCTTGCACCATCAAATTCAAATTCAGTCTATTCCATTCTGCCGGATACCACACGGCGAGCCATAAATAAATAATTATTATAATTAAAATAATATGTAATTTGTAGGTAACGACGAGGGTCAAGACGGCGACGCAGCGTCAGGGTCTGGCTCCGAGGGCGGCTCGGAAGCGGGCGGTGGCGAGCTGGCTCGAGGGCCCGATGACCTGGTCGACCCGCTGGAAGACCGCCGTACACTGGCCGAGCGCTCCGAGCGGCTACATAACCAGCTCAAGGTGAGCCGCCACCCAACTTATACTGAACCACCACTTATTTGGTCTATGGTTGTAAGACCACTGTACTGGAACTGTATATTGGTGATCAATAAAACCCCTACAAATATGATTTATAGAAGCAGGCGTTACTTTGCGGAATTCCATATTACAAGCAATATAACAGAACTAACTACTTTGCTATGATCCGCACGGGTTAATCGTAATGCATTACGATTTTTGTCGTGGAGCCTATCCTCCTGATGATGCTTCGGTTTCGGGGCGAAACGATCGTCGAGATTGTGGTGGTGGGTGTGTGTGCTGCTTTTGTGTGCGTTGTTGCTGGTGAATTGCGCCTTGGGGTGCATGTGGTGGCTGGTCCTGCATGTGTAAGGTGCGTAGATTTTGCCTGCTTCATACACATTGGCTTTGCATGCATTCGCTTAACCCGTGCGGATTATAGCAAAGTAGTTAGTTCTGTTATATTGCTTCCCTACAAATATATTAGTGTACTATGCGTGTTCATAACTTATACATGCAAAATTCTGATAAACCTACACCGAGAACGCTACAACAATATATACTGCACACATACACTACCACAATCTCAATAATCGTATCTCTCATTTACTAAAGCATCTTTTAAATATAAATCCCACCACCAAAACGAGAAACTCCGTTACTTTATCGGAAAGTAAACTTACGTTTAGTAAGACACTTGGCAGTCACAGCCGCCTGTCAGACGTCAGCTTACCTTAGTCGTATTTTACGACACCTCGGTAAGAAATGAGGGTGGTCTATTCTACTCAGCCCGATACCACACGGTGGGTGGACTTACCTTAGTCGCCTTTTACGACACCTCGGTAAGAAATGAGGGTGGTCTATTGTACTCAGCCCGATACCACACGGTGGGTCGACTTACCTTAGTCGCCTTTTACGACACCTCGGTAAGAAATGAGGGTGGTCTATTCTACTCAGCCCGATACCACACGGTGGGTCGACTTACCTTAGTCGCCTTTTACGACACCTCGGTAAGAAATGAGAGTGGGTGGTCTATTCTACACAGCCAGATACCACACGGCGGGCATAATCATATAATTAATTCATTCTCCTGCCTTATCACTCTAAGTAGTATCGGCACAACATGTTTTAAGCATGTTTTAAAATGATTTGGCTAAGTATTTTACGACCGGGGCGGGGATAATTATATAATAAATAAATAAAATCTTTATTGACACCAAAAATGACATGCTGACTCTATACAAATACTCTAAATCTAGCTTACAACATATGAATACTTTGAGTACTAGCGTCTAAACTAGGCCGAGCCTGTATCTTAGACGCTAATCTTCCAATAATACTAGTTTATTTATACAACAAAATTTATAAAAGTGGGTATCACCTTTCATTAAGAATGGTTTAGTTATTATTTATGTTAACCCACATCCACCTCATAATAATGGTTACACCGCAAAGTGTGCGAACCTAAAAATAATAAAAATATATATGTAATTTTTATAAATTTATTTTCTCTGTGTATGTTATATAATATGTATAGTTATATGTGTATACTTGGTCTAAACTTTATTTTTTGTTTTTAACGATATTAAGCTATTGTTCAGTAGAAATATGAAGCCTAGCACCTACCTTTCCTCTCCTCGACCGCAGCAGGGGCCAACACTGTAGTAGGGTAGTGGCTACTATTCTTCTAATTACACATAATGTGATATATCCATAGGTTTGTAAGTTCATCAAAGTCCAGGAAGTGTCGTACACTCATTAAATAGTTAGAACAATGGAGCACACACGGTTTTTTTAGATAATACACTGGAGCGCGTGAATATCGACCGGGCGTCTTGACGATCTCGAGGATTCATTCTAGTCCGACGCAAGATGGCGCGTCGGCGTACGACTAGCCAATGGGCGGCCATCAGCTAGCTTCGAATTGGTCGATAAGCACTCGAACTTCATACTTCATAGACAAGAAATTAAGTGCATTACCATAGCCTCCAAATTGTGTAATCGAAAATAAATATGATAAAATTAATGAAAGAAAAAAAATCTGTTCCAGTACGGAACAGCTATTATTATTATTATTATTTTATTGCAGGCACTGAAACAAGACCTCGCCCAGTCCCGCGACGAGACCAAGGAGACGCAAATGGACAAGATCCACCGCGAGAACGTCCGCCAGGGCCGCGACAAGTACAAGACGCTGCGCGAGATCCGCAAAGGGAATACTAAACGCCGCGTCGACCAGTTCGAGAACATGTAGGCGGCCCGCCGAGCGCCCGCGGCCGCGCCTGGTGGGCCGCGCCCGCACCCGCTCCGTACAGCTCGCGCCGATACCCGTCCGTCACGCCAACACTGTCACCATCCCACAGTCGAAACCTTTCTTCCTTTACTCGTTAATTCGGTATACCAGTACAAGAGAAGACGCGTATTCGACTAACGAAGTGATCCTTTTACTCGACTCGTGAATGTGTTTTGCAACTGTGCGACCTAAACTCGTGTCTACTCGAATTACTAGACTCGTAAAGTGGAGCGATTGTACCTAACAAAGTGATCCTTTTACTCGACTCGTGAATGTGTTTTGTGCGACCTAAACTCGTGTCTACTCGAATTACTGGACTCACAAAGTGGAGCGTTTGTTCGACTTACCAACGCAATACTCGACTACGGTGGAATGATTAATAATAATCATTTATACATGTATGGTGTTACAAAGATATAGTACCCGGCAATAAATAATGCACATCGACGCTAAGATAGAGAAAATCGACTAGATTGTTGCTTCATAGAGCATCGTCTCTTTCGCACAGACTGACTAACCCGTGTGTGACAGTGACAGCGCTCTACGAAACCGAATCGGCCGATTGTTTCGTTCTAAACATCGATATGCATTATTTAATGCATTATCTAATACTATACTTAAACTAATGTGACAGACCTGTCCGTAACACCATAAATTAGTATACAGCTCAGCGTATGTCCTAGAAGCTGATTTTCAGATTACTCGTTTGATTACTCTGACACATTCACTTGACTGAAACAGTGATACAATTACTAGATTCAATGATATTATTACTAAATCGCATAAGATAACAGATTAAGTAACGCGTTCTACTCGACTGAAATATGTGACACATTTACTCGACTCACTATAATGTTGTGATTACTCATTCAAAAAGGAGTGGTTATTCGACTCAATAGAAACGTTTTTTACTCAGATATCATTCTTGTCTATAAATAAACCGTTTACTCGACTAACGTACGTGATACGAGTCATTATAGTGGAGTGATTACTCTAGTCACGAAAGTTTATTACTCGACTTGAATATGATTACTCGAAAAGAAAAAACTAATCTGTTTTGTCTGTGGGATGCTTAAACATATTTTACATATAAATGAGTAACTTTGTATGTTTTTAGGTCGATCAGTTTTATTTTCTTACTTGTTCGTTTTTTTTTGGTGAAAATTGTGTAAAAAAATAATCATCTGCCGACAATCGATTTATATGCATATATATTTTTAAATATTTTGTCAATTTTTATCAAAGTTTTATATGTAAATACGGCTAGAGTAACAAGCGAAACAGACTGAGTACTTTTTTACGATTATTAAATACTAATACTATTTTCATGGTAGTAAATGTTGAGTATTTTATTTAGAACATTAAATATCACAATTTATAACATTTTAATTCAAAATATTGCGGGTCTTTACAGAGTAATATAATGCGAAATTATCTAGCTATAATAGTTACCCGCAAGAATAAATGACCTTATTCTATTCTACATATTATACATAGTAAAGATGAACACCATAAAATAGGAATAAAAATACTTATATACCATGAAAATAGTAAATAGATACGATCAGCGTTACTTTAGCCGTATTCGGAATACCAAAACGAAAGAAAAGGCTAATATATTTTTATATATTGTATTGGACTTAAGTCGCCGTTGCCAAAAAACGCCGCTAGAGCAATCAGGTTCTCGACGATGTTTGACTCGAGTTCGTAGTTAGTGTTGGTGAAGGCCGCTGACGTCACGCGATCCGGCTCGAAGGGCCAAAAAAACGCGTCGACCGCCGCGCCCATAAGTGGGGGGATAATCGGAGTTTTTACATATATATATATACCGTCCAGGCGATATTCATATTTTGTCAATCCAATTCGTACACGAAACCAAACATTTGGTAGGTTTTTTTTATGAAATAGGTAAACGATATATAATTCGTAGATTTGGGTAATCATATCGTGACTTTTTAACTTAATTTTTCCATAATAAGATTCGTATTTATGTATGTTTTAGGGTGTATTATAAATGAGCATTTTAAATTTAGCAATTTTGCAATTTTGCGGATCGTTTTATCTATTTTTTTATATGGAAACTTTTATTTAAACTTAATTTTTTTTTAATTATAAACAAATAACCTGTGTGTGTTATGGCTATAATTATTTCCGAATAAATTTTGAATACTGAATCTTGGCTGGGAAGGTGGGAGTTTATTCATTCATCATAGTTCATTTGTTCACTTTTCTTGGAGGAGCCATATTTTCTGACTTTGGAATGGTTTGCGTCGAATTAACGTTGTACTGCAGACCTACCATGAACTCTTATTGCGACTCAATTGAAGACGTAAACTGAATTGTTGTGTTTTTTCGTACCATGACGTCTTAAAGACGCACACTTTAAGTCGATGCCGAATGAGCGATCGGAATGCGTCCTAAGAACATGTGAGTAAAAGAGACAGAGTTATCTATAGTTCATATAACGTTATCCTTTTCAAACACTACGACCTCAATGCAATTCAAATCAAATCAAATCAAAATAATCTTTATTCAAATAAACCATTTCAGGCACTTTTGAATCGTCACGCATCAATATGATTAATGAAGCTACAACTGGTTCGGAATGTTGCTCTTACCGAGAAGAACCAGCAAGAGACTTGGCGGTCAATCTTTTAAATATCTTCAATTATACATTATTAAACCGCTGTCTCGTATGAAGCTGAAAGGATTTTCAATTCCAGGCTTTCTTATCATCCAAATAATCTTCAATTTTGTAATATGCTTTACGTATAAGCATATTTTTTACACTTGATTGAAATTCACACTTCATGGTGCGAAAAGAAAGCGGTTCGCGGTCGTCGTTTACGTCTTCAATTGACGCAATAAGAGTTCATGGTAGGCCTGTTGGGAAGGATATTAATTATGTGGGAAAAATGGCATAACATAAAATTGTTAACTACGAATTGGACTGACTCCGCCGACCGCGAAAGGTCCAACCTGAAGGGTGCTCGCATTTTACTGAGGATGGGAGTCCGCCGGGCGTCGAACTCGGGACTACAAGTGTAAATATGATTATTACTTAATAGTAACTTTATTTTAGTGTATAATGTGCTATAATAACCGAACATGTATACAATCGGACCTCCTGTGGATATCGAAACGTTGGAAGGCACAGATTCGTTTGTAATTAAATTTATTATTAATACAATTATATTTTAAGTGAATTTGGTATTTTATTGTATAATACTTGGTTTAGTTGAATGGAGAGGACCGGGGCTGCAGTGTGGTTGAAAATGTTTTAACTAAAGTTTAAGAAAACTAAACTAAGCGTGGCAAAATATGGTTATAACGATTCTTATTAAGAATTAGACTTCTCGCTTACTTGTATTCTATAATATATCTATTCTTATACAACTGCTAACAGCAGATTGTAAGCAAATTGTTGATTTGCTAAAATAATCATATTCCGTTAACATATGTGAACTTTTCATGAATAAAATCAAATGACCAACGAGTTGGCTGTTTGATGAATTTATATATAAAATGGTCTATGATTATTTATAATTAATAAAAGGCGTTTTTTTACTTGTAATTCTGAGAAACCTGGGTCAAGTCCTCTCCACTTAACTATATGCGTAGAATCGTGAGTCTTTTATCTACTTGTTTGTTTCACTTACCGTTTTATTCTGATTATGGTCCATTAAGCCGGTCTGTTGTTTCCTGTTGTGCGATCTGCGTGCTTTTCCGTCGAGTTTAGGAATTATTGTGTGTGCGCGGGGCGAGCTTGTATCGTTACATTTAATAAAATTGTTTGTAAAGTATATTGTACTATGAGCAAAGTAGTTTTAAAAGTTTAAAAAAATTCATCTCCCTACGTTGACCGTTGAGGAGTTCCTTCTGGAGCCAATCCTGGCAGCATCAGCAGGCACTGGGCTAGTATGTGATATTTCAGCTCAAGGGCAAATTTAATTTGAAGATTCCACTTTCACATACAAAAGTAAGGCAAGTTGAATAGGTTTTAAAAATATCAAAAACAAGTTTTAAAATAGTGGAAAGCTGTATAAAATAAATACACTGGTATTCAAATTTAAAGGATACAATTTTTCTCGAATCAATATCCTTGATTCCAGAAAATATCTTGTAATTTCATTGACTGATCATATATCAGAGTAAATACATATCAAACGACTCCTCCGCGCACACGAACAACTAACGCCCTAACAGTTGTCGCCGAATCTTATCTTATATAATACAAATCGAATGTGTCAAACACCAATATTTTTGGGTATGTGAAGTTTTACCGCTAGTTTTGCTCAAAGTGGAACAAGTGTACGTAGTGTGTTGATAGTGGGGGGTTGGGAGGGGGGAGCGACGGCCCTTATTTATTTTTATAATCGTGTATGTCTAGATTTAGGCGTTACAGCTTCGCGTGTACACATCTCGTCCTCACCTTGATATTACCGTTCCTAATTATTCCCAGACGTTGCCAGGCTCGTCTAGACCAGGGCTTTCTAAACTATGGGTCGCGACCCCATTTGGGGTCGCGTAGCAAAATTCTGGGGTCGAGAGATTTTAATGTCAAATATTGATATATACCATATTATAACATCATTAGAGTTGGCGGAATAGCGGAATTTGTTGAAGGTTTTGAGTTATCTCCACCGACAGATAGATTTTTGTATTTTCATATGTATATCTAAATATATATAGTTAATAAATCATCAAAAAAAAAATATTTTTCTTTTATATTTGTATAGGGTCGTCAAGAAACTCGCAATCATAAATGGGGTTGTGAATGACAAATGTTTGAGAAGTCCTGGTCTAGACCCACGAATCGTTAACCCTACTTAATTCCTGAACAAAATTCTAAACTATATATAAATCGTATGCATATAGGATGTGTATAATGTTATTTTTTAAGTGTATTAAAGGCATTCCATATAAGTAACAATGCGGTGGCGTGTACTTGATTGTTTTTTTTTATTTCGTGAATAAATCTTGTGGAGAAAATATATTTTCAATGGTTTGTACGTGTTATTAATAAGTGCCATCCGTCGCAAGTCCCCGACCGTAGCGGAGGACGCGCGGCGAGCGGGCGCCATGGTGCCGCACCCTAGGAGAATTTCATATCTATTCTTTATATATACGTAGTTTTATATCATTCTATATAATTAATATATAAGTAGTATTTCGTTCATCGAAGGTCCATAACGTCCAGTAATATATTCTGTGATTTTAAACATGGGAATGTTACTTTCAGTTTTGTAGTTCCTATACTCAATTCACGGAATCTATATATAATGCAATGTTTCAAGGGACTCTAGTCTGAATCTTATATACTTGGAAGATCTTGGAATCACAAGACATAAAGAACTTAAATGACTCTCGAATGTTCCATTAAACCTTCTCTGAGTTCGTGGTCTCGACTTCATCGAGTAGCGCCCAAGTCTTATATATTAAATTATTGCAGTATAGGATAGCTATGGGCTCAAAATAAAATGTTGCCCGTTTCATTCGGTTTTTTTTCCTATTCTTAATCGGGATAGCAGTATCATAACTCATTGAACTTTGGGGATTTTTTCGTTTGTTGGATCTAGTCGAGGTTCAACTCTAGTTAAACTTCACTCCGAGCCTTTTTACTGCGTTTTTTAATAGTGTCGGATGTTCAAAATAAATCGGACTATAGTCGCTTGTGACACTAGTTTGATATTTTGATCGAGTTGGGTGTGTATATACATTTTTTCATGATAACAGTCCATTTTACGTTTACAATAGAGATGTCTTCCTGATGTACATGATGTACTAACAATTCCTATAGACTATAACACTGCCGGTCACCTAGAGGGGTGGTTCCCCGAGGCCCGCTCGCCGCACGAGCCCTCGCCTGTATAATTCAGCGTTATTGAATGATCCGTGTCAACATTTATAAAATATACAATACCACGTTGCCTTTCAATCTAGGATGAGAAATTTTTCCAATAAAATGTTTAAGTAAAAATTTATTGTGTTTTATTTGTGAATTTTTCCATTGTTTCCATTATTTCAGTACTTTTATAAATTAATTTTCATGTCCTAAGTATAATTTTACGATTATATAGAATTCATTGTCATAAATTACAGATACACATAGTCTATGAGCACGGCAACAGAGTAAAGATGAACTGCTATATCATGGCGCGCCCCCGAAAATTCAAAACATTTGAAAGTATTTACAAAAACAAATCCATGAATTTGTTATTCAACAATATTCGCTCATCATTATAGTACGGCGCTTTCGTAATGATCAGGATGTTATTCATTTAAAATACACTAATTGACACAGTAATTTGGACGGGAGCGCCATGTTATCGTGGTCCATCATTACTTGAGGGTGTTATTTTAAAATCAAATAGGGAAGGAAAACTCACTCAATATAAAAACATTATTTCTCACTTTAAAATATAATTATGTAATTTTTAATTATTTACATAGAAATTAACATTATCATATTATTTAAATAATTATTGCTTATTCAAACGACTCATAATAACCTTGGTATAATATCAAACAAAGTTTTTCATGACACGTTTTAAAACTGAATCGTTTAGTTGTTAAAATAAATCAGATAACATTATCACATTATTTTATTCACAATATTCAATCGATACCAAATAGAATTTATTTACATATAAATATACTATAATAAGGCGTTAGTGAAATATATAAATTCCGACGTCGCTTATCACAAAAGACTACACAGTTCTAAGCCCAGCAGGTCTACCATGAACTCTTATTGCGACTCAATTGAAGACGTAAACTAAATTGTATTGCTTTTTCATACCATGACGTGTTAAAGACGCACACTTTAAGTCGTTGCTGAATGAGCGTTCGGAATTCGTCCTAAAAACAATTGAGTAAAAGAGACAGAATTATCTATAGGAACAGCTTTCCGAACCAGCAGTAAAGTTGACGATTCAAAAGCACTTGTTTACAGGTTTACTTGAATAAAGAATATTTTGAATTTGAAAATTTGAATCTATAGTTCATATAACGTTATCTTTTTCAAACATTGCAATCCACACTTCATGGTACGAAAAGAAAGCGGTTGTGTTTAGGTACTGACTTTGAATTGAATCGTTTTCTAAAAGTTCATGGTAGGTCTACAGGAGGCCTACCATGAACCCTTATTGCGCCTCAACTGAAGACGTTAACTGAATTGTTGTGCTTTTTTGTACCATGACATCTGAAAGACGCTCACATTAAGTCGTTGTCGAATGACCATTCGGAATGCGTCCTAAGAACATGTGAGTAAAAGAGACAGAGTTATCTATAGTTATCTATAGTATATCAAACACACTTAATGGTACGAAAAGAAAGCGGTTGTTTTTAGGTACTGACTTTGAATCGAATCGTTTCCTAAAAGTTCATGGTAGAGTGGTTAGAGGGCGTTTCACGTAAAATTTTAATCCACACAGTAAATGGATCGTGTCTGAGAAACGACCATAGAGTTATTAAAGTTAACTATCATTATTATACTAGAGTATGGAAATCAGCCTAAAATGTACATTACAATAAAATTAAAGCAAATGAGGGTGATCTATCTGTCTCTATTTTTTTATGTGCGATTAGACAAAGATAAAGCATACAAGTTTCATCTTCCGTCTCATTATTTATTGTGTAAATTTCACTTACAGGGCTAGCTGCCCTACTCTAGTACTAATAACTATCAAAATGACAGAAAATGATAAAGATCAATTAATAATGAACAATAAAGTGATTTTCGATATTTGATTCAAAAATTAAAGTTGTCGAAATTATATTGAAATTAATTATTACATTATAAAAAGGTAGGTGTTGTTTCCAATTATCATGCGTTTATGACGTTTGTATATTTACAATGTATACACGGTAGAATAGACAAAATCTCGAAGTACAATTATATTTATTTACCTGTATTTAAAGTAACGGTCTGTTGCCATCCCACTGCTGGGCATAGGCCTCCTCTCTCCGTTTTTGAAATGAAGGCAAGTTTTACTTCCAATGCGAATTGGTAGGTTACAGATATCTCCAGAATTCTCTAGAGATATGCAGATTTCCTCACGATGTTTTTCTTCACCGAAAACCGTGTGATAAATTGCAATTATCAATTAGACACATGAGTTTTAATAGAAATACTCATTGGTGCCTGCCCGGGTTTGAACTCGTATTCCCCTCGAAAGAGTCGCACGGTCTCACCGCTGGGCTATCACAGCTTTATATCCTAGTACGGGTCACCAATTAGTTACGCTCGGGATCCGTTGTAAGAAATGAAATGATGGTCATTTGATGGTCCGCACATCGTATTTATAAGTAAAAATATTTATTAAACAAATGTAATTAAGGAAATAACCAAGGTATTTTGTTACCTAGGTATCAATGCGAAAAATGATATTTTTTGTTGCGAATTATCTGTTTGAAGTTTGGAGAAAAATTGGTGCAAGGTATTGACATCAAATACTGGAGAAGTTCAGTGGTAAGTCGGGATCGAAATTTATTCTTAACTAGCCGTGCCAGCGACTTCGCCCGCGTGGAAATCTGCGTGTCACAATTTACTTCCAGAATACAATTTTTTAACATAAAAGTAGTTATTGTAAATTAACCATAAGAGATAGAGACATGCTATCGCGGACTTTTTTGTTGTGTTTTATAGATCTACAATTCTCTAGTACATTACTTTAGCGTATCTCTGCTGGTTTACGCAGCGCACGCGACTAAAGCTCCCAGCAAGCAAGTTTTTTAACAACTGCGCGACCTCTTCCAACACAATTTACATAATACCGATATGTACTATTTACCTAAACCATCCGGAAGTATTGCACTGTCGTTGAAAACCGTACAAAAATCCGTTCAGTAGATTTTTAAAGAATCCATTACATACAGACAGACAGCTTTTTGGGGTATTGTTTTATAATAAGTGTTCCGCGCAAACGTGCGGACGGATGAAACAACCTCCGGGACCTGGGCCCGACGCCCCAGCGTCTCAACCTACCTTATGCGGCCGTCAGCTGTATGTGGTCCGGCCTCATGAGTCACTGCGTGTATATGTGTACGTGTGTGTGTGTGTGTGTGTGCTTGTATGTACTTGGCCGATTCCCGAAACCGTTGGCTCGCCTCTGCAGTCTTCCACGGACCCGTAATGTCTGTTTCTCCTTGAGTATACACTTCACTATATCGGCTAAATAACACCCGGTGTGCACACAACCTTCGTAAGGTCACACGTTATTGAGTCGTCCCTATATCGGGGAATAGTAACCCAACGCGCACTAAAACCGCAGACGGTCGCGTCTTCTCAAACGCTTCACTGATTAAACGCGTCACTAAATCTGAGAATAACACCCGAAACGCAAAATTACACACGTGCGTAAGATAAAGAATGCCGCGTCCAAGCCGCGTTCCAGCCGCGCGCGGCCTCTCTTTATCGTGTCTGACGGGTGACTGGCGGGGGGCCGCTCTGGTCGTGAACGAATGCATAAAACGCCCTAGCTTGCGTTCGCGTCGCGTCGCGCGCCTTTTTATTCAAAACAATAAGTATAGATGAACGTCACCTTAGAAAATGTTGCTTCTGAAATATATGTAATAGTGCGAGTCGCTGTGTTCTTGCGGTCACAAAATGGGTCCATAGCGACCGTTGCCCTCGTAGTGCGGTCTATATCTCTGTGCGCGGCGCGTGCTTGGTCCGCGCGTGCCGCCGCAGCGAGCTGTTGTCGCTGAAGCGGCGCTCGCACTGCGGGCACACGTACATGCGCCCCGAGTGAGACATCGCGTGCCGGCTCAGCCCTGCCCGCAGATATTATCAAATCAAAACAAATATATGGTCGTAGCGAGGTACGGGCAAAGGGCGACAGCTACCCCCCCCCCCCCCCTTACACTGAAAACTGACAAGCCCGCAGATATTATCAAATCAAAACAAATATATGGACGTACCGAGGTACGGGCAAGGGGCGGCAGCTGCCCCCCCCCCTTACACTGAAAACTGACAAGCCCGCAGATATTATCAAATCAAAACAAATATATGGACGTAGCGAGGTACGGGCAAGGGGCGGCAGTTGCCCCCCCCCCCTTACACTGAAAACTGACAACTCACAACACAGTGGCAGTAGTATGAAAGGCTTGCATAGTAAATAGTTTCACACGTTCTCCACGACAAAATCGCAAAGCGAAGCATTATCCAAACAAGCATTGTTATATAGTACTTGGTTCATCCCCACCCTTTATTTTACCTCTGAACACGTGCAACAAGCTTGAACTAGAAACATTTAGGGTGCCATTATTATGCTTAATGATTTTCAAAATATTTTTGGAACAATTAGAATTAGTTAGCAAATTATACAAATATATGGAACAACACACGGTCGTCTGACCCCACAGTAACTTAATATCCTACCCGCCCTAATCCCACTCTAAGTGGGGTCAGCATAACATGTTACAAACATGTTGTCACATGATTCGGCTACGTATTTTTCGACCGGCCTGCCTGACGTCAACTTACCTTAGCTGTATTTCACGACACCTCGGTAAGAAATGAGTACGGTCTATTCTACTCAGCCGGATACCACACGGCGTATACTAAGTAAAAGTAAAAGTATACTAAGGATATGATTATTATATTGTGAGTTATTATATTGTTAGGATTAAAAGTTGGCAACACTACAATCACGTGGCCGATAGCAAGGAAGGGACTTGCTTTGGAGCGAAAATTAGTTATAAAAGATGGAGACCGCCATATTGAATTCAGTCTTGTAGTAATACTCGACTCTTACGGTTATTACCTTACGCTTACGCAGCTAGACCGTTCTCTTAGAGTTTCGTTGTAAACGAGACTTGTACGATTATTAAACGCTTCTGCGTTTAGATCGTGTAACCTGTCTTGGTTAAACAAACGGGTGTAATTAGTGTTACTGTGCCGTTCTAATATTGTTACGGTAGACCCGCGTCTACCTACCTACATTGAGTGTTATTTGTTATTAGAATCTATAGTTAATATTCGTGATAAGAGCAACCGCTGAGTTTTGGTACTTGAGTTGGTGGTAGAATCGTCCTAGCATAATAATTCCAAATTATATGAAACTAAACCTATCAAATGTTGTAGCTGTACGTTACTCATTGTTGACTATGTGAGAAAGCTTAAATATTTAAGTGAAATTGGTGCCATTTCTAAAAATATGTTATAATAGTGTGAGTCCGCTCACCGGAAGCGTGCAGGAACACCTTGGGGCACTTGGTGCAGCGGTGCAGCTCCAGCGGGCGCGCGCCCGGGGCCGCGTGCGCGCGCGCGTGCACGGCCAGCGCGCCGCGCTGCGTGAAGCTCTTGGGGCACCGCGGGCACGCGAACGGACGGACCTCTGCACCGACACAGTATATAGTACGCAAGCACCTCCAAACATAGTGCTATAAGGTACCTAAGCTAAATTTGGTACGCAAGCACCTCCAGACATAGTGCTATAAGGTACCTAAGCTAAATTTGGTACGCAAGCACCTCCAGACATAGTGCTATAAGGTACCTAAGCTAAATTTGGTACGCAAGCACCTCCAGACATAGTGCTATAAGGTACCTAAGCTAAATTTGGTACGCAAGCACCTCCAGACATAGTGCTATAAGGTACCTAAGCTAAATTTGGTACGCAAGCACCTCCAGACATAGTGCTATAAGGTACCTAAGCTAAATTTGGTACGCAAGCACCTCCAGACATAGTGCTATAAGGTACCTATACTAAAATATTTTAAACAATGCAATATTTGTACATAAAAATATAAAGAATTAATTAAAGAGCCATACGTGGCATCTGCAATTTGAGTCCGCGTGATTCTTACATTTGCTTCACAGTATATTTTAAACAATGTAATTTTTGTACATTAAAATATAAATAATTATAAAACGATAGGTGATGTATATAATAGACAAAGTAGGAACCGACATAAGCTTGCGACTCCTGCTTTCCGCCTAGCAAAAGTACGTAAATCGGGTTGGGGTATAAGATTCTATAATAAAATTCCGAAATCAATATTGGCCATGCCATTACAGCAGTTTAAAACCACTGTCAAAAAGAGGCTGATACAGAAAGCCTACTATACTGTTGAAGATTACTTAGATGATAAGGATGTGTGGATATAGGTGCACCTCTACTCTGTACAAGACAGTAATAAATAAATGTAACTAGTTTATATTTTTAAAAGAGCGACCGCCGAGTTTCTTGCTGGCTCTTCTCGGTAGGAACGGCTTTCCGAACCAGCAGTAAAGTTGACGATTCAAAAGCACTTGTTTACAAGTTTACTTGAATAAAGAATATTTTGAATTTGAATTTGAAACAGTTGGGGTGCCAAAGTCGGTCGGCCTCCTTGTGGCGCACCCTGGGTATGCCCTTGGAATACTCTAATAAGTATTCCTTAAGATAAGATTCCACCAAAATAGTGTGCAGCACGTTCGTTTACAAAGATTGCGTACAAAGTTCTCGCACTGCACGTACTGAGCTGATGTCGCGTTTAGCTTCGGTCTCCCGGCAATGTTGTGTGTAACTTGTGTAAGCGCACAGTGAAGCACACGTGCGCGCGAACATGCGGGAATATTTTATTTGGGAATATTTTATAATCTTTATTATTTTTATTGCACTTATTAATTATTTACAAATTTACAATATGTCTTTAGACATTTTGTATAAAATTATTCCTAATATTTTTTTCATCCCTCCCCTCCTCATTAAAGTGCGCGTACAAACAAAAGCTTTCGTTCCAGTAGCGGAAGCAAAACTAAGTTCGTGAACAAGGAGTGCGTACGCGTCGACGCGAGTCCACTGAATCAAGTGTACGCGCACAAATGTGTATAGATGTGTGTGAAAATTTTCTAGAATATTCGCGCACAATTTGTTAATGTTTGCTTGAGTGACTCCACCAAAGTAAACATTTGTGCCGCACACTGTGCTGCACAGTTCTCCACACTGGTGGAATTCCACCTTTTGGATTGGCGAACGGATCACTGTGGGGTGGCCAGTCCAATTGTCCCTTTGATCAGCAGAGGGCAATCTGGATGGGCCGGGGACTCTCTAATGGACGGCGGGTTCAGTTGGGCTTGCTTTAAATATAACTGGACATGGCTTTCGGTCACCGCCGGGAAAACCCGGAAGCCCAGCAATGGGAACGGGGACCTTCGGGTTCTCCTCTATAAAAAATTACCCGGTGGGGGCGAAAACGCCCACCACGGTGTAGGGGTCCCTAGCTGGGGCAAGGTCTCTCCTTGTCCACCGTAACATGAAACATCGGTGGGCAGGGAGCGATCGCGGGCAGCGATGCCTCCTTCTGCTCTGCGGACGGAGGCGGCGGAGCGGTTCCAGGAACTTTTGTTCTGGATCCAATCTGCCGCTGGCGAGTCCAGGTGGTAGCGACTTGCCCAAGCCCATCTCCTGCCACCCTGACAGGGAACCTTCGAGCATTCCGAACGGGGCATATCTGACGCCTGGCTTACGGGTTCCCGAGGCGATCGGTGCATTTAGCGGGGTCCCTACCCAGAGGAGGTGTTCCCTGGGATCAGAGCTGCTGTCGGCGGGGATGGGGGTAATGTGTACAACGATACCCTTTCCTTGCCATCGGCAGCGTGGTGGAGCACACAGGTCGTTTTAGTCGAGTCCGACATAACCGCCGTCTGTCTCCGTCAAATGGGGGTACCCATAAGGGACTTTTTCCTGTACAAAAAAAAGAAAAAAAGAGATACCTAAACAGTAAGCTTCTTTTTCTACAAACATCCTTATCATAAAGCGCGCTAGGATTAATTATTTGTCTAAAACTTATGGTCCTTCGAGCCGGACAATGTCGACGATAATGCGCATTGCGTGTTCGTTTATAAGACGTACCCTGGTGCACGAGCTCGTGCCGGCGGGCCACGGCGCGCTGCGCGAAGGCCCGGTCGCAGTGCGAGCAGCTGTACGGCCGCTCGCCGGTGTGCGTGCGCAGGTGCCGCCGCAGCACGCCCCACGTCGCGAACCGCTTGTCGCACTCCGGGCAGCGGGGCCGGCTGCGCACATAACGGCCATAGATAATGTTACAACACTAATAGCTCCTTGAATTTAAATTCAAATTCAAATTCAAAATATTCTTTATTCAAGTAAACTTGTAAACAAGTGCTTTTGAATCGTTAACTTTACTGCTGGTTCCGAAAGCTGTTCCTACCGAGAAGAGCCAGCAAGAAAATCGGCGGTTGCTCTCTTTAAAATATAAATCTTAGAACTAGTTACATTTATTTATTACTGTTTTGTACAGAGTAGAGGTGCACCTATATCCACACATCCTTATCATCTAAGTAATCTTCAACAATATAGTAGGCTTTCTGTATCAGCCTCTTTTTAACGGTGGTTTTAAACTGCTGTGATGGCATGGCCAAAATTGATTTCGGAATTTTATTATAGAATCTTATACCCAAACCCACAAACGATTTACGTACTTTTGCTAGGCGCAAAGCAGGAGTCGCAAGCTTATGTCGGTTCCTACTTTGTCTATTATATACATCGCCTATCGTTTTATAATTCTTTATATTTTTATGTAGCCAGCGTACATAAATACGTAGCCAAATCTTTTGACAACATGTTTTTTTTCTTCTATATTTTTCTATCACTTGGTATTGTATGATACTATCATATAAGTTTCTTTATATATAAAAATCATTTTGCTGTAATTAAAATGTACACAATTATAGGTAACATGTAGACACCGGCTATACTCACTGAACCCGCCAGTCCCCGCCTCGATAGCGTCGTGTAAAGAGCTCAAGAATAAGTGCCCCGGATACTCTCTAGTCGAGCTAACCCGATAAAATTAGACGTGAGTATAGCTAGTGTCTACACATTAACGATGAATACTACTCGCGATAGTTTAATTTTAAAAATATACACGATTGACAAAATTAACAAATTTTTGAATTTAATCTATCGTGAGCGGTATTCATAATTAGTGTTTAGAGACCGGCTATACTCACTTCTTATTTTATCGGATGAGCCCGATAACATTATTTAAAAATTAACAAACATCAAATAGACTCACTCATTACATTGACTTTTGATTGGTTCGTTTTTTGTGTTTTCCTTGACATTTTCTTTTCTGCTTGTATCTTCTACCTCTTCCTGTAATAAAATATTGATGGAATAAAATTAAAAATATCTATTTCTATTGTTATATTACCACTAGGAAAGAGAAAAACATGGAGCTTAAAACCACCAACCTGCTATGTGAATTAGCAGTTTACAGATATCCCAGGAATCCTATAGGATTGAAGAATCCTATTGGATAGAACATTGTGAGAAAATATCCATATCCCATGCATGTTTAATCACAATGTTCCAGAATGTCAACATAAAGTGCATCTTAAATTGTAAGTACATGGTTTTTTTATCTACCACTATTTAGACTTTTACTTTAAAACTAAGCATAAAGATTTTTGTTAAATTTACATACTTCCATAACATTATGTCTCATGGGATATTGTTATGGGGTAAATGCGCGGATATAAGAAAAATCTTTTTACTTGCTAGTTGACTTCATAATGAGCAATATGTGACATATACAACTTAAGTGTTTGTGATGTGAAGTGAAATCAGTGTTCTTACATTAGCTTCACAGTTTATTTTTAGCAATATACTGTTTGTGCATCAAAACATACATAATATTAAAAAAATTGGATAGGTAATGTAGAAAATACTTAAAATATACATTGATAGAAAGGTAAAATTGTAAAACTTCCTTAGGCTTACCTCAATTTCATATATTTCCAAAGTAAGCCTGTCCCTATCACCAGTCTCCACCTCTATCGTTTTGAATTTCTCAGCACCAACAATATTACCATCTAGTTTTTTTAATATTCCCATCTCTACAAGTATGGATGAGAGGAACTTTGTCACATCTGGACATACTTCTATATCTGGTTTGCTTGTATTACATTCTATTGTATCCTGCAAGTACAATGTGTTGCTGTTCAATAATATTTTCTTCATATGAATAACAATAACTAAACGAATTAAATTAATATCAATAAGGAATCTTATTTTATCAGCTAAAGCCTGATTAGTTTCAAGCCTGTATGGGGCTCTTATTCATGAGCTCTGTATGGTCTTGAAACTAGTCCGATAAAATAAGACGTCAGTATAGCCAGTCTCTCAACATTAATTATGAATACCACTCACGATACTTTAAATTCAAAAATAAGGAATTTTATGTATTTATTTATATGACAAAATAAAAATAAAACTATTTAATATCTTTTTTTTCTTTCTAATATCAGTTTTTTTCATTTACCGATGTACTTGCCCTACTAGACACATATATCTCAAAAAGATGTTTACACAAACTCATGCAACTTTATTCCAACTCTTTAAAACAGGCCTACTCAACCCTATGCTTGCAGGCCATAGTGTAGCCCGCAGACGAATTTCGAATGACCCGCCTATGAATCATAGAATATTCTGAACATGTAGGAAAAATATAAGCCCTTTACACACCTTACAACACTTAATTTAGTATAGGTTGCGGCATGTCATTATCCCATGGCTGAGCAAAGACTACCTCTCTCCTTACACCACATTGCTTTTTTAATATTCATAATTTAATTTATTCATAATTTGCTAATTGAATAGCACAACTAAAATACTGTTTTTAATACTGTATTGGCCCGCCAAAGATTTTCGAAACATCTATTTGACTGAACCAAATAGTTGAGCATGCTTGATCTATAACCTTTTTTTCTGTTATTATTCTTGTAATATAGACCTGCAGCCTATGTGACCAGCATGCCACAAATATGCACACAAACAGGCACATGTGTGCCATTCTCACACACACACACACACATCGCACCTATTGCACTATTTGTACTATAAATATAAAAATTGATTAACCTTAAATAACTTGTATTGAACTAAAATAAATGCAAACCTTAACACCTTTAATATCTGTTCCATCTATTAGGCAATTAACAATATTATCCAGTCCATTCTGTATTGTACTAGGTACTTTAATTTCTAAATTAGTATTATCAAGTGGTAAATTATCTCTTGAAGACACACTGGAACTTTCAATTGGTTTTAGTAAGCTTTTATTTTGCTCTTGTTCTTTTGTTTTAATAAATAATTCACTCGCTTTTCTCACTTGAATGAGTGACAGATGTGTCTTCAGTTTGTGATATGTGGAGGTACATTTTTTTCTAAATTCATAGAATTTGTTTAATTCTTTGTGACACTCTGTACATATTGTGTTTGGCAAACAATCATCGTGGGTAACCTGTAGAGTAAAAGAACAGGGGTATTTTAACAAGATACTGGTTTCCTTAAGGATAATCATCATATCAATAATAAAATATACCTTAAATATAGTGTACTTCAAAATAGGAATCTGTTATAATTTTTGTTAAACAATTCTATAACAAGTTGTAATCTTTACAAAATGTTACAGTATCTTGAGAAAAGGTTTTGAACTTTGACCCATCAAACTGATCTTATAAGGTTGGCAGATTATGATGTTTTTCTCCAATGGGGTAAATAACATTTTAATAATAAAATAAATTTTAACAGTAATTAACAAAATGTACGCCAATTTTCTTATAAAACATATATGCAAATTTTTTAATTTTAACTAGTAAGGGCCATGTTGACATATCTTAAGATTAAATTTACATGTTCTATATTATAAACATAATGTAACTTTGGCCTTCGGATGGGGCAATACAGTCTTAATGTTAGTCTATACTAATATCTTGTACTTGAATAACAAAATAAAAGTAAGAGCCTAACAGTATCTATATATAAACCTATCGCAATGCTGCACGTAGGCCTTTTCTCTTCATTTTGACGAGAAGATCTTAAGATTCACAAAGTAACCACACCAAGCTGCTCCAATGTGGAATGGTAAATTACTCATATTTCCAGAATTAGCCAGAAATAGGTAGTTTCTATCACAATGTATTCGTTAACTGAAAAGCGTGTGATAAAACGCAATTAAAATTACACACATAAGTTTTAACAGAAAAATTCATTGGTGCCTGCCCGGATTTGAATCAGAGAAACTCTCTCGAGAGGATCTCCCCGCTAAGTTTTCACATCTACTGTAATTGTGTACTACAAATATTCTTACCTCGTAACCGACACACATCATGATTCTCATCGCTAGCGAATTACAAATATCGCTTTTATTAGAAAAAATAGGAATGCTCTCCTTTGCCTCTTCAAGGCATAATCTACATAATCCAAGCACACCTTCTATCGGCTCTATAGATTCTTTTAAATTGGTCCTCCGGGTATAAGTCCGCATAATTAAAAACTAAACTTCCGTATCTACAACAAAATTATAACCAAAATTTGAACTGATTATATATTGTATTTTAAACTTTTAGGTCACAATTATGCTCATATATATAGTAACATAGAAATTGATAAATTATAAACATACAATAACATAAATATTTTGATATTATGATTAAAATTATGAAAACTTAAAAACAAATGCTAAAATAGAATAAAAATAAAGGCAAATGTCAAAAAACGTCTTTCCATAGACAAAGAAATAAATCTACATCTATTCCTTTGATTACTTTTATATTTCGCTACACAAATATTTTGTACAACACCTAATTATTAAATTTACCCCAAGAACAATAATCGAAGATATTTTCTGTAGATCAAACAGTCCATCTCATAATAGCCCTCCCATAACAGACGACCATATTCGGGACCAAGGTACCTTGGATTGGCATCCTTGGAGGACTCTAACACATGAGAGATGAAGTAGCGGTAAAGCAAAATATATATTTGGCTAGTTGACAAAAATAACACATTCAATGAGACCTATCGAGGCTAAGAGGTCAAAATTGATGATTTAATTATTTTGTTGTGTGACACTAGGTAGATGCCCTTAGAACTTAAACTTGATGCCCGTAAACCCGTTTTGCTACCCTATTGTACGCTTCCATGGTACTACCCTACATATAGACGGAAACATCGATTTGAACACTGTTATACTGAATACTTGTCGCGATACGAGCGGAAACGAAATCGGGACGCCTAAGGAGGTCCCCTTAGATCAACTTAGATCAAGTCCCAATCCGTAAATTTTCATGCTCAGATCTTCTAGAAATTTTTCTCGAGACCAGTAGTACCTCAAATCACCTTCAGGTTAATTCGATGTCCCATAATAACAATCATTTAATCATAAAATATTCCAGCTTCAAGAAATCACATTTAAATTATAGCTATTTACTAACTTACATATTTGCTACCGAGGAATTCCTTAGGACGGGTTATTTGTGACATAATAATTTAATTACACCATAATCTAACATTGCTAATTGGATCCGATTGTATTTATGAACTGTTATTATAATGAATGTTTTATCAAACTAATAAAAACAGGGTCGTATTAAGAATAATGTTTTAAATTATGTCTCATTAATGTTTTTATTAAGTTATTATAAATTTTGATAATAAAAATTTAAATGGTGGTCACAAGTTTAAATCCCGGCAGGCAAATGAGTTTTTCTATCAAAACTTATGTATCAAATTGGAAATTGCAATTTATGACGCGCTTTTCGGTGAAGAAAAAATAACATCGAGAGGAAACTTGCATATCTCTAGGGACTTCTAGGGATATGTGTAACCTACCAACTCGCATTGGAGCAGCTTGGTGGGACTAAGTTTTTACTCAGCTCTCTAAAAAGCAGAGAAGAGACCTATGCCTAGCAATGGGATAATTTAATTACAAAAAAAATTAAGTGTTTTATAGCGAAATAATTTTAATAAATTTTTGCCCGAATCCGTATCTGTCACAAGAGACTATATAAACATATCATATAGCAATACTAAGTCATACTTTGATTTATGTTGTAACTTTACAAAGACAAAGATGCCGCAATCGTATAATAAAACAAATAAAACTGCTATGTACTTCTGTAAGGCTAGTAGATTCCTAGTCATCGGCGGTCTACCGGGTTATATAAAGTGGCAAGAGAGCTCTACGAAGCCCATTTATAAATACGTTTACGATTTTTTAACAGCTTGCATTTTTGTATTTATTGCATTGGAGCTAGCAGCTTTAGTAACACAGAAAAAATTGTCGGAAAAACAAAAGACCGATCTACTAATTTTATGCTTCTCTCATCCCATTCTTTTGAGCTACCACTTCGTGATACAACACCATAAGGAGAAGTTGAAAGGGCTGATTTTTAAATTATGTGTGACATTGAAAAACGCTTACAACGATCCTATCGTGGAGCGGAGAATGATTAAGAAGGCTACTATATATTCTGTAATGTTCTCGATGAATGTAGCCAGCGCGTTGATTATGTACGGCTTTGATGGATTGCTGGAAGTTATATATTCAGGTATGCGATACAAATTAAAGGTCAATGATATAGATGAGTGTTTCTACGACTGGCATGGGTCCTTAAATGTCTAGCAGAACAATGGGAAACTAGCTTTATACTTATATTTACATAAGTGGTACTCTCAACTATTCTGTACTACTATTGTTGGGCGTAGACATATCTCCTTTTTGGAGACTAGAGTTGAGACTGAGTCCCACCACGCTGCTCCAATGCGGATTAGTAGATTACACAATTCCCTGGAAGTCCCTAATTCTATGCTATACGAATGTGGGAATTTATACTGGAAATCAATAAACTTGCTTAGTGCAATTTATGATTGACACGTCGATTTTAGATAGCTGCTGCTGCCTTCAAGATTTTACGCTATTTCCAATGTTAATTAATTGACTCTACGGATATAAAACTTTACATTTTTCGATGTATTTATAGGTATCGCTCTTTAACCATGCATGAGACATACGAAATTCGTTTCTTTTGATAATAACAAATAATCACACAATTTACTGGTAGTTTTTTTTGTACATTTAGACTATCGTGAACAGTATTTATAGTTAATATCATGTGTTCCCTCCGCGATAACGTCGTACAAAGAGGTATATGCCATAGACATATGCAGGTTTCATGATATTTTCCTTCACTGAAAAGCGCGTGATAAATTGCAATCATCAATTTGACACATAAGTTTTGATAGAAAAACTCATTGGTGCCCGCCGGGGATTGAACGTGACTCCCCCACCCTCTAAAGAGACACACGGTCTCGCCGCCAGGCTATCACAGGCACATAATCAAAATTTTTATAATTTTATCTAAGGATTAAAAGAAGATGTTGATTAGTCCGCGTATGTTGGACTCTCTTTTTCGGTACGGACTAGTAAAGACGATTCTTCCTCTGCAATACAAAAGAAAAACTAGTCGCATATGATTTTTGAATAAAAAAACACGTTTTCCAGATGGAACCTTTGTCACCGTCATAACAGCATGGCCTGATGTCGATGATAGAAGTACTTTGGCGTATATTGCGAGAGTTATTAGCTATTTTATATGGTGGGTCTGGATGTCGCGCGTCACAGCCGTGTTCCTTATCATAATTATTACAACAGTGTGTTCGTCACACCAGTATACGAATCTGCAAAGCTATTTCTACAGTCTCAATGATATATTTGCTTTGGAGGACGAATGTGAAACCAATCTAGACAATGCCGAACAAAAATACGAGGAGGCTTTCAAACTAGGCATCAAATTACATGCCGAAACATTATGGTAAGATAAGTGGGGGTAAACAACAAAATTATACTTAACTGTACATCTCTTATATACTCCGAAACGGCTGGAGCGAATGGCTGGACCCAACGGTTCCTGTAAACTTTACAGGCACCTTCGTTGGGGTCAATCTAAAGATGGTCTAAAAATAGCAAAGTTGCCATCGGAGCGTTTTTTTTATAACTGTTATTCATATATCTATGAATTGAGCCCTGCGAAGCGGGATGGACATACTATACAATATATAAGTAGTATTTAATCAAATTTTAAGCAATGCAAAAAGGTAAGGATTGCTTCCTTTACACCATTTGAATTCAGCTTATTCTTATGGTTTATCTGACATCGTTTATTTATTCATCTAATAGTACCATAGCAGTTACATAGTAAGTTTCTAAACAATAGATAAAATAGCAAAAGAGAAGAAAAGGCTACTCAGTAAAAAGCAATTTGTACTTTTTAATTTTATTTTACGCAACTGAATACTGCTTACAGCTTCCGCCAAAAATCTAATGTTAGTGGGCTAAGTTATAAGCCGTGTGCTATCCGGCTGAGTAGAATAACCACCTTCATTTATTACCGAGGTCTCATATAAGGCCACTAAGGTAAGTCGACCCGCCGTGTGGTATCCGGCTAAGTAGAATAGACCACTCACATTTCTTACCGAGGTGTCGTAAGAGGCGACTAAGGTAAGTCGACCCGCCGTGTGTTACCCGGCTGAGTAGAATAGACCACCCTCTTTCTTACCAAGGGGTCGTAAAATACGACTAAGGTAAGTTGACGTCAGGTAGGCAGCCGGTCGTAAAATATGTAGCCAAATAGTGTGACAACATGTTTGTAACACGTTCTGCCGACCCCATTTAGAGTGGGATAAGGACAGAAGTATGATGATGAAGAATTGGCTAAGTTATGGCAATAGCTTCTATAGGCCGAATTGTGAGTTCTTAGACCCTTTTATGCCGTTCCTAAATCAAGTGACTTCAAGATGTAAGCAAGAGGGTAGGTCTTATAAGCAGTTAAGCCCCAATACCGTTTAAACTGAGTATGGAAGAGTTTTGAATTTGAATCACACACCAAATATACTGGAAACTCAAATAACCAGTACGAACTCCCAGCTGTAGCGATACCGGTCAATTTAGTAATTTGTATTATCTTGCAGTCAACACTTTCAGGTGCACAAGGCAGTGTCAGACGGTATGCAGTATAGTTTACAGCGCGCACATCATAGTACAGGTGGCTGTGCTGTCAATGCTGATGCTGCAAATGGTGGTAAGGACCATCGTGATGTTAGTAATAAAAATTAAGAAAGGGGGTAACACAGTTATTCCGAATACCAATGAGTTCTTCTGTATTTAATATAAAATTTACGTGTCTAGTTATTTACGATTTATGATACGATTTTAGGTGAACAAAAACATCGTTAGAAAACCTGCATATATCTGAAGAATTGCTAGGATGTGGCACAATGTTATAAACATGTCGTTATATGATTTGACTATTTTTTTACGACCAGCCGCCAACCTGACGTCAACTTATCCTAATCGCTTTTTACGACACCTCGGCAAGAAATGAGTGGTGTCTATTCTACTCAGCCGGATACCACACGGCAGGTCAACTTACCTTAGTCGCCTTTTACGACAACTCGGTAAGAAATGAGGATGGTCTATTCTACTCAGCCGGATACCACACGGCAGGTCAACTTACCTTAGTCGCCTTTTACGACAACTCGGTAAGAAATGAGGATGGTCTATTCTACTCAGGCAGATACCACACGGCACGCCGTTTGATATTTAAATAGAGATTTAAGTTGTTGTTTGACAAAATAAAAAGATAGTATCTCTGTACAATAAAATGAAGAATTTTTAAATACTTTTGTGTGTGTTTTAAATCAAATCAAATCAATACCTTTTATTGACAACTGTCACACTTACCCTACAAACAGTTATATAGACAATTTTAATTAAAATTATACCTTTGCAGAGAAATGTGACGTTGCAAAAAGGAACACCACTCAATTTACGTTGAGGTAGCCCCCAACACTGGTTTTCAGTGGCGACCATAACCATAACCTAACCTAAACTAATGTTACAAAAGTATTTCGGGATGTCCGCAAGCAAAACTATTATTTACTCTAATCAAACCCAATTCCTGCAGCGTTACTGCTAAGACAAGCACTGACAGACTAACTCCTTACATCTACCCGCTCCTTTACTTATATTGAGAATAGCCCGCCAAAACTTAGTCGTTATTACACTACTATACAACCTTATTTATTTTATGCATTATGTTATCTGTAATTTATTATTATATTTGTATTTTATCATCAGCCTATATATATTATTATTATATAACAATCATTTTATAAAGATCCACGTGCGCCACCGGAAGTAGGTAGACTATGACACATTACGCGCGTTAGTGGTATTCAACACTCAAATCAAATCAAATCAAATCAAATCAAAATAATCTTTATTCAAATAAACCATTTCAGGCACTTTTGAATCGTCAAGCATCAATATGATTAATGAAGCTACAACTGGTTCGGAATGTTGCTCTTACTGAGAAGAACCAGAAAGAAACTCGGCGGTCAATCTTTTAAATATTTTCAATTATACATTATTAAACCGCTGTCTTGTATGAAGCTGAAAGGATTTTCAAATCCAGGCTTTCTTATCAACCAAATAATCTTCAATTTTGTAATATGCTTTACGTATAATCATATTTTTTACACTTGATTGGAATCTTTCTGTACACTGGTCTAGAATGGATTGAGGAATTTTATTATAGAAGCGAATAGCGAGACCAACAAATGAGTTGCTTACTCTGCTGAGTCGCGACGCAGGTATCGCAAGCTGTTTGTGACCTCTCGTATGTCTATGATATACATCAAATTTTGATTTATACGTACTTATATTTTTCCGTACAAATAGAATATTACTATATATACTGTGATGCTACAGTCAGTATGCCTATTTCTTGGAACTTTTCGCGAAGGGACGCACGTTGCTTCATATTATAGATAGCCCGTAAGGCTCTTTTTTGGGCAACAAAAGTCTTTTCTATATCGGCCGCTTTACCCCACAGCATTATTCCATATGACATAATGCTGTGGAAATAAGCAAAATAAACAAGTCGCGCTGTTTCAACATCGGTTAAATGTCTAATTTTTCTAACAGCGTAAGCGGCGGAACTAAGTCTTCCTGCGAGGACAGATATATGGGTGCCCCATTGGAGTTTATCATCCAAAGTGAGCCCCAAATCTAATCCACCACCACTGTCAGTAACAGCTTCGTGAACAACGAAATGTAACTTCGTATATCTCATTGTTCACCTTTTTAAACTATAATCATATAATAATAATTTACAATAACAGTTACAGTTTTTATTTATTTTACAGTTAGATATACTAAAATTCATTTTAGATCCGGTTCCTTTTAGGTTACGTTATTGTGTTTTCGATCTGAATTTCCAGATAGAACTATAAAAGACGTTTCAATTGGAAAGTTAAAATATATATTTTAGGACTCGGAGCGCACGTTAACAAAAGCTCTAGTAATAGTTGCTACCAGTATTTCATTGCTCGGCAGCACCGGAGTCTTGATGTGGAATGCTGGTGATGTCACAATCGAGGCAAGTATAAGTTCAAATTCAAAATATTATTTATTCAAGTAAACTTGTAAACAAGTGCATTCGAATCGTCAACTTTACTGCTGGTTCGGAAAGCTGTTCCTACCGAGAAGAGCCAGCAAGAAACTCGGCGGTTGCTCTTTTCAAAATATAAATCTTATAACTAGTTACAATTAGTCATTACTGTCTTGTACGGGGTACAAGTGCAGCTATATTCCCACATCCTTATCATCTAAGTAATCCTGAACAGTATAGTAGGCTTTCTGCATCAGTCTCTTTTTGGCAAGGCAAAAATTAATTTCGGAATTTTATTATAGAATCTTAAGGCTCATAGAGCTCATACTGGAGTAACGGAGCCAGCCTAAAGTATGTCCATCGAAAAGAAAAAGAAAGCAAATGAGACTACATATCTGCAGATTATCTAAAGATTGGATTCAATGAATTGGATCAAATTGAATGTTGGAAAATTTCAAATAAATTTTCCAACATAAACAAAAATTAAAAACGCACTATGTGTTTCTCTACAAATGTGTGATTAGACAAAGGTATGGGTAAAGATAGGTAGTTCCCTCTATTATTTCTGTAGGTAAACGATGAAGGACCTTAAGTCACATTTTATAAATTATTCAGTAGAGTTTTATTCAGTAACGTTTAATTTTTCACGCTTAGAGACTTAATGTCAATTATAATTTTACATCCCCGAAATGAGCTTTAGGAGTAAATATCTTTTACCATTTGGTCAATACGTGTATACTGAATAAGAATCATTGAAAATACCAAAATGACAAAAAATGAACTTAAGGTTCTTTCGCTTTCATATACAGATTTGTTACTAATTATAGCTAGCTTTTACCCGCAACTTTCGCGTGGTCAAAGCCCAAACAAACTTGCATAAATCTCCATCAGAAAAATCAGATCACTCTAGGATTGCCTTCGCATGTGTGCAGTGCGTTAACCTCGCCCGTCTTCCTAATTGGCACCACTCCAGGAGTCATCTAAAGGGGTCACTGATGAAATTCACTTAGCTTTAAAATATTCCAGGCAGCCCGCGTGGCTACTGCAATGTACAGCTCAGGCTGGCAGAACTGTCGCGGTGAGAGATCCCAGAGGATTAGGAAGCTATTGTCCGTCGCCCTAACTCAAGCTCAGGTACACATTTAAGAACTACCCTCAACAACCCTCTAAAGAAAATCAATAATCTAGACTTTGTTACTGTTGTGTATGTGGGTTGACATGTGTGTATCTTACCTTGTGTATTTATATACTAGACACATATGAAACGAGCCCAGAAGGTCTAGGATCGTAACATGTTCACTTTCTCACTATTAAACTTGTATTGATTTACTATTCGCTTTCAGCTTGACTTCACTAAACGACTCACAATACACTTTAACTAGAAATCACGTTGACGACGACAATCGACAGACTCTCGACTGAATCTCAACAGAATCTCTCTAATTACGTCAAATTTCAATATTTAAGGCAATCCCCACTCACATGAAAACTCCCTTCCCTCGCTATCGTTCAATCAAGAACCCCGCATCCGGTATTACCACAAACTGTCATTTGACTATTTCCTATTCCCACATTTTTAGTGTCTGTTACACATACATGAATATCCTCACACTAACACTCACGATTATGTACAAAGAAACATTACACTGTCTCAAACGCACACACGTTTAGTACACGAGAGCCTTTGGTGAGAGTGGACGTGTATGACATGTTGTTACTTGTAGTGCGAGTATAAGCCTGTGCTATATTCATAAACATTAGTCTATATTAATACATCAAAGTGAACACTAGACAGTTTTATCTTGTTATCAGAATTGATCTTATCATACAGAATAAAGTTTTTACTTATTTTATTATGGTATTTTTATTCAATTTTTTATTATATTGCAGAGAAAAGTTGTTATTCAAAGTTTCGGCGTTATGGAAATGTCATATCAGGCATATGTGTCGGTAAGATATAATTTTTTTGCACTGACTACTAGCACTTTTTTGCGTTTTTATCTCCATCAAGCAGGACGATGGAGCGCAGAAGCTTTCTAGGGTTGCTAGCTTAAAAATGTACCTAGTTGTTACTAGGTATATTTTTAGGTACATTAACAACTAGGTACAAATGTACCTAGTTGTTACTAGGACCTATCCAGTCGTTGTCGTTCCTCTTTAAAATCTTATCTTAACAATTAATACTGTTTTTGTTACAGATCGTGAAGTCATCTTACTCAGCCTTCTCCCTTTTATATTAAATATTACCTATCACCTTCGTCAAGTGAATATTACTTTATAATAATAAATACCTAAAGCACAATGACATCATGTAGGTAATTTTAATTTCGAAGATTTAATATTAGGAACAGCAGTAATAGAGGCCGCTGTCAGCCGATAGATATCATAATCCCAATGCCTAAGCGTGGGGGCTTTATTTCCCATAGATTTATTATACAAGAGTTAGGGAGCTATAGGCAAGCCTGCAAGTGAATCTCACAATAAATAATGAGAGGGAAGATAAAAGTCCAACACTTATGTTCGTCTAAGCACACATAAAAAGAAGATATATATAAATACGCTCATTTGCTTTCTCTTTATTGCAATATGGAACATTTAAGGTTGGCTTCCTCTATTATAATAAATCTATGCTGTTTCCGGACGGAGAAACGCGGCCATCTTGAAGTTGAATGACGTTTGATCTGGCGTTCTATATTTAAATTTGAACGGGGAAATATAATTTACATTGTACATTGCAGTTTCATTAATACTCTCTTCTGTACTTTCTTTAACTATATGTATAGATCAGTATCTATAGGATGAATTTTTATGATACGAATATGAACTTTTAGAAAACGATTCAATTTAAAGTCAGTACCTAAACACAACCGCTTTCTTTTCGTACCATGAAGTGTGGATTGCATTGGGGTCGTAAAGTTTGAAAATGAAAACGTTATATGAACTATAGATAACTATCTCAAATGTTTTTAGGACGCATTCCGAACGCTTATAGGTAGAACCTATAATTACTGACAATTACATGCAATTGTTAAAATTCAAATTATTTTATAGTAACAGCCTGTTACTATGCCCACTGCTGGGCTAAGGCCTCCTCTCTCCGTTATTGGAGAGAAGGATTGGAGCTAAGACCTACCACGCTGCTCCAATGCGGATTGGTAGGTTACACATAGAATTCTCTAGAGATTTGCAGGTTTCCTCACAATGTTTTCCTTCACCGAAAAGCGTGTAATAAATTGCAATTATCAATTAGACACATATGTTTTAATAGAAAAACTCATTGGTGCCTGCCCGGGGTTTGAACCTATGTCGTTTCTAGAGAGTCGCACGGTCTCACCGCTAGGGTATCACAGTTTTTTAAATTATTATTTATTCATAGTAAACTTAAGTAATAATAAAATTATTTTGCTGAAATCCGCGATAAAGTAAATAGAAAATATATATAGTAGAAAATCGTTAAATTTTTTCGTGGAGTCTATCACCTTATGATGCTTCAGTTGCGGGGCGAAACGATTGTTGAGTTTGTGATAGTGAACGTGTGTAGTGCTTGTGTATTGTGGTGGAAGTGGTGGAGGTTTGTGCATGTGTTTTTACGAATCCTGCACGTATCGGGTATGAAAAAACGGATATTCCGCTATACATTTAGCACTTAATATATTTTCTATTTACTTTATCGCGGATTATAGCAAAATAAATTTATTATTACTTTTGTATTATGGATTTCCGTAAGGTAACGCCTAATTCTATAAATTATTTCAAGTAAACTTGTTAATAAGTGTAATGTAAAGTAATGTAAAACTTGCAAACTAGTGTTTTTGAATCGTCAACTGTACATCTGGTTCCGAAAACTGTTCCTATCGAAAAGAGCCAGAAAGAAACTTGGCGGTTGCTCTTTTTAAAATAAAATTCTTATAAATAGTTACATTTAGTCATTACAGTCTCGTACAGGGTCGAAGTGTAGATATACCTGGACATTCTTGTCATCTAAGTAATCCTAAACAGTATAGGCTTTCTGTATCAGCCTCTTTTAACAGTGTTTTAAACGGTTTCCTCACGATGTCTTCTTTCATCGAAATGGGTGTGATAAATTTCTATTATCAGTTATATAAGACATACACACACACACTATCATCCGTCCTCAATGTATTTGATTTCTATCGAACCCGCGACCCTCACAGCTGAGCAGAGTCACTGCCACTTTCGCTAACATGCAAATTGAATAAAAAACAAAAGTACGAAAGTGTATTATTAAAATATATTTTGAAAATATTTGCACCCAATATAATATCAATTTTTCCCTAACAATATCATTGAAAAAATTCAATACAAAGATAGTTTATCCATTCTCATTATCATAAACATATTACATATAAAGAAATTATGCAATTTTATATACAATTATAAAATGAATATTATATAAGTAAACATAAGACGTGATTTATATAAATCAATAAAATGTATACATTCTTATGTATTAGAATATGGATATGGCTAGTATTATGGCTACATTAATAAAATCTTTATTTTGGCTGGATTCAATTTAAAATATATATACTTTTAAGTAAATACCACATTATTTTATATTAGAACTAGCTGACCATTATATCCCAAATTGAAATTTTGAACATTAAAGTAGTTATTGTGAGTTAACCATAAGAGATAGAGACATGCTATCGCGGACATTTTTGTAGTATTTTTGTGGGTCTACAATTCTCTAGTACACCACTCTAGTGTATCTGTTGGTTTACGCGGCGCATGCGAGTATATTTCACAGCAGGCTAGTTGTTTAACAACCGCGCGACCTTTAGCACAATTTAAAGGAAATCGTAATGTACTATCAATCTAAACCTTCCAAAAGAATTGCACTATCTTTTAGTAAAAACCGTACAAAAATCCGTTCAGTGGATTTTGAGAAAATCGATCACATGCAGACAGCTTTGAGGACTTTGTTTTATAATAAACTAGCTGTGCCAGCGGCTTTGCCCGCATGCAAGTCAGCGTGTCACAATTTTTTTCTGCAATTCAAATTTTAAACATAAAAGTACTTATTGTGAGTTAACCATAAGAGATAGAGACATGCTATCGCGGACTTTTTGTAGTAGTTTTAAAGATCTACAATTCTCTAGTACATTACTTTAGGGTATCTCTGCTGGTTTACGCAGCGCACGCGACTAAAGCTCCCAGCAAGCAAGTTTTTTAACAACTACGCGATCTCTTCAACACAATTTACATAAGAGCGATATGTACTATTTGCCTAAACCATCCGAAAGTATTGCAATATTTAGTAAAAACCGTACAAAAATCCGTTTAGTAGATTTAAAGAAAATCGATCACATACATAAGCTGTCTGAGCTTTGCGAACTTTGTTTTATAATAAGTATAAATTTAATAAATATAAAAAGTTTCTAAATGCAAAGTTGTCTATATTGACGCTTTTATATCTTTCATATAAAAATTCTCACTTTTCCTGCAATAACAGGAAATCAACACATTTAGTATTTTTGAGGGTACGCTTAAGTTTACGCGAATGAATTTGCGGCTACCATTAGTATTTAATAATGAGTAAATATTAAATACCGGCTACATGCAGTAAGGGGTTTCATTTAGAGCTTAGCGTCGAAGAACTTAAGCTCCTTATCTTGAGGAAGCTTCTTGAAGTATTCTTCCACATAGTCTTCGTCGACGGCAGCTAGCGTCTTGGGCTTCCATTGCGGTTTGTTGTCCTTGTCGATGAGTAGGGCGCGGACTCCTGTTAGAAACGTTATATTCAAATTCAAAATTTTCATTATCAAAAAAGCATTTTGAATCTTCAATTACGCTGGTTCATAAATTGTTCAAATTGTGCTAGTAGGAAACAGCCCTGTCAACTAATTATGAAAATAACTCCTACCTAAAAGATACACTATGAAAATAAATGGTTCCTCTTTTCTGTATATACTTTTTGTAGGTAGGTTATAATCCCACAGCTGGGAATAGGCCTCCTTAGAGTTGACTATTATTATACTAGAGTATGAAAATCAGCCTAAAATGTACTCTATTACAATTAAAATAAAGCAAATGAGGGTGATCTATCTGTCTCTCTTTTTTATGTGCGATTAGACAAAGATGAAGCATACAAGTTTCATCTTCCTCTCATTATTTATTGTGTAAATTTCACTTACAGGCCTAGCTGCCCTACTCTAGTATTAATAAAAGTAAAGTAAGGTAGCTGCCTGTTACAATCCTACTGCTGGAAATAGGCCTCCTCTCTCCGTTTCTGGAGAGAAGGGTTGGAGCTAAGACCTACCACGCTGCTCCAATGCGGATTGGTAGATTACACATGTCTCCAGAATTCTCCAGAGAAATGCGGGTTTCCTCACGATGTTTTCCTTCACCGAAAAGCGTATGATAAATTGCAATTATCAATTAGACACATGAGTTTTAATAGAAAAACTCATTGGTTTTCTCATTGGCCTGCCCGGGTTTGAACTCGTGTTCCCCTCGAAAGAGTCGCACGGTCTCACCGCTGGGCTATCACATCTCTATACTTTTTGTAATTAGTTATATTTCATTATTGCTCCCATTTTTATCATTTATATATTTCTCAACAGTATTTTTAATGGTTATTTTAAATTGCTGTGATGTCAAAGCTGATATAATAAATATATATAGTATATTTATTAAATTAAAAGATTTAATTTTTAGTAGTTTCAATTTTAATTTATTAAATTTAATACCTATTGGTAGGGTATAACGTTATAATAACATAATACAATTAATTAATATCAGATTCAAATAAAATTTTATTTTTGTAATCACATACTTTAGTACATGTTATTAGGTAAGTATCATTTATGTGCGGTAAGAATTACGTCGGCTCCAGTGTACTTCCTTGTGGAATACTTTTTAATATTAGGAGAATTAATTATTTGTAAAATTAAAAGAAGATTCTACGATCTTTTATTATTAACATGTCAACTTGAATGAATTGTACAAATTCATACTAAATAATTTACGTAATTTCAAGTATTCCTTACTAATTTAAAAGCAGTTTTTTTATGGTTGACCAAATCAAATGCTTTACCTTAAACGAGAAATATATAACCATCAGAACCTCACTATTTATACTCACTATGATTATTTTTACTATTTATACTCCCTGTGATCATCTTTTCAAAATTCAAATTCAAATTATTCTTTATTCAAGTAAACTTGTAAACATATGCTTTTGAATCGTCAATTCTATTGCTGATTTCGAAAGCTGTTCCTACCGAGAAGAACCAGCAAGAAACTCGGCGGTTGCTCTTTTTAAAATATAAATCTTATAACTAGCTACATGTAGTCATTACGTCCTGTACAGGGCAGAGTAGCTATATACACATTCTTATCATCTAAGTAATCTTCAACAGTATAGTAGGCTCCGTATCAGCCTCTTTGTAACAGTGTTTTTAAACTGCTCTAATGGCAAGGCTAAAATTGATTGCGAAATTTTATTATAGAATCTTATACCCAAAGTAACAAACGATTTACGTACTTTTGTTAGGCGCAAAGCAGGAGTCGCAAGCTTATGTCGGTTTCTACTTTGTCTATTATATACATAGCCTATCGTTTTATAATTCTATATATTTTTATGTACAAAAATTAAATTGCTTAAAATATATTGTGAAGCCAATGTAAGAATACCTATTTCCCTAAACTTCTCTCGCAGGGTTAAACGTGTAATGAGATCTATTGGTCTAAAAATAGTTAATTTTCAAGATTTTGAATGACTACTGTATGATTTATAGAAGCAGGCGTTACTTTGTGGAATTCCATTATTACAGGCACTATAACAAAACTACTTCGCTATAATCCGCACGGGTTAAGCGAATGCATGCAAAGCAAATGTGTATGAAGCAGGCAATATCTACGATAGATTTTGTATATTTCGTAGATTTTGCCTGCTTCATACACATTAGCTTTGCATGCATTCGCTTAACCCGTGCGGATTATAGCGAAGTAGTTTTGTTATAGTGCCTGACTACTGTATGTAGTCTTTCTAGTTTGCGAGATACGATCAGCTCCAATTTAATCATACGTCACAAGTTCTTCAGTGACTTATTTGTTATAGTAAGTACATTTTTGTTCTAATGTTTTCGATACTTTCAGCTCACCTTCAGGGAAGTCATGGTTTTGGATGCAGCGGCAAGCAAGCCGGTACTCCATCTTAAGACACTGCGGCAACTCCAACTGAGCCCCGCGCTGCAACGCTCGCAGAGTTATCTTCAGTGAGCCCGGACACATCTGGCTTAGAGTCTGAAAATAATATACGATGTTCGGTGTAAAAATATCGGTTCTGAATACATAGTAGAATGGCTGCACTCAATAAATTGTTTCAGTATTTTGAATATTTAAATTCATAATTCAGGGATTAATTTGCTTTAACAAACATTTAAGATGAATATCTAATATTCTCTCAGTTCAATGGTTCTGAAGCTGAATGATCAGTCTAAACTCAGAGTCTCTCCATTGCAGTAGCAGTCTCTGCACTAAAATGAAGGTTTCTTTATTGATAGTTAATTAACCGTACCTCTAGTGTCTTAGCAGACCAGTCATTTTGCACTTTCTGCAGCCTCTCAATAATCTCTTCTATAGTGGACGCAGCAAAACAGTAGTTAATATGTTTGATATTTGGCGCCAGGGAGAACTCTTCTGGTGGTTCGTTGAATTTATTCAATAGATTCTGCACCTCCATTTCACTTGTACATCTACAGAGCAGCTTTTCTAATTCATACAATCTTTTGCTTGACACAAAATGTGTGGCTATACCAGCTTTGACAACATCCTTTCCTTTTAACCTGTCACCTTAAAATGTAAATGGTTTAGTTTAACAAATCTCCTAAAGTTTGTTGATATTCAGCATCAACAAATGACTTACAATGGTTATGCTGCTAATATATTTGCACATCATAATAAAATCAAAAGCAATGCAATCATATTTAATTTTTGTTTGTCAATTTCAAAATGTTTATCCTTTATGCAATTTATTATATTATTATTATTTATTATAATATAACAATTATTATATTTTCATCTCAGATAAAACAGAACTTAACTAAACAGGTCATCTGTTTAGTAAAATAAAAGGAATTATTGTACACATGACTTTGTTGTATGTATATAATTATCTTAGTAATAACTTTGTCTACCCCTGAATAATTTATATTCAAAATTATACTTACAAATATTTACTACATAGAAGTGGATATGTTTTATTGCTTAGTGATAAGAAGTTATAATCAAGCCAAGGTTAACTCGGATATGTAAATAAGTTAGCGATATATATATAATTTGATGATCTCTATGGTGCAGTAGCATGTTAACAATCTTTAAAACCAGAGAATATAGTAGTGATTTTCATTTAAATCATGATATTATTCTGCTGTAACCCCAGATAAGAGAAAATCTATGTGAAATCATTCATATTATTATTTATTTAAGAGAAATAAGAACACATGCAATTTTGGTGGATTTGGCTGTATGTGCCAATCAATATTACCTGTTAAACCTAAATATAACCCTAAATTTACTTGTAGCCTTGGAAGAAAGTAGGAACCACCTACATCTGGAAATAGGCCTATCTTAGTCTCAGGCATGGCGATCATGGTTTTTTCAGTGGCCACTCTGTACCTCCCATGGACAGATATACCCAATCCACCACCCATAGTGATTCCATTTAAAAATGCTATATATGGTATTTTGTATTTCCCAATCAGATAATTTACATTGTACTCTGTATGGAAGAACCTTGGACCTTCCACATTATCAATAGCTGCTTTGACATCACCTCCAGCACAGAATGCCTTCTCTCCAGAACCTTTCACGATGACTAAACATTTACTATTCTCCATTTCTTGTAGATACTGAAGTAGTTTTGTTACCATCGAGGTATTAAGTGAATTTAATGCTTTCGGCCTATTGAGTGTGATAATACCAGCATTATTGTGTGTCTCAATTAATACATCAGTCTCTTGGGTACACATTGTGCGCTTTAATAAAGAAGTTGTTTGACGTAATATACTTAATTTTAGCATCTGAAACATTAAAAATCAAACAGTACACGGTTAGTAGTAGACTACATAAGTGATCTGTAGAAAAATTTAGTTTATTGAATATAGTTGTATATAAAAACTTGTAACAAGACAGCCATAATCAGTACTTTTTTTTTAATTTGAGTGACCTGCATTTCAAAGAAAATAGGATGAAAGCTCTCATCATTGAAAGAAATCAATTTATACATCACCCTACTTGTAAGACTAATTGTATTATTGAATTAAACAAAATAAACTAACATAAATTTCTTAATTTATTAAAAAAAAAAACTTCACTAGTAATAATAAAATTATTTTTCTGTAAGCCGCGATAAGATAGAAACCAAAATAGGAAACGACAAGGTCGCAAAGCATCAAGCGATTTTGTCATGGAGTCAATCTCCTAATGATGCTTGCGGGGCGAAACGGTTGAGTTTGTAATAGTGAACGTGTGTAGTGCTTGTGTATTGTGGTGGTGGTGATGGAGGTTTGTGCATGTGATTTTACGAACCCTGCATGTGTCGGGTTAGAAAAAACGGATAGTCCACTGTACATATAGCATTATATTTACTTTATAGCTGATTATAGCAAAATAATTTAATTATTACTTCTGTATTATGGATCCTCGCAAAGTAACTCCTAATTCTATAAATTAAAAAAAAAACTATTTATTACATGTTCTTTTGAATCTTCTTCTCAATTACTCTAAAGTTGGAACTGAACTTTTCATTATCTAGTACGCAATGCGCTTTATGTTTCACTTATAATCAAAAGGATAACCTATTCCCATCGCGATTTGAACTTAATTTTAAGATATATTCACATAGTAGTTAAAAGGAAATAAATTAAACGCAGCATTAATTTATTTCTATATTTAGGTAAGTTAAATTTGTAGTTCTCTTAATGTAACAAAAAATATTTACTATACTTACAGTGCAACTTTTTTTTGAAACTGAATATTCAAAAAATAACACTTCCGACAACTTGTTATTTAAATTATTTCATAACGTCAAACATGAAATCATCTCAATGTTTGTTCAAATGGTTAAATATAGCAGAGCAAACAAGTGTTCAATTTTATTTTTTGTTATCTTATCTATAAATTCACTTGTTTTCAATTTTAATCTCTACTAACTTTTGAACCCTATCAATGTTCAATTAAAGCTGAATTTAGACCATGTTTAAATTTGGAACTTATTCTACATAGACAAATAATAATAAAATAATACTAAATTACAGTATTATATTTGTCTACAAATAGTTACTAGCCAATCAATCAATCCATATAGAGACAGTAAAATTAATCATTGTTAAGTATTATTTCAGTATTAAATACAATACCAGAATTAAATTATCTTTTATTAAAATTAAATTAAAAGTGTGCTTGATAATAGTTCTAATGTGTTGATTTATAAATACTTATAAAAGTCTAAAGCTAGTTACTACTTCAATAAAGAATTATTTTTTTTAATATAATATAGGTACTAAAAATAATAAATGACTATCATATTGCATACATAATTGTTTGTTTTAGTAAGTAATTTAAGGGATGGACTGCTAAGTATGCTATTTGTTTATTGTGCCTAGAGTATAATAACTGTTAATTATTTTGTCTTAGATGTAATTTTTGTCTTTGGCACACTGTCAAAATTAGGGGTGTAAATTAGAGTGGAAAAAACGATAATTAAGTAATCGATTTTTCTGCCTTCAAAATATATTGAATAGTATAAAAAAAAAGTATAAATCGATTAGTTCGTACCGAAAAAATCGATTATTAAGTAGTAAATGATATAATCGATTATTACAAATTTCAATTTATACATTTCCTGAAGGAATGTACCACTCAAAAACTTTGGGATGTGCATTGGTTCAGCTTACCCATAAAAATTTGATACAAAATCTTTCGAGTGACCGTGACCGAGGTAGGTTTCTAGCCTTATCAGAAAAAGAATCGGGTTATTGGCTTCATGCTCTCTCCTCTAAAAATCTTGGCACACTGTTAGATAACGAAAGTTTAAGAGTGGCTTTGGGTCTCAGATTGGGAACCACGTTGTGCCTTAAGCACAGATGTCCATGTGGAAAAGAGGTAGACAGTTTTGGCATACACGGGCTTTCATGCCCTAGGAGCTCTGGTAGACTTTTCCGCCATGGTTCTCTTAATGTAACCATCAAAAGAGCTCTTGCCACTATCGACATTCCTGCTCTTCTTGAGCCTTCCGGGATATGTCGGGATGATGGCAAGAGACCAGACGGTCTGACGCTGGTTCCTTGGGAACAGGGATGGGCCCTAATGTGGGACGCAACATGCGTTGATACGTTAGCCTCGTCCCATATCAGGGAAACGGCATCAGGACCTGGAGTAGCGGCGGAAATGGCCGAATCCGACAAGCGGCGAAAGTATGCATCTCTCGTTGAGAGTTATATGTTTATGCCGTTTGCAGTTGAGACCCTAGGGCCATGGAGCCAAAGTGCAATAAAATTTCGATCCGTTTTAACACCTCGGTTGATCGCCTCTTCGGGTGACAGGAGGGATAGCTCCTTTTTCGCACAAAGAATCAGCTTAGCGATTCAACGCGGAAACGCTGCCAGCATTCTTGGGACCATTCCACGTGGGCATGATTTGTAAAGTAGTAGCGTGTAAATAATTTAAGATAGATATAACTTGTACATATTTGTTATAATAATAAAAAAATATTGACGTTAAATTTTTTTTATAAAGTTAAAAAAACGATTATTCAAAATCGATTATAGTTTGACATACATTGTCAAAATCAAAAGTGTTAAATAATAAATTTTAGATATTCGATTTTGTCATTATTGAATTATGATATGATAATACGAGGACATTTTGATAATGGGTGTTATTAGGAAAGCGTTTAATTGGTACGCAAGATTATCACCAAGCCATGGAATTGCGCCCCCACCTTATAAGCATGTTGTCCAAATTGGTGACCCTACATTACGTAAAGTGTCTCAGCCGGTGCCGGTAGATAAAATTACAAGCAAAGAAATACAAACTGTGATAGAGAGGCTGAAGTATGTGTTGGATAGATATGGTAGTGTTGGAATGTCGGCATCACAAGTTGGTGTCAATTTAAGGATATTTGTTATGAGACTTACAGATAAACAACTTGCCTCAATGCCGGCAGAAGTAATTAAATTAAGAAATATAACAGTTTTACCATATACTGTGAGTGAGTAAATGATACATTAGTTTTACCTATATATTAACATATAGTCCATGTATGTCCAATTTAATAAGAAAAATCACCTACTACTAAAATTTCTAAAATCTATGAGCTGTGATTGCCCAGCGGTGGGACCGTGCGACTCTTTTGAGGAGAACACTAGTTCAAACCTTGGCAGGCACCAATGAGTTTTTTTAATAAACTCATGTGTCTAATTGATAATTACAATTTATCCGGTTCAATTTTCGGTGAAGGAAAACATCGTGAGGAAACCTGCATATCTCTAGAGAATTCTGGAGATATGTGTAACCTACCAATCCGCATTGGAGCAGCATGGCAGGTCTTAGCTCTAAGCCTTCTTTCCAGAAACGGAGAGAGGAGGCCTATTTCCAGCAATAGGATTGTTATAGGCCGCTACTTTACTTTTTTTTTACTAAAATCTATCAAACTCCTATTCATTGGAGCATTCATCTCTTATCAATGTTTTCGATATTAACAGATGTTTATAAAAAAATTATAGCAGTTTCTTTGATTCATCCATTCAATTTATTTAATTATTATCATTAAATACTTATGATTGTCTAGTAATTAGACAATCACAAGTAAACAACACTAGACTCTATGGCTAAACGAATGCACTTGTTTATTAAAACAAATTAACATTTTAAATATTTCTAAAATATATAATAAAATAGTGGTCTTTTTTTTAGGTCTTTGTCAATCCAAAGTTAAAAGTAGTGGATTATGAAAAAGTTATATACCCTGAGGGATGTGAAAGTGTAAGATCCTTCTCAGCGGAGGTAGCTAGGTTCAACGAAGTTCAGGTTACAGGTACTATTCTCTAATTCATGAAACTATTATATATTATGACACCAAAATGTACATACACAGTATTCATTTAAGAAAACTCACAGTCCACATTATTATGAAAGGTTTTTAGATGCTGATTGTGAGTTCATTTTGTGCTAGTGTAGTGTAATAAATGATGTGTTTTTACAAATCCTGCATGTAAAAACAGATATTACTCTACATAGTCCTTAATTTGTGGATTCTAGCACAATAATATTATTTTTCTTATGCTCTTCACAGGTTACAGTACAGAAGGAGAATCGATTACTAGAGTATTTAAGGGCTGGGCGGCGAGGATAGCGCAGCACGAAATGGACCACCTAGATGGCAAACTGTACACAGACATAATGGACCGCAAGAGTCTGTGTTGTAATATGTGGGAAGAAGTTAACTTGGCACAAGGAAAAATTGTAATACCATTCACACCATGAAGACTTTATTAATAATAAGAAATTAATTTATTCATAACTTTGTACTGCAAAAATAAAATATTAGTTATACTTGTTCTTAAGGACAAGGTTATTTTGGATGTCAATAATTTTAAAATTACAATTAAACTGTACCTCCACCCTGCCTTGAACTATATGCTGTTCTATAGACTCCTTTCCGCAAGAGATGCGATGAAAGTGTTTGAAAATGTATGTATTCGGACTTTAGTCAAATGCATATCTAGATATTGGCTCTAAATTCAGTCAGTACTCCAGCACCACATCTCCCGAGCATCTGTCATCTTGCCTATTTTAACTAATGGCTGCACTTGATTGTACCCTTCTAAGCCTGCTAAGTTTGGCACTGTATTTTAAGCCCAGAGATGCTAGAGCTGCGAGAGCATGAAAGACATGTACAGGGAATAGAGATTACTCTTTTAATTAATTTTATAGTTGTATTGACTATTGACATTTTTTAAGTTGATTTGAATGAAGAATATTTCATAATTGAATTTATGTCCTTAAAATAAAAAATAAAATAAAATAAAATAAAATAAGCCTTTATTGCTAATATCTAGTAAAATTTGTACATCTAAAAACTATTGCATTTCTAATAATTACTTTAATTCCTTATTTGCTTCCCTATTTAGTTGGCAACTGGTGTTGCTTCTTCTATAGCTTGTCTTTCGACAAAGGCCTCCTCTAAAGATTTCCACTCCGTGCGATTTTTTGCTATTCTCGGCCACAGTGGTCCTGCTGTGTCCTTAATATCATCTTCCCATCGTTTGGTCTGTCTACCTCTGCTTCTTTTAGTTTGTCTTGGGTACCATTCTGTTACTGATTTAGTCCATTTCTCGTCGTTCTCTCTCAACATATGACCTGTCCACCGCCATTTTAATTCTCTGCATACCTTATCTATAGCTTGTCTAAATTTCGTTCTTTTCTTTATGTCATGTAACTTTATTCTATTTATTATTTTCACTCCAGTTGCGCTTCTTTCTATTGAATTTGACATACTCTAATTTTCTTCATCATCTGTTCTGTCAATGCCCAGGTCTGGCAGTCGTATATAAGGCACGGTAGGATGCATGTATTATAGACTTTCCTTTTGTCTTGTATGGGTATCTCGTGATTTTTCATCACCTCCCTAAGCGACCAATATCTCTTCCACGTATTGGCAATTCTCGGTCTATTTCCACTTGCATAGTATTCCTTGGCGATAACAGCTGCCCCAAGTAGACATATTCCCTAACATAGTCTATCTCTTTCTCGTTTACTTTTACAGGTGGTTTCTCGGAGGAGTTGGTCATGATTTTTGTTTTGGTTGTGTTCATGGATAACCCTGCCTTGGCGCTCTGATCAGTTAGGTGCTGTAACATTAGTTCCAGATCTTTATGATTTTCCGAGAATAAAACTAGATCATCCCCAAAGCGAAGATGATTTAAGTTTTCACCATTTATGTTCAGACCATAATTTGACCAATCCAACTGTCTAAAAATTGTTTCTAGGACTGCAGAAAATATTTTCGGTGATATAGGGTCTCCCTGACGGACCCCTTTCTGTATCGGAAATTCATCTCCAGTCTGTTCTAGTCTTACTTGCGCACTGCTCTTTGAGTAAATGTTTCTTAGTATTCGTATATACTTCTCTTGAACGCCTTGATCTTGTAGTAATTTCCAGATATACTGATGTTCCAAGGTGTCAAACGCCTTATTGAAATCCACAAACCCGATGTAGTAGGTTTTATTATATTCTTTATATTTTTGCATAACTTGCCTTAAAACATGGATGTGATCTATAGTAGAGAATTTACTTCGAAATCCGGCTTGTTCTTTCGGTTGATTTTCCTCTAGTGTAATGGCAATACGAGGCAATTATTTTAGAAAATATCTTGTAGATATTAGACATAAGACTTATGGGCCTGTAGTTTCCTATTTCTCCCTTTTTATGTATCAATATAATCGTAGACTTGGTTCAATCCAATGGAATGTTTTCCGATATCAGGATTTCGTTAAAAATGTCTGTTAGTTTAGGTGCAATTACAGATAACGTATCTTTTAGTAACTCGTTTGTTATGAGGTCCGAGCCTGGTGATTTATCTTTTTTTTGTGTTTTGATAGCTCTTACTGTTTCCTCATTTAAAATAGCAGGTACTACCGTTGTTGAATCGCACTTTTCGTCTAAATTACATTATTTATGTCCTTACATGAGAATTTTTGTATGCAGGATTATAAAGGTATGACTTTAAATTGAAATCTTTACTGCTATGTTCAAAATGTATGCTCCATACTCATATAAACATAAAAGAACCCTTCTATAAAAAAACCCTTGCTCTTGTAAAATTGAGAAATATCACTAAAAAAGGGGTAACAAAGCTTGTGTTCACCTTATCGAAACTATTTGAAACTTTATTCTAGGATGCAAGGTACATTTCTGGTACATAAAAATGTTTTCTAATTATGATTATATCATGTAAATCAAACTTCAAACATGGTTATGTAGTATGTTTTAATAAATATAACTTATTATATACCTAATTAAAATACTAACAAGCGAAATAACGATAATTACATCTCCATTCTTAATCTAACACAATAGAGTATAATTTGGCTCTAGTCTTTATGGTTTGTTGTAAACATTTTTGAATATATTTCTTTATATTCGAGTTTGTATGTAAATAAAAGGTAGTATTACATAGTCTATAAACATTTTGGACTATATTTCTTCTTTATTAATTTGCATTCATGATAATAAAAAATACGCTGTACAGAAGAATTGTACACATTTGTGATAAGACAAAAATAAGTATGGGTAAGTATCCAAAAAATAATAAGAGAGGAAGATAAGAGATGTCTTCCCTCTCTAATTATTTTTTGGATATTCACACTCCGAGACCTGCCTATGACAACCCTACTCAATGTTTTATAACTATGAAAATCAAATAATTTTTAAACACGAATATCAAATTATCACCAAGTTGTCAAATATTATGCTCATTAATTTTAACTTCTCGCTATAAATACACCTAGCGCCATATTAATCTCTAATATTATTTAGTAGTAATAGGTTTTGAAGCTGCTCTAAGTTATTATTTTAGTGAACCATATTCCACATATGATGTGAATAAGTTGACTGGACGTACATAAACTAATAAATTCTATCTCAGTGCCAGGCAAAGGCTTCCTCTTTTCTAGAAGAGAGAAGAGTTGGGGCTTGGCTTATTGAAGCTTATAAATCACGCTCTCATTAAAATACCGTTTTTCCTTCATGAACAGAAAATCTATACTTATTATAAAACAAAGTCCCATAAAGCTGTCTGTCTGTATGTAATTGATTCTCTCAAAAACTACTTAACGGATTTTTGTACGGTTTTCACCCAAAGATAGTGAAATACTTCCGGATGGTTCAGGTAAATAGTATATCAATATTATGTTAATTGTGTTGGAAGAGATCGAGCAGTTGTTAAAGACTTGCTTGCTGGGAGCTTTAGTCGCGTGCGCGGCGTTAACCAGCAGAGTTACGCTAAAGTAATGTAGTAGAGAATTGAAGATCTAAAAAATACTACAAAAATCCGCGATAACATGTCCCTATCTGTTATGGTTAACTCACAATAATTAATTTTATGTTTAAAATCTATTCTAGAAAAAAAAATAGTGACACACTGATTTCCACGCGGGCGAAGTCGCTGGCACAGCTAGTATAGTATATAATTGAGGGTATTTTAAGATTACAATCGATGCAAATAAAGTAGCGGGTACCACTATTATTTTATACATGTTAGAATTTCGCTAGAGGAATAAAGAGGTAACGCATAAGGACTTGAACCTAATTTGTTTAATGTCGGAAGCTAAATTTTTTACGTTCTTTCTTAAATACAACGCAGTTTTGCTTAGTTTCCTTTTCTAAAAGTTATGGTAGACCACAGAACCACAGTTATAGTAGAGCTCTATCTAATCTAGAGATAAGCTCTATTGGTCTGCCGTTGTTTAGAGATTAAGATAAATTAAAAACTTCGAAGGTATACTTTTCCAACATCCACATTTCTTCACTTATTCACGTCAAATACGGATTTACATAAGTCATTATTATATTGTTAGTTGTCAATATATTTGTGCATATTTGTATATATCCGTAGTTATACTTATTTCATCAAGATCCGGCTCGACGGACCAGTTTTGAGAAGGGATCTTTTAGTGTATATGAGCTGAGATGTGTGATTCTGCACTTGTTAATACATATATAAGACACAAACATATACTATACACATGAATATAATTTATATTTAGATACAAATATTAGTGTATAAAGGAAACCTTAACAGTCTCAAGCGACCCGCGTCAGTAATGCGAGAGTCGCAGGCGAGAGTGGACGTGTAGGGATATACTGTTAGTGTGTAATGAAGCCTGTGTCACGTGACATAGGCTTCATTACACACTAACAGTACATTATATACAATATCGACATAATTTTGTTTCTAGTATTTTATTTTTCTCTATATTATTTCCTTTTTTTTTTGTATATGTAGAGAGCTTTTTATAAAGTTCTTGACGACTTCAAACTAGTCAGAAAAACGCTAGAATGTATGACCGAAGTATAACCAGTTTATACAATCCAAAAATTGACGGCAGGAGGATGATGATTTTAGTAGGGGGATCTGTGCAATAACGCCCTGCTATCAGAAAAATATGGAAAACTGATCCACCAAGCTGATGCAGTGTGGGATGATTCTACGCTTATCCTAAATATTCTCCTGAATTCAAGTTTTTCCCTTGTTTCTTTTTTGTTGAACTTTTTCTAATAAACTGTGCTTAATATATATTAAGCACATTTTATTATTAACAAGTTGTGAGGAGTAATCGCCGTGTAGTATCCGTCTGAGTAGAAAAGACGATCCTCATTTTTTACCGAGGTGTCGTAAGAGGCGACTAAGGTAAGTTGACGTCAGGCAGGCGGCCGGTCGTAAAATACCCAGCCAAATCATGTTACAACATGTTTATAACATTTCGTGTCGAGCCCATTTAGAATGGGAGAAGGGCATGAGAATGATGTGAGGACTAAGTACTAAATTATATAAACTTATTATTATTATAATACGGTATTCAGTTGTTTATAGTAGTTGTGGGTATTTATTTTTTTCTCAAATATTTTTAAAACATTATCATAATATACATGAAATGATAATAACAAGACAATATCATAATACAGAGAGGGCATACAAAAAGTAAGCGAATAAATTTAATTTAAGAAATAACTTTTTTTTATTAGTTGGTTATATTTGAGAAAAAATTATATCCTACTAATATTATAAATGCGAAAGTTTGTGAGTATGGATGGATGTTTGTTACTCTTTCACGAAAAAACTATTGAACGGATTTGGATGAAATTTAACAGTTATATAGGTTATACATCAGAATAACATATAGGCTACAATTTGTAATGATTTTATGTAATATAACGATACATATCAAGAAAGTTGGAAAAAATCTGGCCTCTGAGAGCTATCTTGGCGTACGCTGCCTAAACTATTGGAGTTACACAAAGATGATGTACTGTAGAATTGTTTGTTTCTAATAGTTCTGAATAAAAGTCCGCGACAGCATATATCTATCTTTTATGTGGAAGCCACTATGACCAAAATTGTGAATCATAAATTTTATTAAATCAGATACTGTGGCAGACCAAATTCCTCGCGAGCGAAGCCGCGGGCAAGAACTAGTACATTTATATTGATGACTGATTAATGATCCCTTTAGTAATGGTATTGAAATGCACTAATTTTTTGATGACAGTTAACATCTTTATGGAAAAAATAAATTATTACATTTATTCGCAGATTATAGTAAAATAATTCATTTTTTTTAATGCTGTTTATTTTCACATTCAAAGTGGGATCTCTAAGTCTTTTTAACAATAATTTCATTTGTTGGATATCCTAATATATAAACATTTATGTATATACCTATGCATGTACATAAACTTCAAAACGGCTGGACCGAGTTTAATACAATTTTGTGGAAAAAGATCAACAAAACGCCTTATACAGCCCACAGCTTGACTTTAATGTGAAAATACCCTCATATAAATTGTTTGTTTTCTCCTGTTACTCTAAAATTTTTGAATCTCATACATCTGGTATATATAGAGTTGGGCGTTACTTTGTGGAGATCCAAAATACAAAAGTATTAATAAAATTATAAACCGCGATAAACTAAATAGGTAATATATATAATGCTAAATGTACCCGATATACGTATGATTCGAAAAAAATAAAATTTGTGATAGTGAACGTGTGTAGTGCTTGTGTATTGTGGTGGAGGTTTGTGCATGTGTTTTTACGAATCGTGCACGTATGAGTATGAAAACAGATAGTCCGCTCTACATTTAGCATTATATTTACTATTTACTTTATCGCGGATTATAGCAAAATAACTTTATTATTACTTTTGGTATACAAGCTTTAATTGTACCAAATTCTTTAAATATTGCTTAAGCGATTATCCGTAATAACTTATAAAACAAGATATACAGAAATGTTACATACATTTATAAAATTAGTATAGATTTTGGGTTAGTGTATTTTTTGCATTTCATCTGTCAACAAAAAAATCAGCAGAAATCGCCTGTTTTGATATATATATTTCAGAGCGAACATCAAATTTCCTAATATGTTTGTTAGACAACATTTAAGTACCTAAGTTATATATATCTTGCATTATAATCTCCTTCGACGATTTGAGAGTACAGCCTCTCTGTCTACAGCTTCCATCCGCCATTAATCCCATTGCGTCAGTTATCTGTTGAAATGTAAAATGAATATAAAATTTTAGTTAAACGCTTACTTTAATTTAAAAAAGCTTTATGTATCTCTTTTAAGGTATCAAAAGTTGTAAATTGATCATGAACTAAATCAAACTATATAAGTTCTCTATAATGAATTTTTTTATAAAATAATTCATTTCTAGTCCCTAAACAAAAGTTCTAGAAAAAAAAACAAAAGTAATAGTAAAATTATTATGCTTCGGTTGCGGGGCGAAACGATTGTTGAGTTTGTGATAGTGAACGCGTGTAGTGCTTGTGTATTTTAGTGGCGGTGGTGGAGGTTTGTGCACGTGTTTTAACGAATGCATGCATGCACGAATGTTTCAGGTATGAAAACGAATAGTCCGCTCTACATTTAGCATTATATATATTTCCTGTTTACTTTATCGCGGATTATATCAAAATATTTCTACTATTACTTTTATATTATGGTACTCCGCAAAGAAACGCCTATTTCTTTCTATTAATTGTATAAATTATTCAATTGATAGAAAGAAGTAAAATGTGATTTGTAAAGACAAAAATTAATAAAAAAAACAGAACAAAAATAAAAAAAATATATTAAAAATCATTGGTTGATGCCCGGGGTTTGAACCCGTGACACCGTGGTTAGTAAATCCTTGCAGGGTCGCCGTGAGGGGATGTGGGCTTATTCAGACAACAGAATACCTTTTATTACTCCTACTAGATATACGTTACATGTTTTTTTATAATTAGACTCTTAGAATAGATATGCTTACATACTACTCGAAGGTAAATCTCGATTTGCACATCCCCTAATTAACGATCACAACTCTGTGATACCAAAACGTATAGTACCCGGCCAGTTCGGTTTCGTAGAGCGCTGTCGCTGTCACACACGTGTCCGTCAGTCTGTGCGACAGAGACAATGCTATATGTTCCGCACAAACGTGCGGGCGGATGAAACAACCTCCGAGACCTGGGCCCGTCGTCTCGGCGTCTCGACCTACCTTATGCGGCCGTCAGCTGTATGTGGTCCGGCCTCATGAATCACTGCGTGTATATGTGTACGTGTGTGTGTGTGTGCTTGTATGTACTCGGCCGATTCCCGAAACCGTTGGCTCGCCTCTGCAGTTTTCCACGGACACGTAATGTCTGTTTCTCCCGGAGTATACACTTCACTATATCGGTTAAATAACACAAATAACACGCGGTGTGCACACAACCTTCGTAAGGCCACACGTTATTGAATCGTCCCTATAGTAGGGGAACATTAACCCGAACGCGCACGGTCGCGTCTTCTCAAAACGCTTCACTGATTGAACGCGTCACTAAGTCTAAAAACCATACCCAAAACGCATAATTACACGTGTGCGTTATACAATAAAGTCGTATACAGGCGTACGCGCGTCCTGTCTTTATAGTATTCGAAACATTACTAACTGGCGGACGCGACCGGCGGCAATCGAATGCACAAAGGTCGTTGATCCGGCCGGTCGCGCCGCGTCGCGCGTCAATTTGTACAAAACACTCTATGAAGCAGAATCTAGCCGATTTCTCTCTCTAAGTCTCGATGTGCATTATTTATTGGCGCGTACTATACGTGGCTGGCAGTCACCTGAGCGGGTTGCTGGCCAGCGAGCTGAGGCTGGTGAGCGAGGTGGCCAGGCTGAGCCGGTCGGTCTCCTCGTCGGCCTGGTTGTTGCGCAGCTCCTGCAGCGTGTACATCAGCTTGCTCCACTCGTCGTGGCGCGGCTGGGCGACACTCTGTAACACCACCAGATAATATAGAGTCACCTCTTTTATTTTTAGACTGAGATAAATATAAGTTTGACGATGTAAACAATGCCTTATGTCAAAATAATTTTTACATAAAATAATTTACTTTTAAATACACATAAAAACAAAAGTTTGCATGCCTGGTATCTGACAGGACAAAATCGCTGAACATTTTTAACCGATTGTTGAAAAAATATTATCTCGCACTATGAATGATAACGACGTTTATTTGTATGTTATTATGTACCTTTTATTTATTTTATTATATTTTATATATATTTATATATTATATATATTTATTTATATATTATATAAGTATTTGTTTACATATTCGTGTGTACTTGATGTAAGTTTATTATATTTAGAGTAATAAATATTGTTTAATTTTATAATTATCTTTATGTACTCTGAGGTGCACTATCCTACCTGCTTTCTTATCAACAGCTCCATAACGAATAAGGTTGCCTGGAAGAAATCGCTGGTTAGCGATAAGGCCGCCTTATTGTACCTGTCTTTGTGTGTTAATATCTGAATTTTTTTTTTTGTGTGTACAATAAAGAGTATTCTTCTTCTTCTTCTATCTGGCAGAATAGACCACCCTCATTTCTTACAGAAGAGTCGTATAAGGCGACTAAGGTAAGTCGGCCCGCCGTGGGGTATCAGGTTGAATAGAATAGATGACCCTCTTTCTTACCGAGGTGTCGTAAAATACGACTAAGGTAAGTTGTAGTCAGGCAGGCGGCCGGTCGTAAAATACTTAGCCAAATCATGTGGCAACATGTTTATATCAAGTTGTGCCGACCCCACTTAGAGTGGGATTAGGGCAGGAGGATGATGATGATAAAAACATTATTAGGTCAGAGATTTAGAGATTAATAGGCAAATGCTGAAAATATGAGATCCACATTTATGAGGTTTATTTTGTATAAACTCCTATGGGGCATCCATATGCCATATGCCCTCGCATGTAAATTCAGTTCCACCGCTTACGCTGTTAAAAAGACAAGACATCTAACCGATGTTGAAACATTTGTTGTTTATTTTCGTTATTTCCACAGCATTATGTCATATGGAATAATGCTGTGGGGTAAAGCGGTCGATATAGGAAAGGTTTAACTAAAGTATAAGAAATATGCTCAAACGTAAAGCATATCACACAATTAAATGATAAAAATGTTTGGATTTGAAAACCTTTTCAATTTCATACAAGACTGTGGTAGAATAATGTAAATTGAAAATATTATAATAATTTTCCGCCGAGTTTCTTGCCGGCTCTTGTCAGTAGGAATAGTTTTTTGAACCAGCAGTAGTTTATTTGAATAATGAATAATTTAAATCATAATCACCTCAGCGAGCTCGTAGACCCAGATCTTGCCGGCGTCATCTCCCGCGGTGACGTGCCCACCGCTGGGACTCCACGACACGCGGTTGAACGCCACGCCACCCTCCGACATGATGGAGGCGATCGGCACCTGGTGACCGAATCAATCATTGCATTGGTGGATTTTAAATTTTATTTTTGCACGATTCATACTTATTAATATGTTCGGGTCACATCACATCACACACCTTACATCGCTCTTGACTACTATTGCAATCTGCAAAGCTCTTCCCTATCTATCGCTCATACTCTATCATCCCTCTTCGTTTCCCAATATTCCTATATGTTAGTATGTACAAATAGCAATTTTTTTTAAATATATGGGACACTGTGTGTGTAACACGGTCGTCAGTCCCGAAAGTAGGTAACTTGATAGAAGTATTGATGGTAGATATAATTTTAAAACATACTTAAATTCAAATATACACCCGGGCTCGAGGGACCAACAAATTGTTTATAGGACATGTTGAATCGAGCCCGCGACCCGCGGAGCTGAAGGCAGAGTCACTACCCATTGCGCCAACGTGCCACTCAATTAATAATGATCTTTGGTACCCTTAATGTATTTGGCATGAAGGAGTTTACTACTCAATAGGTACAAGTTTTTAAGTATCTTTTTTTTAATAAATAGGTATAGGTAAGTTAGGAATAGTAGGAGAGATAAGTTTCGCCTGTGAAACAAATCAAGAAAAATGCTTCTCCTTGCGTCGATGTCCTCAATGCTGAGGGTCGTGACCCCAAAAAAAATAAAATAAAAATAACAGTGAGCCAAAAATATTACTAAGCACTCTGTCAAACAACTATTCAATGGGGCAGAATTAGGTATATATTGAAAATACAGGTGGGACTTGTACCACCCAAAAAGTAAAAGCATTACGATTTTGTCTCGGAGCCTACCCTCCTGACGATGCTTCGGTTTCGGGGCGAAACGATCGTAGAGATTTTGGTGGTTGTGTGTATTACTTGTGTGCATTGTTGCTGGTGATGACTTGTCCTGCACGTGTAAGGTACGTGAATTTTGCCTGCTTCGTACAAATTAGCATTGCATGCATTCGCTTGACCCGGATTATAGCAAAGTAGTTCTATTATAGTTTATTTTCTTTCTTTCATTATAGTTATAAGCTTAGCAGTTATTAATAGGTGCCTCCTAGCTTAGTCACTTCAGCGATAAATGTAATCTATTTCCCTAATACAGGCGGGGCGGCGGTGGACGTATCCAATAGCGGAAGTTGTCACCCCTGACCTGTGCCGAGTATTGCCACAGGATACACGTTTCTCGACAATGCTATACAATCCCATGCAGGGTAGCACTGAAAATTGGGTAAATGTTAGGTTAGTTATGGGGGGGGGGGAATGTTAGTACCTCGTCACCTCGGTTCGGGGGGGGATGTTAGTACGTCACATCGGTTCGGGGGGGGGGATGTTAGTACGTTACCTCGGTTCGGGGGGGATGTTAGTACGTCACCTCGGTTCGGAAAGGATGTTAGTACGTCACTTCAGTTCGGGGGGGGGGGGTGTTAGTACGTCACCTCGGTTCGGGGGGGGATGTTAGTACGTCACCTCGGTTCGGGGGGGATGTTAGTAAGTCACTTCAGTTCTTATGTTAGTACGTCACCTCAGTGCGGGGGTAGGGGATGTTAGTACGTCACCTCAGTTCGGGGGGGATGTTAGTACGTCACCTCGGTGTCCCTGTTCAGGTTCCAGAGGTCGAGCCGGCCGGCCGCGTCCACGGCGGCGAAGAGCGCGGGGTGCGCGGGCGACCAGCGCACGTCAGCCACGTAGTCGCCGCTGTCCTCGAAAGAGTACAGCGCCTTGCTCTCCTGAACACAACACTTGCTATTAATTAACGAAAAAACACAACACAATAATCCTTCTCGCGTCGTTCCCCTGAGTGCTGAGGGTCGTGAACATTTCCATGAATCACTTTGTCGTGGATAATTGATCTCCAGGTCTTGTGATCTGCTGCGACTTGTAAGGCTTCGTAGACTGGGAAGGAAGGAAACAACCTCCTAAAAGTCACGTGCGAACTACGGGCCTAGGCGAGCAGTTGTTACTTTGTAGAAGCCATTTTTAAACTGCGACGGCGCCCCCTTGTACAAAGCGTACCTGAACAGGGCGCCCCCGTAGCTTCATGCCAAACGCAACTAAGATAATACCTATTATAATATTTTTAAACTGGTGTTCGTGCAAAATAAAATCTAGTCCTGAATCCGGTTTCTATTAATCCTATTGGAAAAAGGTTCAAGCTATAACTTAATTTATTATTCGCAGCGTTTCAGATCCATACAGCAGGCAGCAGAGCAGGAAGTTCTCTAGACCAAATAGATTAAAGATCGATCGCTAGCCGGCAACAAGTGCCATAGCCACACAGTCCACTCTGCCCTACATCCTTCAGTTTAAGCCTTAGCTAACAGGTTTACAAAGCCGGTATCCCGATAACCTATTCCAGGAACTAACCATAGGATGCATTTATATAATATCCGCACTGCAGTATTAATTATCAGCAGTGGAATCGGTGCGCCCATCGAGCGGTATATTGTTTAGAGTGATTTACGCATCTACAGGTGAGTTCGCATGACATTCCGGATAGCCGGGTAATAGACGTAATATTTTAAACATCAGGAATTATTTAACGCTTTATTTTTAAATAAACATGATTTATAGAGATCAACTACCGTACCCTATTACGACACACGAAACGAAAAATAACCTTGACCTAAAAACTAAATAGGACGTGCGAGGGAAAGGAAACAATAATGTTTTTTTCTCCCGTTTTTTGAACCGTGCGCGCATCTACAGGTGAGTTCGCATGACATTCGGGATAGCCGGGTGGGTAATAGGCGTAATATTTTAACCTCAGGAATTATTTTACGTTTTATTTTTAAATAAACATGATTTATAGAGGACAACCACCGTACCCTATTGCGACACACGAAACGAAAAATAACCTTGACCTAAAAACTAAATGCGACGTGCGAGGTAGAGGAAACAACAACGTTATTTTCTCTCGTTTTTCGAACAAGCGCGGCGCGCCAGGTCAGTCAACCATTACTAACTAAGACAGATCTCAATTAAATTATATTTATTTATTTCGAAAATATATTTTTTTAAAAAGATATTTAAAAACATTGAATTATGCCAAAGTTAATGTTAATGTTCTATAGTCTAACCACTTTTTATACTATACACATTAGCAAAGATTAGTTCAAACGTTGGGTACGAGCAGTGATTTACCAAAAAGAGGTCAAATGGTCACATACCTTCTGACTCCACAGCTTGACACTCCAGTCGACAGATGCGGAGAGGTACAGATGGGAGAGGTCGAGTGACGCGGGCGCAGCGTGACACGCTATAGCCGTCACGGGGCCCGCGTGCGCCTCTACGCTCTCCGATACACCAGCGCGCTGTCCGTGGCGACACCCTGCACAGAACGAATATAATTATCCGGCTCGAAGGACCAAAGTTTATAACAAATATAGATTGTGTCTTATGTGACATAGTATATTATATACCCGTGACAATTATCAAATATTAAATATTAAATATCAAATATTAATTATCAATTATTAAAAAATATTTGTCTCAAGTCATTTAAATTAAATTTAGCTTATTATCAATATTAAATGACATTTTAATCAATTCAAATAATCACTATTATCTATTATTTTATTCATTTATTTTTCAACTTTAATCTATGTATAGTGTTTCGTTATTTTTATTTTTCTTCCTTCCTTTTTTTTCCATCATCAATTTTTTTTTCTTTTCATTTTCTTTCTGTTACTCATAGGTTGGCTGGTAAAGATCCCTTTTAGGGATAATTCTGCCTTTTGTTTATACAATAAAGATTAATAATAATAATAATAATCATCCGGCTCGAGGGACCACAGTAAAATCCATAAATCTATATAATTTTTTTTCGTCATTTTTCGCAAGCGATCGACGATACCAGGGTATAGAGGTAAGAATGAATATATGGAAATACGAATGGATTTATAATGGTACGAAATGATGCATGGAAGTCCGTATAAATAAAATATATGGGACACTTACACACACGGTCGTCCATCCCCAAAGTAAGTAACTTAATACTTGTGCTATGAGTGACAGACAACTGGTAAATATATACGAATATAATTTTAAATACATACTAAAATACAAATATACACCCGGGCTCGAAGAACCAACAAATTGTTTATAGAAAATGTTGGATGGATGTATGTAGAAAAAAGATATATGTATAAAGAGTAGTTGTTGAATGTATGGAGGTGCAGATGGTTGGTTTTACGAACGATAAGATGTATTGAAGATCGAGTGGAGGGACAGAGGTCCCGATGAGTGTTTGTAAGTACCGGTGTATATGTTCCCGTCCTCGCTGCCCAGCACGAAGTTGTTAACGTCGGCGTGGGGGAAGGCCATGCAGGTGACGGCCACGGCCTTGCTCTGACGGTGCTGCAGCTCCAGCGTCTCTTGAGGCTGTGACAGCATGTCCAGCGACCACGAGCACATTCGACCGTCCGTCGACACCGAGATCAGGTTGTGCGCGTTCTGGCTGCCCACCACCGACAGGCAGTACACCGGGTGCTGGATGGTATATCATACATCACTGTTATAATCATAACAATTGATTACAATTGTCTGTTTTAAGGGGGAAGCCTAGCTTAGCAAGGTCTTACCTAGGTCCAACCACTTAAATATAGTCCCTATTTCATGAGCCTGCGAAGACCAGCTCAGGCAAAGAGGTTTGCCTTGAGGCACGTAACACAGTACTCCTCGGGAATCTCACAAGATCCGAACTATATGTCCGGCTCGAAGGACCGAAATATGGAGACGAAGTGGAACTTTAAACTTATTATAGTGATAATGATAAGTGATTGCTAATACAATGTTGATATAAAAAGTAAGAAAAGTAGCGGCCTCTTACAATCCCACTGCTGGGAATAGGCCTCCTCTCTCCCTTTCTGGAGAGAAGGGTTGGAGCTAAGACATACCACGCTGCTCTAATGCGGATTACACATTGGTAGGTTACACATATCTGCAGAATTCTCTAGAGATATGGAGGTTTCCTAACGATGTTTTCCTTCACCGAAAGGCATGTGATTAATTGCAATTATCAATTAGACTCATGAGTTTAAATAGAAAAAATCATTGGTGGTTTGAACTCGTATTCCCCTCGTAAGAGTCGCACGGTCTCACCGCTGGGCTATCGCAGCTTATATTATAATGTTGATATAAACCAATGCTAAATATAAATGCCGAAAACTGAGTGCGGCGGCGCCGCGCGCCTGTATATATGCCATTATGTGTAAGGTGGTAAAATTCTTACCTTCTTACGTGTATTTTCTATTTTATCGTCACTTCTTCTACTTCATTTTCACTTACGACTAAATAAGAAAAAAATTAATAAACAATTCAACAATCTACTCACAGTGTGGGCAAGCGAAGACAGCGGGGTTCTCTGTATCGGGGTCCGCTTCTGGACACGGTTGTCCCACAGCACGATCTGGCCCGAGTACGTACCACCCAGGATAAGGTTAGGGTGGAATCTAGGGGAATGAGATCATTAGAACATGACATCAAAACCAGACCTGCGTTGGTAGACCCACTATGAGATGAACAAATTGCGTACCTACTTTGTAAAGTAGTTATTGTAATAATAACTATTATTATTAATATTTATTGTTTATTTATTTATTTATCACATAGTTCGCCAACGGACATTACACTAACATAATACAATAAAACCAACATACTTTAAAAACATGCAAATTGTGCAAGTCCAATTACTGGCAAACAGCATGCATGAATTTCCTGCAAGTGCGGATAAAAGGTAGTCTAAACGGATAACAATTAAATCTTAAATATATGTAAACTAATAAGAAATACAGGAGGCAACACTAACAATAATTATTCGCTTATTGAGGACACTTTGAGCCCCTGAATGTGTATCTTGTGTATATTGTGTATATATACTACATATATAAATTAGCGGTGCTTGTGGCTTCGACCGCGTGGAAATTAGTGCATATAGTTAACTGAAATTTTGAAAAAAAGTAGCCATTGTGAGTTAATCATAGAAGATAGAGATGTTGTGTTGCAGACTTTTTTTATAGATCAACAATTCTTTAGTATATTACTTCAGTGTATCTTGTTTTTACAACTGCGCGACCTCTTCAACGCAATTTACATAAAATCGTAATGCACTATTAGCGTCAACCTTCCGGAAGAATTGCGCTACCTTATAATAAAAGCTGTGCTAAAATTGGTTCAGTCGATTTGGAGAAAATTAATCAGATACAGACAGACAGGTTTTGGAAACCTTGTTTTGTATTGGGTATAGATAAAGATGTCTGTCCCATCTGAAACTATTGCTATGTATTCAGGATACAAAAGTAATCTGTTTTCATACCCGATACATGCAAAATCGCAAAGTTCTTTGCGATTTTGTTGTGGAGTCTATATATGGGACATATTTCGTGGAGTCTATCTCTTGATGATGCTTCGGTTGCAGGGCGAAACGATTGTTGAGGTTGTCATAGTGAATGTGTGCAGTGCTTGTATTGTGGTTGCGGTGGTGGAGATTTGTGTTTTTACGAATCCTGCACGTATCAGATAATCCACTTTACATTTAGCATTATATATATTTTCTAAGGAATATAACAGAAGTAACTACTTTGCTATAATCCGCACGGGTTAAGTGAATGCATGCAAAGCCAATGTGTATGAAGCAGGCAAAATCTACGCACCTTATACATGCAGGACAAGCCACCACATGCACCCCAAGGCGCAATTCACCAGCAACAACGCACACAAAAGCAGCACACACACACCCACCACCACAATCTCGACGATCGTTTCGCCCCGAAACCGAAGCATTACGATTTTTGTCGTGGAGCCTATCCTCCTGATGATGCTTCGGTTTCGGTAACTTGTCCTGCATGTATAAGGTGCGTAGATTTTGCCTGCTTCATACACATTGGCTTTGCATGCATTCGCTTAACCCGTGCGGATTATAGCAAAGTAGTTAGTTCTGTTATATTGCTTGTAATATGGAATCCCGCAAAGTAACGCCTGCTTCTATAAATCATATATATTTTCTATTTATTTCATCGCAGACTATAGCACGATAATTTTATTATTGGTTTTGTATTGATCTCCGCAAAGTGACGCCTAATTGTATACGTCGTTCAGTACAACGCGTACCTGGCGAACGTGGCGCTCATGACCGGTGACTGGCAGTGGAAGATGTCCTCGGGCGTGGCCTTCTTGAACTTGGTGTTCCAGACGAGGCACACGCCGTCGGGGTCGTGGGGTGCGTCGTCGCTGTTGTGGTAGGCGGCCAGCATCAGCTCGGGGTGCGCCGCCGACCAGTCCAAGCAGGTGACGCAGCGCCCGCGCGACCAGCGCTCGTCGCTGAACGTGCGCACCAGCGACAGCCGCGCGGCCGACTTGTCGTCCCTGGATACATGTCGAACGGAAACATATGGCATCCTTATTTTTTTTTTCGAACTGACTATTTTGTTAGCCCTAATGGCTTTTACAGCGTCACCGGGCGGGACGGGCGAGCACAGAAGCATCGCCGAGGTTGCGAAATGCAGGGAGTAGAGCGCAGAAGCTCTACTAGCGTCGGGGAACGTCGTCCTAAGGGTGCCTCCTGTGAGGCCGGACCACGGCTTAGGGCGTGTAGTGGAGGGCTGATGGTGTGACTTAGATTAGTCATTGCGGCGTCGGAAGGGTGCGAAAAGCCACGACCGACCAACGTCAGAAAACTGGGACCTCGTCTTCGCCAGCGAAGACGCTGTGTGTGTGTATACGTGTATTTGTGTTGGCGATCGTTATTTGATCGTTGGGGTCATACAAGACGCTTTTTGGACGCCTATATTTTCGATGGTCGGACCTAACTGGGATGTAGAATGGCATCCTTAGTGTTTCTTCTCTTCTTCTTTCTAAACCGATGGACGTCCACTGCTGAACATAAATCTCTTCACGGGATCTCCACAACACACGATATTGTGCCGCCTGAATCCAGCAGCTCCCACCTTTTCGAGGTCGTCAGTCCATCGCCGGATCTACCAACAATACGTGTTGGGACTTGTCTTGCATATGTATGGTACGTGAATTGTGCCTGCTTCATACACTTAGCGGATGTATGTAATATACATCCGATTAACATACGCGGGTTATATCAAAATAGTTCTGTTATAGTTTCTGTAATATGCAATTCTGCAAAGTAACGTCTGCTTCTATAAATCGGCGAACAGTAGGCCAATCCATGAACTTTAAGAAAACGATTCAATTCAAAATCAGTACCTAAACTCAACCGCTCGCCTTTTGTACCATGTGAGTGTGGATTGCATTGGGGTCGTAATGTTTGATAAGTATAACGTTATATGAACTATAGATAACTCTGTCTCTTTTACTCAAATGTTTTAGGACGCATCCCGAACGGTCATTCGGCAACGACTTAAAGTGTGCGTCTTTAAGAAGATATGGTATGTGTTTTGAATAAAATGACGCGCGCGACGCGACCGGCGGGATCAACGACCTTTTTATGCATTCGATTGCCGACGCGAGCGGCCGACAGCTAGTGATGTTTCGAATACGATAAGGACGGGCCGCGCGTGCTTGTATACGGCATTCTTTTATAACGCACACGTGTAATTTTGCGTTTCGGGTGTTATTCTCAGTAGTGACACGACTTTATTAACATTTGAGACTGATATAAGTATTTAGTGACGCGTTTAACCAGTGGAGCGTTTGAGTAAGACCTGACCGTCCACGGTTTTAGTGCGCGTTGGGTTACTATTCCCCGATATAGGGACGATTCAATAACGTGTGACCTTACGAAGGTTGTGTGCACACCGGGTGTTATTTGTGTTATTTAACCGATATAGTGAAGTGTATACTCCGGGAGAAACAGACATTACGTGTCCGTGGAAAAGTGCAGAGGCGAGCCAACGGTTTCGGGAATCGGCCAAGTACATACAAGCACACACACACACGTACACATATACACGCAGTGATTCATGAGGCCGGGCCACATACAGCTGACTGCCGCATAAGGTAGGTTGAGACGCCGAGACGACGGGCCCAGGTCCCGGAGGAGTTTCATCCGTCCGCACGTTTGCGCGGAACGTTATGAAAGAGCAAAACAATTTAGTTTACGTCTTCAATTGATACGCAATAAGAGTTCGTGGTAGACCTGCTGGTTTGTAATTCTCGTCACCCGCGCATTACGTCGCCTGCTGGTAAACCGTAGTGAGGTCAGAACTCGCGGAAGGGAACGTTTGAAAACTCGCTGTCTCGCTTAGACTTGTCGCCCTTGACTTTAGTCTAAGTCACTTCACTATTTCACAGTATATTTTTAGCAATTAAATTTTTGTGTATAAGAATAAAAAGATTGGCGATGTATATAATAGACAAAGCAGAAACCGACATAAGCTTGCGGTTCCTGCATTGCGACTTGCAAAAGTTCGTAATTCGTTTGTGGGTTTGGGTATAAGATTCTATAATAAAATTCCACAATCTACTTTAACTTTACCATTACAGCAGTTTAAAAATACTATTAAAAAAAGGCTAATACAGAAAGCCTATTATACTATTGAAGATTACTTAGACGATAAGAATGCGTGGATATAGCTTCTCTTCAACCCTGTACAAGACATTAATAACTATATGTAACTATTAATAAGATCGCCGTGGTATCCGGCTGAGTAGAATAGACCACCCTCAATTCTTACCGAGGTGTCGTAAAAGGCGAGTAAGGTAAGTTGACGTCAGGCAGGCGGCCGGTCGTAAAATACCTGGCCAAATCACGTTACAACATGTTTAATACATGTTGCGCCGACCCCACTTAGAGTGGGATAAGGGCAGGAGAATGATGATGTAACTAATAACAATTATTCTTTGAAAAGAGCAACCGCCGAGTTTCTCGCCGGCTCTCCTCGGTAGGAACAGCTTTCCGAGCCAGCAGTAGATGTTGACGATTCAAAAGCACTTGTTTACAAGTTTACTTGAATAAAGAATATTTTGAATTTGAATATCAATATGCAAAGACGCTTTTCATAAAATTCAAAAAATTCAAAATTCAAAATATTCTTTATTCAAGTAAACTTGTAAACAAGTGCTTTTGAATCGTCAACTTTACTGCTGGTTCGGAAAGCTGTTCCTACCGAGAAGAGCGAGCGAGACACTCGGCGGTTACTCTTTTTAAAATATAAATCTTAGAACTAGTTACATTTATTTATTACTGTCTTGTACAGGGTAGATGTGCACCTATATCCACACATTTTTATCATCTAAGTAATCTTCAACAGTATAGTAGGCTTTCGTAGGCCAAAATTGATTTCGGAATTTCATTATAGAATCTTATACCTATACCCACAAACGATTTACGTACTTTTGCTAGGCGTAAAGCAGGAGTCGCAAGCTCATGTCGGTTCCTACTTTGTCTATTATATACATCACCTATCGTTTTATAATTCTTTATATTTTTATGTACAAAAATTACATTGTTTAAAATATATTGTGTATATTTGAATATCGAGTATGTGTGAACTAACTGCGCATTCTCGTTGTCCCCGCCGCCGGTATAGTCCGTGTAGATGTCCACGGACTCGGCCAGCGCGCGCTCTATGACTCGCCCTGCTCTGCTCATGAACTTCTGGAACTCCGACGACAGCATTATGGTCTGCTTCTCGTCGTTGCTCAGCTCGCGAACTGTGATGGGGAAATCACAGTCAACTTTTAGAAATGGCAGGGATTTCACTTATAATTTGGAATTATTATGCCAGGACGATTCTACCACCAGTTCGGAACGCTGTCATCCACTGAGAAGAACTGGCAAGAAACTCAGCGGTTGCTCTTATCACGAATATTAACTATTCGAGGCTAGATTCTAATAACAAATAACACTCAATGTAGGTAGGTATACGCGGGTCTACCGTAACAATATTAGAACGGCACAGTAACACTAATTACACCCGTTCGTTTAACCAAGACAGCTTGTTACACGATCTAAACGCGAGATCGTTTAATAATCGTACAAGTCTCGTTTACAACGAAACTCCAAGAGAACGGTCTAGCCGCGTAAGCGTAAGCTAATAACCGTAAGAGTCGAGTATTACTACAAGACTGAATTCAATATGGCAGACTCCATCTTTTATAACTAATTTTCGCTCCAAAAGCAAGTCCCTTCCTTGCTATCGGCCACACGATTGTAGTGTTGCCAACTATCATTCCTAACACAACCAGAGTCAGAAACCTAACATTTGAAATATCAGAGTCGGCGTAGAAATGTTTAGAAGAGGCCAATGAATTATGAGTTTTAAGCCTTATTAAAAAATTTTATTAAAACTTCACGATCATAAAAAAAAGCTTTTTATTAAGTAAAATACTAATACAATTAATGTAGAGCTGTGATAGCCCAGCGGTGAGATCGTGCGACTCTTTCGAGGGGAACACGAGTTCAAACCCGGGCAGGCACCAATGAGTTTTTCTATTGATCATCATGTGTCTAATTTATAATTGCAATTTTTCACACGCTTTTCAGTGAAGGAAAACATCGTGAGGAAACCTGCATATCTCTAGAGAATTCTAGAGATATGTGAACCTACCAATCCGCATTGGAGCAGCGTGGTAGGTCTCAGCTCCAACCCTTCTCTCCAGAAACGGAGAGGAGGCCTATTCCCAGCAGTGGGATTGTAACAGGCCGCTACTTTACTTTTTTTTTACAATTAATGTTCCTCATAATCTTTAGAAAAAAAAATTGTTATTGGAGCGGTGGGCGGAATCTAAGACGTGATTTCAATGGGATTTCCGTTTATCCGTAGTTAGTACAACGAATTTCGCGATGACATATTTGTTAGACTTCTAGTAGTATGGATGTGATAAGAACAACCACAGACCGAGTTTACTCTCAAAGGCTAAAAAAAGCTCAATGATTTCGCTGGCTTCAACCATAAATTGAAGATGATCGATCAGTAAGAACTGCATATTTATGATCATCGTTCCGTCGGTCGTTACAAATAACGTAATAATGTTGAATCTGCTGAGTGCTTATGTATAAGGTCAAACTGGGCAGGTAAGCTCCACGTGCTTAACATACGATACAGTTTCGGTTGGCTTAATTTTTACTTACAGTACAGTTAACGTAGTCAATTATAACTCAATTCCGTAGCATTGATTACAGTGAAATATTATTATAAGGAAAAGTAGGCTACTATGCTTCAAAAAGAGCTCGTCACTAGACTTACATTACACGACATATATTAACGAACCAACTACTGTTTGCTCAGTTAAAAGTGTTATAGTGGGTTTAAATATTAACCCTCCGGCCGTCGCTTTGCACCATGTGCACAAATCGTCGCGCAGAATTTTTCACATTTATTTTTGAATCATTTTTTAAACTATATAGTAATTACACCTATGATTAGCATACCATTTTCTTCGTTATAAAATTCCCCATAGAATGCAATCAAATATTTTATAATATATTAATAATGTAAGTTACATTTGTCTTTGGTACTTGCTCCTATGTGCATAGGTGCTCATCGGACATATAGCGGGTTCGGAGATGAAATATATTGTATGATTCAATTTTCAATAGCCAATAAAAAAAAAGTATTGTTAATCCATATAACTGCATGGATATTTCTTTAAAAAAATATATGTTTAAGTGAATTTACGTGAATTTGATACGAGATTTTATGGATCATATTTCAATTTTGGAAAATTCAAAATGTTTCGTCACCAACGATAAATTTAAATCATTATTATAAAATGATTTATTGTATTCAATGGGGATTTATAACAAAGAAAATGGTATACAAATCATATTTATGACCACCTAAGAAAACCTATCGTTCGATGGGTTAATAATACTATGATGAAGACCAGTCAACTCACTTTTCTTCTCTTTCTCTTCCTCCTTCTTCTCCTGCGGTGCCGCGGTGACGGCCGGCTGGACCTCCTTGACGGTTGGCAGGCCGTGGGGCAGGATGCCCGGGGGCAGTTTACCATGGAAGGCGGCTTCCTCATCCTCGCCTTGCCGAGCGCCGTCCCCGTCGAATGTAAGCACTGGACGGTGAATAAGAATGGCCCTTGTGCGGCGGCCAGTGTGGTATACGTGGCGTACGACAGACTTTACTCCATTACCAGAAGAAATCGCTCAAATTCTTCACCATCTACTGTACTTAGTAATTGCTAAAACTCCAAAACTTTCATGGTATTTCATTCAAAGTCTGTCGTACCCTTCTTGCTTCCATGAAGTTAGGCCCGAAACGCACGTGGTTTAAAAAGCATTTACCGTCCAAATAAATGGTGTTTTAATTAGGTGTGCAGTCATTGCCAACTTCATGAAAACATTGTTCGTTTCATGGATTAAGTGTGTGAAAGGAAACTTGTGTACTGCATTACTTGAAACTAGCAGCTTAAAGGTTATTGGTGATATATTAAATATTCGTGAGCATGATGATAAAACATGTAAGATGGGCGAATATGTTCGGAGAACGTTCTAAATAGTAGATTTAGTTAATTGCTTCGTTAAAGTAATAATGAGAATGTGTTTATTTTGAATGAGGTAAATGAAATTTATGAAAATGAATAGTCTTATAAAAAGTCAGAAAATAAATCAGGACGATCACCAAAGTGAATAAATAGTCGGCTGAATATCAAAGAGATTCAATACTCTGATTTAACATTGAAGTACCTATCTATATATTTAGCAATCCGTCGTATGCCTTAGTAATTGACAACGAAATTTTTAAGTAAATCCGAAATAAATTAATGATTTAATTAGGATTTCAAAGCAACTTTTACAATACTATAACACTATTAAAATAAATGATGATAATGTTAAAATGTAGTTTGTAAAATTACACACTACATAATAAAAAATGCCGCAATAATACTTTCTGATAAGAATTATCATTAAATCTTTTAGGAGAGACGGACGTGAAAAATGATATGCATATTAAAGGAGTGATACCAGAGTTGACGAATGATAGAGGAGAATGAAGACAAAGACATATTGTGCCGAACTTAGAGTTGCATAAGGGTAAGAGAATGATGAGGATTTTATCTATTAATGAGTTTCATAAGCCATCTTACATGTTTTAGTTGGCTTCTAGCAATAATAAGACTCATGTTGTACAAACATAGATGGTATAACAGCATTTGGGAACAAAGAGAAAAATTCGAGTAGAGTTAATCAGTTAACCGAATGGTGATAATAAATCTAGCCATAATAATTGTAGAGTTTGATAGAAAAAAATAAAATTGGTGTATTTCTGTATTTTCTTAGCCATATAATAAAATTAGGGTTTGAATTACGTTTCAATTTACTAAGCTTTCATTTCAATTTATAGTAGATCGAACTTGTTTCACTTTAAATTCACTTCTTATTTGTAAGGTGTTACATAAGTTCACTAGACATTTACTAGTTTGATTCAGCCTTACTCATGAGTTGATTAATATTCACTTCTTTTATATCGTGCCTTACTTTTTTATTAGGCTCACTTATGGTTCACTTTTCAATAGTTTATTTTTATTAGGGTTTAGTATACCATTTACAAGACGTTTATTTATTTTCATAAGGCCTTACTTATGGGTCAATCTTCACTTCTTTTTTATTAGGATTTACTTTCGTTCATGAACGTTGCTTCTTTTTTTATTAAGCGTTATTTATATTTCATTACACATTTATTTATTTTTTACTAAGCCTTCATCTGTTTTTTACAACAAATATTACTTACTAATCCTTCAATAGATTAAACTGTTCTTATCGTATACAGGTAATCGACTACCAAGAGTATTCTAATAATTTGGCAATTATTTTCAACGTTAAGCAGGCTTTTTGATATCTTTAACTTTATGGCTTGATTTATTTACTTATCAGTTCCTATTATATTAGCACAACTTAAGCGTGATATCTATTCTTGTTTGTGATATGTGAATGTTGTATAAAGCTAAGACAAACTAGTGATATTGTTTCTGTATCGTTCTTAGACAAACTTTAGTTATGAGAAGATAGTAACAGTATGTTTGTTTGTTTAATAACAAATAGTTTTTGAATTTAAACTATCGTGAGTCGTATTCATTATTAATGTTGAGAGACCGGCTATACTCACGTCTAATTGTATCGGATGGGCTTGAAACTAGTCGGGCTCATCCGATAAAATAACACGTGAGTATAGCCGGTCTCTCAACATTAATAACAAATCGTTGTTATTTATTATTAATTGTGTTTCAAACGAAAGCGTGTCTGGAATGAAAGCATCGCTTAGGCTGCCAAATTCGCATACTCAACTAGACATTACGTACCACCTAGAATGAGCACTGCCTCATATGTTGTTTTCAGAATATCGACATGTTTCAATTTAGTTATAACTGGTCTCTCTATTTATGTTTGATATTTATTATAGTGTATGAATAATTTTCTATTTACGTTCTATATTCATTCTATAAGTTTATATCCGATATTATTTTCTTATTCCGATATTTGTTCTATTTATTCTATCCTATATATTTTTTTTAACTAGACTAAGACTTAAGGTTAAGTCTCAGTTTAGATATTTTGACAGATTAACTTAATTTAATGCTCTAAATTTTTTTTAAAATTTTTAAATAAATATTCTCATTAATTATATTTGCGAAAGTATCTTTGTACGCTTTCACAGCTCATGTCAATGGACCAATTTTGATGAAATTAAGTACAATTGAAGCATATATATCGGAGTAATATACAGAAATAAAACTGCCTCTTTTCCTTTGGGACAGGTTTTTTTTAATATTCGTCAAACCGACAAAATAACAAGCAGGCAGTTACAATTATTTAGTGTTGTCTCTAATGTTCAATTTACATTACAAGCCCTTCAAAAAAAAAAGATTTAAAAAAATGTAATAATTAATCTGTAATTAAATAAAATATCTATAATCTCATAACCAAAGTTTAGTACCGGTACATCTAGTGTCCCTGTGTTATTAAAATTAAAACCTTTCTAAAACCGTGTTGAACATAAAACAGTTTCAACTACCCTCAAAACGACAACTGAATCATGTGCAACTAAAACACACTCACACACATTGAAAAATAATAAAAAGCCTTTTGAGTGACAGAAAGCTCTAATCCAGTTATGCAAAAAAATAATCTCAAACTTCCCGAGCTCTCCACTAGAGAGATATACTTAACATAATATATAGTAATAAAAAAAATGTTATTTTTATATTATAATATGACTGTACGTCATGCAGTTGTATAATTTTCTGTCACATGCAACATAATAGATGAACATAAATGCGGCCGATACATGGTTTTAATTATTAATACAAAAAAAAGTTTATTATAAAAGTCTACAGATTATAAAATCACAAATTACGTGACCACGGTGTAAACGCATACAGAGAGAGTTCTTACTACCTCATCATTGTAGCTACTCTTTGTACCTCTACAAATATCTATGGATTTTATTTTAAGTATCCAACAATATACAGAGCATATTGAATCGAAAAAAATATATTTCGTACATAAAAATGTGTTTCCAGTGTCAGCAATAAATAGATAATTTTATTTTAAAATATAAAGAAAACATAAGAATACTAAGAAAAGGATTCTGAGTCCATTAAAAGATTTCATTATAAAAGACGTAAAATTCTAGACAGTTTAATTTTAGTCGTTGTCAATTCGTATCCAATCCACATTAATTATGTTAAGAGATTCTCTTGGTCACGTAGTTAGTATTGGTTTTACGGTTCAATATTCTCAATATTTCATCTACAAATGTGTTGTTTTTTGCAAATTACAAATAAATTTAATTTGCAGATATTGTACTTAAATATAATTTATTAACAGTTTTGATCGTATTATGATTTTTAAGGATCAAAAACAGATCGTCACTATATGCATCTTAAATCATATTAATGATCGTATTCCTTATTTGAAAACGCTCTAAAAAACTGGGTGTTATCAATAGAGCCAGGCATAACTTCAAGCCGGCTCACAGACTAGCGCTATATAAAGCACAAGCTTCACATGGAGTACCGTTGTCATCTCTGGGCTGGTGCACCCCAGTACCAACTTAAGCCATTTGATCGCATACAGCGCAGAGCAGCTCGTATTAATGGAGACCGGGTGATCAGTAAACGGCTGGTCTCTTTGGCAATGCGTAGAAACGTATCATCACTGTGCGTGTTCTACCGCATTTTCCACGGAGAGTGTTCCATTGAACTATATGACCTGATTCCTGCTGCCAAATTCCATAACCGCACTTTACGTCGCAGGTTAAAATATCATCCTCAACATCTGGATGCGTGGCGATCCACTACACTGTATACTATACTATACACCAACTGCGGTTTTCAAATAATTTCTTTCCGCGCACTACCATTTTACGGAACCATCTCCCTTTGGCAGCGTTTCCGGATCGGTACGACATAAGTACCTTCAAAAAGCGTGTATTCCACCATTCAAAAGCACGGCAACACACTCGCTCTGCGAGAGATCGTGGGTGGTGGTGATTACTTTAGGTGAACCGCATGCTCGTTTTTCACCTTATTCCATAAAAAAAAGATAAGTATACATACGAGTATCATCTTCCTTGTCTTATTATTGTTGTCGCCAATGAGTTCAGGTTTGTGTTTCATGGCAACATCGTCTTGAGCAGGAATATTATCGCGCCTTTTTGAATTGACTTATGACATTTGACAGTGACTTTTAGTCTGTGTTTATCATTCAAGTAAAGGGTATCGCAGAGCGGGAGTTGTGATGTTGCGTTGTATGTTGTTATGGTAAAAGTGTAGCGATGGCATTATTTGTAACCAAACTCTCACTTATAGCTCTACCTATGACTCCCCTACTCTAATATAACTCTATGCGTTATAATCGATATTTATGCCGCCATATTGTCGACAATGTTGGATTGCATTGATTGAACTGTCATGGCGATATTAAATAATTTTCACGTCTATGATAGTTAATGCCTGAAAATGATACCACTGTATGAGTTTACAACAACGTGGTCTGTACTAATGTGCTGTTAAATGGATTTGTTAGCATCTATATCTGATAATTAGCGTTATATATATAAAGAGGAATAGATAAGGAACAAAACATGCTTAGTGACAGTGGCACAGGCTCTACCAAGGGCAAGTTTTAGTTATATGATTGTTCTTATGGTTCGGAATTGAAACCTACCTGTGAACTCGTCCTCCCACTCTAAACCCGGGTTTAGATTGTACTCGTCTTGAAAAAGGGAGGAAAAACAAAACAATGTCAGTATCTTTCGACCATTATTATAAATATAACAAACAAAAACTTTATACATATATTAGCGAATTATATAGTTTACAGCATGACCCATAAAATACGACGCCATTTGATTCAACTATAAGACTGTAAATTAAAAAAAAGATAAACAAAAAATCGTACAGATAAACAATTGAATGCAACTATTGCATTTTTTTATCTGGATTTCGTCCTTCAAACATAAAAACCACGGTAAATGATAGACAAAATAGATTTATGTAATAATAAAGTTCATATAAATATTCCTGACGTGTAAGTTTTGGTCACTTTGCATTTTGTAGAACTAAATCCAGTCGTGATAGGTGCCTCCAGTCCTAGAGTCTAAATTAAATGGGTCAATTTGTATCAAGACCTGTGCAGTGTTTGTTAGTTAAATCGAAAGGGTAAGTGGGCGTGAGATGATATGGCGATCCCCATACCACCACCATAACTGATATACACATATTATAAATGAATAAATCTTTATATTTTGCGAGAATAAAAATATCTGCGGCCTCGAACGGTGGATAGGTAGCCACGTGGAGAACTCTGGAAGGCCACTTTTTTAAATTAAGTAATGTAATGTACATTCACATCGCACGGTGATGCTCAGTCCCGTTTTTCGACTCCTAAAAATCGCATGTACCAGATTCCTAGATAGCTTTTTTTAGTGACATTATCCAGTAATCTGGTCCCAGCGCACCTACACAATGTTAGTAGGAAACGTCTAGAAGCGTGACAGAAAGTATATATACAATAACTATGGAAGACCTAGTAGGTACAACCGACACCGAGTTATTTACCGAAATAACAGAGATACACAGTGTTAGAACGACAGTAAGCAATCAGGAGGAATAATGACTTACCGTAGTAGTCAGTGGCGTGTGCTATATAGGGACAAAAATGAAAATATACCGTCAGTTTTTATATAAAAATATTTTATCTTAATAAATTGCTACTAAATATAGCCGATGAAACTTTATTCGCTTCGAAAAATAATAAGGTAATTTTTACCGTCTTACTGTCACGTGGAAATAATTTTATAATACCGAGAAATATAAATAAAACACTTCTAATAGTGTATCATTATTTGAGCATTGAAACATTAGGAAAAGTTTATTAAATAATATCATAAAGTAAAAAAATAAAACTTTCTCTTAAATCTATTGTACAATAGTCCAAAAATGAGTGTAATGCAATAATGCATAACTAATGAAGTGGTTAACTTAACCAAGTTAAACATTATATTACAGGATTAGTAGTGTCGAAATCGTTTCCAAAACGACAAAGTACCATAGACAACATCCGAATAAGCCGTGCAAATCTTATAAGTTCGCGGCATTATTAAATTTATCCTTCGTATTTGTAAAGTAGAAACATTACACGAAACAAAATGACTAGACTCCGTTCTCCTAAATGATACACTTTTAGAAACAAATTAACGTCATAGCGATTATGTATTAAGAGAATAAAGTTTCCATTAAATTTATTGCATAAAAAAAGAGTTGGTCTATGGTTTTGTATTTCAAATGTTTGTAAATGAGCATGATAACGACAGTGCTTGTGTAGTTAATACTGTTAGGAGAGTTTGTCTGGAAGAGTTTTTTTTTCACTTTTACTAAGATGCCAAATAAGCTAGACTTGAGAAAGACAAAATAACAACAGGAAGTGAGCAACCTTCAATTTAGTCTGTATCATTCAATCAATCATTTCGTATGTTCATAATATTAACTGAAAAATATGCTAGGTTCGTATAAAGTTTACGTATGCAGTTAACTTCACTTCGACCATGGTAATAACGTCATACGAAGATTTGAGATATATGCATAACTATAACTAATCATTTGTATAGTTTTGCTAACTATTGTAATTAAGTGATAAATGAAAATAATTATTTCTATACGTAAATTAAGATACATTATTACCTGAATCATATAAAGTACCCAGTTATTAAAATAAAATGTAAGTATAGTACGCGGCAATAAATAATGCACATCAAGGCTTAGAAAGAGAAATTGGCTGGATTCTGCTTAATAGAGCATTGTCTCTGTCGTACAGAATGACGAACCCGTGCGAAACGTCACACACTAAGTGACAGTGACAGCGCTCTACGAAACCGAAGTGGCCGGCTGTTTCGTTCTAAACATCGATGTGCATTATTTAATGCCGGGTACTATGCATATTTTTGAAATGCCAATTTTAAGGAATAAATTTTCTATTAATTTAATTTAGTTTTAAAAAGTTCACATGTAGCACATACATCCATCCTATACAAGAGATAACCAAAAACAAATCAAAAACTTTTTTTCATATAACTGTATGCTAATGAATTAATAAAAATAAAGTTTTAACAGTAATCTACTACAGCACCTAACTCTCCCCTTCTAGACAAACTCTGCAGGCGTAGGTATCTGGGAACATTTATAAGCAGCACTGAACCGGTCATTTTAACCAATGTTTTTTTCCTTTTCAGGTAATGGATACAATTTCCCCCATTTAATGGTAAAATTTTGACATGCATAGAATTAAAATTCCACGTAAATGAGACACGTAGGGTATTATTAATGAGCGGTGATTTGTGAAAAACATACATGTCAGTGCAAACAACCGTCGAATTTGCAACTGTTTGTTTTGAAAAATAAATCTTTTTTTATGTATAAAATAAAATATGTTTAATATTCTATGAAGTCAACTTAGGCGCTGATATTTTTTTATAATTTCACACAAAATTAACTATAGGTATGTGTCATCATCATCCTCCTGCCCTTATCCCACTCTAAATGGGGTCGCCACAACATGTTACAAGCATGTTCTCACATGATTTGGCTACGTATTTTAGGACCGGCCGCCTGCTTGAGGTCAACTTACCTAAGTCGTATTTTACAACCTCACGTTAAGAAATGAGGGTGGTCTATTCTACTCAACCGGATACCACACGGTGGGTCAACTTACCTAAGTCGTATTTTACGACCTCACGTTAAGAAATAAGGGTGCTCTATTCTACTCAGCCGGATACCACACGGCATAACTAAATAATATATTTTTCAAAGATTATAATTGGTTATTCTTTATTATCTATTCAAAAAAGTATTTCTTATTTTGTGTGTGGAAAATGCGGAAAATAGATTCAGAAACAGGACCGTGGTTTGGGGTCTTGATAAAGTGCGGCAGAAGTCTGGTTATATAACTCAGGCAGTCATGAGGGCCGAAATGAGACTGAATATGTAAGACAGTAAAGTAGGTTCTAGTGTCTAGGATAAAAAGCCTTACCTGATGGCTAAGTTCCCAATTTGACTTAACAAAATGACCCCAAGTAGTAATGTAATAAACTCACGCAGATAATATACGCGTTTCATTCAGTTAACTTCAACGAATAAACATAATTTATTTTATCGACGATTTCATTTTATTTTGTTAAGTAATATACAGGATGTTTCGACAATAACCTTTGATGAAAGCGAATACAACCAAAATCAATTTTTAGTAAAATTTATAAATTCCTAATATACTTAATTAAAAAACAATTTTTTGAAAAAATAATATCTTGCCTCGAAAAACACGCGCGTACTTTAACTAGACCGAAAACTCCGTGAGATTTAGTAGAAAAGGCGAGTGGTTTCTACCGTCTCGGTGTTGTTCTAAATCGGAACTTACTTAGTACTTTCTAATATTATATCGGAAATTTGAACACAAGCAATTATTTTATTATATATATAATAATAGAATTAGGCGTTACTTTGCGAAGATCCATAATACGACACCAATAATAAAATTATTTTGCTATAATCCGCGATAAAGTAAATATATAATGCACGACAAAATCTTAAAGCGATTTTGCGTGGAGTCTATCTCCTGATGATGCTTCGGTTGCGGGACGAAACGATTGTTTAGTTCGTGATAGTGAACGTGTGTAGTGCTTGTGTATTGTGGTGTCGATGGTGGAGGATTGTGCATGTGTTTTAACCAATCCAGCATGTATCGGGTATGAAAAAACGGATAGTCCACTATACATTAAGCATTATCAATCAATCAATTTTGGTCATGCCATTACAGCAGTTTAAAAACACTGTTAAAAAGAGGCTGATACAGAAAGCCTACTATACTGTTGAAGATTACTTAGATGATAAGGATGTGTGGATATAGGTGCACCTCTACTCTGTACAAGACAGTAATAAATAAATGTAACTAATTCTAAGATTTATATTTTAAAAAGAGCAACCGCCGAGTTTCTTGCTGGCTCTTCTCGGTAGGAACAGCTTTCCGAACCAGCAGTAAAGTTGACGATTCAAAAGCACTTGTTTACAAGTTTACTTGAATAAAGAATATTTTGAATTGATTTGATTTGATTATAGTATATATTTACTTTATCGCGGATTATTGCAAAATAATATTATTTGTCATTTATTGCTTATGTCGCTTAGAATAAACAACTATGATTGACATCTCACTCTATTTTTAGTTATCTTTGGTAAAATACTGTAAATTACTTGTTTTGAAGTATTCGCTTTCGGTGTCGGTTACTGGTACACCCTGTATAAATGAGTGTTAATAAGTAGTCAGAATTACCTTTCCGCGGCCGCCACCAGTCCTCCATGTATCCTGCAAGCGGTGATGCATTGGAAGAGCAGCCTTTTTTATGGTAGCACAAACACAAACATTGCACCTAACTTATACAGTATTTACTTTTGCGGTCTCCATAATACAGTTAAATAAACGTTAATTAAACTTCGAAATAATATTTTTTTGCTGTCACAATCGGACTTTATATCAAATTCAAATAATACGCAAAAAAAATCACATTGAAACTGATGTAAATAACGTGAGCGTTATTAACTATAACGTTATTGATAAAATAATGTTCTTACTTTTACAATAACGTAAATCGTAAACGGTATGTTTTTATGGAGATAATATACAGTTAAAAAGCTTTAGAATGATGTGAGGTATTTCATATCTCGATATTGCAGGCCAAGTAAAAAAATCGCGACCAAAAGCTGGTATTATATATTTTATTTTAATTATAAATAAAAAGGATAATCATTAAAATGTATTATTTAACAAGTAGATGTCAAAAGATAAGCATAAATAATGCTTTTTATCAAAACTTCATCATATTGTCCAAGAGAGCAGTAATAAAAAGATTAATTTTAAAAAATTAACAAAAAATTAAATTTAAAATAATTAAAGTAAGGTAAATACTAAAATAATACTATTAAAGTCCCAAATCGTGACAGCAATAGTAAAAGAATAACAAAAACTTACACGAAAATTCGCACAGATACGTTTTGGACAGCACGATAAGCATGTGAAAACAATATTTTGCGTGAATACACTGTGTCCGAATTTATATTACATTAAAAAAAAACAAATTCCAATATATGATTACATAAATTGTAGCTATGAACATGTTCACTGCCTTTGAAAAGACTCGTTTAATGTTCTAGTTTAGCTATTCAGTCTTACAAATCAATTAGGAGTTCTCAAGAAACCACCAAAATTGTTTTAGACATTCATTTTAAAATTTCTAATATGTGCTTATTAGTGAGACTATATTCTATAACTAAAGCTTAAATGATGCTAGATCTTTAATTTCTTACTGAGTATCTTATAGTTTACACAACTTTACTCAGAATTAATTCATTATAACAGGTAAAGCAAATGATAATCGTTTCTACCATTTTGAAGTAAACTATTTGGTAAATAAATTCAGACTACTGACAAGGCCCGAACAAAAATGACATGAGAAAAGTAAATACTGGTTTGTAACTACAGATGTCGTTGGTTATTACAGTCGATCGATCTATGGTCATATTTGCAAATACCAATTGACATGATAGAAATACCGTTATTCGTAAAAAATTGACGTTATTATTTCAAGTTATTTTCACGGATATACAAAAATTCATAGACAAAAATTTAAAATCGTATGAACTGAGAAAATAATAATTAAAATAATTATATAAATATTTTAGATATCGTTTTGACTCGTAAAACGTAACCTTCCTTCAACGTAACGTATCCAGAAATGCTAGTAAGTTCATGTGTAAACCACCTCGTCTTTTTAACAAAAGTTCATGGGTTACAGGAACAATAATTCTAATCTAATAATATTCTAATAATAATATTCGCTTGGAAATGCTGTTAATTGAATTTACAACTGATTAAAAACATTTGAAAATGCATTCTCGTTTAAGTTGGGAATATCTGTCTCTGTCTCTTAGACTAGAAGAGAATTTTAGAATAGTTAAAATAAGACAAAAATGAATGGTAAATATTGAAAGTTCAAAAACTATATCACTTTTTTACGAATAAACAGAATAAAAAAATATCAAAAAGCTCATGTTAAAAAAAATCAACAAAATAAGATTATTAATAGACTTAGTGAAAATTAGCATATAATTTTTTGCCATTTAAAATTGTGAATCAATATTGGCATTATGTCCAATGTTTTTTTTTTGGCAAATATTTGCAAATGACCTTGTTAAAACCATCACCCAGAGACATCACAGTTAAATCGTTATAAATATTAATAACATATTAATGTATTTAACAACTTCTCAAATTTTATTTTTGACTAAAGAAATGAGATTAAGTGATATTAAACTAATTTGAGAATTTGTGGTGCCGACTTGTAGTCAAAATGTTTTGACTTTCAAGGGCAGGTTACATTCCACATAAAAAAAAATTATAATTTTCTATTGCATACAAAGATTATATTTTTGCAAATTTATAGAATTAGGTGTTACTTTGCATTGTATTTTGCTCTAATACACAATTATAGGAAAATAATTTACATTTTTTTTGCAAAATTTTGTATAAATTATCTTTATATGCAATGCAGATTTATACCCGTTTTTAAAACAGTATGTACAAAAACACAGAAGAAAAAAAAAGTTAAAAAAAACGAATAAAAAAAACCATTAGTAAAACATATATATTGGTTATACTTTGAAAAAAAATGGAAGTTAATTCGTTTGTTAAATTAATCAAATTCTGGACTGAATAAAAAAAGAAAAACAAAAGGAAAGACATAGGCGATGACTTACCATCCCGCAGTTCGGTGACTCCGGAAGCAGTGGTTTGTGTTTGTTTAGCATATGTAACACTTTCTTTTGGCGGGATATCCGTCGATTGAACCGAGACTACTTGGAGATATTGAATTTTCTTCAGGGCTCTAAAAATAATTTTGCATAGTAAAGTCAGTGTGCAAATGATTTATAGAAGATGCAGGCCTACTATGAACTGTTTTTGCGACTCAACTGAAGACGTAAACTAAATTGTTTTGCTTTTTCATACCATGACGTCTTAAAGACGCATACTTTGAGCGAATCACCGTTCGGAATGCGTCCTAAAATATTAGAATAAAAGAGACATAGTTTTTCTATGGACACATTTTATGCGGGTTGCAGACCAAGAGCTAAGTTGTTTTGTACAAATTGACGCGCGACGCGGCGCGACCGGCCGGATCAACGACCTTCATGCATTTGTTCGCCGCCGGTCACGTCCGCCAGTTAGTAATGTTCCGAATACTATAAAGACAAGACGCGCGTGCGCCTGTAGACGACTTTATTGTATAACGCACACGCGTAAGCTGTGATAGCCCAATGGTGAGACCGTGCGACTCTCTAGAGACGAACATAGGTTCAAACCCGGGCAGGCACCAATGAGTTTTTCTATTAAAACTCATGTGTCTAATTCATAATTGCAATTTATCACACGCTTTTCGGTGAAGGAAAACATCGTGAGGAAACCTGCATATCACTAGAGAATTCTGGAGATATGTGTAACCTACCAATCCGCATTGGAGCAGCGTGGTAGGTCTTAGCTCCAACCCTTCTCTCCAGAAACGGAGAGAGGAGGCCTATTCCCAGCAGTGGGATATTAACAGGCCGCTACTTTTTACACGCGTAATTATGCGTTTTGGGTGTGGTTCTAAGATTTAGTGACGCGTTCAATTAGTGAAGCGTTTAACAAGACGCGACCGTCCGCGGATTTAGTGCGCGTTCGGGTTAATGTTCCCCGATATGGGACGATTCAATAACGTGTGACCTTACGAAGGTTGTGTGCACACCGCGTGTTATTTGTGTTATTTAACCGCGTTGGTGAAGTGTATACTCCGGGAGAAATAGACAGTACGTGTCCGTGGAAGACTGCTGAGGCGAGCCAACGGGTTCGGGAATCGGCCAAGTACATACAAGCGCACACACACGCGTACACATACACACGCAGTGATTCATGAGGCCGGACCGCATACAGCTGACGGCCGCATAAGGTAGGTTGAGACCCGAGACGACGGGCCCAGGTCTCGGAGGTTGTTTCATCCGCCCGCACGTTTGTGCGGAACATAAGCTAAGTTAGTTTAGTTTTGAGTTCTTCATACCTGTGTGCAGACTGCAAACACGTACCCTAAGCTATGTGAGCTAACTAAAATATGCGATGCTAAGTTAGTTGTGTACGTCGATGCGCAGCTATACGTATAAGCTAAGCCCCCTCCTGCTTACGCCTCACTTCCTTCGTCAATCGAAATGAACGTCGCAACACTGAGTGAGCTTCCGCTTAGTTCTTAGTGTGCACAGGCCATATTTTTAGTTTATAGTTTAGTTTTAGCCTAGCCCAGGTAAGCTGGCTTGGTTTAGCTTCAGAGTAGCTTAGCTTTCGGTCGGCAACCCGCATTATGCTGTCTTGCCTACTCTAGTATAATAACTCTATCGCCAGGACACGTCCTCGAGCAAAGTGGTGAAGAGGAAACCTCAGCTTCCCACAGTGAGTGTGGTGTCAGTTCTTGACGTGACGCTGACGCTGGCGCAGCGCGACGGCGCCGCAGAGTACGACGATGACCGGATGACTATAGGTTACACATATCTCCAGAAGTCTCTAGAGATATGCAGGTTTCCTCACGATGTTTTCCTTCACCGAAAAGCGTGTGATAAAGACATACTTAAATACAAATATAAATCCAGGCTTAAAGAACCAATAAATTGCTTATAGAACATGTTGGCCTTCGGCAGGAATCGATTCCACGGTCGGCGGAGCTTAAGGCCAATTGCCAACAGGCTAGTCGAAAACATTATTATATTAGTTGATAGCAGTAGCCATTAAAACATTCAATAACACTGCAGCTATGATTTTATTGGTGTAGCCAAGTAAAATAACATAAGATATCCATTCTTCTCTTCACTGTAGTCAAAGCAGCAACACTTTCTTTTACAAAATTTTGGGCCAACATTTTCTATAAACAATTTGTTGGTTCTTCGAACCTGGGTGTGTATTTGTATTTAAGTATGTATTCACATTGATAGCCCAGCGGTGAGACTGTGCGACTCTTACGAGGGGAACACGGGTTCAAACCCAGACAGGCACCAATGGGTTTTTCTATTAAAAACTCATGTGTCTAATTGATAATTGCAATTTATGACACGCTTTTCGGGGAAGGAAAACATCGCGAGGAAACCTGCATTTCTCTAGAGAATTCTGGAGATATGTGGGATTGTAACAGGCCACTACTTACTTACTATGTATTTAAAATTATATATGTAATATATTTACCATTTGTCCATCACTCATAACACAAGTTATTACGTTACTTACTTTTGGGGACAAATAACTATGTGTGTAACTGTTATCTATTTATTTATTTAAGCCTTTATTCAGACGTTTGTTAGAGACTTTGATTTAGAATAAGAATGTTAATTTTCAACAAAACTGTGACCAGATCCTTCTATTTTCAGCAAGTCTAGTCCATTTTCCTAGATTATATTTTACAAGATTATATTTATTCCAGCTTGAAATCATTCTTATCTATTGAATTTACAATCAAGCTTATGGGCACTTGTCATTGCTATAATTCTTATACTTGGATATAAGATGCATTACCCATGTGGAGGCAGACTTGATTTATCTGTATGAGGCAGACTGGCATCAGGTGAGGCAGTCTGTGGTGGAGTAAGTGAGGTCATCGACGACAGTGACGAAAGCACATCCTTGACTGGCGCCACGCCGAGGGAAGACAGCATCTCATCTAAATCACGGCGGCTATCCAAGCTTGATGCAGTGGATGCACGTTGCTAAAAGATATTTAAAACTCGAAATATATGAAGTGTTTGGGTTGTAAAGTACAACTACGGTAAGTTGACATCAGGCAGGCGGCCGGTTATATAATACGTAACCAAATCATGTGACAACAAAGCAGAAAGTAGTGATGTTGGTTTTTACCAGAGCTTCTTCAGCATCTTTTTGCTCTTTCTCCCTTCTACGGCGGTCTTTTTCCTCGCGTAGAGCTTGGAGCTTTGCTTTTTTGCGCTCCAGCTCAGCTTTACGGTCTGACATGCTTGACATTCTCAAATCTGTAAAGTATAGAACACCAGAATCTCTAAGTGACTTTTGTTTTGAAAGCTTCTTGCATCTACTATTTGCTTTAATTAATAAACTTATTATATAGATCTTCTTCTTCTAATTAGTTAATGGCACTTTTACTGCTAATAAAAACAAAGAAAATTATATATTATATTAATAATGAAATAGCCATCATAAGTGTTCTGTTGATGTACTGAGCCAATGATCTTGTAAAAATTGTGCTACTAACACCAGTAATATTTATATGAGATTATTAAAGTTGTGCTGATTGAAGCATAAGGCTTACTAATCCCACCGTCAAATTAATATTTGTTGGCGAAAATAATACAGAATAGACATTTGATATCTAGAAGTGTATAAATATAAGTTGCAAAAGCATTAATAAATGTGTAAATTGCAATTATAGTTCTAGAATAGAATCTATGATATGCGCCGGGTTGTCAATATTGATTTATTGCATATATAATTCGGTGTTATATACACTACTCTATGGCCATTGGCCGTGTGTGACTTGAATTTGTATTATGACTCATAAAACGACCTGCAATACTCAACAGACTTACCTTTATACTAAAGGTGCGTTTTTAATTATTGACACATTCTTCTCCTAAAACAATCAAGTTACGATTAAATAAAAGTGGTAGAATTCAAATATTGATTGATTGCAGGTAACGGGAAAGTTGCGGTAGTTACATTAATAAAGAAGATTATAAGTACTTTCAAAACCTAAACACTACTTAAAGTAGAACAAAATTTACTTAATAACCCTTTGGGTCTTATTCGTTACGTTTTTATTCACTTTAATTAAGTAAATATTTTTGCATAAATCTAAAACTCTCGGCTATCACGTCACTAACCACAGACAAACAGACAATTTTTTGGTATCATAGACAAACTGGTAGAAAGTGTTAAAGTAAAAACTATAAAATTCAGGTTTACACATTTTGTTCGTTATTTTCACATTTTCATCGACATGAAAACCGTAGTTTTTATTTTGCGTTAGCTCCAAAAATATTCATTTAAATTATGTAGTGTTAAAGATCATAATTAAATTATGTGGTGTTAAGAATATTAATAATCATAATAATAATAAATACCTATTAACTTTAATACATTATTGAAGCTAGTGCTCTTAAAGTATGCCTTCTCAACTTTATTTCATTCTACCTTATTTCACTAATATTTACCTTATTTAAATATTAACTCATTTCATTTCAGCAAATTCTAAATTTTTTCTTTCGTATGTTTTTCTGCTGCTACTATTTTTTGTATATTTTGTGTATTACTATTTTTGTAGTTCAAAAGTTCGGATCATTGTGACATTGTTTTCTTACGCACAATTTTTATCTTGAAAGTTTTTATCTGTATTTTTATGTGTCATTTATCTGTTATTTGATTGGATGTGCTAAATATTGACATTATAATTAAACCAATTGTGTTGTAGTAACATTGTACTTCTCAACGACAAATTGGCAACGAAAACTAAGTTGGGTGTTGTCCTGTTTGACGAATGTGACAACGGACGTAATGATCAAACAATTTTATTTGATTTCTTGACTGAAATTGTAGTTATTTCTTTTATACGATTAATTTAAATATGAAATTATGATGAACTTTTTTATATTTTATTATCATCTTATACTGTGCTTCTTGATAAACATTTCTAGAGCAGGTATGTATTAAAAATACAATTATACAATTCGTAAACAATCCAGGTTCACTTTAGCGGTTAGAATAATTATCTTTATATATGCAGTTTTATTCTGTTACTTATATAAATTACGTATTTGAATTAAGTATTATTATGAATTAAGTAAGCAATTACTTTTATTTTTGAAATTTTACGCATTCATATATTTACTGTGATTCAGATGTAGCAAGATATTATGATAGCTACGAATGCAACGAACCCTTGGTGGACGGTGCTAAACTCAGTGCTACTTCAAGCTTGAGAGAACGGGGACCAGAAAATGCTAAGTTGTATGGTAAGAAAAATAAATTCCTTAAAATACTTGCAGACTCTGATATTATTTTAATAATAGTTCTTTTGAATTTGAAGAATTTAACAATTAGACCAGAGTGTGCAAATATACTTGAATATATTTTGCAAAAATGACCTAAGTAAAAAAAACTAGCTAAATCACAATCATTATAATTTTTTTGTACCTTATTTGCTTATTTAATTAATTTATGACAATACATGGAACTAAAATATGTGTTAATTAATATATATTTTTTTTTACAAATGTACATTATTTATTTCTTATAATACATATTCTTTTAGACTTATGAAATAGGTCATTTTGGTAAATGTATTCTAATATTTAGTAATTTTTTATACTATGTTTTATAATTTTTTTTACCACTGTATTGCTGCCTAGGGTTAAGCTTTTGAGCAATAGTTTTTTTTGTTTTAATTGTGCATGTTACTTGTTTGAAATATTATTTTGGTACTTATTTGTGATTTTTTTAAAAGCTGTAAATTTTACAAAGCAATTTGTTAAGGGAACCTGAAATGGGATTCATTCCTCTGCAGGTTGGTATACATTTTAAGAGAAATAAAACATTGAAGAAATTTATAAAGACATTCAATAATCTGAAACAGCTAAGTAACACGATAAAAATGGATGAAATAAATGTTAGATGGGCTTTTAATACAAGTTGCTGGACCCCAACTTCAGATCAAATGATGAGTCTATCTCGTTACATACAACCAGAGGAGAAACAGAGAATTTCAAGATTTGTTTTTCAAAATGATGCCAAATCATCCTTGATCGGGCGCCTCATGTTAAGAAAGTTTGTTCATGCAACAACCACCCTTAAGTATGAAGACATTAGATTTGGGAGGGATGGCCATGGTAAACCATACCTGTTAGGAGTTGGTGATGTACCAATAAATTTTAATATTTCTCATCAAGGCGATTATGTTGTGTTAGGAGGATGTGGTGACAAAAATATTGGTATTGATGTAATGAAGATTGAACCACCTGCTAATAAAGATATTCCAGAATTCTTTCGTATCATGAAAAGACAATTTTCTGATCAGGAATGGAATACTATCTACAGTTATCGAACTGAGTCTGAACAAATTGCAAGTTTTTATCGCATCTGGTGTTTGAAAGAGAGCTATGTAAAAAACATTGGATTGGGTGTCACTGTAGCCCTTAACAAAATAAGTTTTAATATTAAGTCTGAATTAAAAGTTGGTGAAGTTGTTACAGATACATATTTATATGTAAAGGGTGATTTAAAAGAAGATTGGCTGTTTGAGGAGACATTGTTAGATGAAAAACATGCAGTTGCTGTCTCGTTTCAAATTGATAACAACGCAAAGCCCTCTCCAAAATTTTATGAGATATTAAGTTATGATGATTTGATTAGGGAAGCAAAACCGTTAGCTGAGCTTGACGCTGTGTTCAGTAAAAATTTTCTCATGAAAGAAATAATAAAATATGAATAATAGATTTATTTCAATATGTTTTTGTTGTGCTAGTTTGTTTTAAGTCCAATTACATTTATAAGGGAAGAGATAGTCTATCAAAAAAAAAATTAGTGGATGGTATTGTAAAAAAAATAGGTTTTTAGGCAATAAATAAATTATTTATAGGCAATAAAAATATATTTTTTTATTATTAAGCTTGTGAAATAAAAATACACATTTGTTTATTCCATGAGACAATAATCCAATTTATATTATAATTATATCAACATTACAAAAAAAAAAAATATAGAAATCGTAAACAGAATCAAGGACTTAAATAAACTTACGTAATTAGGTGGTTGTACTAAGTACTAGTTTTAATATTTTATAAGTTCGTTACTTTATTTTAACTATAGAAATATTCAAATCTAAGTGTTTCTTTAATTTAAAATTATTCTAAAATATAACAATACAGCCAGAAATGAAAAGGGATAATTTTGATAACGAAAAGGTTTGAACGCGTGGACAGCATCTGAGAGTGATTTTGATCAGCAACTAGTGATTGACCTGGGCACAGTGAAAAACATCACGAGAGTGGCATCACAAGGAAGAGCGCACTCACAAGAGTTTGTCCAGGAATATCACATCAGTTATGGATCAAATGGACTAGACTATGTCCGTTATAAAGCTGCAGGGGGCGAAGTTAAGGTAAATATTTAAATGGAGATTTCATAATTACATGGTACTGGGTAATAGTAACCTTAAAGTTTTTGCTTGGTTTTTGCATACAGTAGATAGATGGCATTGTGTTCTGCACTGTTTTTTTAAATCCTCCTTTTTATTATTTTCTAATTAATTAAATTCTAATTCATTAAAATTTTATAGGCCTTATTCATAAAAAAATACTGACTCAATGCATATCTTATATTCGCTTCTGTTTTTCGTCATTGTATTTTTCTAACTGGTACTCGAAGATACTTATGTAAAAGTATTGAGGTATTTTTAAGAAGACTGGCCCGTTGGCGCAGTGGGTAGTGATCCTGCCTTCAGCTCCACGGGTCGCGGGTTTGATTCCCCCGAGAGCCAACATTATCTATAAACAATTTGTTGGTTATTTGAGCCTGGGTGTATATTTGTATTTAAGTATATATTTAAAATTATATATGTAGTATATTACCAGTTGTCTGTCACCCATAACACAAGTATTAAGTTACTTTGGGGATGGACGACTGTGTGTGTAAGTGTCCCATATATTAATTTCTATTTATTTAAAATGTGGTGACTGACTGGAGGTGACACTATCACCTCCTTTATTGGTAGCTTTTAAATGTATTCAAGCTGGCTAGACACACTATCAGTATCATAAGTGGTTTAGTATTTAGATTTAGATTGGGGATGCCTGCAGTTGCTAGACAGGTGTTCAGTTCATACTTAGTACGATTCCATCCTTTCCATGGTACATGGGTACATTGGTGTCCTGTCATCTTACGTAACCTAGTAGCTTTAACAAACCTAATAAATACCTAAAAGAGGTAGGAGGTCATCAACTTCATATTCGCACAAATACAAAGACAAATATTCTTTATTGTACAATAATAAATATACAGTACTGTCTACTTCTAAAATAATTTAAAAATAAAAAAAGTATAAGTAAATATAAAAAAAAAGAAAAGCATTGTACAATTTGGAGGCTTTATCGCTAATACAGCGATCTCTTCGAGGCAACCCTTTTGTTACGTAGGACAGCAAACTTACATATTATAACTATAAATTAAATCATACATTAAAATAAAATTATCGACCCGCCGTGTGCTTCCGGTTGAGTAGAATAAACCATCCTATTCCTTACCGAGGGTTCGTAAAATACGACTAAGATAAGTTGACGTCAGGCAGGCGGCCGGTCTTAAAATACGTAGCCGAATCATGTGACAAAATGGTTATAACATGTTGTACCAACCACACTTAGAGTGGGATAAGGGTAGGAGGATGATGATTGAAATAAAATTATAATACAATACAATATATATAATAACATAATATATACCTTAATATAATACAATACGTATATATATTTATAATGTAATATTCTAAAAGAATAAAGACAACAAATACATATAATAGAAGACATAAATCGCACTTACCTACCATTATCACCCATCTTACCAGTTAATACATTGGGCACTCAGCTATTACATTAACATTAAGGTTTGTAATATCTTAACAAATCTATAATTTGTAATTGTTAATTGCTTTTGTTTTGTGCAAACGTGAATAAACTCCAATAAACTTAAATAAACCACAATAAACTCGAATACATCTGAATAAACTCGAATAAATTTGAATAATCTTTAATTTACTTACCAAATATTAACAATAGAAAGCAAGCAATGTAAAGTTTTTATGAATATGGCCATTCATAGATAATCCACTGTGATCTTTTACTTACAATAATAACAATTTCATATATAATAATCTTAGCTGGAATGTTATGAGTTTAATAAATAACAGTTTTAAATCCCTCACTGCTAGGCACAGCTTAGAAAAAGTAACTCCTGTGCGGAGTGGTTGCTTCTGTATACCCCAGGAATACTATCAAGGCATAGGAAGGTTTTCCCACAATGTAGTGATTGACAATGAAGATCCTGATAAATATTTCTTTCCAAGCCAGTTTATTAATACGACTCACCAATATAAATGGTAATGGTAAAGTCTGAATCATTTTTGAAAAATTAGTTGTGCTAGTTGTATACAGATGCTATTTTCTATTGATATGACTGTCATGAGATTCTAGAACTTAAGAAAATTTTACTGTTTCTTCACCAAATATAGTTTTGTGTCTATTTTAATTAACCTCCAAGTTGTTATTCAAATTCAAAATATTCTTTATTCAAGTAAACTTGTAAACAAGTGCTTTTGAATTGTCAACTCTACTGCTGGTTCGGAAAGCTGTTCCTACCAACAAAAAACTCAGTTTTTGTTCTTTTAAAAATATAAATCTTAAAACTAGTTACATTTAGTCATTACTGTCTTGTACACGGTAGAAGTGGAGCTATATCCAGACATTCTTATCATCTAAATAATACTCAACAGAATAGTAGGCTTTCTATATCAGCCTCTTTTTAACAGTGTTTTTTAACTGCTGTAATGGCAAGGCCACAATTGATTGCGGAATTTATTAGTTTAAAAATCATGTCCAAAGAATTCTGATTCAATCCAGGCCAGTAAATCGTAAATGAGTTATTAAATAATGCTAATTAGTAATATATTTGTGAGTTAACATTAACATATCCAGCTAAGGTTATAAAGGGGTCTATAAATACTAACAAAGTTATACTAACATTGGTGAAGGCACATCGGTATGGACGGCGAAGGAGAGTTCATATTACCAGCACCTCACAATTAACCTGCTGACCCGAAAAGAGTTGCACGGTATCGCCACCAGGGGGCGGTACGCCACTGAGGAGTTCGTCACGGAGTATATGGTACAGTACTCCGATGATAGCGAGAGTTGGAGAGAGATGACCACCTCGGATGGATACACCCAGGTATGGTTGGGTCGTTACTGACCCAATTAAGAAAAATATAAAAATAATAATACAATTATTTTGCTATAATCCGCGATACAGTAAATAGAAAGAATATATATAGTGCTAAATGTATAGTGGACTATCCGTTTTTTCATACCCGATACATGCAGGATTCGTAAAAACACATTCACAAACCTCCACCACTCCCACCACAATACACAAGCACTACACACGTTCACTATCACAAACTCAACAATCGTTCAAATCAAATCAAAATAATCTTTATTCAAATAAACCATTTCAGGCACTTTTGAATCGTCAAGCATCAATATGATTAATGAAGCTACAACTTTCACGTTCAATCAGGAAATAGATTGTTGAGTTTGTGATAGTGTACGTGTGTGGTGCTTGTGTATTGTGGTGGTGGCGGAGGTTTATGCATGTGTTTTTACGAATCCCGCATGTATCGAGTATGAAAAAATGGATAGTCCACTATACATTTAGCACTAAATATATTTTCTATTTACTTTATCGCCGATAATAGCAAAATAATTTTTTTATTACTTTTATATTATGGATCTCCCCAAAGTAACGCCTAATTCTATAAATTATATAAATAAATATAACTTTATTTATCCAAATGTACGTAGGGCATTGAGACCCTAGCTTCTGAACTAGAAAAACTAAGTTAAAACTAAACTGAGGTAAAACGGAGCTAGCACCCAGTATCTTCCAGTATTAACTAAAACAGAACAGTTTGGCATTAACAAAGATAACAAATCAAATTAGTTTATTTTAATGTTGATTAGGTAAATCCGCACCTCGGACAACATTAAGTGCCCTGTATTATTAGAATCTGCCTTCACATAAATCCAGTTTTGTCAAATATAGATTTTAGTTTTTTTTTGGTAAATAATTTCAGATGTTCGATGGCAACCATGACGGCAACACCATTGTTAAGAACGAGTTCGAGGTGCCCATTATAGCGCAGTACATCCGGATTAACCCGATGCGGTGGCGCGACAAGATATCTATGAGGGTTGAGGTTTATGGCTGCGATTATGGTAAGTACTATCACTTCAAGAACCAACTATCACTTAAAGTTATTATATATGGACTAAAGTGCGCAAAAAAATTATGCTCCGATTAGTTGAGTAAACACAATACGTGTCTGCTATTTGGATAAAAGACAGTAGTGGTGAACATTTATAAAGTTATGTGTTGAGTAAACACAATACGTGTCTGCTATTTGGATAAAAGACAGTAGTGGTGAACATTTATTAAGTTATGTGTTGAGTAAACACAATACGTGTCTGCTATCTGAATAAAACACAGTGGGCGGTGAACATTTATAAAGGTATTTGTTGAGTAAACACAATACGTGTCTGCTATCTGAATAAAACACAGGGGTGGTGAAAATTTATAAAGTTATTTGTTGAGTCAACACAATACGTGTCTGCTATCTGAATAAAACACAGGGGTGGTGAACATTTATAAAGTTATCTGTTGAGTAACTTCGAGCTGTGATAGCCCAACGGTGAGACCGTGCGACTCTTTCGAGGGGAACACGAGTTCGAACCCGGGCAGGCATCAATGAGTTTTTCTATTAAAACTCATGTGTCTAATTGATAATTGCAATTTATCACACGCTTTTCGGTGAAGGAAAACATCGTGAGGAAACCTGTATATCTCTAAAGAATTCTGGAGATATGTACACATACGTGTCGTGTTGAGTAAACACAATACGTGTCTGCTATCTGAACAAAACACAGGGGTGGTGAACATTTGTAAAGTTATTTGTTGAGTAAACACAATACATGTCTGCTATTTGAATAAAACACAGGGGTGGAGAACATTTATAAAGTTATTTGTTAAGTAAACACAATACGTGTCTGCTATCTGAATTAAACACAGGGGTGGTGAACATTTATAAAGTTATCTGTTGAGTAAACACAATACGTGTCTGCTATCTGAATTAATCACAGGGGTGGTGAACATTTATAAAGTTATTTGTTGAGTAAACACAATACGTGTCTGCTATCTGAACAAAACACAGGGGTGGTGAACATTTGTAAAGTTATTTGTCATACATTATTATAATTTATAGAACAAGGCGCTACTTTACGGATGTCTATGATACAAAAGTAATGAAACTAGTATTTTAATAAAGCAATTACGATCGGTAACCGGGCGAAACGATTGTTGAGATTGTGGCAGTGAATTTGTGCGGTGCTTGTGTATTATTGTGTCAGTGAATGTGTGCGGTGCTTGTGTGTGTCATTGGTGGGTAGTGCATGAGTTTTTACGACTTCTGCATATATCAGCTATGAGAACCCTTTGTGAACAGTTAGCATTACATACATTTTGTTTTTTTTTTCAAGTTTTTAATTTTTAATTCAACAAAAAATAAAGCATTTCGCATTTCATGCGTATAATACATGATAAAAGATACAGTCGCTTCAGAATATCTACATATAAATGTAATGTAAGTAGAAATATTGTCCTTGGAACTCGAGCCAAATAAATCAAGGACTCGTTGGATTTACTATACCGTTTTGTGCCAAATTACATAACTCCGTCCGTGTAATTTTTTTAAAAAGTGGTACAAAGGTTTTGCTTCACGAAACAACTTATATATAAAGCTGATGAGTTTTGTTTGTTTTTTTGATTGATTGATTGTTTGAACGCGCTCATGTCTGGAACTAGTGGACCGATTTGGAAAATTCTTTGAGTGTAAGATAGTTCATTTATCACGGAAGGCTATAGACTACATAACATCACGCTAAGATGGATAGGAGAGGAGCAACAATAAACAATATTGCGAAAATGGTACAATTTAAAGCTATCCTTGCGTGCGCTAAGTAAACGGTGTAGTAGTAGTGTAAAGTAAAAGTTTTTCAAAAATCATGTATCATAAAATTGTTCCCCTCTAAAAGTTCAAAATAAAAGTCCGCGACAGCATATGTCTTGCTATCAAGGTTAACACACTTTAACCACAACTAATATAAGTATTACGGTTTACTCAAATAATAAGACTGCAGACCACGTGAACGAAGTTGCGTTTAAAACCATTATATTGCACGCTTAGTATTAAAGCGGCCCAATTAAAAAAAGTTGTGGCAAATTGCAATAGTGTAGCTTAGCACCTACACAACTCGTAAGTGCTAAGGAAACCAATAAAATGGAAAAGCATGAAACCTGTTTTTTTTAATAGTTCGTAGCGTGATGTCATAGGTGACATTAAAATAAGGATTACAATGTGTCTAACTCAATGAAGCCTGATTTTGAGTTCGGTCAATATATTACTGAGCGTGCGATACACAGAAGGGCGTAGCCAGAATTCTATACATGGGGGGGGGGGGTAATCCTAGATTATATTATTTTAGAAGATTTAGATATTTATCAATATTATCACTTTTTTATCATTAATATATACCATTAATTTTAATTATTTAATTTAACTTAATATTTACATTACATTATGGGTACTACGCAAGCCTTTTATACTGTCACTATGTTATATATTCCTTTGCCCTCCGTTGTCGCCGCCAGAATTTACATCGGTGGCAACATTGTCAACATTTTCGAATAGCTTATAGTCATGGTCAAAATCGAGAATACTTCAGGAGCAGCTAAATACAATGGTCAAAATGCCCTGGAGTTGCGAAGTTTGCGAAGAGTTGCGAGTTGCAAAGGGTTAATACAATATCGTTGGTTGCAGTCGCGGACACGTTGTATTTCAACGGATCGTCCCTGGTTAAGGTGGACCTGCTCCGGGACCCAATATCGGCGACACGAGAGACGGTCAAGTTCAGATTTAAGACGAGCGCAGCCTCCGGAGCTCTGATGTACTCCCGCGGCACCCAGGGAGACTACGTCGCGCTGCAGCTCAGGGACAATCGACTAGTGCTGAACATTGACCTTGGTAAGTAGACATGTGGATTGGGATAAACAGCATGACGTGATCTCGGCTGCAAGATCCATATCAACCTAGGTAAGTGGTCAGGTTGATTGCGGTAAATAACCTAACGAGTCGAAATCGACGTCGATTAGATAATACGGTAGTCATATTTAATGTTTAGAGACGGGCTATACTCACGTATTATTTTATCGGATGAGCTTGACTACTACGATGTGCGACCATGCCTCAACCGACTCGCTCCGCCCCAGCCACTCACGAGTCGCGTGAAGAAATTCCCGTATAGAGCTCATGAATAAGAGCCTCTTATGGGTAAACAAGTCGGGCTCGTCGGATAAAATAAGACATTAGTATAGCCGGTCTCTAAATATTAATTAGTGGTATTCCTAATTTTATTATTACTCACGATAGTTTAATTTCAAAAATATAAAAGTTTACAAAGATATATATACAACTTATATTTAACAATTATTACAGAAATATAAAACAAGTATAATAATAAAACAATTATACAAGTATAATAATATTTCACTTTTATTTTCACTTGTTTATTCGCTCTTGATCTATATTCGCAGACTGAATGTCGAGGCGCATGATACGTCTGCTTATATTGTGGACGATTCAAAAGCACTCGTTTACAAGTTTACTTCAATAAGTTGCTATAATCCGCACGGGTTAGGCTCTGCATGCAAAGCTAATGTGTATGAAGCAGGGAAATTTCACGTACCTTACACATGCAGGACAAGTCACATGCATCGATAAATAAATAAAAGTCCACTCTGTCAGGGTCAAAGCTGTGATAGCCTAGCGGTGAGACCGTGCGACTCTCTAGAGACGACATAGGTTCAAACCCCGGGCAGGCACCAATGAGTTTTTCTATTAAAACTCATGTGTCTAATTGATAATTGCAATTTATCACACGCTTTTCGGTGAAGGAAAACATCGTGAGGAAACCTGCATATCTCTAGAGAGTTTTAGGGATATGTGTAACCTACCAACCCGCATTGGAGCAGCGTGGTCTTAGCTCCAATCCTTCTCTCCAATAACGGAGAGAGGAGGCCTTAGCCCAGCAGTTGGCATAGTAACAGGCTGTTACTTTACTTTACTTTACTTTACTGTCAGGGTCCGGCACGTCCACGTCGCTGTCCGTGGGCAGCCTGCTGGACGACAACATCTGGCACGACGTGATCCTGTCCCGGAACAGGCGGGACATGATGCTGACGGTGGACCGCGTGGTGGTCCGCGGCCGGATCAAGGGCGAGTTCTCGCGGCTCAACTTGAACAGAGCGGTGAGTGTCTCATCTTTTACCTTCTATATTTATAAAATAGAAAGTATATAAAAGTAATAATAAAATTATTTTGCTATAATCCGCGATACAGTAAATAGAAAATATATATAGTGTTTAATGTATAGTGGACTATCCGTATTTTCATACCCGATACGTGCAAGTTAGTAAAAAAACATGTACAAACCTCCACCACTTCCACCAGAATACACAAGCACTACACACGTTCACTATCACAAACTCAACAATCGTTTCGCCCCGTAACCGAAGCATCATCAGGAGATAGACTCCGCGATAAAATCGCAAATAGTGAACCTGTGTAGTGCTTGTGTATTGTGGTGGAAGTGGTGGAGGTTTGTGCATATGTTTTAACGAATCCTGCACGTATCGGGTATGAAAAATACTGATAGTCCACTATACATAAAACACTATATATATATTTTCTATTTACTGTATCGCGGCTTATAGCAAAATAATTTTATTATTACTTTTGTATTATATCTCCGCAAAGTAACGCCTAATTCTATAAATTAGAAAGTATATGTTAGCCACGGCCGGGATTCGACTCATAATCTAACGTTCTCTCATAGAAAATGTTACCAAATAATACGTCAACAAGAGATAACCGTACAACTATAAATTATGGAACACGCTAAACAAGTATTGACTGATTAAGTTCATAATAATTTGGAATCATTAAGCCAGAACGATTCTACCACCAGTTCGGAATCTGGAGGCTGTCATCCACTGAGAAGAACTGGCAAGAAACTCAATGGTTGCTCTTATCACGAATATCAACTATATGACGTTAGATTCTAACAACACGAAATACTCAATATAGGTAACCAAATCAACACATGACGTCACAGCACTTTAAAACGTATGGACACCTCGAGAGGTGGTATTGGACTGACTAAACTGTTGAATGTCACTCGCGAACAAGACTCGGGTCACAATATTTTACCCTCATTCATTCGGTTTTATTCCTCTACCCACCAAATGACAGATAACATAATATTGTAGACAAAATACTGCCTCATTATTATTCTATGCATATTAATGTATTTATTTATAATATATAATTTATATCTGATTATTATAATTATGTCTAACAATTATACACGTTACACCGAGTCACCGTATGATATCTGACAATATCTAACATATATATGTTCCTTATAAACTCCAAAACGGTCCAAAACCGACGAAATTTTAATGGCATCTCCAGACCATTTTTTATAAATAAACTATCTTATACCCGCAACTTCGGTCACGTAGACCGTTGAGTCTTGGAATAAACAGTAGCTTTTGTCACTCACCAACCCTGTAAATATGTCCATGCGGGAGGTAAAATTGCAATGCCTTTTAAATTTATTAACAATTTACTAACATTAAATTCGGTATATATAATTTGCTCTGAATTTGAAAAAAAAAACATGAAAAAATTGTAAAACTATCTCTAAATTACAAACTTAACTTTGACACGTTGACGTAAATAAAAAACCTTTATATAATAATAATAGATATCGTTTTGTAATTTCATCCTATTCCTGTTGAATTTACACAATTTTTATGGCATATTTGTTTATATAAAAAATACGTTCGGCGGATTCGCTGTGAAAAATAACAAACAGACGGACAGACTTTCGCATTTATAATATTAGTAAGGATACATGAGACAAATAGACCTAGACAGCTAGACCACTCTACAGAAAGGTTCAAATTAAGTCATCATTCTCCTGCCCTTATCCCACTAAGTGGGGTCGGCACAACATGTATTTAACATGTTGTAATATGATTCGGCTACGTATTTTACGACAGGCCGCCTGCCTGACGTCAACTTACCTTAGTTGCCTTTTACGGCACCCCGGTAAGAAATGAGGGTGGTCTATTCTACTCAGCCGGATACCGCACGGCGGGTCAACTTACCTTAGTCGCCTTTTACGGCACCCCGGTAAGAAATGAGGGTGGTCTATTCTACTCAGCCGGATACCGCACGGCGGGTCAACTTGCCTTAGTCGCCTTTTACGGCACCCCGGTAAGAAATGAGGGTGGTCTATTCTACTCAGCCGGATACCGCACGGCGGGTCAACTTACCTTAGTTGCCTTTTACGGCACCCCGGTAAGAAATGAGGGTGGTCTATTCTACTCAGCCGGGTACCGCACGGCGGGTCAACTTGCCTTAGTCGCCTTTTACGGCATCCCGGTAAGAAATGAGGGTGGTCTATTCTACTCAGCCGGATACCGCACGGCGGGTCAACTTACCTTAGTTGCCTTTTACGGCACCCCGGTAAGAAATGAGGGTGGTCTATTCTACTCAGCCGGATACCGCACGGCGGGTCAACTTACCTTAGTCGCCTTTTATGACACCTCGGTAAGAAATGAGAGTGGTCTATTCTACTCAGCCGGATACCGCACGGCGGGTCAACTTGCCTTAGTCGCCTTTTACGGCACCCCGGTAAGAAATGAGGGTGGTCTATTCTACTCAGCCGGATACCGCACGGCGGGTCAACTTACCTTAGTTGCCTTTTACGGCACCCCGGTAAGAAATGAGGGTGGTCTATTCTACTCAGCCGGGTACCGCACGGCGGGTCAACTTGCCTTAGTCGCCTTTTACGGCACCCCGGTAAGAAATGAGGGTGGTCTATTCTACTCAGCCGGATACCGCACGGCGGGTCAACTTACCTTAGTTGCCTTTTACGGCACCCCGGTAAGAAATGAGGGTGGTCTATTCTACTCAGCCGGGTACCGCACGGCGGGTCAACTTGCCTTAGTCGCCTTTTACGGCACCCCGGTAAGAAATGAGGGTGGTCTATTCTACTCAGCCGGATACCGCACGGCGGGTCAACTTACCTTAGTTGCCTTTTACGGCACCCCGGTAAGAAATGAGGGTGGTCTATTCTACTCAGCCGGATACCGCACGGCGGGTCAACTTGCCTTAGTCGCCTTTTATGACACCTCGGTAAGAAATGAGAGTGGTCTATTCTACTCAGCCGGATACCACACGGCGAAAAGGTTTAAATTAAGTGTAAGAAATAATATGTAAACTATTACACACTAAGATTATTTTACATGATAAAAATAATTCTATTATTACTGTATAATTTTAACATTTTAGCTATACATCGGGGGGGTACCCAATTCGCAAGAGGGTCTGGTGGTGACGCAGAACTTCACCGGCTGCGTCGAGAACATGTACCTGAACAACACGAAAGTCATCCAGGAGCTGAAGGAGGGCTACGAGACAGGAGAGCCGTTCAAGTTCCAGAAAGTTAACACTTTGTATTCATGTCCGGTGAGTGTAATAATTATATATTATATATAATTATATATTATATATAATCATATATTATATATAATTATAATTATATTAAAGACAGTGCGCTTCGTCTTGATGCGTCTTATCTTCACAACCGGATTCAAAGAGTGTGCATTAATGAGGTGCAGTCATCCGGAACGGCCTTAGTTATGGGTGTGCCTCAAGGATCAATCCTTGGTCCATTTTTTTTTTAGTTTATATAAATGATTTACCATATTTCATTCATAATATTTGTGTTATTGTACTGTTTGCGCAGATAGAAATGAACATAATATTTACGAAGTAAACAGTGGTTTATCGCAAGTAGCCCATTGGTTCAGGCTAAATAATATTGTACTGAACTCAAAGAAAACAAAATGTATCGAATTTGCATTACCTAATGCTGTAAAAACAGCAAATAGGCTTTCCATAAACATAGGCTTTTCAAAACGACACACTCACACATTCAACATAGTACATGACCACACTCACTCACACACATGCACACTTTATTTATTGTAATATTTTGTTTTTGTTTTTATAATATTAATTTAATTATTTTTGACTGTGAGGATGGCATATGCAACACAGTTTTATACTATCGCAATGCCATCCTTGCAAAAAAATGTTTTATTTAATTTAAAAATGTCTTTAACACACACACACATATAAATATATATATAAATAAATAGATAAAATTAAAAAAAGTTATTTATTTATTTTATTTTACTTATTGCTAGCTGTGCCTGCGGTTTCGCCCGCGTTGTAATCAGTGTATTTAATTGAAATTTTAAACATAAAGTTAGTTATTGTGCGCTAACCATAAGAGATAGAGAGATGCTGTCGCGGACTTTTTTGTAGTAATTTTATAGATCTACAATTCTCTAGTACATTATTTCAGTGTATCTCTTGGTTTATGTAGCGCAAGCCACTAAAGCAAGTTTTTTAACATCTGCGCAATTTCTACAACACAATTAACATAATAACGATGTGGACTATCTGTATTACACTATCTTTTGGTGAAAACCGTACATCAATCCGTTCAGTAGATTTTGAGAAAATCGCGTACATACAGACAGACAGCTTTTTGGGACTTTGTTCTATAATAAGTATAGATATTCATACAACA